>JAWZYU010000030.1:32206884-32806884 GCA_038380435.1 Ryuthela nishihirai
AGACAATTTTCTTTTGCTGAAATTTAATCGCTTTCAGTGCAGAAAACGTAGCGTAATCGACGTCTTCGTTTTGTTCGTGAAAAATGTCCTAGAATAACAGCAACTTTTAGCAGTTATCAATTCGATGACCAAGCATTTTCCGTTGTTTCCTTGTGCTGGCTAAAACAGTTTTATGCACTAAACGGAAAAAATTTCCAATATATTTTCTTTGGATATCAGAAAAGGATGTCAAAGACATCCTGTGGTCGCCAAGCCATCAGTTGGCTATTACGGGTCTAGAAAAGCTACCTTCCCCCTCTAGTAAAATCTGACACAACCAATATTGCTGAGTAACACAAGGTTTGGAGACGATAAAAAACAATTCGTGTGGCGCCATGATTTTCAGTCAGACTACAAGGACCCAGAGTTTGTGCTGAATTTAATGCGATTCCATTAAGAAGGACTTAAACACCAACGCTTAGGAATTAACATTAAAAGCGAACGTTTTCATTAAGTTTGCTTTTAAACAAAAATTATAAACAATTTCATAATTGAGAATTCCTTAGGAGGAAATTTGTGCTCTCATTTATTTCTCGAATTCTGAATCACTTTTCTGGTTTGCATGAATGAAAAACAAATGTCATCTCTTAATGTCAAAATCAAATTCTCCTTGCACACAAATCCATTCTTTGCCACTCCGTACGAAACCTGCAATAATCAATTCACTCTAATGTTTCATGCAAAAAGGATATTAAAACTGAACCTAATAATCTAAAAGTAAAACGAAACGGCAAACCCACTAGTATTCGAAGAGCAAAATCGGGTTGGGTTGTTTTACCTCTGAGCGGCACTTTTTTGCACACCATGGGCTAAATGGCCAGGTCACATGGACCCCGAAGGCTCAGAAAAGGTTGGGGGAGGGGACCCACTGGAACAGCTGTTGGGAGACAGATGGTAGTCTCCCGTCAAGGCCATCCAGCGTGTTCTTTAACGTGCACAGGGTATGGCTCTCCCGCACACGGGGCCACGGCTTAACGTCCCATCCGACGGACGGCGGCCTTTCCAAGCCCATCGGTGTCCCCTACTGACTGTGGGCAGGGCGGGGAATTTTGCGGAGATAAATCTCAACGCTGACCCAGCTGGGACTCGAACCTGGGAACTGCAGATTACGAGCCTGGCGCGCTACCGACTGAGCCACCCCCGCCCCCAAAGAACAAAATCGATTGCAGCAATTATCGCAAAGGATAATTTAAATAAATAAGAAACAACACAACTTAGTTTTAGTAAAGGTTTAGTTTATGTATCTTAATTTTGTGATTAGATTGAATAATATTAAAAGCATGATATAAGAAAAGACATTTACCTGCCAAAGATAAGAATTTGCTTTCAGCAGCAAAATTCGATCGAAAGATGTGATCCGGAACTCTAAAGGAATTAATAGCCAAAGGAAGCAACGGCATGACATTTCCAACTATTGTAATGAATATATTTTGCAGAAAATAAAACCACTGTCATTAGGGGACACCGATGGGCTTGGAAAGGCCGCCATCCGTCGGATGGGACGTTAAGCCGTGGCTCCGTGTGCCGGAGATTGGTTGTTTGTTTGGGGTTTTATGGCGGATGAGCTCCTGAGTATCTAATGCGCCAAACGAGGTAAAAATATGCTAAAAGACAAATACCCCTGAACCAAAGTTAAAATCAAAAGCTGTAAAAGGCAAAACCAAATTCAACAAGATATATTAAACAGAAACTACAATATAGGCTAAAACAACATATACAGGGTAAATCTGAAAAAGTGGGCAAACTTTACGGGGTGGTAGAACGCAGCTATACGAGCAATATTCGTCATAGAATGTATGGACGGAACGCAAGCGGTGAGAAGTTAAAAGGTAGTTTTCCACTGTCACATTTAAAGAATGAACACAAGAAGGAGAGGAGATACTTCAGAAAACATTTTATTAACAGGAATGTAATTGAGGTACATGCTCAAAGAAATTGCTCAAAAGAGCTGCCGCCAGCTGTAATGCAAGCCTCACACCTGTGGGATAGGGACCGACGCACATTTGCGAAGACGTTGGGTGCGAGGACCGACCCTTTTATACCATTTCCAACGCCACCTAGCGGCTCGCCGTTTGCGTTCCGACCATACATTCTATGACGAATATTGCTCGTATAGCTGCGTTCTACCACCCAGTAAAGTTTTGCCCACTTCTTCAGATTCACCCTGTATATATTTACAATATAGACAATAGATAAAAATAACAAAACCATAAAATTATAATCTGTTAAAATAACCGGTAAAACGTAAAAATGAAAAAACAATGGTTAAAACAGAGTCATCAGATAAAAGATGTCCGAGTGTAAGGGACTCGGACGTAGAATTATGAAAGCTAAAAAACATACGACGTTCAAAATTAAAGCAAGGACATTCGATTAAAATATGTTTAATGGTTAAAATGGTGTCACTCGCACTAAGGTTCGTCGTTCGCCTTAAGAAGAAATGAATGTGTGAGAAACGAATGACCTAAGCGGAGCGTGTGTGGGAGAGCCATACCCTGTGCACGTTAAACAACACACTGGATAGCTTTGACGGAAGGCTACCACCTGTCTCCCAACAGCTGTTCCAGTGGATCCCCTCTCCCAACCTTCTCTGCGCCTTCGGGGTCCTTGTGACCTGGCCATTTAGCCCATGGTGTTAAAAAAAAACTGCCGCTCAGAGATAAAATAACCCAACCAAGAAAATAAACGTATATTTATTTACAGAGCCGGACATACCGCACTTTGCGAATGCTAACGCTAGTATCTGGAACGATGGCGACAAAAATATATTAAAAAAATATGTATTAATTTTTTACAACCTCTAAAAAGGAGGGGGATTTTTTTATGCTGGAGAAGCGTTCCGATTCGACCCGTAACAGTTTTCTTTTATCTGCTGGGTTTGAAAGCACGTGGCAATTACAGCCTGTAGCTTTCCACGGTTTGAAACCAAACGTTCGCATTTCTTCTTCCAAAACATGCAAGGCTTTTTCAATTTGCATGTATAGGTTTTCTGTAAGGAATTTTTTTTAATAATAATAATCTCTTTATTAAGCCTTAGTATGGTTATATACATAGATTTTTAAAATCGTTATATTCATTTGTAATACCCTGAATTTAGTAAATTTGATATAAATAATTTATTCTAATTTCAACAAATAATCAATGCATTTAATGAATCGAATGAAGAATGTCTGCTTTGCTGTAGTGCATACTCCAGTGATATATTCAAAGAACGCGTGGCAGATTACATCACTGGGGTAAGATCAGATAGATTTCGATCAGAATGATTAATCTATTGAGCAGTAAACATCGTTGTTAACTAGTACACATCATTTCGTTTGTACCTCTTGATGATCTTTCCTGGTTGCAAATCAGTTGTATAACTAGAGACTTGCACGGATGACAAAAGAATCAGCATCCTCACTCGGATTCGCAAGGCTCTATCCACATTCGCTTAGTCTTATCCTCACCGCATCACGCAAAACTTGGGGCGGGGGTGGCTCAGTCGGTAGAGCGCGAGGCTCGTAATCTGTAGTTCCCAGGTTCGAGTCCCAGCTGGGTCAGCGTTGAGATTTATCTCCGCAAAATTCCCCGCCCGCCCCAGTAGGGGACACCGATGGGCTTGGAAAGGCCGCCGTCCGTCGGATGCGACGTTAAGCCGTGGCCCCGTGTACGGGAGAGCCATACCCTGTGCACGTTAAAGAACACGCTGGATGGCCTTGACGGGAGGCTACCATCTGTCTCCCAACAGCTGTTCCAGTGGGTCCCCTCCCCCAATCTTCTCTGAGCCTTCGGGGTCCATGTGACCTGGCCATTTAGCACATGGTGTGCAAAAAAGTGCCGCTCAGAGGTAAAACAACCCATCCCAACTAATAGAATGGCTTCAGAACCATTCTGTATATGGGCACACGA
Organism: Ryuthela nishihirai; assembly: GCA_038380435.1. Taxonomy (NCBI): domain Eukaryota; kingdom Metazoa; phylum Arthropoda; class Arachnida; order Araneae; family Heptathelidae; genus Ryuthela; species Ryuthela nishihirai. The sequence continues at coordinate 32,210,815 of JAWZYU010000030.1, forward strand.
CCACCTCAAATCAGGTCAATGTGAGGACGCTCTTGGAATTATGGCTGGTTATGTGCACATGCCTCGAATGGTTCTAAAAGATAATCTCCAATGCATTCAAAAGACAGAGATTCACCCTATGGCGAATCTCTGTCTTTCATTTTTATAGCTTTAACATTAGCAATAAGAGAGATAAAGATCAGTCGTAGGTATATAGCTCGGTGGTCACAACCACTTGCCATTTCATCGGGAGATCGACAGCAATACAAAGCCACCGAAATGTATGGTTAATAACGAAAGGTAAAATCATAAACAAGTTATGAATAATCAGTGAATACGTAGGGGCTTGGATATCTCAGTCGGTAGCGCGCCAGACTCCGTAATCTGAAATTATCAGGTTCGAGCCCCGGCTGGGTCAGCGTTGAGATTTATCTCCGCAAAACTCCCCGCCCTGCCCTTGATCAGTAGAGGACACCGATGGGCTTGGAAAACCGCCGTCGGTCGGATGGGTTAGGTTACCTCTGAGCGGCACTTTTTTGCACACCATGGGCTAAATGGCCAGGTCACGTAGACCCCAAAGGCTCAGAGAAGGTTGGGGGAGGGGACCTACTGGAACAGCTGTTGGGAGACAGATGGTAGCCTCCCGTCAAGGCCATCCAGCGTGTTCTTTAACGTGCACAGGGTATGGCTCTCCCGCACACGGGGCCACGGTTTAACGTCCCATCCGACGGACGGCGGCCTTTCCAAGCCCATCGGTGTCCCCTACTGACCGCGGGCAGGGCGGGGAATTTTGCGAAGATAAATCTCAACGCTGACCCAGTTGGGACTCGAACCTGGGAACTACAGATTACGAGCCTGGCGCGCTTCCGACTGAGCCACCCCCGCCGCCCGGTTGGATGGGTTTGCATGGTCTCAAATGCTTTGATATCAATTGCCACACAGGTCATACAGGAGCCTGTCAGTTTATACTTCATAAAGTCTGTGGGGAAAGCGAGACCTCAGCAGAAAAATTACGCCTTGTGCTGGAGAGCAATACTCTGGGCACGTTAAACAACACACTGGAAGGCCTTGATGGGAGGCTACCATCTGTCTCCCAATAGCTGTCCACTGGATCATCTACCTCCGACTTCTCTGAACCCTCGGGGTCCTTGTGACCTCAAAAAAGCAAAAATAGTGCCTCTCAGAGGTAAAACAGCCCAACCCATTTGATACGTAAATTTAAAATGTTGTGCTTTGCAACTGAATTGGACTGAAGACGTTTTGCGAACTTTTGACTAATTGACTTTTGAGACCGACGATGGCAGTGGCGTTTTGAAGCACAGTAATTACTTCTGACCTTCGGCATCAGGATTATAACAACTCGGAAAATCCTCCCATCTCTAAAGAAAAACTTAATGTTGCATTTGAGACTGTGGTTTTTAATCAGGGGAAAAAAAAGAAACACCCCAACTGAATTGAAAAAAGATGCAAAAAAAAAAGAATCCACGTGGCCGAGTGGTTAGCGCGCTTGGCTACTGATCTAAGGGACCTGGGTTCGAACCCCGGATAAGGCATGGATGTGCGTGTTGTTTTTCTGCTATGGTCCTGCCATCCTCACAGACCTTCTACTATGGCATATAAACTGACAGGCTCCTGTCAGACCTCTGTGGCAAGCAGCTGCTTGAGGGGGGATTTATTATTATTTATTTTAAACTATTCCTAGAAAACTGGACGGGGTTGGCTCAGTCGGTAGCGAGAGAGGCACGTAATCTGCAGTTCCCAGGTTCGAGTCCCAACTCTGCTAGCATTCAGATTGATCTCCGCTAAACCCCACCGTGCCCTCGGTCAGAAAGGGGACAGCAAAGGGCTTGGAAAGGCGGCCATTCTTCTGATGGGACATAAAGTTGTGGCACGAGAGCCATACCGTGGGCACGTTAACCAACACTCTCGATGGCCTTGACGGGAAGCATCCATTTGTTTCCTAATAACTATCCAGTGGATCCCCTTCGCCAAACTTCTCCGATACCTCGGGGCCTTGTGCACTGGCCATATTTAGTCCACCGTGCGCAAAATAAAAAAAAAACATTCAGAGGTAAAATAACCTAGCTCCTAGAGAATTAGTGTTAAAAGTAACGTTTATATTACTAATACTAAAGTCATGATGAGCCTGTTTTCTACCTCAGTCATAGACTAGATCGCGACGGGTTCAGTCAGTAGTGCGCCAAGCTCATAACCTGATGTTCTCGGGTTCGAGTCTCTCTGTGTATACTTTGAGATTTTCGCCGTTGACACTGTGTTTGGTGAAAAAAGGGAATACTCCTTGAACAGGCCGTCATTCTTTCAAATAGGAAGTTAAGGTTGGGTTGTTTTACCTTTTTGGACATAATGGGCTAAATATCCACGTCACCTACCCTGAGGGCTCAGAGAAGGTTGGGGGCAGGGGACCCACTAGACAGCCGTTAGAAGACAGATTGAAGACTCCCTTCGAGGTCATCCAGCATATTATTTAACATGCACAGGGTATGGCTCTCCTGCACATGGGGCCACGGCTTTATGCCCCATCCGAAGGATGGCTGCCTTTCCAACCCATCGGTGTCTCCTACTGAATGTGGGTAGGGAGGGGAGTTTTGGGAGATGAATCTCAACGCTGGCGCAGGCAGGTCTCGAACCTGGGAACTGCAGATTACGAGCCTGTCGTGTAAAGGACTGAGCCACCCGCCCCAAGTTAAGTCTTGGATCTTTGAATAAGCGAGGCATACCCTGTACACATTAAGGGATACGGCAGGAAGCTGGTCCTTAGCAATTTCCCAGTGGCTCACGTTACCTAGCTGTGAGACTTATGGTTCACTGTTATCTAGCTATTTAACCTATTGATATCTAGCCATTTAATCCATTAAGATCTAGCCACCTAACCCATTGAGATCTAGCATATAACCCATTGTTATCTAACCATTTAACCCATTGTGATGTAGTCATTTAGCCCATTGCGATTTGGCCGTTTAATACACTGCGATTTAGCCATTTAACCCATTACGATCTATCCATTTAACCAATTGCTATTTAGCCGTTTCATCCTTTGAGATCTGGCCATTTAACCCATTGAGATCGAGCTATTTTATCCATTGCGATCTAGCTATTTAACTCATTGTGATTTAGCCATTTAACCTATTGCGATCTAGCCGTTTAATCCATTGCGATTTAGCCGTTTAATCCATTGCAATGTAACCATTTAATCCACTGCGATCCACCCATTTAATCCACTGTCATCTGGGGCGGGGGTGGCTCAGTCGGTAGCGCGCCAGGCTCGTAATCTGTAGTTCCCAGGTTCGAGTCCCAGCTGGGTCAGCGTTGAGATTTATCTCCGCAAAATTTCCCCGCCCTGCCCACGGTCAGTAGGGGACACCGATGGACTTGAAAAGGCCGCCGTCCGTCGAATGGGACGTTAAGCCTTGGCCCCGTGTGCCCGAGAACCATACCCTGTGCACGTTAAAGAACACGCTGGATGGCCTTGACGGGAGGCTACCATCTGTCTCCCAACAGCTGTTCCAGTGGGTCTCCTCCCCCAATTTTCTCTGAGCCTTCGGGGTCCATGTGACCTGGCCATTTAGCCCATTGTGTGCAAAAAAAGTGCCGCTCAGAGGTAAAACAACTCAACCCAACCCACTGCCATCTAGCTGTTTAGCCCATTGTGTGCATAAAGCTGTCTCTCTGAGGAAAACCAACCGAATCCAATTCCAACTAATTCAAAAATTTTAACTTTATTCATTTCTGCTGTTTACAATTCCCATGCGAGTTTCAACTCAAAACACGATAACCAAAATGAACGAAACCGAAAAACTTCCTCGATAACAACGATTGCTTAAGAGAAGAAAAACCAGACAAATCCAAACCTCCTGGCCATTTCCCGACGAAAGTATTACGTCAGACGACGTACGAAATCGAATCAAAATGAAGTTTTACTCGTGAACAAAACAGGGCGCAAAACAGCGAGAGAATTGCGAAAATGAAACGAAAAGAATAATAAACATAAACCCAACAACCTCAGAAGAAAATTGCGAGTGAATTCACAGACGGTGTAAACGTCAAAGATAACTAAAATGCGCCAACTGAGATCTGTCTTGATCTTTCCTTCCTTTTGATTTTTCTGCATGTCTAGGAAGATCAGTTACCCCGTCTGCACCCGCATGGATGAGCACAGCTCCAGTCTGTCAGGCCACGGCATGTAAATTAATATCGCGTCGATCAATAGTCCGTCTGAAGAGGTGCATATGGATATGTGGGCTGCGGGAATCCAGAAGGGAGGAACATATAATGTCAAGGGAGAGCTTTCTTCATTAAAATCGATGCTTTTTTTGAGGGGGGGGGGGGTCATGCTTCGTCAAACGTAACCGATTGAAGCTGCTCGAAACAGCACTAGAGAATATTAATGAAAATTCACTTAAATATTTCCTGGAATGCAAAAATCTTGTTTTTGGTTTTCTATAAGACTTTGGAATGTGTTTGGCTTTGTTCGTTATAGCATTGAGAGCTGAACTTTATTTTATGCATATATGAACCAGTGGCTTGTAGTTTTGGATTAGATTGCTTTACATTTGAGTTGCGCTTTTGTTCATACAGTGGTCTAAATGGACAGGTCACAAGGACTCCAAAGTTCTGAGAAGTTTGGGTATTGGGGGGGACACATTGGAAAGCTTTTAGGATATATGTCGAAGCCTCCCTTTAAGGCTAAATCGTGTTATTTAACTTGCATAGGCTATTGCATTTCTGCACACGGTTCCGTGGCTCAAGGTTCCATATGAAGGACACCGATGGCCTTTTCAAGACTATGTCCGCTTCCCCGTTGAGGGGAATGGAAGATGTTGTCGTTGGTTTGGGTTGGGTTGTTTTACCTCTGAGCGGCACTTTTTTGCATACCATGGACTAAATGGCCAGGTCACATGGACCCCGAAGGCTTAGAGAAGTTGGAGGAGGGGACCCACTGGAACGGCTGTTGGGAGACAGATGGTAGCCTCCCATCAAGGCCATCCAGCGTATTCTTTAACGTGCACAGAGTATGGTTCTCCCGCACACGGGTCCACGGCTTAACGTCTTATCCGACGGATGGCGGCCTTTCCAAGCCCATCGGTGTCCCCTACTGACGGTGGGCAGGGCGGGGAATTTTGCGGAGTCTTTGGTTTGGAAGGATGGAGGTTTGAGGATATAAATCTCAATACCAGCACACATTCGTATGGAAATCGGGAACTGCTGGAGACAGATTTAAAAAAAAAGTATTTTCAAATTAATTGTTTTTATTCTGTTTTTTTTTTTCATTTTGAGCGAACGAGAAAAATTGGTTATGCATTTTTCGGAGTGTCCAAGATATATTTTTTTTAAGAGAAAACGTTACGCGTATCGTTAAGTGTAGTTTGAATAGTTTGAAGATTACAGTCCTTTTATTTTCAGCTTGAAAATTATTGTCAGTCAGCACGACACCGCACTGCTCTAAATCTGTAAAAATATATTCTTTCGTTTTCAAAAAGCATCGAAAGTTATATCTCTTAAAAACTTTTATTTATCAGAAAAAGAAATCAGTTCACAAATTATTTTATTAACTATAAAGGTTGAAAGGTGTGCATTACCGGACTTCTTATGAATCCTGAGAAATTTCAATGTCCGAGACATATCAAGTCAGACCTCTATGTGAAGCAGCCCATTTTAAGTCATTTATTTTGCAATAATATTGATTTCTGTTTTATCCATGTGACTAACCCTGGCCGTGTGATTATCATGCTTGACTACTGATCAAAGAGACCTGGGTTCGAGCCCCGGGTAAAGCATGGATGTTTGTGTCGTCTTTCTGCTGAGCTCTGGCTTTCCCCACAGACTTTATGAAGACTCCCCATACTGACAGGCTCCTGTCTAACCTCTGTGGCAAGCAGGTTGGGTTGTTTTACCTCTGAACGGCACTTTTTTGCACACCATGGGCTAAATGGCCAGGTCACATGGACCCCGAAGGCTCAGAGAAGGTTGGGGGAGGGGACCCACTGGAACAGATGTTGGGAGACAGATGGAGCCTCCCGTTAAGGCCATCCAGCGTGTTCTTTAATGTGCATAGGGTATGTCTCTCCCGCACACGGGGCCACGGCTTAACGTCCCATCCGACGGACGGCGGCCTTTTCAAGCCCATCGGTGTCCCCTACTGACCGTGGGCAGGGCGGGGAATTTTGCGGAGATAAATCTCAACGCTGACCCAGCTGGGACTCGAACCTGGGAACTACAGATTACGAGCCTGGCGCGCTACCGACTGAGCCACCCCCGCCCCTGTGGCAAGCAGCTGCTTGAGGTTTTTTTTTGTTTTAAATGGACTGATTCAGGTGAAATTTCCTTTATATGAAATACAATTAAATATGCAGCCTGTCACATCATCTGATGGCATTTAATTGAGGAAAGTAAAATGGGTTGACATATTTGTCTGCAAAAAAATAAGAGCGACACGAAAGTCTTGAAATATTACCGTGACACTAAAAGGACTTGCACTTTCTTCACATTATCTTTACACAACCGTCTCTTTGGTGTTCCAATCTATGTCAGTTATCATTTAAGAAAGAGGATGTTGGATGCCTTCCAACAAAACCAGAATCCTTTTTTTTGCCTTTCTGTTCGTTTGAAGGTTTGAAACAAAAGGTGGGATCAGAGAGGGAATCTATTGAAGACGAAAAGAAATTTATTTACATCACACAGTTTGATGGTGTTAATTCATATCATTCTCTTTAAAATCTTCTCTTGGTAGTAGTGATGACGGAAAATAATAATTATTAATTTTACTTCCATAGATCGTGTGTGGTTTTATTGTTCATAAACGTCAAACAGAATAAACTCTTTTCGTGTCAGTAGCAGTTTGGATCGATCCCATTTTGGATAATTGAGAGAAGGATCAAAAATATGGGGGAAAGGAAATTCTATTTCATTTGCTAAAATGTTTAATTGAAAAGAAAAAAGCGGGGGGGGGGGGCTATTTGATTTGGAAAAATGTTTAATTGAAAAAAACGAAGGTAATATGATATTTGGGATAGTATTGTATACTTTAGAGATGAGATTTTGTTCATGTTGGGTTTAATTCCCCGCCCTGCCCACGGTCAGTAGGGGACACCGATGGGCTTGGAAAAGCCGCCGTCCGTCGGATGGGACGTTAAGCCGTGGTGCCGTGTGCGGGAGAGCCATACCCTGTGCGCGTTAAAGAACACGCTGGATGGCCTTGACAGGAGGCTACCATCTGTCTCCCAACAGCTGTTCCAGTGGGTCCCCTCCCCCAACCTTCTCTGAGCCTTCGGGGTCCATGTGACCTGGCCATTTAGCCCATGGTGTGCAAAAAAGTGCCGCTCAGAGGTAAAACAACCCGTAACATTAATGTTTCTGGGCAACTTTATTGTTATACAAGTACATGGTGAAACTGCGGCTCCGTGTACCATAATGATTCATGCAACCTCGCTACAGGAAGTTGACGTCATGCCAATTGCTTGAACATGTAAAACCAGCCTTTATTAATCGAGGTTAGATCTTGTGCGATATGTAGCAGAATCAATACGAATAAAAAAAAGAAAATTTAAAAGGGCATTGCCTTTTAATTGAACTTATTGGGTGAAATGGTGACAGGTACAGTCGCTCAAATAAATATCCGAATACTATGGTTGATTACAGAATTCAGAAAAAATATCTGGCAAAGATTTTTTAGAAATTAGTGATCTGGCAACCTTCGTGTTACGTCCCATCCGACGGTTTAAGATTCCGAATTAGAATTCCAAATATATTGCGAATTTCCCATCCGAATTAGTGAACCTTCGTGACACGAAGGTTCACTAATTTCAAAAAAAATCACTAATTTCAAAAAAAAAAAGTTGCCAGATATTTTTTCTGAATTCTGTAATCAACCATAGTGTTCGGATATTTTTTTCAGCGACTGTAGGTGGTCATATTATTTTGATACTAGATCGTGTGGGCTCACTCACGGAAATATTGAGCGTGTGCAGTTACCGTTCACACAGCAAACTGGAGCGTGTGCAGTAACTGCACACGCTCCAGTTTGCTGTGAACGGTAACTGGAGCGTGTACAGTTGCTGTACACGCTCCAGATATTTTTGCTGAATTCTGTAGTCACGTGACACGAAGGTTGCCAGATCACTAATTTCTAGAAAAATCGTTGCCAGATATTTTTCTGAATTTTGTAACAAACCATAGTGTTCGGATATTTATTTGAGCGACTGTACTAACTGAAAGAGTCGTGATAACTAAACCAGGGCTAGGTTGTTTTACATCTGAGAGGCACTTAAATGGCCAATGGTCGTTGTGCCCCAAAGGCTCAGAAAATGTTTGAGAAAGGAATCTATTGAACAGCTTTTACGACCGAGGTCTGCCACGGGACCTTTTTGTTATCTCTTTATCAGTAAAAGACAAAACTTTAGGTAGTGACAATATTTTCCGCAATTTTCTTAGTTTCGTAATGCTCAACACCAGGTCAGGACTCCGGAAAACTCCCAGCCCTGTCAACTGTCAGTAGAGGACACCTATTGACTTGGAAAGACCGACGTCCGTCGGATGGGACTTTAAGTCGTGGTCTACGTGCGGGACAGGCATACCCCGTGCACGTTAAAGAACAAGCTGGGTGGCCTTGACTGGAGGTTATCGTCTGTCTCCTAACAGCTGTCCAGTGGGTTTTTCCAACTTCCTCTGAGCTCTCGGGGTCCTTCTGACCTTGTCATTTAGCCCATTGTGTAGAAATAATGCCACTCAGAAGAAAATTAACTTCCCAAAGCACAATGTGTTAAATGCCCAGGTCACAAGCGTTCGAAAAGATTGGAGAGTGGAATCCTCTAGGCCAGGGGTGGGCAATTGTTTTCGTATCTACACTGTGCATGGGTATTGACGTGGCCGTCCTAGTGGAAAATACGAGGCAAATCTTCGGTCGCGCACTGGAAGGAAATCTCGGTTCAAGGCGGATTTTTCTGGCTGTCTTGGCGGGCCACAAAAAACTCTTAGCGGGCCGAATGTGGCCGGCGGGCAGCTATTTGCCCACCCCTGCTCTAGGCAGTTGTTAGAAGACAAATGTAAATATTTCGGGGATGGCACTGAAGTCCGTCTAGCGTGTTCTTTAACGTGCACGGGGTATGGCTTTCCTGCACACGGGGACAGAGCTGAATATCCCATTCGATGAACGATGATCTTTACAAGCCTGCTTCTTGAAGTCTTTCTGATTCTGAGTAGGGACTTTCAGCAATAAATCTCAACGCTGACAGAGTTGTGAAAGTCGTCTATATTGGTTGCTTTGGGATTACAGGTAAGTGAAGATCGCGTGACTGGATCTGCACGTGCTCTACGGCGAAGATTCCGGTATTGCTAGAGACACCGAAAATGTGGACACACATTTTTAGAGGTAGTGTTTTCATGGCGTTTTAAAATTTTTTACCATCTTCATGCCATTTTATTTTTTTCGTCCATAGATACCAACATTTATAACTTCTTCAGGATTTTATTATATTATCCCTGAGCTGTACTTTTTTACGCACAATGGGCTAAATGGCCAGATCACAAAGACCCTCAGAGGAAGTTGGGGGACGGGGGCCAATGGGCAGCTTTAGGGTTGGGTTATCTCTGAGCGGCACTTTTCTGCATACCATGGGTTAAATGGCCAGGTTAGAGGAGGGGACCCACTGGAACAGCTGTTGGGAGACAGATGGTAGCCTTCCGTCAAGGCCATCCAGCGTGTTCTTTAACGTGCACAGGATATGTCTCTCCCTCACACGGGGCCACGGCTTAGCGTCCTATCCGACTGACGGCGGTCTTTCCAAACCCATCGGTATCCCCTACTGACCGTGGGCAGGGCGGGGAATTTTGCGGAGATAAATCTGAACGCTGACCCAACCGGGTTGCTGGGCCCTAGGCCCCCCCACCACGACAAGGTGGTCCCCTATCGGGGGGGGGGACTCGAACCTGGGAACTACGTATTACGAGCTGTAACGTTTCGAAGCCAATCGTTGTCCCCTTTCTCACTGAGGGCAGAACGGGGAATAGAGGAAAAAATTCCAAAGTAGGCACAGGTGATACTCGAACTTGGGATTCATAAATTACGTGGCAGGCGTACTAAGGTCTGAGCCAATTCTCGCCCCTGTAGGGGCGGGGGTAGCTCAGTCGGTAGCGCGCCAGGCTCGTAATCTGTAGTTCTCAGGTTCGAGTCCCAGCTGGGTCAGCGTTGAGATTTATCTCCGCAAAAATTCCCCGCCCTGCCCACGGTCAGTAGGGGACACCGATGGGCTTGGAAAGGCCGCCGTCCGTCGGATGGGACGTTAAGCCGTGGCCCCGTGTGCGGGAGAGCCATACCCTATGCACGTTAAAGAACACGCTGGATGGCCTTGACGGGAGGCTACCATCTGTCTCCCAACAGCTGTTCCAGTGGGTCCCCTCCCCCAACCTTCTCTGAGCCTTCGGGGTCCATGTGACCTGGCCATTTAGCTCATGGTGTGCAAAAAAGTGCCGCTCACAGGTAAAATAACCCAACCCAACCCAACCCGCCCCTATAACTTGTTGAGAGCAAAAATAAGCAAATTAATGTCAGAACCAAAATGCCCCTATTTAGAAATTTCTGAAATCAAATTAGTGCTATTTTCATCATTGTCCACAAGCCAAAAAGACCTTGCTAAAAGCTGACGTCATCTCAGAAACAGCGCTGATATAATCAGTCAATAGTAAACCTAATCATAATGATCAATAAAGTTGGTATATCCTAGTGTTATGTTGAAATTATTTGAACAAAATATTTTCACTGCTCACGAAGTCAAAGAATATCTTTTTCTCAGAAATTCCAATATCATATACCAGCAACGAAATCTTCGCGTGATAAACAGTGGGTGGCGGGAAGCTTCCATTTGCTGGCCCCCCTTCACTCAAATTCGTACGCTTCGGCTGGCACATTAATTCAATTTGAAACAGAAGTTGAAGAAGCAAGCAGCGTAATGAAATTACCACTACTTCTATACATATGCATTATTGGAATCGATTGCTTTCGATCCTTTCCTGAACTTGAAGGCAAAGGAAATCATTTCCGAGCCTCTGAAGCAGAATGGCAAAGTTTGTTTTATCGATAGAAGGATGAGGAATTCTCTGACTGCCAAGGAGCCGGAATATTAGTTATTTCGGAAAACACTCTAACTCCATCCTCCTTCAAACACCACTACCCAATGGTTCAATGCTCTGTTACACCATATCGCAAATACTGTACACCATATTGCAAACACTATAACGATATTAGAACACTATACACCATATCACAAACACTTATAGCATATTACAAACACTATATACCATGCTACAAATACTATACATCATATTACAAATATTACACACCACATTACAAACACTATAACGATATTACAACACTATACACCATATTTCAAACACTTTACACCATATTGCAAATACTATACACCATATTTCAAACACTATACATCATATTGCAAACACTATATGCCATATTTAACAACACTATACCCATATTTAAAAACACTATACGCCATATTACAAACACTATAACCATATTACAGCACTATACACCAAATTTCAAACACTATACACCATATTACAAACACTATGTACCATATTACAAACACTACATCATATTACAAATAATATACGTCATATTTAACAACACTATACGCCATATTACAAATACTAGAACCATATTACAGCACCATACACCATATTTCAAACATTACGCCACATTGCAACATTATAACGCCACATTGTAAACATTATACACACCATATTACGAACACTATAAACCAGGCGTGGCAGGCCAGGCTGGACAGCTAGTAATGCGGTCCACAAAATCGCAAAGTTTACGTGTTTACCACATAAGCTTTCAATTATTATGTGATTTTCAGAGTTTCCATTATTATGTGATTTTCAGCGAGTTTTTGATATCCCATTAGTTTTATGTTGCCCTTTTTTAATTTTATAATAAAAACTTAAGAAAATAAATGAAGTTTTACTATTCATATACATTAACTATATTATATATTTTATATGCGGCCCAAAACAATTCATCTTCACTCAATGTGGCCCAGGGAAGTCAAAAGGTTGGACACGGCTGCTATAAACCATATTACAAATATTGCACGCCATATTACAACAAACACTATAAACCATATTACAAAGTTTCTGAATACGTCCATGTTATGTGAATGGAGAGTCGCATATAGAACTCTCTGACTTTAAAAAGAAGATTTTTATGGAAAAATATCATCGGATACAGAAGTTTTCACTGAAATCTTTCAAATTCCCGATTTTTTTCCACAGTATTGTTTTAATATTTACAGTGTTATTAAGTTGGAAACGTTTAACAGCACACGATGCTATTATACTAGTTCTAAACATTTTCAAAATTAGTTCAAAGAATCATTATACCGACTTCTACATTTGCATCTATTTCGGTAAACGTTAGTTGCAATAATTTATAATTTGTGTTTTAGTGGGCTTTGTAGTAAATTGTTGTGATCAGTGAAGCTGCTTTTAAATGCTTCAGACAGCATAACGCTTTAAATATCATACGAATATTTTTGGAAATCGAGAATTAGAAACATTTGAGTGAGATCTTAAAATTATCTGCAGTGACATTTTTCTGTAGAAAAGCTTATTTTTCGAAGTTAGGGAGCTCTGAATGTGACTTTTCATTCACATTAATACGGAAGTGTCCGGATTTTGTTTTGCAATATTGTGTATATATTTGGAACCAAGGTAATTTTAAATATTCCTTATAAATGAAAATATAGACCATTTAAATTTACTGACGTTCACAGATCAGTTCAAGAATTTTTCTTAAAAGAGAAAAAATTTAGCACAGAAAATAACTACCCGCCCATTGGAAAACTTCCAGCGGGCCACTTATTGGGTTGGGTTGTTTTACCTCTGAGAGGCACTTTTTTGCACATAACGGGCTAAATAGCCAGGTCACAAGGACCCCGAAAGCTCAGAGTAGGTTGAGTTGTTTTTTCTCTGAGCGGCACTTTTTTGCACAATATGGGCTAAATAGCCAGGTCACAAGGACCCCGAAAGCTCAGAGAAGGTTGGATTGTTCTTCCTCTGAGCGGCACTTTTTTCACATAATGGGCTAAATAGCCAGGTCACAAGGACCCCGAAAGGTCAGAGATGGTTGGATTGTTTTTCCACTGAGCGGCACTTTTTTGCACACAATGGGCTAAATAGCCAGGTCACAAGGGCCCCGAAAGCTCAGAGAACGTTGGATAGTTTTTCCTCTGAGCGGCACTTTTTTTTCACACAATGGGCTAAATAGCCAGGTCACAAGGACCTCGAAAGCTCAGAGAAGGTTGGGTTGTTTTTCTTCTGAGCCGCACTGTTTAGCCCACTGTGTGCAAAACACAGTGGGCTAAATAGCCAAGCCACAAAGACTCAGAGGGTCAGAGGAGCTTAGGGGAGGGACCCACTGGACAGCTATTAATAGACAGATGGTAGCCTCCCATGAAGGCCATTCAGCGTGTTCTTTAACTTGCACAGGGTATGGCTCTCCCGTACACGGGTCACGGTTTAACGTCCTCTCCAACAAACAGCGGCCTTTCCAAACCCATCGGTGTCCCCTAGACCGAGGGCAGGTGAGGAGTTTTGCGGAAATTAATCTCAACGTTAGCCCTGGTGTTCTCGAACCTGGAAACTGCAGTTAGAAGCCTGGCTCGCTACCAACTGAGTCATCCCATATAAAACTTAGAATTAATTCTTTAACTTCACTAATTCAAACTCTATGCATTAATGCTATAATAGAAAACAAAAAAATATTCTAAAATTCTTTCATCAGTTCGTAGTTCCTTTTACAGTAAGTGACTGCAAAATAGAAGACAAATAGAAGAAATATCAGAAGACTACAAAATATTCTGATAATTTCATTGAAAAAATGAAGTAATGCCACATCTACTTGATCAAAGAAACCGTCTAATGCAGGGGCTCTTTTCATATTACTTGTGGTTCTTATATATTTTTGGGCTTTAATATTTCTCTTTACATTTTTTATGCAACTTCAATTTTGTAAATGTATTGTTAATTCTGTAGTGATAATACTACGTTGAGCGTCTTCGGACATTTTGACGTTTAAAATCCGTTAAGTAATGTTTTGTGATTTTGAAAAGAGAGAAGAAAAGATGCCAATATTTTCTTTGGATTTGATTCGCATTTGTCTGTACTAGAGAAGAGTAAGATATTCTCTGTCTCCTGAGAATTTTCACTGTGGCTCTTTTAAGAATATGTTCTTTTCAATGGTTCTTAAAGAATATGGTTTTCTTTCCAACGGCTATTTAAGATTATGTTCTTCTTTTTAATGGCTCTTTAAGAATATTGTTTTCTTTTTATGGCTCTTTAAGAATATGTTCTCTTTTTAACGGCTCTTAAAGAATGGTTTTCTTTCCAATGACTCTTTAAGAAAGGCTCTTCTTTTTAATGGCTCTTTAAGAATATTGTTTTCTTTCCAATGGCTCTTTAAGAATATGATCTCTTTTTAATGGCTCTTAAAGAATATGGTTTTCTTTCCAACGGCTCTTTAAGATTATGTTCTTCTTTTTAATGGCTCTTTAAGAATATTGTTTTCTTTCCAATGTCTCTTTAAGAATATGCTCCTCTTTTTAATGGCTCTTTAAGAATATTGGTTTCTTTCCAATGGCTCTTTAAGAATATGTTCTCCTTTTTAATGGCTCTTAAAAAATGGTTTTCTTTCCAATGGCTCTTTAAGAATATGATCTCTTTTTTAATGGCTCTTAAAGAATATGGTTTTCTTTCCAACGGCTCTTTAAGATTATGTTCTTCTTTTTAATGGCTCTTTAAGAATATTGGTTTCTTTCCAATGGCTCTTTAAGAATATGTTCTCCTTTTTAATGGCTCTTAAAGAATGGTTTTCTTTCCAATTGCTCTTTAAGAATATGCTCCTCTTTTTAATGGCTCTTTAAGAATATTGTTTTCTTTCCAATGGCTCCTTAAGGATATGTTCTCCTTTTTAATGGCTCTTAAAGAATGGTTTTCTTTTTAATGGCTCTTTAAGAATATCTCTTATTTTTAATGGTTCTTTAAGAATATTGTTTTCTTTCCAATGGCTCTTTAAGAATATGTTCTCTTTTTAATGGCTCTTAAAGAATGGTTTTCTTTCCAATTGCTCTTTAAGAATATGCTCCTCTTTTTAATGGTTAATAATATGCTTTTTCTGCCAGTTTGTAATGGAGTCTGTTTGTCAGAGGAGGACAATTGACTGAAGTCGAAATGTATTTTACTAGTTTATCAGAAGATTAGCTTTCGATGAACGGCAATTTCACTGCACCGTCCCAGTAAACAGTTTTTACGTAACATTAAAATGGTTTCAATCTAGTGAATTATAAATAGCATGCTGTGAAATGCTTTCTCGCATAGCTACATTAAAAAAAATATGTTTTATGTTATAAAGTTCATTTTCTGTGATTATCTTTTGATAATGTTTTGTGCAACAGTCGAAATTTTAAAGCATTCCTTTACTCGTCCGGCCGGCAGGGACATGCGAGTCACTTCTCTGGAAGAAGCGAGCGAAGCGAACTAAGAAATGTGGAAGACGTCAAGAAGAGGGTGGGGGGGGAGCTGAACCCTTTAGAACCCTACCTCTTTAGGGTGCTAAAGGGCTCAGCAGGAGCAGAGGCAGCAGGTTGGGTTGGGTTGTTTTACCTCTGAGCGGCACTTTTTTGCACACCATGGGCTAAATGGCCAGGTCACATGGACCCCGAAGGCTCAGAGAAGGTTGGGGGAGGGGACCCACTGGAACAGCTATTAGGAGACAGATGGTAGCCTCCGTCAAGGCCATCCAGCGTGTTCTTTAACGTGCACAAGGTATGGCTATCCTGCACACGGATTTACGGCTTAACGTCCCATCCGACGGACGACGGCTTTTCCAAGCCCATCGGTGTCCCCTACTGACCCCACGGTCAGTAGCAGGGCGGGGAATTTTGCGGAGATAAATCTCAACGCTGATCCAGCTGGGACTCGAACCTGGGAACTACAGATTACGAGCCTGGCGCGCTACCGACTGAGCCACCCCCGCCCCAGCAGAGGCAGCAGGAGCAGAGCTCCTAGAAATGTATATTTATCATAAAAAAATCTCGAAAGCTGTTACGTAATATGATTTTAGGAACAAATAAATTTATTGATAGATTAATTATTATTATTTGGACTTCATCAAGGTTAAAAATGATTTATTATTTTTATTATGGCTTCATTGAGGTTAAAAATAAAAAATGATTTTTGAGGTTAAAAAATGTTTTATTTTTATTATTGTTACTTTACTGAGGTTATAAAATTGTTTATTATTATTATTGAATTTTCTGTGGTTAAAAAAAAGATTTATTAATATTATCGGGAATTAATAATTAATAATAAAATATATATATTGCAATCAGAAATTTGCTGTAATCGAAAAATCATTCCTTTATGACATCGAAACATTTTGTCAGTCTACATTAGTTGAGAGGGGGAGAGGGGGGAATTAAAGAACTTCGGGGAGGGGTGGGGGAATGGAATACTCCTTGCACCTGGGTCTACTAAATCTTGAATGCGACGCTGATTGCCGTGTTTGTTAAGACAGCAGATTTGTAACAGTTACTGCGGAGCTGTCCCCACATATCCCCACTCATTGATCCTATCAGCATCATTTAATCTCCGCCTCTCCACTACAACCAGATAATCCTTGATTACGCCAGGAAGGCTCCGAGTCCTTAAGAGTTTGACGAGTGAGATGATGGTGGTAGATGGAGAGGATCATTGTCTACGACGGAAGAGGAGGTGGAGAAGGGGGGGAGAGCAGATACCAGCAACAACCGGATCTCACCACTTGAGATGATGTCATCGATTTGACTGTGAAATGGAAATCAACTCTTTTAATGGTTTAATGGAGCTGAAAAATCGTTCGTCTTGAGCGTTTTTTTTGTGATGGTTGTTATTTTTTTCACCTTTTCGCTTATGATCTGTCGGTTTGTTGATTTGTGGACACCGTTGTTTGACCATGTCTTCCCCATCCTTTGTCCCAGCTGGGTCAGCGTTCAGATTTATCTCCGCAAAATTCCCCGCTCTGCCCACGGTCAGTAGGGGACACCGATGGGCTTGGAAAGGCCACCGTCCGTCGGATGGGACGTTAAGCCGTGGCCCCGTGTGCGGGAGAGCCATACCCTGTGCACGTTAAAGAACACGCTGGATGGTCTTGAAGGGAGGCTACCATCTGTCTCCCAACAGCTGTTCCAGTGGGTCCCCTCCCCCAACTTTCTCTGAGCCTTCGGGGTCCATGTGACCTGGCCATTTAGCCCATGGTGTGCAAAAAAGTGCCGCTCAGAGGTAAAACAATCAAACCCAACCCCATCCTTTGACCGAATTCAACGAGTTATGTGCTAAATGAAAGCTTATCAGACGAAGCAGTGGCGTACCCAGAAGGGGGCCCAAGGGGCTCTGGCACCCCCCAATGAAAAGGAAAAAACCACTATAAAATTTTTCAAAAATCTTTTTCTAATTAAAATTCATTTTTTATATTTATGTCGTGTCTTCTATTTCTATGCTACTTATGAATTAGTGGTCACATAAGGTGGGAATACCCTATAGCTCTCGGGAGTCACGGCCGCTCTGAACACAAGGCGAACGAAGTAGTGCCGTGAAGTAGTGCTCGGACTGACCGAGCTCTACTTCGTTTGCCCGAGCTGGGCCTCTCGGCTGCCCCCAAGATTAAATCCTGAGTGCGCCACTGAGACGAAGAACATATTTTCCCTACTATAATCTCTTCCACTTTCAAAATGGAGAAACGTAAAAATTTCCGTTACGTTATATCTTTCGAATGAGAATTGAGAGTTAGATGTCAAATAAAAGCTTGTGAGTAGGGTTGGGTTGGGTTGTTTTACCTGTGAGCGGCACTTTTTTGCACACAATGGACTAAATGGCCAGGTCACATGGACCCCGAAGGCTCAGAGAAGGTTGGGGGAGGGGACACTGGAATAGCTGTTGGGAGACAGATGGTAGCCTCCCATCAAGGCCATCCAGCGTTTCTTTAACGTGCACAGGGTATGGCACTCCCGCACACGGGGCCACGGCTTAACGTCCCATCCGACGGACGGCGGTCTTTCCAAGCCCATCGGTGTCCCCTACTGATCGTGGGCAGGGCGGGGAATTTTGCGGATGTGACGTAGGGACTGTCGTAGGCTACCTCGATTTTCCCTTCGCCCCATCTCTTTGCCTCGAAAAGAGAACGAAAATTTCATGGCAACGAGTTATATAACAAATTAAAGTTTCTGATGTCGAGACTATCCAACTTATGATGCTTATTGATAATATTTAGGTGGTAACTTGGGAGATCAAAGTCAGGGTTATATAGTTAAGGTCAAACATTGATAAATGCGACTTAGTTAGCGGTCAAGGCTATGGCAGTTCAGTAGAGCGAATGTTAAACGTTGACAGATTCGACTTAGTCGGTGGTCAAGGTCACGTCAATATAGCAAATGACAAACATTGATAACTTTGAGTTAGTGGATGGTCAAGGTCATGTCACTATACCGAAGGAAAGGTGCGAAGCGTTGGGTTGTTTTGTCTCTGAGCTGCGCTTTTTTTTGCACACAATGGGGTAAATGGCCAGGTCACCAGGAACCAAGGGATCAGAAAAGGTTGGGGGAGAGAGACTCACTGGTCAGCTGTTAGGAGACAGATGGTAGCCTCCCGTCAATGCCACCCAGTATGTTCTTGAGCGTGCACAAGATATGGCTATCCCATACACGAGACCACGTCTTATCGTCCCTTCCGACGGAGGGCGGGTAGTTTTCGGAGATAAATCTCAACGCTGGCCAGGTGGGATCCGAACCAGATGCCAAGTATTGCTGGTCAAGATCATAGCAATTCAATACAGCAAATGACAAACAGATGCGGCTTGGTGGTCAAGGTCATGTTAAGTCAGTATGGAGAAGGAGAAACATTGGTTGTTCCGACTTAATGGATAGTCAACATGGTGAATGAGAAACAATGATAGATTCGACTTAATGAATAGTCAACATGGTGAATGAGAAACAATGATAGATTCGACTTAATGAATAGTCAACATGGTGAATGAGAAACAATGATAGATTCGACTTAATGAATAGTCAACATGGTGAATGAGAAACAATGATAGATTCGACTTAATGGTTAGTCAACATGGTGAATGAGAAACAATGATAAATTCGACTTAATGAATAGTCAACATGGTGAATGAGAAACAATGATAGATTCGACTTAATTAATAGTCAACATGGTGAATGAGAAACAATGATAGATTCGACTTAGTGGTCGTCAAAAACGTATGAATTCGATATAGCAAGTAATAAACATTACCATCTGTTATTTTATCCTCCCCATAATGCAAAATGGAAAAACTGGACTTTTGCCATTTCATAACTAACATTTCTTATTCAAAGCTGCTTTCTTTTAATGAATGCGTTTATTATTTAAAAAGTACGCCAAAGTTCAAAGATAAACTAAATCTTCTTTTCAGAATAAAAATATCAGCAACAGGTCACTTAGATACACACAACAAAGGCCAGATTTAAGGAGGGGGGGGGGGTAAAGTAGGCCACGACCACCAGGTCAGAATTCTTGTAAGAGTAATAAAGGAAACGATTATTAAAGTTTTTAAATTTAATGAATTTTTCAAGAAATTTTTAAAGACGTATAAAACGAAGATCAAAATGCTATACTGCATTGGAAATCCAGTCTCTTGGTATCTCCTTTTACATTTTCCCAGGGCTCGATTGTAGTTTTCCCAGGGCTCGATTGTAGTTTTCCCAGGGCTAGATCTTGTTCTCTCCCGATTATACACTACGGAAAAAAAAATTGCAGCAACTAGAAGGATTAATGCCATTTTATTGAAACGCAGGCAACTGTTAGCATACACTGAGATGTACAATTGATTACATTATCAAAAACAAATATGGAAAATTACCACTTTACCTACCCGGTAAAGTGGTATAATTAGTATGATGTTGAACCGTGCCGTCAGCGACAGTGGTTGGCGCACCTCTTGGCTGCTGTTGGAGCTGTCGGCCCATCGTGTCCCTGTCGTGTTCAATAGGTGAAAGATCCGCGAGCGTGCTGGCCACGGTAGTACCTGAACGTTTTGCTCGTGTAGATGCTGCAGACTAATGCGGGCTGTGTGGGGACGGGAGTTATCTTGCTGGTAAAAGGTTCCTTGCTGTTGAACAAATGGGACAGACACTGGCTGCAAAATGTTGGTAACATATCGTTGGGCAATTAAAGATTTCCTTAGGAAATACCAGTTCTCATCGAGATGTCCGACTAATGTCGCCCCACACCAAGACACCAGGTGCTGGAACTGTGTAACGATGTCGTACGCACTGGGTGGCGTTTTTCTCCCCTGAATGACGGCAACAGGTTGTCTACCGTCGTGCTGACCAAGACAAAAACGAGATTCGTCACGAAACATCATGATACTCCATTCTTGTTCGTTCCCCTTCTGTCTGAGGCGACACCACTGAAGAAGTGCTTGCATGTGGGCAGATGTGAGGGGGTAAACGCAGTGCCGGACGATAGGCTCGCAATGAAAAGAGTAAAAGCCTGTTGTTTACCGTCCGCATGGTAGGTATTCGATGTGTTACCTCTTGCCAGTCCTTTTGCAGTGCATTGTAGTCGGGGTGGGGGTGCCTCAGTCGGTAGCGCGCCAGGCTCGTAATCTGTAGTTCCCAGGTTCGAGTCCCAGCTGAGATTTATCTCCGCAAAAGCATTGAGATTTATCTCAATGCTTTTGCGGAGAATGAAAATCAATCAGCATTGCGGCTCAGCTTTTGCGGAGAATGAAAATCAATCAGCATTGAGATTTATCCCCGCAAAATTTCCCCGCCCTGCCCACGGTCAGTAGGGGACACCGATGGGCTTGGAAAGGCCGCCGTCCGTCGGATGGGACGTTAAGCCGTGGCCCCATATGCGGGAGAGCCATACCCTGTGCACGTTAAAGAACACGCTGGATGACCTTGACGGGAGGCTACCATCTGTCTCCCAACAGCAGTTCCAGTGGGTCCCCTCCCCCAACCTTCTCTGAGCCTTCGGGGTCCATGTGACCTGGCCATTTAGCCCATTGTGTGCAAAAAAGTGCCGCTCAGAGGTAAAACAATCCAATCAAATGAATTGTAGTCGCGAATCTGTCACACAATGCCATGCGTCGAAAATGGCGGTCCTGTCGCTCCTTGGTCATACGTCGTCTTTCTGATCCTTGTCAGCGTGTGCTGGATCTTTCTTGAACCCACTGCCGCCATATGTGTGCGATGGTGCTGGGATTGCGACCAACAAAGTTGACCACATCTCTATTCGACAAACCAGTTTCTCTAAGGCCGATGATTCTTCCACCCTCAAAGTCAGTAATTAATTAAAACAAATTTATTGAACAACTGTATTTTACGATCAACATTCTGTATCGTTCAACATTCTGCATTTGTCTAAACTAAAGCAAAGAACTTACCAATGAATATAAGTTTTAATTTCGGTTAAATGTAAGTGGTATCATCAAAAGGGAAGACGCCAGGCTCGTAATCTGCAGTTCATAGGTTCGAGTCTCAACTGTGCTTACATTAAAATTTATCTCTGTTAACCCACGCCCTGCCTTCTGTCAATAGGGGACACCGATGGGCTTGAAACATACTGCCATCCGTCGGATGGGACCTGAAGCTGTGGCCCTGTGTGCAGCGAGCCGTATCATATATCACCCACTGGATACAGCCGTCCAGTGGCTTCCCATATAGAGAAGGTTGAGGGAAGGGGACCCACTGGATACAGCCATCCAGTGGGTTCCCATATAGAGAAGGTTGAGGGAAGGGGACCCACTGGATACAGCCGTCCAGTGGGTTCCCATATAGAGAAGGTTGAGGGAAGGGGACTCACTGGATACAGCCATCCAGTGGGTTCCCATATAGAGAAGGTTGAGGGAAGGGGACCCACTGGATACAGCCATCCATTGGGTTCCCATATAGAGAAGGTTGAGGGAAGGGGACCCACTGGATACAGCCATCCATTGGGTTCCCATATAGAGAAGGTTGAGGGAAGGGAATCCACTGGATACAGCCATCCATTGGGTTCCCATATAGAGAAGGTTGAGGGAAGGGGACCCACTGGATACAGCCATCCATTGGGTTCCCATATAGAGAAGGTTGAGGGAAGGGGACCCACTGGATACAGCCATCCATTGGGTTCCCATATATAGAAGGTTGAGGGAAGGGGACCCACTGGATATAGTCGTCCAGTGGCCATTTTTACAATTGGCCATTTGTTTTTCTCTTCCCTCAACCTTCTCTGAACTCTTGGGGTTCTTGTGACCTAACCATTTAAACCATTGTGTGCAAAAAATAGTGCCGCTCAGAGGTAAAACAATCCAACAAACAGGTCTGATGAATAAATCTTGTCAGTTTTGCAAAAACATCATTAAATATCATTTGCAAAGAAGATAGTTACGAAGACTCGAAGATATTAAATCAATGCTTCTGCAAAACAATTTAATCCAGGTTATTTATTATTTTCTCCATCAGATTTATATTTACTCTCCAAAGACGACCTCAAGAACTAAAAATAAACAGGAATCCGAAAGGCAAAAGCACGTGACAAAATTACAGTCTTTAGTTTAAGATCAACAGTCTCATTTTGCATCATTAAGAACCATTCACGAAAGTAATTTATGAATACAAGGAGTACAATGAAAGAAATCCTCTTCCCCGTTAATGGATCTCAAATATCCGATAAAAATAACCAACTAGACTCTATTCTCTCCCAGAAGGTGGTGGGAGAATCCATTCCTCATTTATCAGAAGCCCAATTAAATCTTCTTCAGCACATGGGCGTTACAGAGCTATGAGGCACTACCAATAGCAAATCCTCCTGTGATTCACTCAACGCTTCTATCTCTGTTGAAGAAGCGTATAGATGTGTGTATATGTGCTACCTAGTCGTTCACGTGTGCCCTTAACTCCTTGACCTCCTTTCCGCTACTTCGATCGATAAGTTACGCCGGCTTCTGTGTAACAACACGCCGCCTCACAATTTCTCTCTCTCTCTTCACTGTATACATATCTGGGGTCGTAAGGATAGAGATTGCAGAATGAGAAGGTGGCTGGCAGGAGAGGAAGTGGTTGGGAAGGACAGCGACGGATGCACTTGGGAATGATGCGTAGGAAGTGAGAGAGGAAAGTCTGCTGGTTTTTTGCAAAGGTGTGTTCAGAGATTTAAAAAACAAATCTCGGAATTTTTTTCGTCGAAGTTTGAAAAAAAAATTGGTTGATTCTTTACGATGGAGCTGGTAAAAATAAAAAAGCTTAAAGTTTGTGTTTATGCTTCGGTGAAAGGCGATTTTTTTTCCCCTGCAGCGTGATGTTGTCTAATATGGATGAGATTCGGTGTAGTAAGTCTCTTGTTGAAATAAAGTGACCTCAAAGTTTCTGAAATATCATTTTTCCTTTCCGGTTTGATTTATATACGTAATAGCACATACTATCGTGTCCTATACATGAAAAGTCTATCGTTCTATGTCGTCAAAACGTGAAAATATTTCTCTTTCTACCAATTGAAAATGGGGCGGGGGAACGGCGGAGTCGGTTGCTCGCCTGGCGCGCAATCTATCTTCCCAAGTTCGAGTCCTCATCTTTTCTGGGTTGAGATTTTCTCTACGAAAGAGTTATCAGCACTTGGAGAGAAAAATTGTCACAAATGCATTTGGAGAGATCGCTGTTCTTAGAACGGGAAGAAAGCCGTGTCCCTTGTTCAGAAGATCCATACTTTATGGCACATATGGTGCCTATAATATCTAGACTGTCACGCAGACCCCTCTCAGTCTAGATATATAGGTGCCTCTTTATGGCACATATGGTGCCTAAAATGCTCTTTATGGCACATATGGTGATAGGGGTCACGCAGACCCCTCTCAGTCTAAATATATATGTGCCTCTTTTATGGCACATATGGTGCCTATAATATATAGACTGTCACGCAGACCCCTCTCAGTCTAGATATATAGGCACCATATGTGCCTCTTTTATGGCACATATGGTACCTATAATATATAGACTGTCACGCAGACTAGATAATCTGCAGGTACCTATAATATATAGATATATAGATGAATATATTATGGCACATATGGTGCCTATATATCTAGACTGTCACGCAGACCCCTCTCTGAACTTGTTGTAGAACTATACCATCCGAAATACCTCCATGAACCAGTTTTTAGCTCTCTGGAAACACTATATTGAAATTTGCTCTTTGACTTCCATGACCCATTGGATCCAAATTTTCATAACGTTTCCGAAATCTAAGACGCGATATACCACGAATCATCAAATTCCAACTCTCTGGGTCCAGTAGATAAAATTCGATCTTTTACCTTGAAGGACCAACACGATCTCAGTCTTTTTTTTTCACAGCGATTTACGAACCAAAATACCCCCCCCCCCCAACATACACACACCAATTGTTACTTCTCTAGCCCCAGTAAATCTAAACTTGACCTTTAACCTCGAAGGACTGTCCGGATCGGAAAGTTCATAATGTTTCCGAGATCTACAACAGAAAAACCCGCAGACACCGAGTTTCACATTTCTAGCACTCGTAGACTAGCACTCTATATGTTACCTCTATTTGACCTTGAAGAACACGTTCGAGGTCCATTTTCGGTTTTATCCGAGGTCTGCAAATTTACTCAATTATCCCTAGGCTCAAATTTTCAGAGCTCTACCATTTCGGCGTCACATTTAAAATTAGCATAATCCCCTATCATTGACTCTCACTCAATCAGGCCCCGAATCTAGAAAAAAAATTGAATGGGGAGGTGGGCAGGGGGAAGGAAAGAGACTGGATTTCCTTCGCAGAATAACATTTTCCTCTTATTTTTAGAAGTTTTAAAAAAATTCTTGAAAAATCGTGAAATATCACAAATTGAATTATTTTTGGTCTCGTTTACCCTTACTAGTATTCTCAAAGGGTTCCCTTGGCTTGCCCCCCCCCCCCCAGACTGGGCCCTGCTTACAATTGGCTATACACTGAAGTGCCATTGAATTAGGGATAACAACCTAGTAACGTGTTGGACGCCCTCTGGCCCTGCTAACGGCCGTCACGTGACGAGGTAATGATTCCACAAGCTTGCGTAAATGTTCCACAGGTATGGCGACCCATGCATCCTCCAGAGCTGTTCACAATTCTCTCAAGGTCGCTGATGGAACACGGGCCCGAACACTTTGCTCGACGGTATCTCAAAGATTTTCGATGAGATTTCAATCTGGGCTTCTAGGTGGCCAATTAATTATTTCAAAGTCAGCAGAATGCTCCTGCAACCATGCACTAGTCAACTTGGACCTGTGAGATGAGCAATTGTCTTTCTGGGAGACGCCATCTCCATTGGGATGCATGATGGCCATAAATGGGTGTATGTGGTCAGCCATGAGTTCTACTTACTGGGATGCACTGAAAGTCATCGGTACACGTACCAAAGGTCCCACAGACGTCCAACTGAAGACATCCCAGGCCATCACTGAGCCACCAGTAGCTTGTACTGTTCCGACCTGACATGCAGGATCTATGGCTTCATGGGGTCGGCGCCATGCCCTCAGTCTCCCATCGGCGTGACGAAGTTTAAATCGGGATTCATCACTCCAGGGTATCCGTTGCCAATTTTCGATGGTCTAGTTTTGGTGTTCTTTAGTCCAGGCAAGGCGTTGAGCCCGGTATCGTGGCGTTAGAAGTGGGACTCTCGTAGGTAGGTGGCTCCCAAAGCCGAGATGATAAAGTGAGCATTGCACGGTCCATGCACTGACTTCCCGGCTGGAACCCTAATTCAGATGGGAAATGATTTCAGATAATATCTGGCCGCTATCGGTCCGTACGATGCGGGTCAGACGGCGAACCCACGATCATTCAAGGCTGGTTGTCCTTTGCAGAGTTTGTCCGGGTGCTTGTTTTTTTGCCGGAATTTTCATATTCCCGGAACATTCCTGAAACTGTCGTACGAGAAAATCCAAGTTCATTGAGAATTTCGGAGATCGAATGTCCCATCCGTCGGGAACCCACGATCTACCCTCTATCAAATGCATCTAAATCCCGCGCTTTTCCCATTACGCTTCTCACGACGAATGCTTGGGGAAGCCAAAGCTGACAACTATATATCACCAGAATTTCAGCCACGCATGCGCGCAAATGCGGGACTTGCGGGACTGAATTTGGATAACGTCTCCTATCCCTAATTCAATGGCACTTCAGTGTATATATTTATATTAGATTAACTATTATAATATATAATATGTTATATGATTGTTAGCTGAAATTAAAAGTGAACCAGTCGAAAATGAAGCTTAAATCATTTATTGCTCTGTTTAATTGGCCGAGTGGTTAGCACGCTTGGCTTGTGATCTACGGGACCTGGGTTCGAGCCCCGGGTAAGGCATGGATGTGTGTGTGGTTTTTCTGCTGAGGTCCTGCCATCCTCTCAGACCTTCTACTATGGCATATAAACTGACAGGCTCCTGTCAGACCTCTGTGGCAAGCAGCTGCTTCAGGGGGTATTTATTTTTTTTTTTATTAATTCGTGCCCTATTGAAACATTTGTCCTAACGTCACATTAGCAATATGATATCTTTTTTCTCAGAGCAACTTTGGATCTTTTTTGAACGAGGAAAACTGTGACAATGCACTGCACCTGTTCGAGCGATTTCAACTTCTTTCATGGCTTTTTTTTGGAGATACAGAAATGTGAAAATATAATAATAAGTTGGCAGGACTGCAAGGAGGATGATCCAGACATTCCTAACCATGCCTGTTCAACATTGTTAATGTTAGTCGAATGGTATGGGAGCCGACGTTGCCATTCAACGAAACAAAAGTGTTATTCAAATGTACTGTGTTCTTCAATTTCATTGTTTACCCTCGTATGTTCATAGTTTCGTAATATTGCCCACGGTCAGTAGGGGACACCGATGGGCTTGGAAAGGCCGCCGTCCGTCGGATGGGACGTTAAGCCGTGGCCCCGTGTGCGGGAGAGCCAT
This sequence comes from Ryuthela nishihirai, assembly GCA_038380435.1. Lineage (NCBI taxonomy): Eukaryota > Metazoa > Arthropoda > Arachnida > Araneae > Heptathelidae > Ryuthela > Ryuthela nishihirai. The sequence continues at coordinate 32,237,844 of JAWZYU010000030.1, forward strand.
ACCCTGTGCACGTTAAAGAACACGCTGGATGGCCTTGACGGGAGGCTACCATCTGTCTCCCAACAGCTGTTCCAGTGGGTCCCCTCCCCCAACCTTCTCTGAGCCTTCGGGGTCCATGTGACCTGGCCATTTAGCCCTTGGTGTGCAAAAAAGTGCCGCTCAGAGGTAAAACAACCCAACCCAAAGTTTCGTAATATCTATGTGAGTTGATGATGTCAGAAACTGAAACTGCGCCAAGCCCTTACAGTCAAATAGAAACTTCAGTTTCAAATACTGTGGCCCTATTGTTCAACTTTGGATGCTTCCAGGAGGGGGTTTGTCTAGAATCCACACAATACCTATCATATTCAAACCAATACTTGCCAGTTATTCTGGTGTTAATGAGTTCCTTCTATGTGAATACCCGTTTCCCGGGGTGGGCGGTATGACTTGTCCAAACAATTACCGCTCAGGGGTAAAAAAAAATAGCCTAACTGTTTATTATCCTGAATCAAAATTTTTTAATATAGCATCAGCGCTCTATAGATAATTCATCTCACCGATTTCGAATGGTCGGGGGTGGCTCAGTCGGTAGCGCGCCAGGTTCGTAATCTGCAGTTCCCAGGTTCGAATCCTAGCTGGGTCAGCGTTGAGATTTATCTCCGCAAAATTCCCTGCCCTTCCCACGGTCAGTAGGGGACGCCGATGGGCTTGAAAAGGCCACCGTCCGTCCGATGGAATGTTAAGCCCTGGCCCGTGTATAGGAGAGCCGTACCCTGTGCACGTTAAAGAACACGCTGGAAGGCTTTGACGGGAGGCTACCATCTGTCTCCCAACAGCTGTTCCAGTGGATCCCCTCCCCCAACCTTCTCTGAGCCTTCGGGGTTCTTGTGAACTGGCCATTTAGCCCATGGTGTGCAAAAAAGTGCCGCTCAGAGGTAAAACAACCCAACCGATTTCGAACCTTATACGAAAATTTCGGGGAGAAAAAACTAGATAATCCATTTCAGCGATTTCGAGCTTTGTACGAAAATCTCAGAGAGAAAAGAAGCTAGCATCAGAATTTTAAGAACTGCCAAAGGAGCAACTGAAAAGAAAAAATTCCCTTCTTCAATCGCTGCTTTGCCATCTGATCTAAGAGACGGCACGAGATGTCGCTCGGTCCTCCCCAGTCACATCAGAAATGGTTTCACTTGATGGTTACTTCGCTGATTACCGACAGAAGAGCAATACTGTTTTTATTGTTTCCAGGCAGTGAGCAATTTTCTTATCCAAGAGACATGAATCCATTTCTTCGATGCTGTTTGAACTTCTCCCTTTGCCCTATAATCCGACTCTGCTTCCATCCATTATGGTGACCTGAGTTACGAAACTTCTTGAATGGCAAGAGGAAGGCACCTAATGATAAATCCGATAGAGGTTACATTTGGAAAATGTTTCTTCTTCTTTTGAACTTCTCGAAGATATCGTGTTTTTTTTTTTGGTTTGTCTTTTATTCTTGTTTGAGAGAACAGACGTTTTCTGAAAAACAGGCAACGGCTTTTTTATGTAAAGAGAAATAGAAATGTTATGGATTTTACAGAAAAATTTGTGTTATTCTGCTGTGTAAGATGAATTTTCTGGAGAATATTCTCTCATCTGGTTTGTTTGACAGAGATATTGAAATAGTGTCTAAAGGGTTTGGATGTTTGTATGGAAATATATGGCACAAAATTGCTGTAAATTTCTGACAGTTTTTTGCAAATCCCCCAGCGTCTTAGCCGCACTATTTTTGCACGCATAGGGCTACAAATGACTGGGTGACAAGGACGTCAAGGGCTCAAAGAAGTTTGGTGGAAGGGGACCTACTGAACAACTATTAAGAGACAGATGATAGCGTTGGGTTGGATTGTTTTACCTCTGAGCGGCACTTTTTTGCACACAATGGGCTAAATGGCCAGGTCACAAGGACCCCGAAGGCTCAGAGAAGGTTGGGGGAGGGGACCCACTGGAACAGCTGTTGGGAGACAGATGGTAGCCTCCCGTCAAGGCCATCCAGCGTGTTCTTTAACGTGCACAGGGTATGGCTCTCCCGCACACGGGGCCACGGCTTAACGTCCCATCCGACGGACGGCGGCCTTTCCAAGCCCATCGGTGTCCCCTACTGACCGTGGGCAGGGCGGGGAATTTTTGCGGAGAGAAATCTCAACGCTGACCCAGCTGGGACTCGAACCTGAGAACTGCAGATTACGAGCCTGGCTCGCTACCGACTGAGCCACCCCCGCCCCACAGATGGTAGCCTCTTGTGAAGTCCATCCAGCGTTTTCTTTAACGGGCACATGGTATGACCTTCCATCACACGGGTCATACCTATACATCTACCCGACGGACATGGCTTTTCCAAGCCCATCAGTGTTCCCCTTTTGACAGAGGGAAGATGGGGCTTAGCGGAGATAAATATGAACTATGTAGCATACAGGGGTTTATCAAAATAATGGAAACACGTACTATTTGTGGAGAACATTTTATTAATAAGCTATAGGCCCAGCTAGGGCGTTCAGAACAGATGCAATTCGACGTAGAATAGACTTATACAAGTCATGCACATATGGTAGCCTCTTCTATGGAATGAAGGACCATTCTTCCTGTAAAATATGGCCCAACTCTGCCAGTGATGTTGGAAGTGGAAAGTGTGATCTGACCTTGCGCTCCAGATATTCCCACAAAGTTCAATATATGTTGAGGTCTGGAGATTGAGGTGGCCAGGGTAGCAGCTGTATCTCATTCTCATGTTCTGCAAACCACAACTTGACATGTTTAGCACAATGCTCGGGTGCATTATCCGCTTGAAACCAGGGACGGTCATTAGGGAACAAAGCCCGCAACATTGGGTACAGGTGGTACCCGAGAATGAATTCGTACGTTGCGGATGTGACACGACCATGAAGAATAACAAATGGCCCTAAGGAATGCCATGATATGGCACCCTACAGCATTAGGGATCCACCTCCATGCTTCACAGTTGGAACCAAACAGTTGGGGTGGTACACTTCTGTAGGTTTTCGCCACACTTACACTCTACTAGTGGAGGGAAACAATGTGTCGCACGATTCATCAGAACAGATGACACTTTGCCAGTCTTTAGCATCCAGCTTCTATGTGCCCCCCTACACGTTCTGTTGCATTGATGTTAGTAATCATAGGTTTGTGGATTGCAGCACTGCTATAAATACCGGGACGATGAAGTTTCCGACGAACTGTTATGACGTAAACGTGATCATTCCGACTGGAATTCAACTCTGCTCTATTTGCGGTGCCGTGGTTTTGTACTTCCTTTGTACAATCCGTGCCAACATTTGCCAATCCCTTTCTGACAACTTCATATGACGTCCACAATTTGCATGTTTGAAGGCAACGTCCAGTCTTTTTTGATAGCTAGTCATAATCTTCTATACCTTTCCTCGTGTTACACCTACTGTTTCCGTCGTTCTGGTTACTGAAGCACCTGCAAGACGCGCACCAATAATCATGACTCTTTGGAGGTTACTGAGATCTGACATTGTCGATAATTACACCATAACAGCCGTTTCACTTGCGCCGTGGCACTGCTATGTGTCAGCCGACATCATACTTCTCACTTTTATATACCTCACATCGCGGGTGACGTCGTCCCTGTGATATGCATACGATGCATTGCGTGTACTCCAGTCGCCGTCGATGTTTCCATTATTTTGATAAACCCCTGTAGTTTGGACTCGATCCTGGTAACTGGGTTTTGTGTATTAATGTGTATTTAGATTTTACATACAAAGAGAGCTATTGGTACTTTATAAAGCTGTGTTGTTTCATCTCTGAGCGTTATATTTCTGAATACAGTGCGCAAAAGGGTTATTTCATAAGGACCAAATGGGTCTGGAAGGATAAGGTGATCTCCTAAGGTAGAAGTTGGGTTGGGTTGTTTTACCTCTGAGCGGCACTTTTTTCACACCATGGGCTAAATGGCCAGGTCACATGGACCCCGAAGGCTCAGAGAAGGTTGGGGGAGGGGACCCACGGAACAGCTGTTGGGAGACAGATGGTAGCCTCCCGTCAAGGCCATCCAGCGTGTTCTTTAACGTGCACAAGGTATGGCTCTCCCGCACACGGGGCCACGGCTTAACGTCCCATCCGACGGACGGCGGCCTTTCCAAGCCCATCGGTGTCCCCTACTGACCGTGGGCAGGGCGGGGAATTTTGCGGAGATAAATCTCAACGCTGACCCAGCTGGGACTCGAAGCTGTGAACTACAGATTACGAGCCTGACGCGCTACCGACTGAGCCACCCCCGGCCCCCCTGAGGTAGAAGACAGAACCTCCCGTCAAGAGTGTTCATTAACACGCGTAGTGTAGAAGGTGTCTTCTTTTAGTTATCGTGGCTAAGCTCTTTTTGGCTTACTATGTATGTAAAGAATGTGTGCAGAAGGGTACTCACGTCTACCTGCTCAGGATCTTGCTATTAGGTGGCAGATAAAACATAGACATTCAGGTGTGCTATTTTATGTATATTTTATTTATAGAATATCTACAATTAATATATCTCCTTGACGTAAGGACTAACTCGATGCGAGCACGAAGGGGCGAGGGTGGCTCAGTCGGTAGTACGCCAGGCTCGTAATCTGCAGTTCCCAGGTTCGAGTCCCAGCTGGGTCAGCGTTGAGATTTATCTCCGCAAAATTCCCCGCCCTTCCCACGGTCAGTAGGGGACACCGATGGGCTTGAAAAGGCCACCGTCCGTCCGATGGAATGTTAAGCCCTAGCCCGTGTGTAGGAGAGCCATACCCTGTGCACGTTAAAGAACACGCTGGATAGCCTTGATGGGAGGCTACCATCTGTCTCCCAACAGCTGTTCCAGTGGATCCCCTCCCCCAACCTTCTCTGAGCCTTCGGGGTTCTGTGAATTGGCCATTTATCCCATGGTGTGCAAAAAAGTGCCGCTCAGAGGTAAAACAACCCAAGCCAGCACGAAACTGTCTTTTTGTTCAATGTTCTACATTTCGAAAGGACCGCGAGATGTTGTCATTTTTTGGGGGGATGTTAGGGTATCTCGGCCTATGGGACGTGGACATAATTTCCTGTTCCACGTCAACTCTCTTCTTCCCATGTAAAGAGGAACCACAGCTTTAACCCAAACACACATGTTGCATTTCTTCACCCAGTCCCTCAAACTGGATCTACCGCTGTTGCTCTGTTGCTAGGCAAAAAGGGCTCTGCTGTCAAAATGGGGATTCTAGCTCACTCCCTTTCGGCCCCAGCCGACGGAGTTCCTACACATAGGGTGTGGTTCTGCTGCATACGGAGTCAAGGCTAAAGTTTCCGTACGAGGAAAAGCAGTTTCCCCAAACACATTGGTGTCTCCTTTCTGACCAAGGATAGAATTGGAGTTAAGGGAGAAGATATCAACGCAGGCGTAGTAGGAACGTCGGGTACGAGTGTGCGTGATACCGACTGAGAAAAATCCTCATCTTGGGCAGGGTTCAAAGTTCGCAGGCTCCAATTTTGCAATCTGCAGTTCTCAGTTTGGAGTTCCAACTGCCATCGTTGAGATTTATCTGCGCTAAAGCGTCATGCTCCCCTTAGTGAGAAAATGGCTCGGAGATACTGACATCCGTCGGATGATATGTTAAGACGTGTCCCCATGTGCACGATAGCCATATCCTGTGCATGTCAAAGAATACACTGGATGATCTTGAAGAGAGGATATTTCTGTCTCCTAACAGATATCCAGTAGTCCTCTTCCCCCAGGGGCGGGGGTGGCTCAGTCGGTAGCGCGCCAGGCTCGTAATCTGTAGTTCCCAGGTTCGAGTCCCAGCTGGGTCAGCGTTGAGATATACCTCCGCAAATTTCCCCGCCCTGCCCACGGTCAGTAGGGGACACCGATGGGCTTGGAAATGCCGCCGTCCGTCGGATGCGAAGTTAAGCCGTGGCCCCGTGTACGGGAGAGCCATACCCTGTGCACGTTAGAGAACAGTCTGGATGGCCTTGACGGGAGGCTACCATCTGTCTCCCAACAGCTGTTCCAGTGGGTCCCCTCCCCCAACTTCTCTGAGCCTTCGGGGTCCATGTGACCTGGCCATTTAGCCCATGGTGTGCAAAAAAGTGCCGTTCAGAGGTAAAACAACCCAACCCTCTTCCCCCAACCTTCTTTGAACCCTCGGGGTCCTTTGACAGGCTATTTAACTCATTGTTTGCATAAAAGTGTGATTCACAGGTAAAACAGCAAAAATCTTTCATCCATCCATCATAAAGATAAGATTTCTGTAATTAATGATAGGATGCAGCAATATTGATGAACTAAGGTTCAGATAGCACTAGCTAGGCTTATACATAGAATTAATTCCCAAACATATTAATCCCCCAAACTACACCAAATTGATAATTACTGAATTTGAAAAGTTAAATTATATTAAATTATTAAATTCCAATTAAATCATAAATTTTTATAGGCAGGTTTCATTTACCCTCTGGTTTTTAAATATAAAAACTGTCAGAAATTTACAGCAATTTTGAGCCATATATTTCCATAAAAATTATTTCAATAGCCTTTTAATTTAGCTTTTTTAGAAATGTTGAGGATATAAATTTAAAAATGAAAATATTGATGATATTCATTCAATAAGCTTTCATTATGAAACGCTATTGAACATGCTAATTTTTTTTTCTTATACATATTGTATAAAAAAGATATGATTTAGTTTTTGGACGTTATTTTCAATCCAAGATAAACAGTTTTATTTCATAAAAAATATCATTTAAAGACTCCCTAACCGAAAAATGTTCCGAGTCTAAGAACTGCGTGTAATGATTGCTATTTCGTTAAAAATATCATTTAAAGACTCCTTAACCGAAAAATGTTCCGAGTCTAAGAACTGCGTGTAATGATTGCTATTTCGTTAAAAATATCATTCAAAGACTCCCTAACCGAAAAATGTTCCGAGTCTAAGAACTGCGTGTAATGATTGCTATTTCGTTAAAAATATCATTTAAAGACTCCCTAACCGAAAAATGTTCCGAGTCTAAGAACTGCGTGTAATGATTGCTATTTCGTTAAAAATATCATTTAAAGACTCCCTAACCGAAAAATGTTCCGAGTCTAAGAACTGCGTGTAATGATTGCTATTTCGTTAAAAATATCATTTAAAGACTCCCTAACCGAAAAATGTTCCGAGTCTAAGAACTGCGTGTAATGATTGCTATTTCGTTAAAAATATCATTTAAAGACTCCCTAACCGAAAAATGTTCCGAGTCTAAGAACTGCGTGTAATGATTGCTATTTCGTTAAAAATATCATTTAAAGACTCCCTAACCGAAAAATGTTCCGAGTCTAAGAACTGCGTGTAATGATTGCTATTTCGTTAAAAATATCATTTAAAGACTCCTTAACCGAAAAATGTTCCGAGTCTAAGAACTGCGTGTAATGATTGCTATTTCGTTAAAAATATCATTTAAAGACTCCCTAACCGAAAAATGTTCCGAGTCTAAGAACTGCGTGTAATGATTGCTATCTCGTTAAAAATATCATTTAAAGACTCCCTAACCGAAAAATGTTCCGAGTCTAAGAACTGCGTGTAATGATTGCTATCTCGTTAAAAATATCATTTAAAGACTCCCTAACCGAAAAATGTTCCGAGTCTAAGAACTGCGTGTAATGATTGCTATTTCGTTAAAAATATCATTTAAAGACTCCCTAACCGAAAAATGTTCCGAGTCTAAGAACTGCGTGTAATGATTGCTATCTCGTTAAAAATATCATTTAAAGACTCCCTAACCGAAAAATGCTCCGAGTCTAAGAACTGCGTGTAATGATTGCTATTTCGTTAAAAATATCATTCAAAGACTCCCTAACCGAAAAATGTTCCGAGTGTAAGAACTGCGTGTAATGATTGCTCTTTCGTTAAAAATATCATTTAAAGACTCCCTAACCGAAAAATGTTCCGAGTCTAAGAACTGCGTGTAATGATTGCTATTTCGTTAAAAATATCATTTAAAGACTCCCTAACTGAAAAATGTTCCGAGTCTAAGAACTGCGTGTAATGATTGCTATTTCATTAAAAATATCATTTAAAGACTCCCTAACCGAAAAATGTTCCGAGTCTAAGAACTGCGTGTAATGATTGCTATTTCGTTAAAAATATCATTTAAAGACTCCCTAACCGAAAAATGTTCCGAGTCTAAGAACTGCGTGTAATGATTGCTATTTCGTTAAAAATATCATTTAAAGACTCCCTGACCGAAAAATGTTCTGAGTCTAAGAACTGTGTGTAATGATTGCTATTTCGTTAAAAATATCATTTAAAGACTCCCTAACCGAAAAATGCTCCGAGTCTAAGAACTGCGTGTAATGATTGCTATTTCGTTAAAAATATCATTTAAAGACTCCCTGACCGAAAAATGTTCTGAGTCTAAGAACTGTGTGTAATGATTGCTATTTCGTTAAAAATATCATTTAAAGACTCCCTAACCGAAAAATGCTCCGAGTCTAAGAACTGCGTGTAATGATTGCTATTTCGTTAAAAATATCATTTAAAGACTCCCTAACCGAAAAATGTTCCGAGTCTAAGAACTGCGTGTAATGATTGCTATCTCGTTAAAAATATCATTTAAAGACTCCCTAACCGAAAAATGCTCCGAGTCTAAGAACTGCGTGTAATGATTGCTATTTCGTTAAAAATATCATTCAAAGACTCCCTAACCGAAAAATGTTCCGAGTCTAAGAACTGCGTGTAATGATTGCTATTTCGTTAAAAATATCATTTAAAGACTCCCTAACCGAAAAATGTTCCGAGTCTAAGAACTGCGTGTAATGATTGCTATTTCGTTAAAAATATCATTTAAAGACTCCCTAACCGAAAAATGTTCCGAGTCTAAGAACTGCGTGTAATGATTGCTATTTCGTTAAAAATATCATTTAAAGACTCCCTAACCGAAAAATGTTCCGAGTCTAAGAACTGCGTGTAATGATTGCTATTTCGTTAAAAATATCATTTAAAGACTCCCTAACCGAAAAATGTTCCGAGTCTAAGAACTGCGTGTAATGATTGCTATTTCGTTAAAAATATCATTTAAAGACTCCCTAACCGAAAAATGTTCCGTGTCCAAGAACTGCGTGTAATGATTGCTATTTCGTTAAAAATATCATTTAAAGACTCCTTAACCGAAAAATGTTCCGAGTCTAAGAACTGCGTGTAATGATTGCTATTTCGTTAAAAATATCATTTAAAGACTCCCTAACCGAAAAATGTTCCGAGTCTAAGAACTGCGTGTAATGATTGCTATTTCGTTAAAAATATCATTTAAAGACTCCCTAACCGAAAAATGTTCCGAGTCCAAGAACTGCGTGTAATGATTGCTATCTCGTTTAAAATGTCATTTAAAGACTCCCTAACAGAAAAATGTTCCGAGTCTAAGAACTGCGTATAATGATTGCTATTTCGTTAAAAATATCATTTAAAGACTCCCTAACCGAAAAATGTTCCGAGTGTAAGAACTGCGTGTAATGATTGCTCTTTCGTTAAAAATATCATTTAAAGACTCCCTAACCGAAAAATGTTCCGAGTCTAAGAACTGCGTGTAATGATTGCTATTTCGTTAAAAATATCATTTAAAGACTCCCTAACTGAAAAATGTTCCGAGTCTAAGAACTGCGTGTAATGATTGCTATTTCATTAAAAATATCATTTAAAGACTCCCTAACCGAAAAATGTTCCGAGTCTAAGAACTGCGTGTAATGATTGCTATTTCGTTAAAAATATCATTTAAAGACTCCCTAACCGAAAAATGTTCCGAGTCTAAGAACTGCGTGTAATGATTGCTATTTCGTTAAAAATATCATTTAAAGACTCCCTAATCGAAAAATGCTCCGAGTCTAAGAACTGCGTGTAATGATTGCTATTTCGTTAAAAATATCATTTAAAGACTCCCTACCGAAAAATGCTCCGAGTCTAAGAACTGCGTGTAATGATTGCTATTTCGTTAAAAATATCATTTAAAGACTCCCTGACCGAAAAATGTTCTGAGTCTAAGAACTGTGTGTAATGATTGCTATTTCGTTAAAAATATCATTTAAAGACTCCCTAACCGAAAAATGCTCCGAGTCTAAGAACTGCGTGTAATGATTGCTATTTCGTTAAAAATATCATTTAAAGACTCCCTAACCGAAAAATGTTCCGAGTCTAAGAACTGCGTGTAATGATTGCTATCTCGTTAAAAATATCATTTAAAGACTCCCTAACCGAAAAATGCTCCGAGTCTAAGAACTGCGTGTAATGATTGCTATTTCGTTAAAAATATCATTCAAAGACTCCCTAACCGAAAAATGTTCCGAGTCTAAGAACTGCGTGTAATGATTGCTATTTCGTTAAAAATATCATTTAAAGACTCCCTAACCGAAAAATGTTCCGAGTCTAAGAACTGCGTGTAATGATTGCTATTTCGTTAAAAATATCATTTAAAGACTCCCTAACCGAAAAATGTTCCGAGTCTAAGAACTGCGTGTAATGATTGCTATTTCGTTAAAAATATCATTTAAAGACTCCCTAACCGAAAAATGTTCCGAGTCTAAGACCTGCGTGTAATGATTGCTATTTCGTTAAAAAAGATTCCTTGATTTGGTTTCACATCAGATGGTTTCACATCAGATGACTTCATCTTTGCACTTACTTTTAGTGATGTTAGTTTCACTGCAATATCTCCGTCAAATCAGTGAAGTTACGAATATGTATTCCAAAGGGCGTATGCGAGGGGTCGAGAGCCTTTATTGGATCAAGTGCCAAAGTAGCAAACAAGAGACGAACAAAATCTGAGAGCCGAAAAATTGTAATCATTCTGTAGCCAAGAGCCGAAAGAGAAAAAACAAACAACAACAAATTATTTCGTTAAAAAAAACTGTAGCATATAATTCTTAAACAGGTTTATATTCAAATGTATACAATAAAACTATTTTAAAATATTATTTAAAAAAATGCCATTCAAAAGTGTGACTTTTGAGTACAGTCGCTCAAAAAAATATCCGAACACCATGATTGATTACAGAATTCAGAAAAAAATATCTGGCAAAATTCGTGCCACGTGACAACGTTGCCAGATCACTAATTTCTAAAAAAAATCTTTGCCAGATATTTTTTTCTGAATTCTGTAATCAATCATGGTGTTCGGATATTTTTTTGAGCGACTATAATTTCCTTCTTATATGCTCCCTAAAAATTATAAACAAAAGCAGAGCATAGCGATGGTGAAATCATTCACTGAATTCGCATTAATTTCAAAGGGAGATAAAGCTCTGGCAATTTTTTGCTTAACATTCAAATCAATTTTGTCGTCCTATTTTCCTTTAAGTGAATACGAATTCAGTGAAAGATTTCAACATTGGTAAACGTTATTTTTGTTTTTTTTACTATTTAAGGCGCATTTTTTTAATTTTGTAAATTTATATATTCTACTTTGTCACTAAAAACATTTAATTTGGACGTGAAAAACTTGCATTTAGGCTCTGCAGTCCTAAGCTTTCATTTGACGTAAGATTCGTAAAGATCAATCAGCGTTGAATTTTCACTCCTTCCCTTTTTTTAGGGGGGAGGGGGGGAAGAGGGGCGTAATTTGTGGTTGCCCACGACATTCTAGACTAGTGGGTCTCAATCAAGAGATATTTCCAAGTGGCATCTTTACTGGTCAGAAGAAAAAATAATTCAGGAAAAAAAGAGCCAATTTTTTTTCACTTTATCGTGTCTTTCTGTCCGTCCGTCCGTATGTAGATATTCGATTTTTTTTTATTTTCATATCGTTTTCAAAAAGTAAGAAAAAAAAGAAGAACGAGATAATTGTGTTTACTCTCTCTTTTTTTTTTGTCTGCCTGTAGAGATCGAATATTTTTAATTTGGCAGATAAATTAAAACTTCTTTTTGGGTTGGGGGGCGGGGGTGGCTCAGACGGTAGCGCGCCAGGCTCGTAATCTGTAGTTCCCAGGTTCGAGTCCCAGCTGGGTCAGCGTTGAGATTTATCTCCGCCAAAATTCCCCGCCCTGCCCACGGTCAGTAGGGGACACCGATGGGCTTGGAAAGGCCGCCGTCCGTCGGATGGGACGTTAAGCCGTGGCTCCGTGTGCAGGAGAGCCATACCCTGTGCACGTTGAAGAACACGCTGAATGGCCTTGACGGGAAGCTACCATCTGTCTCCCAACAGCTGTTCCAGTTGGTCCCCTCCCCCAACCTTCTCTGAGCCTTCGGGGTCCATGTGACCTGGCCATTTAGCCCATGGTGTGCAAAAAAGTGCCGCTCAGAGGTAAAACAACCCAACCCCACTCTTTTTGGGTCGGATAGGTATCATAAAATATTACGATTTGCAATTTCGGAAATTCCCAAAAGCGACAGCTCTGCCTTCTAACGGTAGAGAAGGTTAAAGAGGACAAAATTTGAAACAAATATTGCAAGCGATGTAATAATGGAGGAAATTTCAAATTTTGATTTTGAAATGTAAGAGCCACAAGATTTCCATTGACAACAATGATTCCCTCCCTTACAGGTTACATTACCCCCCCCCCAACCCTTAGGGGGTAGGTTGGGTAATGCAACAGACACTTTATATCATTATAGTACAAGAACTCTTAAGTATTGGTGAGTTGGGTTGTTTTACCTCTGAGCGGCACTTTTGTGCGCACCATGGGCTAAATGGCCAGGTCACATGGACCCTGAAGGTTCAGAGAAGGTTGGGGGAGGAGACCCACTGGAACAGCTGTTGGGTGACAGTAGCCTCCCGTCAAGGCCATCTAGTGTGTTCTTTAACATGCACGGGGTATGCTCTTCCGCACACGGGGCCACGGTTTAACGTCCCCTCCGACGGACGGCGGCCTTTTCAAGACCATCGGTGTCTCCTACTGATCGTGGGCAGGGAATTTTGCGGAGATAAATTTAAACGCTGACCCAGCTGGGACTCGAACCTGGGAACTACAGATTACGAGCTTGGCGCGCTACCGACTGAGCCACCCGGCTTCTAAATATTGCTGATATTGGTACTTTATCATCTATTACGGTAATATAACCCAAATCATTGAGACCCATATTACAAGCCTTCAGTCCTTTGCGATTCTAAAACCTTAGATATTAGGACTCTTACTATAAAACCTGTAGTATATTAACGATAATATAATTATAAACATTGGGGACCATTTTTACTGGCTTTTCGGTTTATTGTGGTAATACAATCTTAAGCATTGCTCTGTTCATTACTGACTTTTAAGTCCATTATAAAAATGTAACACAAAGTATTGCAGCTTTCATTATTTTCTCTTTAAATCAAATAGCAATGCAGCTGTAGGTATTGGAATAATTCATTAAGCAGAAAGAAGTTGTTTTCTAAGACGAAACACCACAAATTTAACCCAATTTTTTTGTAGCAACGATCATCATTAATTTCATATTGCTTATCAAGGAAAAGATCTTTATAGCAAGAGAGATCAGACCTTAATTGCACAGACATAAAAAAGACTCTTTTAATGGCTTCACATCTTATCCCTCAATAATCGCTCTGAAATTAACCAAAAACAAATATTGCTCGACGAGTAATAAAATGAAATTGAGCCTAATTAAATGGCTTTATCCTTTGTCTCTAGCATCGCATAATCCAAGAAAAACACGCGGATTCATTCGACTCTCTCTATCTAGAGAGCTTGGAGTTTACAAAAGTGATTTCGGTTAATTATTAAATTCTTTTAACTGTCTTTTTACGCTGTCCTTTTATCGTTAGCTTAAATGCTTTCTTTGTGTTATCGTAAATTTGTTTTTAAGATGTTTTCATCAGGTTATGTCGGCCATTAAACACTTTTACGTGGAGTTGCTAACGGATAAGGAATGTTGCTTGCTTTCATCTTGAACGATTTTTTTTTGAAACGGACTCGTCGATTACGTTATAAGGCCAATAAAGGATTTAAATGAATGAGCAGTCAGTATATCAAATTGATTTTAGATTTATGAACGTTTTTGTCATAAATAATGTCCACAGACAGTAACGCGGGTGCCAATGAAATAGTTAAGGCAGAGATTACATCTAAACATCGAGTTTAAGAAATATTTTTTGGAAAGTAGGTTTCAGTCTGATTGGGAAACGAACTCACGTCTACTGACAATTAAATTACCGGTGATCAGTCCATATTTCAACAAATCGTTGTTATTAATCTTCTCGACTTTTCGTTTTTTAAATGGCGCCATGAGCGACAAAATCGGGAAGAATTATAGTCAAAATCAGCTGAAAAATGAACCGGAACTAGCCGTTGATAGATTAGGTCTAACCGTTGATAGAACTAGAACTAGCCGTTGATAGATTAGGCCTAACCGTTGATAGATTAGGTCTAACCTTTGATAGATTAGGTCTAACCGTTGATAGAACTAGAACTAGCCGTTGATAGATTAGGTCTAACCGTTGATAGATTAGGTCTAACCGTTGATAGAACTAGAACTAGCCGTTGATAGATTAGACCTAACCGTTGATAGATTAGGTCTAACCGTTGATAGATTAGGTCTAACCGTTGATAGAACTAGAACTAGCCGTTGATAGATTAGGTCTAACCGTTGATAGAAATAGCCATTGATAGTTTAGTGCTAACCGTTGATAGAAATAAAACTAGCCGTTGATAGATTATAAAACTGAAAAACCTGAACTAGCCATTGATAGATTATCAATGATATCCAGATTAATTGATAGATTATCCAGGTTAAAATACCTGGCATATATTCATGAGCCGTTGTTGGGTTGTTCTACTTCTAACAGTACTGGGGCAGGGGTGGCTCAGTCGGTAGCGCGACAGACTTGTAATCTGTAGTTCCCAGATTCGAGTCCGAGCTGGATCAGCGTAGAGATTATCTCCGCTAAACTCCCTGCCCACGGTCAGTAGGGGACACCGATAGGCTTCAGAAAACTTCCGTCCATCGGATGGGACACTAAGTTGTGGTTCCGTGTGTGGGGGAGTCATTCTGTGCGCGTTAAAGAACACACTGGATAACTTTGACGAGAGGCTAACATCTGTCTCCCAACAGCTGTTCAGTAGGTCTCCCAAACTTCTCTGAGCCTCGGGGTCTTTGTAACTTGGCCATTTGACTGATTTTGTACAAAAAAGTGCCGCTCAGAGGTAAAACAACCAAACCTCTCTCCAACCTTCTGTGAGTCCTCGGAGTCCTTGTGACCTTGTCATTTAGACCATTGTGCACAAAAAAGTGCCATTCAAAGGTAAAACAACCAAACCCTAGTGGTACGTTTTAGCACAAAATGGGCTAAATGACAAAGTCACAAGGACCCCAAGGACTCAGAGAAGGTTAGGGGGGAAAGGGACACACTGAACAGCCGTAAAAAGACAGGTGATAGCATCCCTTCAAGCCATCCAGTCTGCTCTTTAAAGTGCACAGAAATTATGGCTCTCCTGCATACGAGTCCAGTTTATCATCTCATTTGGCAGTCGACAGCCTTTCCAAGCTCATTGCTGCCTCACCACTACTGACCGTGGCTCATTGGTGTCTCACCACTACTGACCGTGGCTAATTGGTGTCTCATCACTACTGACCGTAGCTCATTGGTGTATCACCACTACTGACCATGGCTCATTGGTGTCTCACCACTACTGACCGTGGCTCATTGGTGTCTCACCACTACTGACCATAGCTCATTGGTGTATCACCACTACTGACCGTGGCTCATTGGTGTCTCACCACTACTGACCGTAGCTCAGTGGTGTCTCACCACTACTGACTGTGGTTCATTGGTGTCTCACCACTACTGACTGTGGCTTATTGGTGTCTCACCACTACTGACTGTGGCTCATTGGTGTCTCACCACTACTGACCGTAGCTCATTAGTGTATCACCACTACTGACCGTGGCTCATTGGTGTCTCACCACTACTGACTGCAGCTCAGTGGTGTCTCACCACTACTGATCGTGGGCAGGACGGGGATTTTTGTGGAGATAAATCCCAACGCTGAGATAATATCTCCGCAAATTCCAAGCTATTGGGAGATTATTACGAATCGCATTTTCAGTCGTAGGGCAGACATAAGACAGAGTGAACTCATTATGTTTAGTTGAAAACGAGCTAAATGAAAAGTATGTCTTATCCAAGACTCCAATGTAGGTGTCTTTACTCCATAACAAAGGGCACCAACCCGTTTGGCTCGGTCATTAGCGCGCAAGGCTCGAAATCTGCCTCTCAGGTTCGAGTCCCAACTGTGCCAGCTTTGAGATTTATCTCAGACCCACCCCACCTTCGGTCATAAAGGGTAACACCAATTGGCTTGGGAAGGTCTCCATTCGTCGGATGAGACATTAAGCCTTGACCCGTGCGCAGGAGGGTCATGCCCTGTGCACGTTAAAGAACACACTGGAGTACCTTAGTGGGAGGCTACCATATTTCTTCTATAAGCTCTACAGGCGGTCGCTTTCCCCAATTTTGACGTGTCTATTTAGCCTATTGTGGGAAAAAGAACTACCACTCAACCAACTCAACATTTTTCTCCGCAAAGTTCCCGCCCTGCCCTCGGTCAGTAGGGGACACTGCTGGGCTTGGAAAAGTCGACGTCCATCATATTGGGCTTTAAGCCGTGACTCCGTGTGCAGGAGAGCCATACTCTGTGCACATTGAAAAATATGCTGTATGGCCTTGATCTGACTGACCTACGATCTGTCTCCTAAGAGCTGTCCACTGGGTTCTCTCCCCCAACCTTCTCTTAGCCATCGGGTGGGGGTGGCTCAGTCGGCAGCGCACCAGGCTCGTAATCTGTAGTTCCCAGGTTCGAGTCCCAGCTGGGTTAGCGTTGAGATTTATCTCCACAAAACTTCCCGCCCTGCCCACGGTCAGTAGGGACATCGTCCGTCGGATGGGACGTTAAGCCGTGGCCCCGTGTGCAGGAGAGCCATACCCTGTGCACGTTGAAGAACACGCTGAATGGCCTTGACGGGAGGCTATCATCTGTCTCTCAACTGCTGTTCCAGTGGGTCCCCTCCCCCAATCTTCTCTGAGCCTTCGGGGTCCACGTGACCTGGCCATTTAGCCCATGGTGTGCAAAAAAGTGCCGCTCAGAGGTAAAACAACCCAACATTCAAGACCTGTTCTGTTCATGACCTGACGGAAAGGTTCTTCCCGATGATCTCTTTCTCTCTTCCATCTCCTGACCTTTCAACCGAATGATCGACTGCCCTTCATCTTCTAGGTCACATGTCCGGATTCTTTTCCGCCGTCTGCAACAATTTGAAAACCAAGAACAAAAAACAAAAGATTCCAATGTGTACACGAAGTAAGAGGGTGGATGGGGGGGAGGGGGCAACCATTAGTCACGTGATCAACGCAGTTGTGAAGAGGAAAGAAATGATGCTGGGTTTTGCGATCTCTGGCATCACTGCATCAAGAGGATTAATGACAGCTGAAGGGAGAGAGACAAAAAAAAGAAATCGTTCGTAGAATGTCGGTGCTTTCTCTTTTCGCTGGCTGTTCTCTCTTTTCTCCTTTCTGTTGTTCATCTGGCC
Organism: Ryuthela nishihirai; assembly: GCA_038380435.1. Lineage (NCBI taxonomy): Eukaryota > Metazoa > Arthropoda > Arachnida > Araneae > Heptathelidae > Ryuthela > Ryuthela nishihirai. The sequence goes on from JAWZYU010000030.1 coordinate 32,255,336, forward strand.
AGAAATCATTACTCTGATGACGCGGTCCTTCGATGTGCTCTCTGTGCACGGCAACACATGCCAGATGGGGTTGGTAGCAGTTTTTGTTTTTCTTTTGGGTTTAGTCTCTCCTCCCTCTCTCCTCTTCTCCCGTTAACAGAGTACGGGTTTTGTCAGCGGACATTAAGGGACGAGACCAGTGAGCGAACTAGCAGTCGTTAGACGACGTTTGAACTCTCTTTCTCGCAACGAACAGATGATTAGCATCTGATGTATATGCACTGCGAGGACAAACCATGTGATTTGCAGGAAAGCGGAGAAGGAATCTGTTGAATTAAGAGTATGGCATTTCATTGTGAAAAGAACTCGGACTACTTTAACGTGAGGGAAATGGAGAAATAAATTATGTCTATAACTGCCGATCAGTCCAATGTCCTAATCCTCTCCATGTGTGCTCTAATCCTTTTCACATGTATTCTAATCCCTTTCATGTGTGTCCTAATCCCTTTCATGCGTGTCCTAATCTCTTCATATGTGTGCTAATCCCTTTCATGTGTGTCCTAATCCCTTTCATGTGTGTCCTAATCCTCTCCATGTGTGTTCTAATCCTTTTCACATGTATTCTAATCCCTTTCATGTGTGTCCTAATCCCTTTCATATGTGTCCTAATTCCTTTCATGTGTGTCCTAATCCCTTTCATGTGTGTCCTAATCCTGTCCATGTGTGCTCTAATCCTTTTCACATGTATTCTAATTCCTTTCATGTGTGTCCTAATCCTCTGTGTGCTCTAATCCTTTTCACATGTATTCTAATTCCTTTCATGTGTGTCCTAATCCTCTATGTGTGCTCTAATCCTTTTCACATGTATTCTAATCCCTTTCATGTGTGTCCTAATCCTTTTCATGTGTGTCTAATTCATGTGGTTCAGGTTTGTCTAACACTTCCTGTGTGACTTTTTCTAATCTAATTCATGCATAGCCTAATCCTATGTATGTATATCCTAATTCTCTTATACGTTCGTGTACGTCTTAATCCTATTCGTGTACAGTCGCTCAAAAAAGTATCCGAACGCTATGGTTGATTACAGAATTCAGAAAAATATCTGGCAACGATTTTTTTAGAAATTAGTGACCTGGCAACCTTCGTGTCACGTGAAACGAAGGTTGTCAGATCACTAATTTCTAAAAAAATCGTTGCCAGATATTTTTTCTGAATTCTGTAATCAACCATAGCGTTCGGATACTTTTTTGAGCGACTGTACAATCGCTCAAAAAATATCCGAACACTATGATTGATTTCAGAATTCAGAAAAAAATTTGGCAACGATTTTTTTAGAAATTAGTGGTCTGGCAACCTTTGTGTCACGTGACACAAAGGTTGCCAGATTTTCCATATCAGCCATAGTGTCGGATGTTTTTTGAGCGACTGTATGCCCTAATCCGGTGCTTGTATGTCCCAGTCCTATTCATTTGGTATGTCTAACTGTATTCAGATAATACTCAAGATAATTTGGATGATAAACTTCTTTTTTCCTATACAGTCGTGTTTGGAACGATGCGTTCCAAATCCGAAATTTTACCCGTCTTATTTGATAAAAAAACTAAATACGTTACATGCTAAAAATAACTGGACATTTCCATGTAATGTTAACGGAAAGTCATATTCAAAATATTCGACTTTGGAAATAAAATTTTTAGGGGTAATGAAAATGAGAGTTTGAAAGCTTTTTTAGCAGATTCTTGAAGACTTGTCCTATGCCAATGTGTTGGACTGTTTTACCTTTGAGTAACACTTTCGTGCATACAGTGATCAGTCTAAATAGTCAGGTCACAAGGACCCCAAGGGCTCAGAGAAGATTGGGGGAGGAATCCACTGGAGGCTGTTAAAAGAGAGATGCAACCTATTCTTTCAAGGCCATTAAGGTTCTTTTCTTTCCTCAAGAGAAAAAAAGTTACATGCTAAAAATAACTGGACATTTCCATGTAATGTTAACGGAAAGTCATATTCAAAATATTCGACTTTGGAAATAAAATTTTTAGGGGTAATGAAAATGAGAGTTTGAAAGCTTTTTTAGCAGATTCTTGAAGACTTGTCCTATGCCAATGTGTTGGACTGTTTTACCTTTGAGTAACACTTTCGTGCATACAGTGATCAGTCTAAATAGTCAGGTCACAAGGACCCCAAGGGCTCAGAGAAGATTGGGGGAGGAATCCACTGGAGGCTGTTAAAAGAGAGATGCAACCTATTCTTTCAAGGCCATTAAGGTTCTTTTCTTTCCTCAAGAGAAAAAAAAAATCCTCTTGATCTAAGGAACAATCAGGGTTGGGTTGTTTTACCTCTGAGCGGCACTCTTTTGCACACAATGGGCTAAATGGCCAGGTCACATGGACCCCGAAGGCTCAGAGAAAGATGAGGGAGGGGACCCACTGGAACAGCTGTTGGGAGACAGATGGTAGCCTCCCGTCAAGGCCATCCAGCGTGTTCTTTAACGTGCACAGGGTATGGCTCTCCCACACACGGAGCCACGGCTTAACGTCCCATCAGACGGACGGCGGTCTTTCCAAGCCCATAGGTGTCCCCTACTGACGTGGGCAGGGCGGGGAATTGTGCGGAGATAAATCTCAACGCTGACCCAGCTGGGACTCGAACCTGGGAACTACAGATTACGAGCCTGACGCGCTACCGACTGAGCCACCTCCGCCCCGGAACAATCAGGCAAAATTTGATTACTATATCTAAGAAGTCTCGAATGCATTTCGAACAAACAGACAAACAATTGTGCGAAGTATGTATAAGATGGATAAAGCATTTTGAAATCAATACGTTGGTAAAATTAACTGAATTTTTCGATTAAGAACACTTTTTGGTGGTCCCTGCACTCGAAAAAAGGGTTTTATTTCTATGTCTTCTTTCTTTCTGTATTTTGATTTCTAGCATTTTGTCATTTCATAATACTGAGTTGAAATTTTATACTTTGTCATATTCTCATCTGGATTATTGGCTCTACGAAGATGAAATTCGTTACACAATAATTAAGAGTACTTGTCATGGATTGTAAAAGGACCGACGACTTTCACATAGTATTTAGACTATTCAACTGTATTTAACGAAAATATACACAACGTAAAAAAATGCAGTAAGCCCCGACTTATGCGATGGTTGTGTAAAAATTTGATACTCAAATGCATGGTTCATTATCAGTCTAAGCACGACTTCTATTTCTATTACTACATCTGTTGTTGGGGCGGGGGTGGCTCAGTCGGTAGCGCGCCAGGCTCGTAATCTGTAGTTCCCAGGTTCGAGTCCCAGCTGGGTCAGCGTTGAGATTTATCTCCGCAAAATTCCCCGCCCTGCCCACGGTCAGTAACGGACACCGATGGGCTTGGAATGGCTGCCGTCCGTCGGATGGGACGTTAAGCCGTGGCCCCGTGTGCGGGAGAGCCATACTCTGTGCACGTTAAAGAACACGCTGGATGGCCTAGACGGGAGGCTACCATCTGTCTCCCAACAGCTGTTCCAGTGGGTCCCCTCCCCCAACCTTCTCTGAGCCTTCGGGGTCCTTGTGACCTGGCCATTTAGCCCATGGTGTGCAAAAAAGTGCCGCTCAGAGGTAAAACAACACAACCCAACCCAAACGGAGTAGTTCCGTAATACGAAAATTTTTTCCAGCTTTCAATAACTTTAAAAATGGATACTGCATACTAGAATATTTTGTATAAATTCCTATGGTGCATGAAATGTTCATAATTCTATTTATTTTGCACTAAAGTTATTATTGTCTTTGACTCTCCCTGTTGACCGCGTGGGAATAAACTTGATGAAAGAGACAGGGTTTGTCTGACTTTTCCTGTGTGACGGGGCGGGGGTGGCTCAGTCGGTAGCGCGCCAGGCTCGTAATCTGTAGTTCCCAGGTTCGAGTCCCAGCTGGGTCAGCGTTGAGATTTATCTCCGCAAAATTCCCCGCCCTGCCCACGGTCAGTAGGGGACACCGATGGGCTTGGAAAGGCCGCCGTCCGTCGGATGGGACGTTAAGCCGTGGCCCCGTGTGCGGGAGAGCCATACCCTGTGCACGTTAAAGAACACGCTGGATGGCCTTGACGGGAGGCTACCATCTGCTCCCCAACAGTTGTTCCAGTGGGTCCCCTCCCCCAACCTTCTCTGAGCCTTCGGGGTCCATGTGACCTGGCCATTTAGCCCATGGTGTGCAAAAAAGTGCCGCTCAGAGGTAAAACAACACAACCCAACCCAAACGGAGTAGTTCCGTAATACGAAAATTTTTTCCAGCTTTCAATAACTTTAAAAATGGATACTGCATACTAGAATATTTTGTATAAATTCCTATGGTGCATGAAATGTTCATAATTCTATTTATTTTGCACTAAAGTTATTATTGTCTTTGACTCTCCCTGTTGACCGCGTGGGAATAAACTTGATGAAAGAGACAGGGTTTGTCTGACTTTTCCTGTGTGACGGGGCGGGGGTGGCTCAGTCGGTAGCGCGCCAGGCTCGTAATCTGTAGTTCCCAGGTTCGAGTCCCAGCTGGGTCAGCGTTGAGATTTATCGCCGCAAAATTCCCCGCCCTGCCCACGGTCAGTAGGGGACACCGATGGGCTTGGAAAGGCCGCCGTCCGTCGGATGGGACGTTAAGCCGTGGCCCCGTGTGCGGGACAGCCATACCTTGTGCACGTTAAAGAACACGCTGGATGGCCTTGACGGGAGGCTACCATCTGTCTCCCAACAGCTGTTCCAGTGGGTCCCCTCCCCCAACCTTCTCTGAGCCTTCGGGGTCCTTGGGACTTGGCCATTTAGCACATGGTGTGCAAAAAGTGCCGCTGAGAGGTAAAATAACCCAACGTATGTGACTTTTGATGCTTATTTAAATATCTTTAGCATCCTACTCTAATGACATTTTAATTAGTTATTTTGTCGACTTTTTATGTAATTTCAGTTGTTTTTATTACCCCATTGGTTTTGTTGCCTTAAATTTTCATTGCAGAATACAATATGCAATTAAATTAACTTTGATACCATTCAGTTTAACCGTTTACGAATCCCAATTTTTCAGTGTTAGACAAATATTTCATTATTTTTTCAGTCTTCGCAAATTTGCGTCGATGTCATGTCCATCTGTGTTTGTTTACATCAACATTCATGTAAAATCGCATTAAAGGGAAATTTGCGAAAGTAGAAAAAGCATAAGTCGAGGGATATCTGTAATGGACTCAGAAATAAATGAAATGGAAGTCGTATTTAGAGTCATATGCAGTTCCTAGGTTCGAGTAACATCTATATCAGCATTGAGATTTATCTCCTCTAACCCCCCCCCCCCTCCTAGGGCGGGGGTGACTCAGTCGGTAGCGCGCCAGGCTCATAATCTGTAGTTCCCAGGTTCGAGTCCCAGCTGGGTTAGCGTTGAGATTTAAATCCGCAAAATTCCCCGCCCAGCCCACGGTCAGTAAGGGACACCGATGGGCTTGAAAAGGCCACCGTCCGCCGGATGGGACGTTAAGCCGTGTCCCCGTGTGCGGGAGGACCATACCCTGTGAACGCTAAAGAACACGCTGGATGGCCTTGACAGGAGGCTACCATCTGTCTCCCAACAGCTGTTCCAGTGAGTTTCCTCCCCCAACTTTCTCTGAGCCTTCGGGGTCTTTGTGACCTGGCCATTTAGTCCATTGTGTGCAAAAAAGTGCCTCTCAGAGGTAAAACAACCCAACCGCCCCCATCCCCACTTTGGTTAGGTAAGAAATGAAACACCGATGGGCTTGGAAAGGTAACCATTTATCTGATGAGAGTTTAAGACGTGCTCCCGTATGCATAACAGCTGTACCCTGTGCATGCTAAAGTAGATAACAAGCTGCATAGCCTTGAAAAGATACTACATCTTTCTCTTAACAGCTATTCAGTACCCTCATCCTGTCTGAACCCTTGGGGTACTTGTGACCTGGTATTTATTGTCGCTGTGGCCTGGTTATTTAGTGTACAAAAGTGTCTATCGGATTTAAAACAACCCAACGTAGTTAGATTGACAATAAGATGCATATACGATTTTACTTTAAATAAATACAAGAAGATGGTTACGAGTATCACATTTTGTTTTAAATGACTATAAGAAGCTAATATCTTTATTCTTTCTTTGTTTTGCTTTTGCAGCTGGCTGATCTGGAGCAAAAAGTGGCTGAAGCCGAGAAAAGAGCTGAAGAGGCTGAAGAGAGGGTGAGTTCTCATACCTCTTCGAATCTCTTTTTTTTTTGCATGCGCAACTCCGACCTTTTGAGGGGCGATATTTAATTGTTTGCCACAGGGACGATCTAATCTGGCGATGGCCCTGGACATTGCATAAAGTAAGATACATTAATATTTTATTAAGTAAGCTCTATAGAGCGGATATAAAAGAATGCCATGGGCTCCCCCTTATATCCACCTAGGCCGGTCCGGCTGGAAATAAATGGCACAGATTATTTTCGTTTTATCAGTTTCTCACAGGACTTCTCCCATTGCTTTTAATTTTCCTGTAAATGATGATATTTGTCGAAGGAGTTATCAAATACCTTGTCCTGTGTGAAATAAACACTGGCCTAGCGAAATATTAGATAATTTCTATGTTATATCAATGCGAATCAATCTTCGAAGCTCTATAACTTGTAAAATATTCATATAATGTAAAAATGTGACTAAAGAATAAGTTCATAATCAAATCTATATAAATTTCGATTTTCAACAATATTCGTTTAGTATTAAAAGTATTAGGCAAATTAGAATATTTCACAACAGTAACGTATCATAATAAATTATCTCATAAATTATTAAAACTTAGATAATAAGTATTGTTTCTAACCATTAAATAAAATAAATAATCTGCAGCGGATTACAAATGTGAGTCGTGGGTGGCTCAGTCGGTAGCGCGCCAGGCTCATAATCTGTAGTTCCCAGGTTCGAGTCCCAGCTGGTCAGCGTTGAGATTTATCTCCGCAAAAATTCCCCGCCCTGCCCACGGTCAGTAGGGGACACCGATGGGCTTGGAAAGGCCGCCGTCCGTCGGATGGGACATTAAACCGTGGCCCCGTGTGCAGAAGAGCATACCCCGTGCACGTTAAAGAACACACTAGATGGCCTTGACGGGAGGCTACCATCTGTCACCCAACAGCTGTTCCAGTGGGTCTCCTCCCCCAACCTTCTCTGAGCCTTCGGGGTCCATGTGACCTGGCCATTTAGCCCATGGTGTGCAAAAAAGTGCCGCTCAGAGGTAAAACAACCCAACCCAACCCGGGGCTCGAACCCAGGTCTCTTTGATCAGTAGTCAAGCATGATAATCACTCGGCTAGGGATGATCACATGGATAAAACAGAAATCAATATCATGCAAAATAAATGATTTAAAGTGGGCTGCTTCACATAGAGGTCTAGAAACAACCCAACGTTAAAGAACACGCTGGATGGCCTTGACGGGTGGCTACCGTCTGTCTTCCAACAGCTGTTCCAGTGGGTCCCCTCCCCCAACCTTCTCTGGGCCTTCGGGGTCCATGTGACCTGGCCATTTAGCCCATGGTGCGCAAAAAAGTGCCGCTCAGAGGTAAAACAACCCAACCCCAACTCAACTACAAATGTGCAACAGTGAAAGCGTGATTGCTTACTGCGAGACACACGAGATATCGCACGTAAGGTAATTACGAAATAAAACAGTTTGGAGCACGTTAGTTTTGAAAAAGAAAGAGAATTAAGTAAGGACAGATAATTTTTGATGCATATAAAAAAGAAATGCTTCCCTTTTTCGACATGGTTCTTTTAATGTACAAAAGTGTCTATCGGTTTTAAAACAACCCAACGTACTTAGATTGACAATAAGATGAGTATACGAGTATCAAATGTTGCTTTAAATGAGTTGGGTTGTTTTACCTCAGCGGCACTTTTTTGCACACCATGGGCTAAATGGCCAGGTCACATGGACCGCGTAGGCTCAGAGAAGGTTGGGGGAGGGGACCCACTGGAAGAGCTGTTGGGAGACAGACGGTAGCCTCCCTTCAAGGCCATCCAGCGTGTTCTTTAACATGCACAGGGCATGGCTCTCCCGCACACGGGCCACGGCTTAACGTCCCATCCGACGGACGGCGGCCTTTCCAAGCCCATCGGTGTCCCCTACTGACCGTGGGCAGGGCGGGGAATTTTGCGGAGATAAATCTCAACGCTGACCCAGCTGGGACTCGAACCTGGGAACTACAGATTACGAGCCTGGCGCGCTACCGACTGAGCCACCCCCGCCCCTGCTTTAAATGAATACAAGAAGATGATTAGGAGTATCACATTTTGTCTTAAATGAATATAAAAAACGAATATTAGATAACAACAGGGCTGTGCGCGGTGATAAATTGTTGAGATATAGAGTTGTAAGACTAGTTTCTTTAGTACAATGTTGTATCATTAATTTTCGTAACAAAGGTAATTCTTTCACAATTTATGTTTAACCAGAGAAATATGATTGGTAAGATCCCTTGGTTTGTAATTCGGTTTTCGAAAATTGTATTCTATTATCAGTTGGTATTTCAAGTAACTAATTGAAATATCATTGTTATTGTTATAAGTTTAAAATCAGTTGAATTACTATATGTCTGTTTATTACGAAACTAAACTCTGTTGTCAAATATTCAACTACAACTGAAAATCTGTAACAATACGATTTAGAAGTTTGCGTAAAGATTGTTTCAATATTAGACAATAATGAACATTCTTATGAAGCAATATGATTTATTGTTAAATATTGCAGTCTCCATAACTCTTTAAACACTGAATGTTGTTGAAAATGTAGATTCAGATATAATCTTCATCTTCAGTCACATCTTTTAATCTATTTATAGAGTTTCGAAATTAGATTCCCATTGACATGGAAATTTTGTACTAGTTCGGTAAGGCAGTGTAGATTATATAAATTAGGATAACGAGCAGAAAATATAAATAGTTAGCTGAAAACATTTTGTGTTGCTGCAAACGGGATCCGAAATCTCGACGAGATATCAATAGGTCATGGGTTTGGATCGTACTGGGAACGAAATTCGTTCTTTCCAGCCAACTGTTAAAGTGTTCCATAATTCTGTGCTTCCTCAGTACTAAGCACGAGGAAAAGTTAAATAACGTGCCAATGACATCTCCAGAAGGGATATTAATGAGCTAAGGAGAAAAACATTACTTTAAGGAATTACTAAAATAAAAGTGACTAAAAATTTCTTTTTTTAAACGTGATATTAAATTTCTATTAATATAATTTTGTCATAAAAATAGTTGGTAAATATATATTAATATTTCATATAAAAAAGACTCCTTAACATTGATACGAGTATTTAGTTGATATTCATCTGTGAACTGAATATGAATGTTTCATACTGGAAAGCGATTTTAAAACAACTGCTAATTTCTTGTAATAAATGTAAGTTTGTGTACTGTGTAGCCTAACTCGCGTTGCTTGTAGAACCCCAATTATCTTGTACACATAAAACTGTATATTGAATGAGAATCCTATACAACCCTCTGGGCCAGGAGTCTCCAATCTAAGAGTCCCTAGCTTTGAGCAATGTCTTTCACTAGTCTGCCGTGCCAAACTTCGAGGTGTACTGTGACAAAGCTACAGTTACAGGGGCGGCACTATGGGCTTCTAGATGCACAAGATAATTTTCAGGTGCATTCCATCAAATTTCCAGGTGTACCATAACGAAACCTCCAGGTGTGTTGCATCAAATTTTCAGGTATAATAGGAAATATTTTCACAGGTGTGTCATGAAAAACTACCAAGTGTTGTATGATAGTTTTCCAGCTGTACTTATACTTGTTGCAAATGTGTTATGAAAACATTCAGTGCCCAGGAAATTTCTCGTGAGTGTTAAAAATCAGTGGTGGGAATGTGGGAGGGGGGGCCATAAAAACGACGGCCTCTCACTTGTTCTATAGAAGAAAAACCAGTTGTATCCGGCGTAACATACACCATTCTAGACAAGCGATTGCGTGCTATACCATTCTCAAGTATTGCTCATATATGTGACGAGAAAGTAATCTATCCTCTTCAGAGGTTTTTTTCCCTCCGCCCCCCGATTTTTTTAGGGGGGTGAATAGAATTGATTTCATGGAATTGATGTATTTTGTCGTATTCCAAGTTCAAAAAACCTATTTCCCACACAGATTTCAAGAGACTTCCAAAGGTGCAGCGACAAATTTCCAGTTGTACTACAATAAATTTCCTAGTATACTGCAGCAAACTTCCAGGTTTGCTGCAGTACTTGCACTTCCAGTGAGCTCTTTGGAGTCCTTGTGACCTGGCCATTTAGTACATCGTGTGCAAAAAAAGTGCCTCTTATAGGTAAAACAACCCAACTATATTCATTGTTGTCACGAAATGTATCACCTGCTTTTTTTTCTTAGAAGTGATATTAATTCATTGGTGCTATGAAGTTCTATGCAAGCAATTTTGTTTTATAATTTTAAGTAATTTAACTGGTCGTTTTCGCCCTGCCGACGGTCAGAAGGGGACACCGATTGGCTTGGAAAGGCCGTCGTCCGTCGGATGGGACGTTAAGCTGAGGCCCGTGTGCGGGAGAGCCATATCCTGTGCACGTAAAAGAACACTCCGGATGACCTTGACGGGAGGCTACCATTTGTCTTCCAACAGCTGTTCCAGTGGGTCCCCTCCCCCAACCTTCTCTGATACTTCGGGGTCCATGTGACCTGGCCATTTAGCCCATTGTGTGCAAAAAGTGCCGCTCAGTGGTAAAACAACTGAACCCAACCCAACTTGTCGTTTTCTGCTCTTTGAATTTTTTTAAATATAATCTTTTTTCCTTTTTAAATCAGGCTTATATGTTACACAATTTTTGAGTACAATGAATCTTGTAGTACAAAATGCAAACCATTTTGCATTTTCTTTCGCTTATTGTCACCAGATGGTAGCACTAGCAGAAGGAGCATCATCTCAAGGGTATTCTCCGAGAGAAAGCTTTACAAATGCAATCAATTGATTCCGGTGTATATTTGCTTCAATGCTCTTACACCTGCTGCGAAATCAAGGTTCTGTCATGTTAAAGTAAGAAAAATGCTTCTCTGTTATTTGTTTCCTCATCCCTTGAGTGCCGACAACATTTGTGGGAAAGTCATCCATAATTGAAAAATATTGAATCTTTTTCCACGAGAATGGAAAATAATGAAAGGTATTTGGTTGTGTTGGTTTGAAGACAAATTTAAACGTGTTCGCATTTATGCAACGTTTAAATTGATTATGCTTTCATGGATTTTTGAATTATGAACAGTTTCAACTTAAGCAGAATTTGAAACAAAAAATTAATTTAATAAAATAAAAAAATTATAATAATATATATATAATTATATATAAATAAATTAATAAAATAAAAAAAAAAATTTTAGACAATCTTTGGACTAAAACTCCAGTTACTTCTAGTAAAAATGGGGAGGGGGTGGCTCAGTCGGTAGCGCGACAGGCTCGTAATCTTTAGTTCCCAGGTTCGAGTCCCAGCTAGGTCAGCGTTGAGATTTATCTCCGCAGAATTCCCCGCCCTGCCAACGGTCAGCAGGGGACACCGATGGGCTTGGAAAGGCCACCGTCCGTCGGATGGGACGTTAAACCGTGGCCCCGAGTGTGGGAGAGCCATAACCTGTGCACGTTAAAGAACACGCTGGATGGCCTTGACGGGAGGCTACCATCTGTCTCCCAACAGCTGTTCCAGTAGGTCCCCTCCCCCAACCTTCTCTGAGCTTTCGGGGTCCTTGTGGCCTGGCCATTTAGCCCATGGTGTGCAGAAAAGTGCCGCTCAGAGGTAAAACAACCCAACTTCTAGTAAACATGGAATACTTTTTTTCAAAAAGAAAAATTTTTGTTTATTTCCATTCTTAGCGGCCTCTACTGGGGAAATTCAGACTGATGAAAATTTCGGAAAATGTAGATATTAATATATTTTCGTATGTAATCCAGTAAGGATCGAGAAGAAAAATAAAGTTGGGGGAAAGGTATCGAGTCGAAGGGGACTGGAATGTCGTTCGGGTATGCAATTTATCTTTTCATTTTAGTATTATATAATAATTTAATTGAAAATAAATAAATTTCTTGAAAAATAAGGGCAAGTTACCTATGTTTATTTTTTTGTCTCCTTTCCGGTTACTAGTAGTCTGAAAGGAATTTTTTCCTCCGTTCCGGCTACTTGTAGTCTGAAAGGAATTTTTTCCTGCGTTCTGGCTACTTGTAGTCTGAAAGGAATTTTTTTCTCCTTTCCGGCTACTTGTAGTCTGAAAGGAATTTTTTCCTCCGTTCCGGCTACTTGTAGTCTGAAAGGAATTTTTTCCTCCTTTCCGGCTACTTGTAGTCTGAAAGGAATTTTTTTCTCCTTTCCGGCTACTTGTAGTCTGAAAGGAATTTTTTCCTCCGTTCCGGCTACTTGTAGTCTGAAAGGAATTTTTTCCTCCGTTCCGGCTACTTGTAGTCTGAAAGGAATTTTTTTCTCCTTTCCGGCTACTTGTAGTCTGAAAGGAATTTTTTCCTCCGTTCCGGCTACTTGTAGTCTGAAAGGAATTTTTTCCTCCGTTCCGGCTACTTGTAGTCTGAAAGGAATTTTTTCCTCCGTTCCGGCTACTTGTAGTCTGAAAGGAATTTTTTCCTGCGTTCTGGCTACTTGTAGTCTGAAAGGAATTTTTTTCTCCTTTCCGGCTACTTGTAGTCTGAAAGGAATTTTTTCCTCCGTTCCGGCTACTTGTAGTCTGAAAGGAATTTTTTCCTCCTTTCCGGCTACTTGTAGTCTGAAAGGAATTTTTTCCTCCGTTCCGGCTACTTGTAGTCTGAAAGGAATTTTTTCCTCCGTTCCGGCTACTTGTAGTCTGAAAGGAATTTTTGCATCCTTTTCCTCCCCTCCCTAGATCCTTCTTGCTTCCTCCCAACACTGAGAGCAAGTCGCGATGTGAATGTAAACCTTTTGAATATTTACCACCAAAAGTTCTAGCATAAACAGAATGTTTACAACATTTCTTTTAAAAATTTGCCATTATTCCAAGTTTAGCAATCTCTAACGGCGGAAATTCTTTACTATTGGAAATTAAAAATATCTGAAACGTAATATTCTATTAAATCTTATCCAACCCCCGAAAGAATTTTTAATTTTCGAACAAAGTAAAAAAGCCCAATGTATAGAGAATACGATAAAGTAGAAATAATAATTATTGTTTGAAGAACGAACCAAAAATTGGCTTTGGGTATGTAGAGAAATATATGTATTTGTTTATTTTAACAAGCTCTTAATTTATTTAATTATTATTTCGGCTAAAATAAGGTTCTAATTGTTAAAAAATATGTTAAAGCCATTTACATTACCGCTGATACCCAACTTTTTTCAACCAATTCTTTAATTTTGTGAAGGTAACAGGATTTTTCTGTGTTCTTGAATTTTATCTTTCCATATTCAAATGCGTAGAACAGGAGGCAAGCCACCTTACATATCTCTTTAAATACTGAATGAATATTATTGATAACCTAGATATAAATAGATTTGATTGTGATCTTAATTTAGCTTCAGTCACATTTTTCCATTAAATGTATATTTTAGACGTTAATGGGTTGGGTTGTTTTACCATCTGAGCGGCACTTTTTTGCACACCATGGGTTAAATGTCCAGGTCACATGGACCCCGAAGGCTCAGAGAAGGTTGGGGGAGGGGACCCACTGGAACAGCTGTTGGGAGACAGATGGTAGCCTCCCGTCAAGGCCATCCAGCGTGTTCTTTAACGTGCACAGGGTATGGCTCTCCGCACACGGGGCCACGGCTTAACGTCCCATCCGACGGACGGCGGTTTTTCCCAGTCCATTGGTGTCCCCTACTGACCGTGGGCAGGGCGGGGAATTTTGTGGAGATAAATCTCAACGCTGACCCAGATGGGACTCGAACCTGTGAACTACAGATACGAGCCTGGCGCGCTACCGACTGAGCCATCCCCACCCCCGCCCCTATTAGACGTTAATGAGTTTCAAAGTTAATTCCTATTGATTTAACATGGAAATTCTCTAATTTTTGTTAGGGTAGTATATATACAAATCTAGCTATTCAATAGAGAAAAATAACGCGTTATTTAGTAGTAATGTTTCGGATTTGAGTCCCAACTGTGCTAAGGTTGAGATTTTTTTTACCGATTTCTTTTAATACACCCGGTGTGAGAAAGGAGACATAACGGTGGGTAAAAGGGCTCATTCTCGGAAATATCGTGCAGCGTGTGGCTTCCAAGCTACACGTTTACAAGTATAACGTGAAGGAGAGCTATATACCTTTGTGCATTTAAAACTTGTCAAAATTAATAAATGGTCAGATAGTTGGATGTCTGACGTTTTATTAAACGATTTTTCGAAGATATTTAGAAAAAATATTTCTTTTGCAATAAGTTGTGTCATCTAGTGATGAGTAGTATACTTATTTCAGGATGACGAATTGTAGTTTTACCACTTGTTGAAATGATTACAATAAAAGCACAGTGTTCTCCGATTTCTTTTGGAAATATCTGTTGTTTTTTATGTATAAAAATATTTTAAAATTATTTTTAGCATATCATTTTAAAATTGTTTATTTAATTGTTTTACTCTGTGAGAAAACAGCTGAATGTTTGCTTAAAAAGCTGTCCAAGAAAGCGTGAAAGCTTCAATTAAAGAAAGTTTTCTCGAATAATGATTATTGCCTTTCATTTCTGTTAAGTCAGGGGTGGGCAATTGTTTTCGTATCTGCACTGCGCATGCGTATTGACGTGGCCGTCCTAGTGGAAAATACGAGACGAATCTTCGGTCGCGCACGGGAAGGAAATCTCGGTTCAAGGCGGATTTTTCTGACTGTCTTGGCGGGCCACAAAAAACTCTTAGCGGGCCGCTATTTGCCCACCCCTGTGTTAAGTGATTCTTAAAGACAGACTGCAGCTCACAGGTTCGATTCCCACTTGAGCACGTTTTGAGATTTACCTCGACTAAGCTTCGACCCTGTGATCGGTGAGAAAGCTGGTACTGATGGCTTGAAAAAGTAGTTGTTCGATGAATGCCTAAGCCGTGGCTCCTTGTGCAGGAGAGTCATATACCCCGTTAACTTTAAAGAAAGCCGGATTTCCTTGACGGTAAGCTACCATCTGTCTCCTAACAGTTGTCCAGTGTGTACCCTTCCCAACTTTCTCTGATAACTTGGGGTCCTTGTGACCTGGATATTTAGTCCACTGTGCGCAAAAAAGTGCCGCTCAGAGAAAAACAATCCAACCGTTAGAGATAATGACAAAATAGTGTCAGAAATTTATTCCTCATGGAAAATTAAAGCAGAAAAAAAAACTATGAATAATTACGACAATATATGTGAAAGTACATTTTCGAGCACAACGCAATTTTACAAATTGTTTGTTGAATAAGATCTCATTTCGGTGTCAACTGTTTCTCAATGATTAGTCAAGTTGTGAAACACTTATCACGCCTGTATGTTTGGCTTCTTCTCATCAGTTGTGTCTCTACAGAGAAGCTGCTATTATAGGAATCATTTTCAATTGTAAGCTTAAAGAATGAAGTGCCGAAGCAACATTTCTGCTAAGAACAAAAACAGTTGGGTTATTTTTACCTCTGAGCGGCACTTTTTTGCACACCATGGGCTAAATGGCCAGGTCACATGGACCCCGAAGGCTCAGAGAAGGTTGGGGGAGGGGACCCACTGGAACAGCTGTTGGGAGACAGATAGTAGCCTCCCGTCAAGTCCATCCAGCGTTGGGTTGTTGGGTTGTTTTACCTCTGAGCGGCACTTTTTTGCACACCATGGGCTAAATGGCCAGGTCACATGGACTCCGAAGGCTCAGAGAAGGTTGGGGGAGGGGACCCACTGGAACAGCTGTTAGGAGACAGATGGTAGTCCCCCGTCAAGGCCATCCAGCGTGTTCTTTAACGTGCACAGGGTATGGCTCTCCCGCACACGGGGCCACGGCTTAACGTCCCATCCGACGGACAGTGGCCTTTCCAAGCCCATCTGTGTCCCCTACTGACCGTGGGTAGGGCGGGGAATTTTTGCGGAGATAAATCTCAACGCTGACCCAGCTGGGACACGAACCTGAACAAAAACAGACTGAGTGTACTGCTTAGTTATGGGAAAAAAGAAGTAAGACTTATCATAAACTTGATAAATGTTTTTTAGCATTTTGAGAACGGTAATTCAGAAGAATCTATACATTAAGAATAATACATCAAAGAAATGAGGGGAGAGAAAACTAAAGTTGATTGAAGTTCAATACAATGAAGAAAACCTCCAAATAAAAATGAATTTATTTAGAGGATTTTCCTCCGGATGTTTTAGGATTAACCTCGAGCATCCGGATATGTGAAATTATTTGTGTCCTTTCACTCGCTGTTTCTTAACCTTCATACGCAGTTATTTTCAAATCTCTTAATGGTATCTTGAGTATCAAGTAGTTTGATATTGTAAATAATAATAATTAGCCAAGCCAATAATTCACCAAATTTAAATTGCTCCTTATGTAGCAAAAAATGCTTTTGGGCACGTTTCTCGCATGCAGTGCTAAAGTTACACTCTAAATTATTCTCCTTTTGTTTAATAAACAAACAAAAAAGTGGTAGATGGACAATATCAAACAAGACCTTATTACAATTGGACTGTAAGACTCAAATACAGCGCCTTTCTTCACTGCAGACATGTTCAAATAACTACATTTCCTTGTCTTGCTTGTCTTCCTTAGTTATTAGCTTTTTGGAGATTGATTAAATAGATAAACATTCTTTTGGTTTTTAGTTAAATTATTTGTAAAATATTACGAACTTTGAAAAACAAACAATTTTTGTGTGAGAGCTGTATATCAATCCCCAGTGATGACGCACAGAACAGGCCAGGCCTTGCCCCCTATTGTCCGACCCTGTCTTTTCGTGGTGTAGATCAATAGTCCCTTTCAAAAGAGATATTATCTTCTTTAAGGGAACGGAAGGGGAGGACTGCCATATCAGTGTGCCTACTTATCTGGTCATCTATGACCACTTTTTTTTCTGCCTTGCTGAGGAGTGGCCAACTTTACAGAATCCTGGTGCTGGCCATTTCTACACATTGAACTGTTTTATGGCTTATCTTGATTACTTGCTGCACTAGTGGGCCTCTGCTGAGGGAAAATCTGTGCTGTGTTTTCTGTTTGCCTGTGGGTTGCCAGCCATAAGTGAACAGAGGCACAAAATATATTTTATCAGCTTTGGTAATCCTAATCAGAGGCTACTGCATGTACCTGAATCCTGACTTTAGCTAGTTGGACATTGTTAATCCTACACTGGAGTAATATGTCTCAGGCTGGTCAGTTTCTATCTAGATTCTGGTTCTTGAAAAAGTTCCTACAAGCATGGATGGCTTCAGCTTTTAGCAGTAAAGGTTCATGTCTTTGTCCCATTCCTGTGATTATGGGATATCTGATATTATTTGCCCTACCTCTCTCAATAAACCTAGTTTCTTTAAAAAACCTACTAATCTTTTTCTTTTCACAGGTATGTGGAATGCAAGGACGTTTCATAGAGATTATTTGCTTGACGTCCTCACACAGGAATTTCAGCTTTAAAACCTATATAATCTGGGCTTGCAAGGGACCAGATGGACAGGTAAAGGTCAAATACTTTAAGAAAGATTTAAATTTCTCTTTTCAGAGAGGGAGGACGGAAATCATCTCCAAAGTGTAGGTTTGCTTCTCAGCAGACACACCTTTGATGCCCTTCTAGGATACGATTGCATTAATGAAAGATTTCTTACAGCTAAATTTAAAACTGAGATTAAAAACATTAATGTTATCTGTTGTTATGCCCCCAAGATTCTGATGAGAATGAGAAAGATAAGTTTATCAACAACTGGAAGATATTTTGAATTCTGTTAAGAACGGAGATATTTCTCTTGTTCGAGGTGACTTCAATGCTAAAGTTGTAGCGACTCTGACCTTCGGGCAGGGGTTTTAGGTCCCTTTGGCATTGGTAGTTGCAGAGGTTATGGAGAACTTCTTCTGTAGGTAAGTAAACGTAATAGTTTGAGAATAACTAACGCGTACTGTAATTACCGAGACATTGGAAATACACATACCTAATGGGCTGCATAGGAATATGATCGATTATTTATTAACAGCAGATGGGTTATTTCGGTTAGGAATACCAGATCATATAGAGGAGCTGAAATTAGATCTGACCATTACCTTGTTAAAAGTATCTTACATATGAAGCTAAAGAAATGTTGTGCGAAGGTTAAAAGAATTATCTTTAATAGTGAAGCTCTGAAAAATCTAAATATAACCAAAGCATTTCACGACAGGCCACTCAGTCATTATAACAAATGTGAATCGCTTAAAGCTGAAGTTGAGAAAGAATGGGATCAATTTCAATAGGCTTTTTAATGAAACATGCAATACTCTTTTAGGTTAAAAAGAACAACAGAGGAGACAAAGTTACTTAAGAGATAAGGCTATGGAACTTATTTGTGAAAGAAGTGCAGGAATTGTATGAATGAACACCCTACTGGTCCTAATGGACAGCATTACAAAGGGCTTAATAAACATGTAAGAGATTAATTAACAGCTGATAACTGTTGTCTTGATAGCTTAACTAACAAAGCAGAGGAAGTAGTTAGACGTCACAACCGCAGGGTTGTTGGATTGTTTTACCTCTGAGCGGAACTTTTTTGCACACCATGGGCTAAATGGTCAGGTCACATGGACCCCGAAGGCTCAGAGAAGGTTGGGGGAGGGGGCCCACTGGAACAGCTGTTGGGAGACAGATGGTAGCCCCCCGTCAAGGCCATCCAGCGTGTTCTTTAACGTGCACAGGGTATGGCTCTCCCGCACACGGGGCCACGGCTTAACGTCCCATCCGACGGGGGCCGGCCTTTCCAAGCCCATCGGTGTCCCCTACTGACCGTGGGCACGGCAGGGAATTTTGCGGAGATAAATCTCAACGCTGACCCAGCTGGGACTCGAACCTGGGAACTACAGATTACGAGCCTGGCGCGCTACCGACTGAGCCACCCCCGCCCCAACCGCAGGGAGTTGTACCGATAGCTAATCATTTGTGTGGGAAGAAACAGGCTGGAATACAAGGATGGAGGAATAAACAGGGTAAGGTTGTTGAAGGTAAGGTTCTCTCATGGCTAGATAGGCTGAACAGTTTATAGATGTTATAAACAATCTGAACAACCTGGTTATTTCTACTCCCATTGTTTTTAATGAGGGTTGATACATTAATGGCTTTAATGTTGTCCCTTTATAACATTCTGAAGTCTCTTTGGCTATCTCTAAGTTGATATTGCATAAATCCCCAGGAATAGATGAAATTTTCGCTGAAATGCTTAGAGCTGGGAACGTTTGTGTTGTCACATGGCTGTCTGACATTTTGAATATCTTTTATAATTCTTTAATATAAGCTGTTGTTCCTAAGAATTTTAGAGCTCTTATTATCCCTATTTTTAAAATAGGTGATCGCAGTTCTTGAGATAATTATAGGGGAATTAGTCAACTTTCAGTTCCAGGTAAAGTTCTTTGCTCATGCTTAATAGAATTTAGAATTTGGTTGATGGACAGCTGCGCGATGAACAGTGTGGATTCAGAAGTGGTAGGGGATGTATTGGTCAAATATTTTTATCTATTTATCTAGGGGATGTATAGATAAAATATTTTCACTTAGGCAAAGTCTTCAGAAATTTGCTGTTACTAGCTTTGTAGATTTCAAAAAGGCTTTTGACTCTGCTGATCGACATAATTTGTGGTTGATTATAATCAACCACAAATTATGTCGATCAGCAGAGTCAAAAGCCTTTTTGGAATACTTGACACGTTAGCATAATTAAATCTCTCTATAATAACAATGAGAATTGGGAAGACTTGTAGCGATAGGTTTAGCATTGCTAGTATAGTTAGACAAGAGTGCATTTGTCACCTTTTCTATTTAGTTTGGTTATTTATTTCATGCGAAACTCTTTGCAAGGAAAAAACTTTTAGCATCAAATGGTCTAAAAATTTCAAAATTTCTGATTTAGATTACGTGGATAATTTGACTCTATTTGTTATTGATGTTGATGAGATTAATTTCTTAATTAGAACTGTTAATGAGACTTTCGTGGAGTAGATTTGGTGATAAGCAGAGAAAAAAACTAAAGTAATCAAAATTGGTCAAGCAGATGATGCTTTAGTTGTTTTGAATGGCTGCATTCTTGAACAAGTGTCTCAGTTTAATAATCTTGGGAGCTATGTAACAGATACTGGTGATGAGCTGCATGAGATTAACAAACGCATAGGGATTTCTGTCAGGATTTCTAAGAATCTATGAAGAGTGTGGAAAAATAGGAGTATACACTTAAAGTCGAAAATTATGCTATATAATAGTTTGGTTCTTTCCAAGATTAGTTATGATATCGAAAAATGGACCCTTTGTAAGCAGGATAACAGGAAACCTGATACCTTTGATTCTAGATGCTTACTCAGTATCTTGGTCATTAGGGTTGGGTTGGGTTGTTTTACCTCTGAGCGCCACTTTTTTGTACACCATGGGCTAAATGGCCAGGTCACATGGACCCCGAAGGCTCAGAGAAGGTTGGGGGAGGGAACCCACTGGAACAGCTGTTGCGAGACAGATGGTAGCCTCCCGTCAAGGCCATCCAGCGTGTTCTTTAACGTGCACAGGGTATGTCTCTCCCGCACACGGGGCCACGGCTTAACGTCCCATCCGACGGACGGTGGCCTTTCCAAGCTCATCGTTGTCCCCTACTGACCGTGGGCAGAGCGGGGAATTTTGCGGAGATAAATCTCAACGCTGACCCAGCTGGAACTCGAACCTGGGAACTACAGATTACGAGCCTGGCGCGCTACCGACTGAGCCACCCCCGCCCATTGGTCATTAGGTGGTTTGACTTTGTAAGAAATGATGAGGTTAGAAGAAAGATTCAATAACCTCCTTTGAACAT
The DNA here is from genome assembly GCA_038380435.1 of Ryuthela nishihirai. Taxonomy (NCBI): domain Eukaryota; kingdom Metazoa; phylum Arthropoda; class Arachnida; order Araneae; family Heptathelidae; genus Ryuthela; species Ryuthela nishihirai. The sequence goes on from JAWZYU010000030.1 coordinate 32,276,274, forward strand.
CATTTGGCGCAGAGAGAGACTGTTGGTTTGGCTATGTCTCCCGTGCGCATAGTTGCAGATTGCAATGTGTCTAAAAGCCTCGGGGAAAGGGAGACCTCGATGCAGTGGGCAGACAACGTCAAACAGGTCTTAGAATTGGTCTATAGCGGCCAAATGCAGCAGCTGTAGTTCAAAGACAGACTGGATGTTTGGGGAACTAAATTTCACAGTCTGGTAGGACCTCTGTATCCCATGGCTGCATGAGGATTTTGCATGTATATATGATGTAGAAAGATAATCCTTTATCGTTTCTACATCACACGTTTGATTGCCTTTAAAATAAATCTGTTTCAATGACCACGGATTGAACGAACTGTAGCACGTTTTCTGAAAACTTGAAAATTTCTTTCTTTGACAAGTAGCGGATGGATGAATTTTGCGAAGAGCTATAAAAGCTAACAAATAACTGCGTTGTTTCGTTTTCTACTAATATCCATCATCATATATGTGGCTGATTTTGACTGAGGAAGTGAATGATAGGGATAGCTCCGAAAGCTTTTCACTTAGGGCTGATCACGGTTGTAAATCTTGAGATTAATATCCGAAATTAATATCCAAATAATACTTGAAATTTAATATCCGACGTGTCAAACAGAGGTCATGATCTACGAGTGCTAGAGACGTGAAATTAGAACTAGGAGTATTTCGAATCGCAGAATTCAGAAATATTATGAAATTTCGGATCAACTCAAAAAGTTGATCCGAAATTTCAAATATTCCTAGTTCTAATTTCACGTCTCTAGCGTTTCTAAAACGATATATCGCTAAAAATGGTCCCTAAATGCATTTCGGGTTGTAGATTTCAAAAAGGTTAAGAAATTTTGATCTAGAGCGCTCTTTGAAGTCAAAAAGGAAATTTTCATATATTGGTTCTAGAGAGTTAAAAAAATAGTACCAACGGGTATTCCGGGTTGGGGATCTCAGAAATACTACGGAAATGTGAATCCGATGGGTTCATCGAGGTCGGACAGAGACATTTTACCCGGCAGTTGCAGGTTTGGAAGTTTTGAAGTAGTCCTGTTACACACATGCGATGACCGCACACGGGAATCCCAGACGTTCTGCACGTGGATATGGAGTACCCCATTTTCCTCGCACCGACTACCTGCCCATGAAGAACTCGCTAAGGTCGCCGTGTTTACCCATCAAAACGGGGCGGGGGTGGCTCAGTCGGTAGCGCGCCAGGCTCGTAATCTTTAGTTCCCAGGTTCGAGTCCCAGCTGGGTCAGCGTTGAGATTTATCTCCGCAAAATTCCTCGCCCTGCTCACGGTCAGTAGGGGACACCGATGGGCTTGGAAAGACCGCCGTCCGCCGGATGGGACGTTAAGCCGTGGCCCCGTGTGCGGGAGAGCCATACCCTGTGCACGTTAAAGAACACGCTGGATGGCCTTGACGGGGGGCTACCATCTGTCTCCCAACAGCTGTTCCGTCGGTCCCCTCCCCCAACCTTCTCTGAGCTTTCGGGGTCCATGTGACCTGGCCATTTAGCCCATTGTGTGCAAAAAAGTGCCGCTCAGAGATAAAACAACCCAACTCAACCTTTTTTGGAAAGTTGACTCCTCGTTCGAACGTGTAAGTGACGTAATTCACGTTCACCGTTTTACATCTCGAGTTCCTCGTAATACCACAGCGCCGGCTTCATTGTGGCACGTTTTCCTTTCGTTGCAATATATATTACATATGGGGAGAGGATTGGTCCAGTCGTTAGCGCTCCAGACTGGTAATCTGCAGTTGCAGAATCGAATCCCAACTGCGCAAGCATAGAGATATTTTACCAAAATCTAGCACAAGAAATGTAATCAGCGATACAGGCAGGCCTTTTATCTTTAGTATACCTTTCTTTTATCAGTTTATTAACGAGATTTCGTTTCGTTAACAAAAACTGCGCCATCATAGAGATATATTTTAGCTGACTCCCTTCTGACAACGGTGATAAAATGGACACCGTTGGGTTTAGAAAGGCTTTCGTATGGAACAATAAGCTATACGGAGTAGACACTGTGTCTACTCCCCTACTGACCACGGTGTCCCCTACTGACCTTGATGGGAAGCTTCTATCTGTCTCTTAACAGCTATCCAGTGGGTCCTCTTCCAAACCTTCTCTGAGCCATTGGGATCTTTGAAACCTGGCTATTTATCCCATTACGTGCCAAAAAAAAGTGCCGCTCAGAGGTAAAACTACCCAACCTTGTGCAGAAGAACCATATCCTGTGTACATTAGAAAACATGCTGGATGGCCTTGACCCGAGACTTCCATCTGTCACTTAACAACTGCCCAATAGATCCCCTTCCCCAACCTTCTATTCATTGGGATCTTATGACCTGGCCATTTTGCCCGTTATTCCTTATGGGTTGGGTTGTTTTACCTCTGAGCGACACTGTTTTGCACACCATGGGCTAAATGACCAGGTCACATGGACCCCGAAGGCTCAGAGAAGGTTGGGGAAGGGGATCCACTGGAACAGCTGTTAGGAGACAGATGGTAATCTCCCGTCAAGGTCATCCAACGTGTTCTTTAGCGTGCACAGCGTATTACTCTCCTGCACACGGTTCCACGGTTTAACGTCCCACCCGACGGACGGCGGCTTTTCCAAGCCCATCGGTGTCCCCTACTGACCGTGGGCAGGGGGAGGGGAGTTTTACGAAGATAAATCTCAACGCTGATCCAGCTGGGACTCGAACCTGGTAACTACAGATTACGAGCCTGGCGCGCTACCGACTGAGCCACCTCCTCCCCTGTTCCTTATGACCTGGTCATTTAACCCATTATATGCAAGATATTGCCTCTCAGCGGTAAAACAACCCAAAGCCCCTAAAATTGTTTAAATATTAAAAACTAACGAGTGAAACAACCTTTTCTTCTCAAAAATATTGTGGGGTTGAACACTGCTGTTAAACATTCCCCCGAGTCTCTCTGCCTATCTGCTAGCGACGGGGCTTTATTTCCCCAGGCTTTTCTCTTGGCGTCTGTCTGCCACCATGCCACCATGTCTGTCTACCACCATGCCACAGTGTCTGTCTACCACCATGCCACCAGTATCTGTCTACCACCATGCCACCAGTGTCTGTCTACCACAATGCCACCAGTGTCTGTCTACCACCATGCCACCAGTATCTGTCTACCACCATGCCTATCACCATGTCTGTCTACCACCATGCCTACCACCATGCCACCATGTCTGTCTACCACCATGCCACCAGTGTCTGTCTACCACCATGCCACCAGTGTCTGTCTACCACCATGCCTACCACCATGCCACCAGTGTCTGTTTACCACCATGCCTACCACCATGCCACCATGTCTGTCTACTTCCATGCCACCAGTGTCTGTCTACCACCATGCCTACCACCGTGCCTACCACCATGCCACCATGTCATGCCATCATGCGTGATGTAGTGCTATATTCATTTTGTTAACAAAATGGAGAATATGCTTTGGGATTTTAAAACTAAGTAAGGAAATAACGTATGCGTTACAAAAAATAATTTCAGATTAAAAACTGAGGAACGAAACAATCTCTGCACCAGAAAAATGCGCTGAGGTTAAAAACTAAACAACTAAACAATATATTTCTCTTTCAGCGTCTATTCTTTAAATCCTAATTAATCCCAGTCAACATCCGTCACTTTCATAACTTCTTTTCTTTCCTAGTCTGACTAAATAAGTTTCCTCCTTTTTTTTTAATTTGATTACTTCTTTCTTGTTTTAATTTTTTTATTTCACCCCTGACTTTTTAATTAAAGAGAAGAATGGCCGTAAGTTTTGGTCAGTTTACAGCACATTGGGTGTTTCCCAGCATGTTGCCATGCCGGAGCGTTGCCGTGGGAACGCGCATCAGGTCGTCCATTGATTGCCAGCAGCAGAGCTTGAAAAGTGGCTGTGGGTGATGGAGGGTCGGTTAGACTCCGTTGGGAGCTGAAGCGGTTATCCCGAGTTTCTGTCTGTCCGCCAGCGCCGGGGGCTGTATTGCTCGAGGTGTTCTCTCGTGGCCTGTGTTTGCCACCATGCCGGATGTAGTGCCACTCTCTTCCCTGCAGAGGAGACTTCATCTAATAATTGCATTTTATCTTCGATCGGACATCGCTTTCAGTTCAGTTTCGATTCAATGCTGTCAAAGTAAGTGTGAGCTAATTTGGAGTCTCTTAATATATGCAAAATATTGCGTGGTTAAATTTCCGCAAAGTTCAGCTTCATCGGATTTGTTTGAATAATTATGAATACCATGCTTTTCAGGTACTAAGTGTGTATTACAATTGAACGAGTGAAATAATATATCATTTCAGTTATTAGGCGTATAATGCGTTTAAACTGCTACTGAACGTATGACATGTTTGAAGTATAAAGCGCATATTATTTTTTATAGTACTAAGGGCATATGATGTTTGATGCGTTAAGCTTATGAAACATTGCCCTACCAAAAAAGTAGAGAATTTCTATAACTTCTAAAACATGTATTTAATGGAAAAGTGGACTGATGATAAATTAAAAATCATAATCAAATGTATCTAAGCATAGGTTTTCAACAATATTCGTTCAGTATTTGAATAGTTGTAAAGCTGGAATATGCGTCATTAGAATTACCCTCGGAAATTAATTAAAACTTAAATAATTAATGTTGTTTCGAACTATTTAATAAAGCAAATATATATTTTAGAAATCTGCGTAATGATTATCCCAATATGTTGCATATTGCAATTGCTGCATTTTGAACAGTTCTGAATGATTTTTGTAAAGCAATTTATTGTTAAATATCCCAGCTCCCGTAATTCTTTTAAATGCTGAATGAATATTGTTGAAAATCTAGATTTAAATAGATTGTATTATATCTTTTAATTTATCTTCAGTCATATTTTTCCTTTAAATTCATATTATAGGAGTTATGAAGCTTCGAAATTAAATGTAATATGCTTGAACACTTTCAGCATTCCTTTATTTTAACCATTTAGCGTATGATTCTTTGGAACTATTAAACACAATTATTTTAACAATTCATTGTTTAATATGCATAAATCAATAAGCGGTACAGTCGCTCAAAAAAGTATCCTAACACTATGGTCGATCACAGAATTCAGAAAAAATAACTGGCAACGATTTTTTTTAGAAATTAGTGATCTGGCAACTTCGTGTCACGTGACACAAAGTTGCCAGATCACTAATTTCTAAAAAAATCGTTGCCAGATATTTTTTTCTGAATTCTGTGATCAACCATAGTGTTCGGATATTTTTTTGAGCTACTGTACAACACGTCTGAAATAGTCAGTATACTATATCATGTTTTAACTATTAAACGTATAATACTTTCGCACTGTGACACATGTAATAAGTTTGAATAATTAATAGAATATAACACGTGTCAATTATTAAGTACATAATACACTTGAATTATTTGCGGATAATTCGTTTAAATCATTAGGAGAAAAAGCATTTTAATTATCTTAAAAGTTAATTTTAAAAATAAATATTTCCTCAAGCAGCTGCTTGCCACAGAGGTCTGACAGGAGACTGTCAGTTTATTCGCCATAGTAGAAGGTCTGTGAGGATATCAGGATCTCAGCAGAAAACCAACACCAACCTCCATGCCTTACCCGGGGCTCGAACCCAGGTTCTTTCGATCGGTAACCAAGTACTCTAACCACTCGGCCACTGGACGGCTTTAAAACACGAATAATAATTGTTAAAACAACCGTTTACTAAAATAAATGTAATTTTAGAATTTTATGTAATGATTCTTTCAGTTTTCATTATTTAAAAGAAAAAAAAAATAGCAACATCTACTACTAAATATTCCAACTTCAAGAACCCTTTAAATATCAAACGAATATTGTTGCAAATGCAGATTTGAATGACATCTTTAATTTATCTACGACGACAGAGGCAGTTGACTCAGTCGGTAGCGCTATAGGCTCGTAATCTGCATTTACCAGGTTCACCCCAACTGTACCAACTTTGAGATCTATCTCCGAATTCCCCCACCCCCTTACCCTTGATGAGAAAGGAGACGCCGATGGGCATCGAAAGGCCTATGATTGTCAAATGGGATGCTTAATAATAAATCCGCGTGCAGGAGAGTTGTACAGTCGCTCAAAAAAGTATCCGAACACTATGGTTGATTAAAGAATCCAGAAAAAATATCTGGCAACGATTCTTTTAGAAATTAGTGATCTGGCAACCTTCGTGTCACGTGGTTGCCAGAATTTCCCATTGCCTTTAATCCAAAATCTCCTTTTTACCCGAGAAATAACTTCCTACTCCCACTAACCCATAAAATGGTTTCTGCCTCATCTTCCTCTGTTTTGAGTAGTAAAATCCATTTCTCATTAGGAAAAGTCGCAGCTATTTAACATAAACGTCCCTGTTTACCCAACAAGGAATTCTTGAAAGAATCTACGCATTTAAATCTATACGCCATCTTTGATTTATACCATGAAATTCTTTCTCTTCTTAATTTTCCTATTCCGTTATATTTCGTCGTTAATTTTGCAACGATGTAGACCTCATGAGCTCTAGCAGGTCAATGTCTGCTCCAGAGTTTCCCATTTCTCTTCCCCCAGAGCCCTCGAAACGACGCCATAAAGTCGCTACAGGTCGCTAATGACGTGGCCTCTCTGTTTATGGCCATGACAGCATGGGAAGATGGAGAGTCGGACTGTAAGAGGATGGCGACTGAGCGTGCCAATAGAAATCGCGGACGAAGAGAGGGGAGAGATGCGGGGGATGGGTAAGAGGCGGCATCCAGTCAACTGTGAGTCATCCGGAATTCCCAGCAGTTAATAGTAGCCAAGGCACGAAGAGGCGGTTACCGCTGAGGAAAAACAGAGTGGGCTGTTGCCAGCTGTTCGTGAAATAAATATGGATGATATATGTATAAATCATATAGATGGGTGGAAATAAAAAAGACTTCAGATGGCCTTGTGGTTGACGAAAGAGTATTTAAAACTAGAAAGAAGTATGTATTAAGATAGTATGAAATATGATCCCTGGATTGTTTGGGTTGTTTTATCTCTGAGCGGCACTTTTTTTACACAAACTAGGATAAATGGTCAGGTCATATGGACTCCGAGGGCTGAGAGAAGTTTTGGGGGACGGGACTCACTGGACAGCTGTTAGAAGATAGATGGTAGCCTCCCGTCAGGGCCATCCAATGTGTTCTTTAATGTGCATAGGGTATGACTTTCTGCACAAGGGGCCACGGCTTAACGTTCATCCGATGGACGGCAGCCTTTCCAAGTCAATCGTTGTCCCCTTCTGACCGTGGCAGGACGTTCTTAAAGCCTATCTGGGACTAGCTGGAGTCGAACCTAGAGGTCTAACTGGGACTCGAACCTGGGAACTGCAGATTACGAATCTGGCGCGCTACTGACTGAGCTACCAGCCTCTCCTTCATTTCAAGTCAGCAGGAAACATGTGAAATTCTTTGCAAATACAATAATAAGCTACACTCCGCCAAATATAGGCGCGAAACGTCTGTCCTCTAATATATAATACTAGTAATACCCCGCCAAAAAATTGGCGCGAAACGTCTGTCCAATTACGCCCATTAGGAATGCGTCACTTATATTTATGTTATTTATGGTAAATGCAATAATATAAAGGATCGTAGAGAATTAGTTGAGAAATCGTGTTATGTTGAACGACCAGCCGTGTTAACTGAAAACCAGCCCTACTTTGAAAACAGTGTTTAAGCGAAAATCCTGTTGAAAGAATTCATGTTAATTTGGGACTCTGTTTAATTCTTTATTTACTGATATCTCTTCTTACGTAAATTACAGGGAAGGTGCTTCTATACAAAAACACTGGTTTAATCATTATGCGTTGGGTTAGGTTGTTTTACCTCTGAGCGGCACTTTTTTGCACACCATGGGCTAAATGGCCAGGTCACATGGACCCCGAAGGCTCAGGGAAGGTCGGGGGAGGGGACCCACTGGAACAGCTGTTGGGAGACAGATGGTAGCCTCCCGTCAAGGCCATCCAGCGTGTTCCTTAACGTGCACAGGGTATGGCTCTCCCACACACGGGGCCACGGCTTAACGTCCCATCCGACGGACGGCGGCCTTTCCAAGTCCATCGGTGTCCCCTACTGACCGTGGGCAGGGCGGGAAATTTTGCGGAGATAAATCTCAACGCTGACCCAGCTGGGACTCGAACCTGGGAACTACAGATTACGAGCCTGGCGCGCTACCGACTGAGCCCCCCCCGCCCCCCTGCACTCAGTAAGTAGGCGAAGCAGATGGGCTTAGAAGAGCAGTCGTCCGTCGGATGGGACGTTAAGTCGTGGCTCTGTGTGCAAGGGAACCATACCCTGTGCACGTTAAAGAACACTTTGGCTGGTCTTGACGGGAGGTTACCATCTGTCTACAACATCTGTCGAATGGCTCATCCTTCATCCAATGTTCTCTGAGCCCTCGGGGATCTTATGACCCGGCCATTTAGATCGTTATGTGCAAAAAAGTGTCCCTCAGAGGTAAAACAACTCAACTCATTAATTAACAACAATATTTACAACAAATCAGTTTCTCGTTTACTGTTTTCTTTGTTTGACAATCACTTATACGTTCAATATATAACATTAAAACTGCATTTATCCATTTTTCTTTTATTTTTAACTTTATATTTTTTTTGTTTATTTTTCTTTCAATAAAAATGAATTACAATATATGAAATATGCATAAACAAATAAAAATACTCAAAGTATTAATCAAAGTGTAGTCATAATGAAAGAAAAAAAAATGAAAAAAAATGTCAATCAGGTTAAGATTCTGGAAAGCATCTCTCCCAATTTATATCATTTGTTATGAGAAATTCAACACGATTTCACCTTACGCAAAATTTTTGAAAATCCCACTTAATCGTGTTAGTCGAGTGTATTAGCTAAATTTTAATGTGCACAATTCTTAATTTGCATATCTGTGAAAATCTGCATGTTTAACATGACCATGACTAAAGTTCTAAACGCTGATCATGATGTGGTATATTTTTATTGCATTGCTTTCATTTGGTTCAAACTATTGTTTTCGATCGTTTAAAATAATTCGTAACTCGAATAATGGGAACTCTTAATAGTTAATAATAATATAACAATAAATACGGGTTGGGTTCTTTTACCTCTGAGCGGCACTTTTTTGCACACCATGGGCTAAATGGCCAGGTCACATGGACCCCCGAAGGCTCAGAGCAGGTTGGCAGAGGGAACCCACTGGAACAGCTGTTGGGAGACAGATGGTAGCCTCCCGTCAAGGCCATCCAGCGTGTTCTTTAACGTGCACAGTGTATGGCTCTCCTGCACACGGAGCCACGGCTTAACGTCCCATCCAACGGACGGCGGCCTTTCTAAGCACATCGGTGTCCCCTACTGCCATGAGCAGGGCGGAAAAATAGCGGCCATTAACGCAATAAATATGAATAGCTCTTAATACTTATGAGAGTAGTCGAATGTCTGGCCAGCTGCCAAGATATCAGCTTTAAAATCGGTTGTCATGGTAACGTGATAATGACGACTTCGATGTCTCGTAAAAAAACTGAGAGATTTCTAGATTATTTTAGAACAACTCTGCAAAATGGAACAGTTATTCATTTTTATTTTTTTCTGCTGGGAAAAGAGCGAATAATTAACCACAGTTTATGGTACCCAGTGCCGTAACGCATGTTACGTCACTGGTTATGTTACGTCACCTGAGGCTACAAACTGAAGACCCACGCAGTTGACACTTGGGCAGTTCTCACAGAATTCCATCAACCTCTGATGCAAAACAATGGTCATTAATATATGGCTGCAAGGGTTGTTTGCTGCCTGGGATGGATATTTTAGATCTTTGTCAGGAAAAAAGAACTAAATTTTTCACTTTTTTGTCTATCTGTCCATCTGTAGACATTCCTCTTCTTTGATTTTAGAGATAAATTAAAAATCCTTTTTGGGTTGTATAAATAAAATAAATAAATACCCCCTCAAGCAGCTGCTTGCCACAGAGGTCTGACAGGAGCCTATTAGTTTATATGCCAGAGCAGAAGGTCTGTGAGGATGGCAGGACCTCAGCAGAAAAACAACACATACGTCCATGCCTTATCCGGGGCTCGAACCCAGGTCCCTTAGATCAGTAGTCAAGCGCAGTATTGATTAACTATTGCGATTCGCACGAATATTGCAAGCGATATATATGGGCTAGAAATTTAATATTTTGATGGTGGAACGTGATGATCAAAGGGTATTTATTATACATTGGTAGCGACATTTTGTCCCAACACCTCCAGGGTAGGTGGGAAAATAATTTTTTGTTTTGGGAGATTAATGAAAAATTATTTTTGAGTTGAATAAGCATTAACAAAATATGATGATTCACAGTTTTCTAATCCTCTAAAACGTTTAATTTACATTCCTAGAGGGCGATAAATGTAGAAATTGAGGCAATATTGCAAACGATGTACAGTCGCTCAAATATCCGAATACTATGGTTGAGTAAAGAATTCAGAAAAAATAATTGGCAACGATTATTTTAGAAATTAGTGATCTGGCAAGCTTCGTGTCACGTGACACGAAGGTTGCCAGATCACTAATTTCTAAAGAAATCGTTGCCAGATATTTTTTCTGAATTCTTTAATCAACCATAGTGTTCGGATACTTTTTTGAGCGACTGTAGGTGGTCATATTATTTTGATACTAGATCGTGTGGGCTCACTCACGGAAATATTGAGAGTGTGCAGTTACCGTTCACAGAAAACTGGAGCGTGTGCAGTAACTGCACACGCTCCAGTTTGCTGTGAACGGTAACTGGAGCGTGTACAGTTGCTGTACACGCTCCAGATATTTGTCCTGAATTCTGTTATCACGTGATACGAAGGTTGCCAGATAACTAATTTCTAAAAAAATCTTTGCCAGATATTTTTTCTGAATTCTTTAATCAACCATAGTGTTCGGTAACTTTTTTGAGCGACTGTAGGTGGTCATATTATTTTGATACTAGATCGTGTGGGCTCACTCACGGAAATATTGAGCGTGTGCAGTTACCGTTCACAGCAAACTGGAGCGTGTGCAGTAACTGCACACGTTCCAGTTTGCTGTGAACGGTAACTGGAGCGTGTATAGTTGCTGTACACCCTCCAGATATTTTTTCTGAATTCTTTAATCAACCATAGTGTGCGAATATTTTTTTTGAGTGACTGTACAATAAACTCCAGGTTAGCCAGCATTTATGTGGAATGACGGTTGCGGTTAGATGAAACTCCCGGTTGAATGAGATCAAATACCACAGGTGTAATAATTCAAGCCTTAACTGAAGTAAAAATACAGTATAATAATTAATAATAAATAAATAAATACCCCCTCAAGCAGCTGCTTGCCACAGAGGTCTGACAGGAGCCTGTCAGTTTATAAGCCAAAGTAGATCTGAGAGGATGGCAGGACCTCAGCAGAAAAACAACACACACATCCATGACTAATCCGGGGCTCGAACCCAGGTCCCTTAGATCAGTAGCCAAGCGTGCTAACCACTCGGCCACGGGACGACTATTAATAATAAGTATTATAATTAAAATATATATATATCTAAAATATTTTTTATAGCGCCATAGCATTAATGCACTCGTGAACTACACCAGTGGCATTTGGGGAAACTACCACTTAAATTGAATTTGCTGTATCAAGTTCAGATGTTCAATTCAAACTTTATGCCAGTTGCATGAGAATTACGGATGCTTGACTGCCGGATAACCGAGAGTTTACTGTATTTTTACCAGAAAATAGAAATTCTAGTGATATAATTGTGCTCATGAAGAACGGTCACACAGATAACTTACTAACAGAAGTATAATTGGTATTCATATGGGTGTTAATTAAATTACTATTAATTAAAATTTGAGAGATTTTTTAAGGTAGCACTTAATTTTAAAATATTCAGTAATATTTTAATATACTAATAATAAATATTATTTTATATACACTGATTAATTTTCCCCTTAACCCCAGCAGATGAGGAAACAACTTTTTCATCTTAAGTAATAAGTGAGAAATTCCTTTTTGTCTTGCATATGAGGGCGGGGGTGGCTCAGTTGGTAGCGCGCCGGGCTCCTAATCTGTAGTTCCCAGGTTCGAGACCAAGCTGGGTCAGCGTTGAGATTTATCTCCGCAAAAATTCCCACCCTGCCCACGGTCAGTAGGGGACACCGATGGGCTTGGAAAGGCCACCGTCCGTCGGATGGGACGTTAAGCCGTGGCCCCGTGTGCGGGAGAGCCATACCCTGTGCACGTTAAAGAACACACTGGATGGCCTTGACGGGAGGCTACCATCTGTCTCCCAACAGCTGTTCCAGTGGGTCCCCTCCCCCAACCTCCTCTGAGCCTTCGGGCTCCATGTGACCTGGCCATTTAGCCCATGGTGTGCAAAAAAGTGCCGCTCAGAGGTAAAACAACCCAACAACCCAACGCTGGATGGCCTTGACGGGAGGCTACTATCTGTCTCCCAACAGCTGTTCCAGTGGGTCCCCTCCCCCAACCTTCTCTGAGCCTTCGGGGTCCATGTGACCTGGCCATTTAGCCCATGGTGTGCAAAAAAGTGCCGCTCAGAGGTAAAACAACCCAACCCAAGCCTTGTATATGTCTTAGAATATGGTTACGACAGATGAACGCGCTGCAGTGACTTCATGAAAAACGTGACTTGAACGCTCGCATATACTTGTACGTGAAATTTATACAACAAACGATTTTGAACGTAGAACCGACCTAAAAAAAGAGAATGATAGAATTTCAGTGTGCTGGAATTGAAGAGATGTAAAAAAAGGGAAGTTCAAATAGTCTGAGTCAGTGCACGATAAATCACAAACAAGAAATATATTTATGTGGTGTGTTATATTTTACTAGTATGATAAATCTTCTGAGCTAACCAAAGACAAAGGATTATTTATGCCGGAAGTGAAGGTATTCAAGAGATATGACAAACAAAATGAAAAGATAGTAATTTAGTAGAACAGACAGAGCTGGTCTTGTATGCATTTTGGGTTGGGTTGTTTTACCTCTGAGCGGCACTTTTTTGCACACCATGGGCTAAATGGCCAGGTCACATGGACCCCGAAGGCTCAGAGAAGGTTGGGGGAGGGGACCCACTGGAACAGCTGTTGGGAGACAGATGGTAGCTTCCCGTCAAGGCCATCCAGCGTGTTCTTTAACGTGCACAGTGTATGGCTCTCCTGCACACGGAGCCACGGCTTAACGTCCCATCCAACGGACGGCTGCCTTTCTAAGCACATCGGTGTCCCCTACTGACCGTGGGAAGGGTGGGGAATTTTGCGGAGATAAATCTCAACGCTGACCCAGCTGGGACTCGAAACTGGGAACTACAGATTACAGCCTGGCGCGCTACCGACTGAGCCACCCCCTTCTTGTATGCAATTAATTTATGTACGATAGCAGTTAGTTTGTTTATGAGTTATTTCATCCATATTTTTGTAATAATTTGCATTGTATTGTAATTTGTATTGTAAATATACTTATTATACTGACGCTTAATGTCATCCATTTAAAATTTGCAACAATATATTAATCTTTACATTTCCCAATTACCCGTTAGTTACGAATCGCTACTTAAAGGGAGAAAAATTCGTAAAACAAAAAACTCCATTTCTTTGAAAACAGCATCCCAAATCCGCACAGGTGTTATGTTATTGCTCTAATTGTATTATTATACTAGAAATCAAACCGTACCTTCCACTATCTTCGATGTCTGCAGATGGACAGACAGACGACAAAGTGAAAAATTTAGTTCTTTTTACCGAGATAGAAACTTTTGTAAACGTATAGTTAGTCGTCTTCATTACTCTTGGTTTCTAGCCGGTCACTCCGACCCCTATTTGACCTCAATGATCGTGGAAAGCCGACGTCCGTCGGATGGGACGTAAAGCCATGGTCCCTTGCGCAAGAGAGGGATGGGTTATTTTACCTCTGAGCGGCACTTTTTTTGCACAGTATGGGCTAAATGGCCAGGTCACATGGACCCCGAAGGCTCAGAGAAAGTTGGGGGAGGGGACCCACTGGAACAGCTGTTGGGAGACAGATGGTAGCCTCCCGTCAAGGCCATCCAGCGTGTTCTTTAACGTGCACAGGGTATGGCTCTCCCACACACGGGGCCACGGCTTAACGTCCCATCCGACGGACGGTGGCCTTTCCAAGCCCATCGGTGTCCCCTACTGACCGTGGGCAGGGCGGGGAATTTTGCGGAGATAAATCTCAACGCTGACCCAGCTGGGACTCGAACCTGGGAACTACAGATTACGAGCCTGGCGCTCTACCGACTGAGCCACCCCCGCCTGCGCAAGAGAGCCATGCCCTCTGAGGGTAAAAGAATACGCTGGATGACCTTGAAGGTGGCTTTCATCTGCATCCTGTTCCCCCCACCCCCGATTCTTCTCTGTGCCCTTGTGGTCCTTGTGACATTTCCAATTAGTCCATTGTGTGCAAAAAAAAGCGCCTCTCACAGGTAAAACATCCCAACAAGCAAATTAATCAGTCTTTAAACTCATTTTCAATCCAAACACAAATGACAATTCTTCAGTCTCCATCATTTTAATCTTGAATTTCGCTCTCATAAATCTTCGTAATCTTTACGAAATGACAATAAAAAAAAGTTTGCCTTTTCATAATCTTTTGGATTTATCTGAGGCACTCGCCAGTAAATTATCAGAAGCTTATCAGTGTCTTAGGGCTTATTTTATCAGTGCTTAACGACTTCCGGTGGAAAGTGTGAAGAACGAAGGCGTCACATCTAAAACTAGCTTTCCTGGGTTCTTACCTCATTCAAATTCTGGAGACTTCCATAATTCTCGAACGCTCCAGAAAAGCCTTTTCCCACAAGACACTCCAATATTCGAAAAATACATCTCAAGCTTTGAAATTAAGCACATGGCAGAGAAGGAGAAAAGGTAATAAAAGTAATTTTTTTTTCGATGAAACTCGTCTTGGTAATTGCGATATTCATTTTTATTATGAGATGAAGAACAGAAATGATTGTTTCATTCGGTTGTTTGATTTTTCACCTCTGAGCGGCGCTTTTTTGGTCTACAATGGACTAATGAATGGACTAAATGAATATTTTACAAGGACCCTCAATGGCCCAAAGATGGATCGGGAAGGGGATCTACTGGACAGCTTTTTGAAGATAGGTGCAAACCATCCAGCATGGATCAAGGGCATCCAGCATGTTCTTTAACTCTCATAGAATATGGTTCTTATGCACACGGAGCCACGCCTTCACGCATCCAATCGACGTCGGCATTTTAATGTCCATCGAGTCCCTTTCCTCATCGAAACCAGAATGGGAATTTAGTGGAGAAAATTCTGAATTCAAGTAATCAATTTAGGCATAGTTGAGATTCAAACCTGACGCTACCAGCTGACTCAACTCTCATTCCTATCTGATAAACACTTTTTATTTTGCACACGATGGACTAAATGTCCAGGTCACAAAGACCCCGAGGGCTCAGAGAAGGCTTAGAGAAAGAGACCCATTGGATAGCTGTTAGCAGATACCTTCAAGGCCATCCAGCATGTTCTTTAATGTGCACTTAATTCTCCCGCACACAGAGCCACGGCTTAATGTCTCATCCCACGGGGGCGGGGGTGGCTCAGTCGATAGCGTGCCAGGCTCGTAATCTGTAGTTCCCAGGTTCGAGTCCCAGCTGGGTCAGCGTTGAGATTTATCTCCACAAAATTCTCCGCCCTGCCCACGGTCAGTAGGGGACACCGATGGGCTTGGAAAGGCCGCCGTCTGTCGGATGGGACGTTAAGCTGTGGCCCCATGTGCGGGAGAACCATACCCTGTGCACGTTAAAGAACACGCTGGATGGCCTTGACGGGAGGCTACCATCTGTCTCCCAACAGCTGTTCCAGTGGGTCCCCTCCCCCAACATTCTCTGATCCTTCGGGGTCCATGTGACCTGGCCATTTAGCCCATGGTGTGCAAAAAAGTGCCGCTCAGAGGTAAAACAACCCAACCCAACCCAACTCATCCCACGACGGCGACCTTTCAAAGCCCAATCGGTGTCCCCTAATGACCGAAGGCAGGCCGGGAAGTTTTGAGGAAGTAAATTTCAACTCTGGCCCAGACGGTTACTCGAACCTGGTAACTAGCAGATTATGTGCCTGGCGCATTACTGACTGAGCCCCCCCCCCCCCTCTCTCCAGTCCAGGTCACAAATAACCAAAGAGTCGAAGAAGGTTGCTGGAAGGGAACCCATTGGAAAACTTTTAGAAGACAGATGGTAGCCTCTCGCCAAGACCATCCAGCGTGTTCTTTGAAGTGCCGAAGGTATGGTTCTTCTACACACAGAACCGCGATTTAACGTCCTATCCGATGAACGGCGGCCTTTTCCAAACCCATTTGTGTCGTACATTGAAGTCACACCAAGAGCAGTTTGACAGTTAGGGCAGAAATTTTTGAACGCACGAACAGTTAGAACTCGAACCTGGGGTAGCAGACTACGAGTCTGGTACACTACCGACTGAGTCAGTTCCGGCCCCATATTCGGTTCCCTATATGAATAAGAGGGGAGGGGGGGAGGGAGTTCCAGAAGTGGTCAGGACCTCGCCCCGAATCCCAGCTGGGTCAGCGTTGAGATTTATCTCCGCAAAATTCCCCGCCTTGCCCAGTAGGGGACATCGATGGGCTTGGAAAGGCCGCTGTCCGTCGGATGGGACGTTAAGCCGTGGCCCGTGTGCGGGAGAGCCATACCCTGTGCACGTTAAAGAACACTCTGCATGGCCTTGACGGGAGGCTACCATCTTTCTCCCAGCTGTTCCAGTGGGTCCCCTCCCCCAACCTTCTCTGAGCCTTCGGGGTCCTTGCGACCTGGCCATTTAGTCCATGGTTGCAAAAAAGTGCCGCTCAGAGGTAAAACAACTCAACCCTCACCCCGAAAATCCTGTCTTATACGAAATCTCAAACTTTTCTATCTGCTTTAAACTCCAAAGAGTTGTCTTTATTTTGTTCAGTTAAAAAATTTCGAAAGAAATTGAACATAAACAATTCAAAATTTTGCATAATTTCATTTTAGCCCCATATTTTATGTCCGATACTAAAAATAGATTTAAAAAAAATTATAAAATATCATTCCATATACAGAGTGAATCAGAATTCGCAAAACCCATAATAGAAAATTTCATTTATTCTCAATTTACGTTTATAAATTTTTAAGAGTGACTGCTGCAAACGTTGATTAACATCCTCAAGATTTTCGTCACTTATAGAGAAGGCCTACCAGTCTGTCTCTTGTCACGTACGCTTCCAGTCTCGCGGGTTGGGTTGTTTTACCTCTGAGCGGCACTTTTTTGCACACCATGGGCTAAATGGCCAGGTCACATGGACCCCGAAGGCTCAGAGAAGGTTGGAGGAGGGGACCCACTGAAACAGCTGTTGGAAGACAGACGGTAGCCACCCGTCAAGGCCATCCAGCATGTTCTTTAACGTTGGGTTGTTTTACCTCTGAGCGGCACTTTTTTGCACACCATGGGCTAAATGGCCAGGTCACATGGACCCCGAAGGCCCAGAGAAGGTTGGGGGAGGGGACCCACTGGAACAGCTGTTGGAAGACAGACGGTAGCCTCCCGTCAAGGCCATCCAGCGTGTTCTTTAACGTTGGGTTGTTTTACCTCTGAGCGGCACTTTTTTGCACACCATGAGCTAAATGGCCAGGTCACATGGACCCCGAAGGCTCAGAGAAGGTTGGGGGAGGGGACCCACTGGAACAGCTGTTGGGAGACAGATGGTAGCCTCCCGTCAAGGCAATCCAGCGTGTTCTTTAACGTGCACAGGGTATGGCTCTCCCGCACACGGGGCCACGGCTTAACGTCCCATCCGACGGACGGCGGCCTTTCCAAGCCCATCGGTGTCCCCTACTGACCGTAGGCAGGGCGGGGAATTTTGCGGAGGTAATTCTCAACCCTGACCCAGATGGGACTCGAACCTGGGAACTACAGATTACCAGCCTGGCGCGCTACCGACTAAGCCACCCCCGCCCCCCAGTCTCGCGGAAACTTGCAACTAAACGTGATATTCTAGACTTCTTGGGTACCGAAGAATAGGACAACTGTTGATTGTAGTCAAATTGAAAAGTTGAAAATGGTTTTGTTGTTAAATAACGTTTGGCTCTGTATATTAAATAGGTACGGAGATTAACGCATTTAACAGTAACAATGTGTTCTAAGACAAAATATTAAACGAATATTGAAGAACTTATTTACATACACTTTTAAAATAGGTAGTTATTTACGAAATTGTTTGAAGTATTTCTATTTCAAATTCCGTTAATTTGATATCTTTACCTGTAGTCACGCTTTCCCATAAAAATGCTAATTTTATCGGCCTGGGAAAATTTCATTATGGGCAACTAGTTGGGTTGTTAATTTTCCCAGGCCGATAAATTAGCATTTTTATGGGATAGCGTGACTGACAGGTAAAGGATATCAGAAGGTAGGAGGTTGGGGGAGGAGCCCACTGGAACAGCTGTTGGGAGACAAATGGTAGCCTCCCGTCAAGGCCATCCAGCGTGTTCTTCAAAGTGCACAGGCTGTTGCTCTCCCATACACGGAGCCGCGGTTTAACGTCCCATCCGACGGACGGCAGTCTTTCCAAGCCCATCGGTGTCCCCTACTGATCGTTGGCAGGGCGGGGAGTTTTGCGGAGATAAATCTCGACGCTGATCCAGGTGGGTCTCGAACCTGGGAACTGCAGTGGGCTACTAGTACAATACACGTCACCAACAAAGGACTCACAGCGTGAGAACTAAACTAAAATGTGTTACATATGTGAATGACTGCAGGGTTGCCAACGTTAGAATCGGTATTTTAATCCGTTCAATTGGCGCCTAATGATAAGCGTTTACATTTCGGGTAACGCGAATTTTGAATCACTCTGTAGACTCTCATTTTAACCTTTCCTGACCCTGGGGCGGGGATGGCTCAGTCGGTAGCGCTCCAGGCTCGTAATCTGCAGTTACTAGGTTCGAGTCCCATCTGGGTCAGCGTTGAAATTTATTTCCGCAAAACTCCCCGCCCTGCTCTCGGTCAATAGGGGACACCGATGGGCTTGTAAAGACCGCCGTCAGTCGGATGGGACGTTAATCCGTGCCCCGTGTGCGGGAGAGCCATACCCTCTGCAGGTTAAAGAACACGCTAGATGGCCTTCACGGGGACCCCGGAGGGTCTGTACCATCTGTCTCCCAACAGCCGTTCCAGTGGGTCTTCTCCCCCAACCTTCTCTGAGCTTTCGGAGTCCTTGTGACCTGGCCATTTTACTTCATTGCACACTTTAGGGGTAAACTTCCTATGGCAGAGCAGTACGCTAAGCCTCAGGATATCTGTATAACTCAGTAGAACAAGCTAGTACTTCCCCCAGTACGGGGGAGAAACGATCGAGCCACAAGGGCTGACCTTGACCCCGGAGGGTCGGTAGATCTCCAGGCAGTCGAGAAGCAGGCTGTTGCGGAATCCCATGGTGTGCAAAAAAGTGCCGCTCAGAGGTAAAACGATTCAAATAAACAACATCCATGTTCCTTCGCAGTACGTTTTCTTCCCAGTCTTGAAATGCTCAACACTTTGACATCTGACATGATGTTTCAGGACAAAATATCTATAGATAAAACGAGCTCTATTAAATTGCAAACAAATGAGCAGATGCTAGTGACTTGACGTTTTAATTAACTGCTGACATAAGCATTTGAGCTAATCCATGCAAACCCTTTACATATCTCAGATAAAGCAAACTATTCCCTGAAATGTTTCCTTATCTGACGCAGATTTGTTTTGTTAACTTGCAAATAAGTGTTGTCTTAATTAAAACTTACCTATCACATCATTTTCATTAACAACAGACTTTAGGAGAGGAGTACTAACAAGTATGAGCAGGGAAAAACGAAGATTAATAAACCCCTTAGAAAATAATAGCAACGACATATACGGAAATAAAACTTCTGGTGAAAAAACAATATCAAACTTTTTTTCAACAACAATATATTTTTTATAAGTGTAAGATTTCTTATAACTGGAAGATGGGGGTGGTTCAGTCAATAGCGCGGTAGAAACATAATCTGTAGTTTTCAGAGTCGAGTCTTACCTGTGCCAGCTTTGAGATTTATCTCCGGTTAATCTTCCCCCTGTCCTTGGTCAGAAAGGGGGTAGAGTTGGTCTTGGCAAAAGCCGCTGTCCGGCGGATGGATGTGGCTAAGTGTGCTGGAGAGTCATATCTTCTGTACAGTCGCTCAAAAAAGTGTCAGTGACACGAAGGTGTCACTGACACTTTTCTGAGCGTGTCAAGTGACACCTTCGTGTCAGTGACACGAAGGTTGCCAGAACACTAATTTCTAAAACAAACGTTGCCAGATATTTTTTCTGAATTCTGTAATCAACCATAGCGTTCGGATACTTTTTTGAGCGACTGTACATTAAAAAGCCCCACTGGATAACCTTGACACGGAGGCTTCTATATGTTTCCTAATCCTGTCCTGCTTTAAATCTTTAGGGGTCCTTGTGACCTGGTCTTTTAGTGCCGTTCAGAACTAAAAACAGCCTAATCATCTCTACACTCTCTCTTTCCCGGAAATTAAAAACGGTAAAAAATTCAGATGATTAGGATTTTTAGGAAACGATATTTTTGCGCGAGTTAATTGCTTTTAAACCTTTATGTATTGCATATATTTATGCACTTTATCAACACTTGGATTAGGTTGTTTTACCTCTGAGCGGCACTTTTCTGCACACCATGGGCTAAATGGCCAGGTCGCATGGACCCCGAAGGCTCAGAGAAGGTTGGGGGAGGGGACCCACTGGAACAGCTGTTGGGAGACAGATAGTAGCCTCCCGTCAAGGCCATCCAGCGTGTTCTTTAACGTGCACAGGGTATGGCTCTCCCACACACGGGGCCACGGCTTAACGTCCCATCCGACGGACGGCGGCTTTTCCAAGCCCTCGGTGTCCCCTACTGACCGTGGGCAGGGCGGGGAGTTTTGCGGAGATAAATTTCAACGCTGACCCAGCTGGGACTCGAACCTGGGAACTACAGATTAGGAGCCTGGCGCGCTACCGATTGAGCCACCCCCGCCCCATATGCTAATCAGAAAGCAGAATAAAAACGGGTGTTTTGGAATGGATCGCTATTTTGTGTTGTAAATGTGAGTGAAGAAATTCGAAATAGCCATTTTGTAGGAATGACCTCGAAACATCATTTTGCCAAATGAACTGCGGTGGAGAGCTATTTGCCGGTTCGAAGCAGGACAAAGTCAGACGTGGCATGATGGCTGAATGCGAGTCCTTCTATGGCCCATAGCTGTGGAATCAATCTCTTAGCACGGATTCCGCGTCTCGGAGATTTAGCCGAGTAGGGCTAGAATTACGACCGCTGTATAAGACCGATATTTACGATTAACAGCATGAAGGAGCAGGACGTCTACTCCTTCTCAGCTACGATCCTCTCTTGCAGCAGCCACTGGGAGGGATGTATCAGCTTCTACTGTGCATAGAAGGCTTCATGAAGGAGGTCTGTACGCTAGAAGGCCAGTAATTTGTATACCCTTCATTTCACGTCACAGGAGAGAGCGGTTGAATTGGGTACGCACGCATGTTGTTAACTGGACAGAAGAGCAATGGAGATCCGCACTCTTCACAGATGAGTCCAGATATTGCTTGCAGAGTGATTTCGGACATTGTTTGATATGGAGAGTTCGAGGTACCCGCTATCATCCCAGTAACATCCGTCAAAGAGGCAGTTACGACGGAGGTAGCGTGTGTGTTTAGGGTGGCATTTCCTTAGGTGGACGCACAGACTTCTAGGTGTTGACGAGTAGGAGCCTCAATGCTCAAAGGTATAGAGATGACATCCTGGACCCTTATGTACGTCCTTACGCTGGTGCAATAGGTGAAACATTCATCTTACAAGACGATAACGTTCGTCCACACAGAGCTCGACTAGTGGAACAATACCTTCAAGAGGAGATCATTATGCGCATGGAGTGGCCAGCTCGATCTCCCGACCTAAATCCGATTGAGCATGTGCGAGATGCTCTAGAGAGACGTGTTGCTGCCCTCAACCCATCACCTGAAACAAAGGTGGGGGGGGGGGGCTTATTACTGCTTTAAAGGAATAATGGTCGTTACTCCCTACTGAGTTGATTAACAACATCATAAACAGCACGGAACATCGCTGTCGTGCATACATTGCTGTAAGGGGTGACCACACTCCTTATTAAAGAACTTTACCCATTGCATTCTGATACCTCATTTTTTGACTAGTTCCTGTAAGTGTTATTTTTTGACGAAAAATGTTTCTAGTGTAAAATATTTTATGCCATTCTGAAACTAGCATGCAATTCACGTTTTCATCAAATTTCATTAAAACATTCATATAGTTTTTTGTTCATCATAATTTTTCTGAGTTTTCCTTAACTTTGAAAACCAGTATACCTATATATATAACTATATAAATATATTGCACACATACAGGAATAGAGAGGAAAATGGAACAACTTCGATTTATGTTGTTACACAACGTTGTCTATGTGATACTGACAAAAGCAGGAAGTTGTCGGGAAATCAACGTACACGATCCAAATTTTCAGAGAATGTTTCTGGTTGTGTGATCCGGATTGAGTGCCAAATTTTCAGAGAATGTTTCTGGTTGTGATCCGGATTGAGTACCAAATTTTCAGAGAATGTTTCTGGTTGTGATCCGGATTGAGCGCCAAATTTTCAGAGAATGTTTCTGGTTGTGATACGGATTGAGTGCCAAATTTTCAGAAAATGTTTCTGATTGTGATCCGGATTGAGTGCCAAATTTTCAGAGAATGTTTCTGGTTGTGATCCGGATTGAGCGCCAAATTTTCAGAGAATGTTTCTGGTTGTGATACGGATTGAGTGCCAAATTTTCAGAGAATGTTTCTGATTGTGATCCGGATTGAGTGCCAAATTTTCAGAGAAGATGTCTGGTTGTGATCCGGATTGAGTGCCAAATTTTCAGAGAATGTTTCTAGTTGTGATCCGGATTGAGTGCCAAATTTTCAGAGAATGTTTCTGATTGTGATCCGGATTGAGTGCCAAATTTTCAATGAATGTTTCTGATTGTGATCCGGATTGAGTGCCAAATTTTCAGAGAATGTTTCTGGTTGTGATCCGGATTGAGTGCCAAATTTTCAGAGAATGTTTCTGGTTGTGATCCGGATTGAGCGCCAAGTTTTCAGAGAATGTTTCTGATTGTGATCCGGATTGAGTGCCAAATTTTCAGAGAATGTTTCTGATTGTGATCCGGATTGAGTGCCAAATTTTCAGAGAAGATGTCTGGTTGTGATCCGGATTGAGTGCCAAATTTTCAGAGAAGATGTCTGGTTGTGATCCGGATTGAGTGCCAAATTTTCAGAGAATGTTTCTGGTTGTGATCCGGATTGAGTGCCAAATTTTCAGAAAATGTTTCTGATTGTGATCCGGATTGAGTGCCAAATTTTCAGAGAATGTTTCTGGTTGTGATCCGGATTGAGCGCCAAATTTTCAGAGAATGTTTCTGGTTGTGATCCGGATTGAGTGCCAAATTTTCAGAGAATGTTTCTGATTGTGATCCGGATTGAGTGCCAAATTTTCAGAGAAGATGTCTGGTTGTGATCCGGATTGAGTGTCAAATTTTCAGAGAATGTTTCTGGTTGTGATCCGGATTGAGTGCCAAATTTTCAGAGAATGTTTCTGATTGTGATCCGGATTGAGTGCCAAATTTTCAGAGAATGTGTCTGGTTGTGATCCGGATTGAGTGCCAAATTTTCAGAGAATGTGTCTGGTTGTGATCCGGATTGAGTGCCAAATTTTCAGAGAATGTTTCTGGTTGTGATCCGGATTGAGTGCCAAATTTCAGGTCGAAAGTCCAAAAGTGGGGGGGGGGGGGCTTGCTAGAACCAAAAATATTTACCATACTATTCCTACGGGAAACGAGAATCGCTATCAAATTTACTGTTGCCATTTTCTGCTCCCTAACTGTGAAAGTAAAGAGTTAAAATACCATTTAAATCTACTGACGTTGCCAGATTCCCCACATTTCCAAAAGCGTTATTAAGACGTTCAATTGCAGCTAGGGACCTGATTTCCTAACCAAACATGTGGTCGGCAGGGGGAACCCGCCTACGAAATTTGGGGACTTTTCGGTGAAGTACGTCGGGAATTAGAGAATGTCAAAATTTGACGAAATAAATATTTTCATCGTTTGTCACGGGCTCTGAGAGCGCGCCGAGTCAGCAATGACCTTTGCAACACCTTGAAATTCTTCAGGTTCAAACTGTGTAAAATGTCGGGGGGGGGATACTCACAAAATTAACCATTAGTGCAGGAAACAACATAATATGAAAATTAAAAGTGATACGTGTCAAATTTGTCAATTTTGTCAATTGTGTCATTTTTGTGTAGAAACGAAGCCATGGACCAAATGGGAACCTGATTTTTAAACTAATCACTGGGGCACACGAGGGACGCTGTGCAGGAAATTTGGACCGCGGACGAATATCACGGGAACCATAGTGTGACAAAATTTGTGGTAACGGAAATAAAAATCTCGATAGCTTACGCAGAAACTATAATACGGCTATGAGAGAACTCGCAGACGTCAAAAACGATCCAAGTGAACACCGGGCAAATGTCTTCCTGTTGAAAATCTGTGTTAAAGTGTCGGGGGGGGGGGGGTACTTAAAAAATTTACCTTTAGTGCAGTGAAAATAAGAATACACATATTAAATGTTATACCCTGGAAGCGCCGGGTGCGTTCAGCTAGTACAGTGGACCCCCGATATAACGCGCATGTCGGGCGGGAAACAACACCCGCGTTATAAGGTGAACCGCGTTATACCGAGCGGCGCGGTGGCGACACAATAAATTTCACACTGTAAGCTTTTCTTTTACTCATCATGCATACAATAATTAAACACTATTCAAAATACATGCAGGAACTCAATAATACATACACAATTACTCAATACGCAGTAACAATAAAATGCGATACTCACTAACGCCGCACGGACCTGTATAAACATGTTTGAACTTATCGCGAACATCGCCCGCGCTATAACCGAGTGCGCGGTATAACGAGTAGGTCCGGATTGTAGTACCAAATTCCAAGTCGAAATTCCTAAAGGATGGATTTCTAGAATCAAAAATATTTACCATGCTATTTTTACGGGAAACGGTAATATTGTAATGAAATTTATTGTTACCATTTGCAGCGCCCTAATGCGAACGTAAGAGTCCAAATATCATTTAAATCTGCTGCCATTACCAGAATCCCCACATTTCCAAAGGCATTATTATTTTAAGGCGTTGCAGCTAGGAACCTGATTTTTTAACACAACACAGGGTCAGGAAGGGGGAATAAAAATAAAAAATAAACACCTCCTCAAGCAGCTGCTTGCCACAAAGGTCTGACAGGAGCGTCAGTATAATACGCCATAGTAGAAGGATCTGTGAGGATGGCGGGTCCTCAGCAGATTATTTGGGGCGGGGGTGGCTCAGTCGGTAGCGCGCCGGGCTCGTAATCTGTAGTTCCCAGGTTCGAGTCCCAGCTGGGTCAGCGTTGAGATTTATCTCCGCAAAATTCCCCGCCCTGCCCACGGTCAGTAGGGGACACCGATGGGCTTGGAAAGGCCGCCGTCCGTCGGATGGGACATTAAGCCGTGGCCCCATGTGCGGGAGAGCCATTCCCTGTGCACGTTAAAGAACACGCTGGATGGCCTTGACGGGAGACTACCATCTGTCTCCCAACAGCTGTTCCAGTGGGTCCCCTCCCCCAATCTTCTCTGAGCCTTCGGGGTCCATGTGACCTGGCCATTTAGCCCATGGTGTGCAAAAAAGTGCCGCTCAGAGGTAAAACAACCCAACCCAGTGGGTCCCCTCCCCCAACCTTCTCTGAGCCTTCGGGGTCCATGTGACCTGTCCATTTAGCCCATGGTGCGCAAAAAAGTGCCGCTCAGAGGTAAAACAACCCAACCCAGCAGATTTTTTCCCAACTAGCACACGGTGTTCCCAGGTGGTCACCCTCCCGGGTACTGACCGCGCCCAAAGCTGCTTAACTTCGTGATTGGACGAGAACCGATATTTTCAGCTTGGTACTGCCGTTGGCTTATCAGCCTACGAAATTTGGAATCTTTCGGTTGGGAGTCATAGAGTATCAAAATGTATCGAAATAAAAATCTCGATAGTTTGCGATGAATTCACTAGCTACGGAGAGGGGCTCTCCGTAGCTAGAAATGACCTATTCCACTCGGAGCAATTCTTCTTGCTGATTCTGCGCTAAAGTGTCGGGGGGGGGGGGGGGGCTCAACTCACAAAACAAACTTTTAGTGCAGTAAAAAACAAAATATACAGATTAAAAGTGATACCCGGGGTGTGACAATTTTTATGTTAACGAAGTCACTGGCCACGTAGGAACCTAAATTTTTAACCAACTACCGAGGCACATGGGGGAGGGGCGTGTATAAGAAATTTGGACCATGCCGCCATTTATCACGGGAGCCATAGGTCAGTAAAATCTGTCGTAATGGAAATAAAAATCTAGATAGTTTAAGTAAGAAACGAAGCCACGGATTATGAGAGAGCGTTATGACGTCAACACCGTGCATTTTTAAAAGGGAGCGCTGACGTCAGCAACGACCCAAACAAACGCCACGATATTTTCTTTGTGTTACATTTGGGTTCGAGCCCCGGGTAAGGCATGGATGTTTGTGTTGTTTTTCTGCTGAGGTCCTGCCATCCTCTCAGATCTCCTACTGTGGCATATAAACTGACAGGCTCCTGTCAGACCTCTGTGGCAAGCAGCTGTTAAGGGGGTATTTATTTATTATTTATTTACATTTGCTCTAAAGTGTCAGGGGAGGGGGTAGTACTTACAAAAACGTACCTTTAGAGTGGTGAAAATTAGAATATACAGATTAAAAATTACACCCGAGCAACGCCGGGTGCCATTCAGTATTTGGTATATAGCATATATATATATAATTTTATTAATATATTCTACTGTAGTCAGATGAGTTCATGAGGTCCCATAAGGTCCCATGAGGTGGATTCAGTTCATCATTGAAGGGAAAATTGAACTTCTACTTCAAAAAACATCAACAAAAAAAGATTGCTGTAACTGTTTGAAAATTATTGAAAAAAAAAAACCCTCAAGAAACGCAAAAAAAAGAAAAAAAAAAGTTCAACAAAATTAGAATCACAATGTTTCAATGAAATAAATGGTCACTCAATACTTTGAACTATTTTCCAATTCCATATTGCTAAAAAATCACTCTGATCGATCTCCATCAAAATTCCTTTCTCTAAAAGTAAGGAGTGCAATTCTTTTCTCTCAAACGTAATTTGCATTATTTTCTTTTTTCGCCCGTCTTCTTCCCTGGTTTGATTCTTTTATTTTTTCTTGCTGTCGTTTGACTGAGCTCGATAGAAAAAAAAAAAACTCCGCTTATTTTCCGCTCAATCTTAGTTCGATTTTTTTCCCTTCTCTCTCTGCCTCCTCCTCAGCAAATTGATGGATTCCAGGTTTTTCTCTTTGAGATAAATCAAATCTTTTTTTACACTCCCCCCTCCCCTCCCCTCGACTCCCCACCCCCTCCATTCTTCATTTTTATCAAACTAATGTAACTGCAGGATTATCCACTAGCCCAAGAAACGACTCCAATAAACCATTCCACCGAATAAGATGCTGCAAGAAATCTTCTTCTTCTGTACTTACGATTGCATTTTCTCCCCCCCCCCATATATACGCATATCTTTCTCTCCTCCCTCTTTCATCAGCGCCGACTGGGAACATTAAAATAAGGAGAAAAATTCAAAGCGAATTTAAAAAAAAAAAGATTAAGATTGGTCTTCAAAGATGAATGCCGTGTTTCCGTTGCTAGAGAAAAATGGAAAAAAGAGATTTTATAGTAA
Source organism: Ryuthela nishihirai (assembly GCA_038380435.1). NCBI lineage: Eukaryota > Metazoa > Arthropoda > Arachnida > Araneae > Heptathelidae > Ryuthela > Ryuthela nishihirai. The sequence continues at coordinate 32,304,228 of JAWZYU010000030.1, forward strand.
AGCGCGAAAGATAAGTCTGAGGACGCAGATGTTCGCAGATTTTTATGATTCTTGCATGATTTTTGCCGCGTCTCTATCGCTTCTCTGTTACGTCCAATTGATGTCGGAGATTCCAGTGAAGTGCGATTTGAACCGTTTTTGGAATAAAGGAGAAAAGAGTTATAAAATGTGGAAATATGAGATTTTTTTCTTTGTTCAGGTGTATCTGATGTTATACATATTAAACTTTATGTAAGAGCTTCGATGGGACTTGTGAACACCTCTTTCCTCTTTCTGATCTTCTTTTCATTGTCTAAATTCTTCTCTTCAATCTGATAACTATTCTCTTTTCTCTATCTGCCCTTCCTTTTCCTCCGTCTTTCGACTCCTGTCTTCATATTTCACATCTTTTGTTTCTTCTGTTTATCTTTTAATAAATCTTTTTTTTTTCTTCAAATCTCCTCTTCCTTTTATTAAACCTTCTGTTTTTTCTGTTAATGCTTTCTTTGTTAACTTTTCCTCCTCTTCCTTCTTTCAACTTTTCTCTGTTAACACTTCTCTTTCATCCTTTCTCCTTTCTGTTAACGCTTTCTCCCTTTTTATTTCTCTCCAACTTGATAACTCCTCTCTTTCCCTTTCTCTCTTTCCTTTTCTGTTAACGCTTTCTTTCCTCACTGCTAGTTCCCCCCCCCCCTCTGTTTTTACCTTTGAGTGGCACTTTTGTGCCCATTGTAGGCTAAATGACCAGGTCACAAGGACCCGAAGGGAAAGAAATGCCAAGGATCCAAATTGCTTAAAGGGAATTCACTAACATCTATTAGGAGAAAGTTGGAAACCCTGTCAAGACCTTCCAGGTGTTCTTTAGCATACACAGTGTACGGCTGTCCTGGGCAAGCAACCGCGACTTAACGTCCCATTCAACAGAAGCCTTTCCAAGCCCTTTTCAGCCTCCTTTTCACTAAGTGGAAAATAAATGCTAGTGGATAAAATCTCAAAGCAGAGGCACAATTGAGACTCTAACTTGGGAACGCCAGTTTTATGAGTCTGATACCCTACCGAATAAGCCAGTATATAATGCAATGAATCTGCAGGGACTCGAACGGCTAAGATCAAGGTGGGAGGGTCAGCAGATCCGTTTTTCGCCAGAACCTTGCCTAGCAACAAGGACAGTTTCGGGCCTAATGAAAAACAACATATGGGTTTAATCAAGTTCTGCCTTCGGAGTTGCATTCTAGAAAGGTCGCCTACTAGCTTATCTGATTGCATCGAGTGAGCGTCCCCCCCCCCCCAGAAAACCATCACGTGACTGCACTGGGGGTCTTTTTAACAAAAGAAGAGAAATTCAAAGCGACAGTTGCGTCTGGATTATTGTAGGAAACGGGGCTGAGACCGTCGTCCTGTCAGTCTTTAACCATTTTACTTTGTACAGGTGTTGGGAACACCTGAAGGCTTTGCCACAGCTATTGTTAGTAGGCTTGAGAATCCTATTGTGCCCTGTTAGCTACTTACAGGGTGGCAATTGCTGTTTCCTTTCGATTTTGTATATATAATTCTGCACTCAATTGCTTCTAGTGGAAATAAAAAGTGTAGTGATGTGTATCCTATACATATGAGTAGAGTTCAGTGATTTAAATAACCGAGTATTGCTACTCTGATATTACTTGTGAGTAAAAAGTACCCAGAGGTTAAAAGCTCACGATCTGCTATAGAATGTATTTTAATTATTAAAATTTTTGTTAGAAAAGTGTAAAAGCGTCAAATTTCACGGGAATAAAAATCACCAAAATGGCAAAAACGTCTACAAGAAACTTCGTTCGCAATTTCCAGTCTAGAGCAGTTTCTGAAAACCTACTCAGTCACTGAACATTGTCGTTGAACTCCGTCCAAGAAGTTCTAACAAAACTCACCTTTTTTTTACATATAGGACAGAGAAGAATCCTAAAAGCTACTCCTAGCTTTTACAGGCCTTCTCATACAAGGACATGCCCTACTAAGACCGAAGTCACTGCTGACCACTGCCTCAGTTAACCACCTTCAGTTTTAAACTTAGCAAAACAATTATTACGAGAAATACACAGTCGTTTCAGAATAATATGACCACCTACCATACATATACTATGGTAGGTGGTCATATTATTCTGATACGACTGTATATATAGTAATAGTTCCATATGTTAATTTCGCTCAATAATTTACATATGCATGTCCTTTAATGTTTTGAGATGAAAATATGTAGCAAAAACGTTTTAAAGAAATAAAAAATGCCATTCTGATTTAAATAGTCTATAATTTCTAATAATTCTTGACAGATTCTGACAGATTCTGGAGAGTGGTTTAGTTTGAGATCTGGGAATAACGTTTCCCTCTCTAATTTATGTCAGATCTACAAAATAATTTAGTAAGTAGGATGAGGGACTGAGGTGGGCTAATGACTGGATGGAATCAAAATGAACTAAAATGATGTTTCGGTATTTTTTTTATCAGAAATTATTGTCGCTGAATCGTGCAGTTTGCTGTCCCCCCATTTTAATAGTTTATGGCATTTCCCCCTCTGCTCCTGGCGCAGGGGATGGTTTAGTCGGTAGCACGTTAGGTTCGAAATCTGTAGTTCTCAGGTTACAGTTCTAACTCATCCAGCGTTGATATTTATTTCTGCTAAATCCCCCACCCGCTTCAGTGAGAAAGGTAACACCGTTGGGCTTAGAAAATTCGTCTTCATTCTGATGAAAAGTTAGGCCTTGTCGCCATATGAAGGAGAGCCATACCCTGTGCACGTTAAAGAACATGATGGATGGCTTTGACTTCCATTGTACGGTGGATCTCCTTTCTCCCACATTCTCCGAGACCTTATTGTTCTTCTTTTTAAAATTCACGATAAAAATATTTCATATTTCATATTATGATCTACTTTCGTATTTTCGGGTAAAACTATAAATCCACTTCTGAGCTGGCTCCCCCTTAGTTCTCAATCCGTAAAATTTCACACTCTATATAATCAGTCGTTACACCCCATTTGCACGGCTAAAAAACTTTCCCCGGAATCATAAATTAGAGTGGGAAAGGTTATTCCCAGATTCAAACTAAACCACTCTCCAGAATAAAGTTGCAGAAATTGCTTAACAGCGTCTTGTGGTAACAGAAAGCGGATTACTTTTTAGGGATTCTGGTTTGAAAAATGACCTGGTCGCCATGATTAAATGCCTCGTCTTCAGTTTTCGTTTTGAGAGTGCGTTCACGTGTAGGCTAGAGACCAGAGTTTCACTACATTGCTCCAAGCCAGTATACAACATAGAAGGTGGCTGCAACGTGCTTGGAAAGTGGAGACCAACATCATCCGTCTCGCAGCCAGATCGTTTATCACTGGCTCTCCATCCTCTCGAGTGGATATCTCGTTGGTTGCCTTCCTCATTAAAGAGAAATGTTTTCTAGCTATAACTTTATCTTTAGGTTGTTTCTGATAATAATCATGCCATATCTAAGCCTCTTCGTGTCGCTTCCTTGATATCTCTTTCAAGCATTTTCTATTTGCTTTTGGCATTAACATCGAACTTCGATAATTATTTTTATCTCTTTAATAAAAGTTGGGCGGGGGTGGCTCAGTCGGTAGCGCGCCAGACTCATAATCTGTAGTTCCCAGGTTCGAGTCCCAGCTGGGTCAGCGTTGAGATTTATCTCCGCAAAATTCTCCGCCCTGCCCACGGTCAGTAGGGGACACCGATGGGCTTGGAAAGGCCGCCGTCCGTCGGATGGGACGTTAAACCGTGGCCCCGTGTGCGGGAGAGCCATACCCTGTGCACGTTAAAGAACACGCTGGATGGCCTTGACGGGAGGCTACCATCTATCTCCCAACAGCTGTTCCAGTGGGTCCCCTCCCCCAACCTTCTCTGAGCCTTCGGGGTCCATGTGACCTGGCCATTTAGCCCACGGTGTGCAAAAAAGTGCCGCTCAGAGGTAAAACAACCAACCAAACAACAACCGAATCTTTAATAAAGGCGAGGAAAATGTGCTCACTTTGTAGACTTCTCATCTGTATGTAGACATCGACCTTATTTGTTTATAGAGATAAATTAAAAATTATTTTTGTATTGGATAAGTATTAATAAAGTACTATTACGATTCGATGTTTCCGAATCTCCCAAAAGCTATGATTCTGCCCTCTAACGGTAGAAAAAATTGAAAATTCCAAAATGTTAAACAAATATTGCAAATGTTGTATTTATGCTAGAAATTTGAAATTTTGATGCTGGAATGTGAAGATCACGAAGTTTCCATTGGCAACAAAGAGTTGACCCCTTAGACCCAGGGTGGGTGGAAAAAAATGCAACTTTTTTGTTTTAAGAGGTAATTGTTTTAGAGATAAATTAAAAATTCTTTTTCAGTTGGAAAGGTACTAATGAAATATTACGATTCGCACTTTCCGATCTCCTAAAAGCTAAAATTGTGCCCTCTAACGGTGGAAAAACTCGAATTTTTCGAAAATATAAATGAAGATTACAAATGATGTATTTGTGCTTGAAATTTAAACTTTCATTGGGGAAATATGAAGGTTATGAAATTTCCGTTGGTAGTACTCGAGCCCCGGGTAAGGCATGGATGTGTGTGTCGCTTTTCTGCTGAGGTCTTGCCATCCTCTCAGACCTTCTACTTTGGCATATAAACTGACAGGCTCCTGTCAGACCTCTGTGGCAAGCAGCTGCTTGAGCGGGTATTTATTTATTTATTATTAGTACTGAGTTGACCGCTTGCGCCAAGGGTAAGTGGCAAACTCAACTGTTTGAAGAAATAATTAGAAAATTCTTTTTAATTGGATTGATACTAATGGAATAATATAAATCGCATTTCTCAAATCCTAAGGTAGTTTTAATTTATACGGTTAAGAAATATGGAAATTGAGACCTTTAGCGAATATTGTAAGTCTGTTAAAGGCAGAAATTTAAAATTTCGGCGGTAGAGTGTCAAGATATATTCCAGTGAGAGCAATAATCTGTCCCTTTTTCTCAAGAATGTGCGAGAAAAGCAGCTTTTTAAACTGAAGGAAAAAAATATAATTCATTTTACATTCTATGAAGTACTAATAAAATACTACTGTTTGCATTTCTCCCCCCCCCCATAATCCATTAGCTAGAGGGGCGGGAATGGCTCAGTCGGTAGCGCGCCAGGTTCGTAATCTGCAGTTCCCAGGTTCGAGTCCCAGCTGGGTCACCGTTGAGACTTATCTCCGCAAAACTCCCAGCCCTGCCCACGGTCAGTAGGGGACACCGATGGGCTTGGAAAGACCGCCGTCCGTCGGATGAGACGTTAAACCGTGGTCCCGTGTGCGAGAAAACCATACCCTGTGCACGTTATACCCTGGGCACGTTGGCCCCTGTACACGTTTCCCCATCTGTCTCCAAGGCCACGTTGGCCTTGGAGACAGATGGGAAATTACATCTGTCTGCCAACAGCTGTCCAGTGGGAAGTGCCGCTCAGAGGTAAAACAATCCAATCCGATCCATTAGCTACAATTACAACTTTTAAGGAGTGAGAAAGTAAGTAAACGATAAACGTCGTTGTCTTTGAAAACGAGATTTCCATGTGCACCAGAGGTTGTATGCGTTCTTATAGTTGGTGTGCCAGAACAATCATCTTCTCAGTGTCTGATTACTAGTAAATGTATCTAAGAAAGATGGGAGGTTTTTATTTTTTAGTTCATCATATTTAGTTTTGCAGTGGTAATCTTCATTTCCCAGGTTAACATTGCTTGTTATGCTAATTCCGCGCTGTTATAACAAGAAAACCTTTCAGAGTTTCTTGACATTTTGAACACACAATTATTTTTGTTACTTAATTAGTTAACAAAAGATAACGCTTTAAAACGAGGTATTGTTTTATAATGACCCTGTACATCCACAGAAAATATATCTGAAATGTGTATGATATCTAAAGATTGGAGAAAAGGACATTATGAAATGGTTTGGTGTAATTTGTTCGATAGAAACTTATTCGACGGAAATATGTGCGAAACGGAAATTTGTTCGATGGAAACTTGTCGACGGAAATTTGTCCGAAACGGAAATTTGTCCGACAGAAAGTTGTTCGAAACAGAAATTTGTGCGACAGAAAGTTGTTCGAAACAGAAATTTGTTCGATGGAAACTTGTTCGACGGAAATTTGTCCGAAACGGAAATTTGTCCCACAGAAAGTTGTTTGAAACAGAAATTTGTCCGACAGAAAGTTGTTCGAAACAGAAATTTGTTCGATGGAAACTTGTTCGACGAAAATTTGTTCGAAACCGAAACTTGTCCGACGGAAAGTTGTTCGAAACAGAAAGTTGTTCGAAACAGAAATTTGTCCGACAGAAAGTTGTTCGAAACCGAAACTTGTCCGACGGAAAGTTGTTCGAAACAGAAATTTGTTGATGGAAATTTGTTCGACGGATATTTGTCCGAAACGGAAATTTGTCCGACAGAAAGTTGTTCGAAACAGAAATTTGTCCGATAGAAAGTTGTTCGAAACAGAAATTTGTTCGATGGAAACTTGTTCGATGAAAATTTGTTCGAAACCGAAACTTGTCCGACGGAAAGTTGTCCGAAACAGAAATTTGTCCGATGGAAACTTGTTCGACGAAAATTTGTTCGAAACAGAAATTTGTCCGACGGAAAGTTGTTCGAAACAGAAATTTGTTCGATGGAAACTTTTTCGACGAAAATTTGTTCGAAACCGAAACTTGTCCGACGGAAAGTTGTTCGAAACAGAAATTTGTCCGACGGAAAGTTGTTCGAAACAGAAATTTGTCCGACGGAAAGTTGTTCGAAACAGAAATTTGTCCGACGGAAATTTGTCCGAAACAGAAATTTGTCCGACAGAAAGTTGTTCGAAACAGAAATTTGTTCGATGGAAACTTGTTCGACGGATATTTGTCCGAAACGGAAATTTGTCCGACAGAAAGTTGTTCGAAACAGAAATTTGTCCGATAGAAAGTTGTTCGAAACAGAAATTTGTTCGATGGAAACTTGTTCGACGAAAATTTGTTTGAAACCGAAACTTGTCCGACGGAAAGTTGTTCGAAACAGAAATTTGTTCGATGGAAACTTGTTCGACGAAAATTTGTTCGAAACAGAAATTTGTCCGACGGAAAGTTGTTCGAAACAGAAATTTGTTCGATGGAAACTTGTTCGACGAAAATTTGTTCGAAACCGAAACTTGTCCGACGGAAACTTGTTCGAAACAGAAATTTGTCCAACAGAAAGTTGTTCGAAACAGAAATTTGTTCGATGGAAACTTGTCCGACAGAAAGTTGTTCGAAACCGAAACTTGTCCGACGGAAAGTTGTTCGAAACAGAAATTTGTCCGACAGAAAGTTGTTCGAAACAGAAATTTGTTCGATGAAAATTTGTTCGAAACCGAAACTTGTCCGACGGAAACTTGTTCGAAACAGAAATTTGTCCAACAGAAAGTTGTTCGAAACAGAAATTTGTTCGATGGAAACTTGTCCGACAGAAAGTTGTTCGAAACCGAAACTTGTCCGACGGAAAGTTGTTCGAAACAGAAATTTGTCCGACAGAAAGTTGTTCGAAACAGAAATTTGTTCGATGAAAATTTGTTCGAAACCGAAACTTGTCCGACGGAAAGTTGTTCGAAACAGAAATTTGTCCTACAGAAAGTTGTTCGAAACCGAAACTTGTCCGACGGAAAGTTGTCCGAAACAGAAATTTGTTCGATGGAAACTTGTTCGACGAAAATTTGTTCGGAACAGAAATTTGTCCGACGGAAAGTTGTTCGAAACAGAAATTTGTCCGACGGAAAGTTGTTCGAAACAGAAATTTGTTCGATGGAAACTTGTTCGACAGAAATTTGTCCGAAACGGAAATTTCTCCGACAGAAAGTAGTTAGAAACAGAAATTTGTCCGACAGAAAGTTGTTCGAAACAGAAATTTGTTCGATGGAAACTTGTTCGATGAAAATTTTTTCGAAACCGAAACTTGTCCGACGGAAAGTTGTCCGAAACAGAAATTTGTTCGATGGAAACTTGTTCGACGAAAATTTGTTCGAAACAGAAATTTGTCCGACGGAAAGTTGTTCGAAACAGAAATTTGTTCGATGGAAACTTGTTCGACGAAAATTTGTTCGAAACCGAAACTTGTCCGACGGAATGTTGTTCGAAACAGAAATTTGTCCGACAGAAAGTTGTTAGAAACAGAAATTTGTTCGATGGAAACTTGTCCGACAGAAAGTTGTTCGAAAACGAAACTTGTCCGACGGAAAGTTGTTCGAAACAGAAATTTGTCCGACAGAAAGTTGTTCGAAACAGAAATTTGTTCGATGAAAATTTGTTCGAAACCGAAACTTGTCCGACGGAAAGTTGTTCGAAACAGAAAATTGTCCGACAGAAAGTTGTTAGAAACAGAAATTTGTTCGATGGAAACTTGTCCGACAGAAAGTTGTTCGAAAACGAAACTTGTCCGACGGAATGTTGTTCGAAACAGAAATTTGTCCGACAGAAAGTTGTTCGAAACAGAAATTTGTCCGATAGAAAGTTGTTCGAAACAGAAATTTGTTCGAAACAGAAATTTGTCCGACAGAAAGTTGTTTGAAACAGAAATTTGTTCGATGGAAACTTGTTCGACAGAAATTTGTCCGAAACGGAAATTTCTCCGACAGAAAGTAGTTAGAAACAGAAATTTGTCCGACAGAAAGTTGTTCGAAACAGAAATTTGTTCGATGGAAACTTGTTCGATGAAAATTTTTTCGAAACCGAAACTTGTCCGACGGAAAGTTGTCCGAAACAGAAATTTGTTCGATGGAAACTTGTTCGACGAAAATTTGTTCGAAACAGAAATTTGTCCGACGGAAAGTTGTTCGAAACAGAAATTTGTTCGATGGAAACTTGTTCGACGAAAATTTGTTCGAAACCGAAACTTGTCCGACGGAATGTTGTTCGAAACAGAAATTTGTCCGACAGAAAGTTGTTAGAAACAGAAATTTGTTCGATGGAAACTTGTCCGACAGAAAGTTGTTCGAAAACGAAACTTGTCCGACGGAAAGTTGTTCGAAACAGAAATTTGTCCGACAGAAAGTTGTTCGAAACAGAAATTTGTTCGATGAAAATTTGTTCGAAACCGAAACTTGTCCGACGGAAAGTTGTTCGAAACAGAAAATTGTCCGACAGAAAGTTGTTCGAAACCAAAACTTGTCTGACGGAAAGTTGTTCGAAACAGAAATTTGTCCGACAGAAAGTTGTTCGAAACCGAAACTTGTCCGACGGAAAGTTGTCCGAAACAGAAATTTGTTCGATGGAAACTTGTTCGACGAAAATTTGTTCGGAACAGAAATTTGTCCGACGGAAAGTTGTTCGAAACAGAAATTTGTTCGATGGAAACTTGTTCGACGAAAATTTGTTCGAAACCGAAACTTGTCCGACGGAATGTTGTTCGAAACAGAAATTTGTCCGACAGAAAGTTGTTCGAAACAGAAATTTGTCCGATAGAAAGTTGTTCGAAACAGAAATTTGTTCGAAACAGAAATTTGTCCGACAGAAAGTTGTTCGAAACAGAAATTTGTTCGATGGAAACTTGTTCGACAGAAATTTGTCCGAAACGGAAATTTGTCCGACAGAAAGTAGTTAGAAACAGAAATTTGTCCGACAGAAAGTTGTTCGAAACAGAAATTTGTTCGATGGAAACTTGTTCGATGAAAATTTTTTCGACACCGAAACTTGTCCGACGGAAAGTTGTCCGAAACAGAAATTTGTTCGATGGAAACTTGTTCGAAGAAAATTTGTTCGAAACAGAAATTTGTCCGACGGAAAGTTGTTCGAAACAGAAATTTGTTCGATGGAAACTTGTTCGACGAAAATTTGTTCGAAACCGAAACTTGTCCGACGGAATGTTGTTCGAAACAGAAATTTGCCTGACAGAAAGTTGTTCAAAACAGAAATTTGTCCGACAGAAAGTTGTTCGAAACAGAAATTTGTTCGATGGAAACTTGTCCGACAGAAAGTTGTTCGAAACCGTAACTTGTCCGACGGAAAGTTGTTCAAAACAGAAATTTGTCCGACAGAAAGTTGTTCGAAACAGAAATTTGTCCGACAGAAAGTTGTTCGAAACAGAAATTTGTTCGATGGAAACTTGTTCGACAGAAATTTCTCCGAAACGGAAATTTGTCCGACAGAAAATTGTTCGAAACAGAAATTTGTCCGACAGAAAGTTGTTCGAAACAGAAATTTGTTCGATGGAAACTTGTTCGATGAAAATTTGTTCGAAACCGAAACTTGTCCGGAAAGTTGTCCGGAACAGAAATTTGTTCGATGGAAACTTGTTCGACGAAAATTTGTTCGAAACAGAAATTTGTCCGACGGAAAGTTGTTCGAAACAGAAATTTGTTCGATGGAAACTTGTTCGACGAAAATTTGTTCGAAACCGAAACTTGTCCGACGGAAAGTTGTTCGAAACAGAAATTTGTCCGACAGAAAGTTGTTCGAAACAGAAATTTGTTCGATGGAAACTTGTTCGACGGATATTTGTCCGAAACGGAAATTTGTCCGACAGAAAGTTGTTCGAAACAGAAATTTGTCCGATAGAAAGTTGTTCGAAACAGAAATTTGTTCGATGGAAACTTGTTCGACGAAAATTTGTTTGAAACCGAAACTTGTCCAACGGAAAGTTGTTCGAAACAGAAATTTGTTCGATGGAAACTTGTTCGACGAAAATTTGTTCGAAACAGAAATTTGTCCGACGGAAAGTTGTTCGAAACAGAAATTTGTTCGATGGAAACTTGTTCGACGAAAATTTGTTCGAAACCGAAACTTGTCCAACGGAAAGTTGTTCGAAACAGAAATTTGTTCGATGGAAACTTGTTCGACGAAAATTTGTTCGAAACAGAAATTTGTCCGACAGAAAGTTGTTCGAAACAGAAATTTGTTCGATGGAAACTTGTCCGACAGAAAGTTGTTCGAAAACGAAACTTGTCCGACGGAAAGTTGTTCGAAACAGAAATTTGTCCGACAGAAAGTTGTTCGAAACAGAAATTTGTCCGACAGAAAGTTGTTCGAAACAGAAATTTGTTGGATGAAAATTTGTTCGAAACCGAAACTTGTCCGACGGAAAGTTGTTCGAAACAGAAATTTGTCCGACAGAAAGTTGTTCGAAACCGAAACTTGTCCGACGGAAAGTTGTTCGAAACAGAAATTTGTCCAACAGAAAGTTGTTCGAAACCGAAACTTGTCCGACGGAAAGTTGTCCGAAACAGAAATTTGTTCGATGGAAACTTGTTCGACGAAAATTTGTTCGGAACAGAAATTTGTCCGACGGAAAGTTGTTCGAAACAGAAATTTGTTCGATGGAAACTTGTTCGACGAAAATTTGTTCGAAACCGAAACTTGTCCGACGGAATGTTGTTCGAAACAGAAATTTGTACGACAGAAAGTTGTTCGAAACAGAAATTTGTCCGACAGAAAGTTGTTCGAAACAGAAATTTGTTCGATGGAAACTTGTTCGACAGAAATTTGTCCGAAACGGAAATTTGTCCGACAGAAAGTAGTTAGAAACAGAAATTTGTCCAACAGAAGGTTGTTCGAAACAGAAATTTGTTCGATGGAAACTTGTTCGATGAAAATTTTTTCGAAACCGAAACTTGTCCGACGGAAAGTTGTCCGAAACAGAAATTTGTTCGATGGAAACTTGTTCGACGAAAATTTGTTCGAAACAGAAATTTGTCCGACGGAAAGTTGTTCGAAACAGAAATTTGTTCGATGGAAACTTGTTCGACGAAAATTTGTTCGAAACCGAAACTTGTCCGACGGAATGTTGTTCGAAACAGAAATTTGCCCGACAGAAAGTTGTTCGAAACAGAAATTTGTCCGACAGAAAGTTGTTCGAAACAGAAATTTGTTCGATGGAAACTTGTCCGACAGAAAGTTGTTCGAAACCGTAACTTGTCCGACGGAAAGTTGTTCGAAACAGAAATTTGTCCGACAGAAAATTGTTCGAAACAGAAATTTGTCCGACAGAAAGTTGTTCGAAACAGAAATTTGTTCGATGGAAACTTGTTCGATGAAAATTTGTTCGAAACCGAAACTTGTCCGACGGAAAGTTGTCCGGAACAGAAATTTGTTCGATGGAAACTTGTTCGACGAAAATTTGTTCGAAACAGAAATTTGTCCGACGGAAAGTTGTTCGAAACAGAAATTTGTTCGATGGAAACTTGTTCGACGAAAATTTGTTCGAAACCGAAACTTGTCCGACGGAAAGTTGTTCGAAACAGAAATTTGTCCGACAGAAAGTTGTTCGAAACAGAAATTTGTCCGACAGAAAGTTGTTCGAAACAGAAATTTGTTCGATGGAAACTTGTTCGACGAAAATTTGTTCGAAACCGAAACTTGTCCGACGGAAAGTTGTTCGAAACAGAAATTTGTACGACAGAAAGTTGTTCGAAACAGAAATTTGTCCGACAGAAAGTTGTTCGAAACAGAAATTTGTTCGATGAAAACTTGTTCGACGAAAATTTGTTCGAAACCGAAACTTGTCCGACGGAAAGTTGTTCGAAACAGAAATTTGTCCGACAGAAAGTTGTTCGAAACAGAAATTTGTCCGACAGAAAGTTGTTTGAAACAGAAATTTGTCCGACAGAAAGTTGTTCGAAACAGAAATTTGTTCGATGGAAACTTGTTCGACGAAAATTTGTTCGAAACCGAAACTTGTCCGACGGAATGTTGTTCGAAACAGAAATTTGTTCGATGGAAAGTTGTTCGATGGAAACTTGTTCGACGGAAACTTGTTCGAAACGGAAATTTTTTCGAAGCAGAAATTTGTTCGAAAGAACGTTTAGTAATATCTTGACAGTATGGAAGCGGATAGGGGACGTTTTCCTCAATAAGATGTTTTCTGCTTTGTTACTGGGAGATTATCGGAGAGGAAGTGTATCTGGGAAGAGCGGTGATAAAAAGAGAAGGCTTCGTTTTAGATTAGGTAGAGTAAAACTCTTGTTTCCCTGACAATCTAGATACCTTTTAATTCCTTTCAGTTTTCATTATTCTTATAATCTAGGGTAGCACGCTTGGCTGCCGATTCAAATGGACCTTGGTTCAAGCCCCGGATAAGGCATGGATGTTTGTGTTGTTTTTCTGTTGAGGTCCCGCCATCCTCACAGACCTTCTAGTGTGTCTTATAAACTGATAGGATACTGTCAGACTACTGTGGCAAGCAGCTGCTTGAGGGGATATTTATTTTTCTATTTATCTTCCTTATTGTTTTTCGCTCGTCATTGCCGATTTGTTGGTTCGTGGATTTCTCAAACAGTTGTTCCATCTTATCTTTTGGACGCGACGAGGATTTATGTATCAAACGAAAGCTTGTGACGCGGGGATGTCAGAGGTATAAAAAAATTGACCTCCCATGCTTTCTTTCACCCCTAAGAAAGGGGAAATATGAAAGCGATTGTTCCTTTATATCTAAATCGCGCAAGTGCCAAAAGTAGCAAGCTATATGTCAAATGAAAGCTTGGGTTGGGTTGTTTTACCTCTGAGCGGCACTTTTTTGCACACCATGGGCTAAATGGCCAGGTCACATGGACCCCGAAGGCTCAGAGAAGGTTGGGGGAGGGGTTGGGTTGGGTTGTTTTACCTCTGAGCGGCACTTTTTTGCACACCATGGGCTAAATGGCCAGGTCACATGGACCCCGAAGGCTCAGAGAAGGTTGGGGGAGGGGACCCACTGGAACAGCTGTTGAGAGACAGATGGTAGCCTCCCGTCAAGGCCATCCAGTGTGTTCTTTAACGTGCACAGGGTATGGCTCTCCCGCACACGGGGCCACGGCTTAACGTCCCATCCGACGGACGGCGGCCTTTCCAAGCCCATCGGTGTCCCCTACTGACCGTGGGCAGGGCGGTGAATTTTGCAGAGATAAATCTCAACGCTGACCCAGCTGGGACTCGAACCTGGGAACTACAGATTACGAACCTGGCGCGCTACCGACTGAGCCACCCCCGCCCCCACATCCTATGTAGTAGATTGTTTCGAATTTTATCTTTCACCATTCTCTCTCCCCCTTTAGGGGGGGCAGATTTTCTCGGGGGTGGACCTTAATGAGATATATCTCAAAGCTTTTCACGTCTCCAATGTAACGGGCTACATTAAACACGACTACGAAAACAGTGGGAGAAAAAATGCGGTCATTTACAAAAGTAATTTAAAAAAAAATGTAAAAAAATTCTGAAGATAGGTGGAGCTTTTAGTGACAAAGAAAAAACAATAATTTAAAAAACTTTAAAAAGTAATCTTCCCATATTTGCCCTAAAAAGTGGAAAATAAACCTACATAAAGCATATCGATGGTGCAATCAGTCACTGAATTCGTATTCACTTCAAAGGAAGATAAGGCGCCGATTTACCTACTCAGCAAGATTGGCGGCGCCCTATTTTCCTTTAAAATGAATACGAACTCAATGACTGATTACACCATCGATATGATTTAGGTTTATGTTCTACTTTTTAAGGCGTATATAAAAAAATGGGTAGTTTTTAAATTTTTAAATTTTTTTTATTTTGAAATACTGGTACTAATGTTATTAGAAAACAACTTACAGAGTTTGAAAAATATTGCAGTTTAAAATTTGGAACAACCTCGACTCGACTTCTGACTCGAAAACAAGGTTTGCACTTTACACTTAAAGAGAAAGTTCTAAACCAAGATGCCTTTTCAGCGCTTAACAAGATAAACAATAGGGTAAAAGAACATATAACCGCATCAGGAACGTTTCCAGATTTTAATTTCGGGGTGGGGGAAGGGGCGAAAACTCTTTTTCGGGAGTCCTAGAATTCGTTTTCGTGAGGATTCCGGAATTTATTTTCTTCGTGGCGGGGCGGGAGGTGCTCCGATAATTTAGTTTCGGGGTAGGGGGGGGGGGGGTCTGTGAATAAGATTTTAGTAGCTTTTCCCAAAGACTAAAATATTCCGCTGAACAGAAAAGGTTTTAATAATATTCTGTATAGGATAATATTTTACATTTTTATTTATCTATTTTTATTGTCTGACATAATGTATGGGGCTAAAATTAAGTTATACAAAGACAACTGTTTTGGAATTTAAAGCAGGTGGATAAGTTTGAGATTTCGAATAAGATGTCCAGATTTTCAGAGGGGGGGGGGGCGCTACACTTTAGTCTCCGCCTTCCTGGGTTTTTATCTGACCCAGGGGCTCAGAGATAGTGGTCAGACAAGACACCCAAGGGCTCAGACACTAAAACTGAATAGATAAAAAAAATTATAAAATGTTATTCCATATAGAATATTATATAAACCTTTCCTGTTGTTCAGTGGAATATTTTACTCATTGGGAAATCCTATTGAAGTCTTATTCTCAGTGCAACCTTTCAAAATAGATAAATACGTAATGAAACCATTTAATATGTAATCCGACGGACAACGACCTTTTCAGGCCTGTTAATGTACTCTTTCTCACCAAAGGTAAGGTTGGAGAGGGGGGCGGGTGTTAACGGAGATAAATCTAAACGCTGATACGGGTGGGACTTCGAACTGTGAACATAAGATTACGAACCTGGTGCGACAAGGATTGAGCCAGTTGGCCCAACACGTCTGATAGGGAACAAGGTTTAATAACCCATGGGAGATGGTGACCCTTTCCACGTCCATCGGTATTTCTTTCCTGATCGAGGGCAAGCTAGGAATTAGAGAAGAAAGTTTCTACTCAGGTCAGTTGACACTGGAACCTGAGAACACCAAATGAGGAAGGAGGGGTTTCGTGGGATGGGCTTGGGGATGAGAACACCATGGTTTCGTGAGATGAGCTTGAGGCTGAGAACACCATGGTTTCGTGGGATGAGCTTGAGGCTGAGAACACCATGGTTTCGTGGGATGAGCTGGAGGCTGAGAACACCATGGTTTCGTGGGATGAGCTTGGGGTCCTACAGAACGGAGTCAATCCCAAAGGACAAAGGGATCACCGATTAAAGAGTAAAACTAACATGCAGTCATAAAACACAAAAGTGGTTGGTATTGCTTTTTAACGAAATGAAGTTATTCTCAATATCCGAGTGGTTAGTGTGCTTTGCTGCAGATTAAATGAATCTGTATTGTCTTTCTACTGATGTCTCGACTTCTTCACAAATGTTCTTTATGGCGCATTATACTGACAGGCTCCGATCACACTTCTGTGGCTGCTCGATAAGTAATTTATTTTTATATTTTTATATAAATAAGTGCATTCCCAAACTCCAATTTCTGAATAAGTATCAGTGAAATTTCATTGTCTACATAATCCTAAAACATTTTTAAAAGTCCTTTTTGTTTTGTTTATTTCCTTATCACGATGATAGATTTACTCGGCACCAACTTCTTTTACTGTTTTCTGATCAGCAAAACAGAGTCAGGTGTAAAAAAAAACAGGCATTAGCACTTCGACATAAAGCTTTCTTAATTTCACCGCTATAAACACTCAGGTAATCTCTTCTTGTGCCTTGTGCCATCATAATCAGAACCACGAGGGAGAAGTAATGGCCCAGAACTCCCTCCCTTGGTGCTTAAGAACCAGATCAAACCACCCCAGCCAATGCGGAGTGAGCGGGAACAGCTTAGTTGCTCCATCCTCCTCTCAGTAAACGATGTATCGTTGCTGCTCCTAAATAGTTCAGCTAAATGACTCGGTACTTTGCCTGCTGTTCGTCGTTTAAAATCGAGTGCGTTTCTTACATCCTCCCTTCCTTGTGTTCCCATCGTGTGGGAATGAACATGTGATAGGGATATTAAAGCGATAATATTTCCTTACTAATAGGGAGAATTCATTTCCGTTTCCTTCACCACTGAATTTTTGATTCTGAATCCAATGGATTTTTTTTTTTTGACATTGTTCATTTGTGTGTTTTGTTACACAATAACTCTCTAGCCGTTGCTTGGATCTTTATCATGTTTCTAGTAACTATTTTTACGGACCTCTCAAAGTATACTTTTGGATATGCCTTAGCAGTTCATGGAGGGTTTGGAATTTTCACTGCCAATTTCAACTATATTTTTACTATATTGTTAAGATTTGTACATATTTCGTTTATCTCTGTTTTGAGGGGTGGGGGTCGCTTAGTCGGTAATCTGCAGTTGCTCCTAAGTTCCAGTCCCAACTGTGTACAGTCGCTCAAAAAAGTATCCGAACGCTATGGTTGATTACAGAATTCAGAAAAAATATCTGGCAGCGTTTTTTTTAGAAATTAGTGATCTGGCAACCTTCGTGTCACGTGATTACAGAATTCAGGAAAAATATCTGGGGCGTGTACAGCAACTGTACACGCTCCAGTTACCGTTCACAACAAACTGGAGCGTGTGCAGTTACTGCACACGCTCCAGTTTGCTGTGAACGGTAACTGCACACGCTCAATATTTCCGTGAGCCCACACGATCTAGTATCAAAATAATATGACCACCTACAGTCGCTCAAAAAAGTATCCGAACGCTATGGTTGATTACAGAATTCAGAAAAAATATCTGGCAGCGTTTTTTTAGAAATTAGTGATCTGGCAACCTTTGTGTCACGTGACACGAAGGTTGCCAGATCACTAATTTTTAAAAAAATCGCTGCCAGATATTTTTTTCTGAATTCTGTATTCAACCATAGCGTTCGGATAATTTTTTGAGCGACTGTACCTTTGTTAAGAATTTTATCCGCTAATTTTCTTCTGCCCTAGGTGAGAAAGGGGACGAGTCATTCAGTCTTGTAAAGGAAGCCGCCCATCAGATGGGAGGTTAAGCGGTGGCCCGTGTTTATGAGCCACACTCTGTGCACGTTAAAGAACACGCTGGATGGCGTTTAACGGTAGGCTTCCATCTATCTCTTAACAGCTATCCAGTGGATCCCCTTGCCAAAAATTCTCTGATTCCTTGGTGTGCTTGAGTTTTTTTTCTGGGATCCTAGAATTTCTTTTCGTGAGGATTCCGGAATTTATTTTCTTCGTGGAGGGTGTAGGGGGGGGGGTGCTCCGAGAATTTAGTTTCGGGGAGACGGTGGTCAGTCAAGTTACCAAGGGCTAAGACACTAAAACTGCATAGATTAAAAAAATATAAAATGTTATTCCATACAGAATATTATTTAAACCTTTCCTGTTCAGTGGAATATTTTACTCTTTGGGAAGGCCA
Organism: Ryuthela nishihirai; assembly: GCA_038380435.1. Classification (NCBI taxonomy): domain Eukaryota; kingdom Metazoa; phylum Arthropoda; class Arachnida; order Araneae; family Heptathelidae; genus Ryuthela; species Ryuthela nishihirai. The sequence continues at coordinate 32,322,319 of JAWZYU010000030.1, forward strand.
TTGTATGCAAAAAATGCTATTTAGCCCATTGTGTGCAAATAAGTACTGCTCAGAAGTGAAATAACTCAACACATATCTATCTGTTTTGCGCAGTACTTTAAGCTGTCTGGTGTTAGGATAATCATAAGCAGTAGTCCTAAGAAGGCTTTAAAATTAGGTATTTATGTAAATGGGTCAAAAGGCAAGACATCTAGTGCACTAGCCCTTTCTCGTTATAGAGCGTTTGGAAATCAATTTATGTACGACGTTGCCAATGTAATGGACTACCTCAAACACGATTCCAAAAGGGAGGAAAAATGAGGTGTATGGGTTGGGTTGTTTTACCTCTGAGCGGCACTTTTTTGCACACCATGGGCTAAATGGCCAGGTCACATGGACCCCGAAGGCTCAGAGAAGGTTGGGGAAGGGGACCCACTGGAACAGTTGTTGAGAGACAGATGGTAGCCTCCCGTCAAGGCCATCCAGCGTGTTCTTTAACGTGCACAGGGTATGGCTCTCCCGCACACGGGGCCACTGCTTAACGTCCCATCCGACGGACGGCGGCCTTTCCAAGCCCATCGGTGTCCCCTACTGACCGTGGGCAGGGCGGGGAATTTATGAGGTATATGTTTATGAGTCATATATCAAATGAAACCTTTTGAAGGTAGATGTTTTTAATGACACTAAAAAGTAGAAAATAAACCTAAGGCATATCACCAGACAGCTTAACGTGCTGGAAATCTTGTTGAGTAGGTAAATCGGCAACCTATCATTTTTTGAAACGAATACGAACACAGCGACTGATTGCACCATCGATATACTTAAGGTTTATTTTCTACGTTTTAGGGCCCATATAGAAGGATAGGTGCTTTTTGAATTTTTTAAATTATTTATATGTTTTCTTTGCCACTAAAAATACCTACCTTCAAAAACTTTCGTTTGATATTTCACTCATAAACATCAACCATATTTTTCCTCCCTTTTGGAATCGTGTTTGAGATAGCCCATGACATTCGAGACGTCACAAGCTTATCCAATAGATATTCTTTAACTAGAGTAAATAACATCGACAGTGACTTACGGAAAATCACATATGGGTACCTCAAGGTTCAATTCTTAGGCCTATTCTATTTTTAATAGAAATTAATGATATAACAAATGTTGTAACAAAGAGCAGTATACATCTATATGTTGATTATATCGTTCTTGTAAAAAGTAACCGGGATCACAAAATAGCTTTAAATGATTACAAACAGATTTCAACAATATTATTAGTTGGCTTAACTGTAACTCATTAATGCTGAATGCCAATAAAACTAAATTAATGTGCATTCAGTCTGCAAGAATTAACAATCGCATTCTATCAGAAATCAAAGCCCATATGATTTGATGTTTGAACCAAGCGATCTCTGATTACTCTGGATGTTCGTGTGTTCTTTTTCAAATCGTTAAGTAATATAACTATTTAGGCCTAATCGTTGATTCGAATTTCAAATTGATAACACACAGTTCTAAATTATTTGAATAAGAATTTGTGCAATACGAATTTATTATATAAACTATTTCGTACCCTCTCATATTAGCATATTGATATATAAAACAATTTGTGAATCTATCATAAGATATGGGATTACTGTAATAATGATAATAATAATTTATTTCACGCATGGGGGTTACAGTAAAGACAAGGTACAGGCAATTTTTGATATTTATTTAAACTTTCAAGTGGCTTGATGCCCCAGTATATTTGAAAAATTAAAAAGAAATATTAAGGATAGTACAAAAATACAAACATATTTACAGGAATTAAATAATTATTTGATACATATAAACAAAATGACAAGTTGCACAGACGAAGACAAACATATAACATGAAATAGGATATAAAAAAAAACATGGAAATCTTAGGGGGAAGAAAAAGAAGGTTTAAGACAACAGAGAGTAATATTAAATGAATGAACAGGGGGGGGGGGGGAAGGATTGCGGATAATCAGACAAAGAGCAAAGATGGGGAGCGGGAATAGGGGTGAGGAAATGTTGTTGGTCAAACGTTTTGATATTCTAATAGGAATGGAGTAATATAGTTTTTGAATTTTGTTTTAGAATTTAATGAAGTGATATGATAATACTTTCAAAAAACATATAACAAAATCAGCAACTTGAAAATTCAACACTACGATCAATTTCACCGAAAGTCTTCTAATAAAAACAGATTTATACACCACAATGTGTTACTTGTGGAAGATATGTATAGATATGCTATAATTCTTAAATACTTTTTTCAAAGTGATTATAAAATAAACTTAGATCACGCGATCAACAACCGGCTACGTAATAATTATTACTACCAAATTCCGAATTTTAGTAACAACTACACGCATCAGGAACTATACAGTTCCTCTTTTTTTTAACTCTTTGCCTAGATTAGGGGTTCTCAACGTGGGGTACGCGGTAAAATTTTTTAGGGTACGCCGTGACAGCTCAAAAGTGAATAGATCTAGCAACAAAGTCGCTAAGTTGGCAACACTGCTACTGATTAATTTCTGAAAACTGAGTGACGAAGCCCGGCGCTGTAGTTCATGTCCGTACACGTTTGTCAACCTCCCTTCCCTACCTGTGAGCCGAACAGCTAGCTGATCGCCAGTCAAAACATCCATTCTAAGTGAGTGAATGTGCCTTCTTACTACTCTATGTATTTGCTGTGATTTATTTCACTTGCTGTGCTTAAAGTTATTTTTAGTCTTCAGTTTCCTGTGAAGTTAAATGAACGTGTTTCTAAAGTGCCTTGAAACATGGATAAATGGATAATTAAGAATAAAGGTAACGTGAAACCAGAGCCGATTGCTTCTATATCTAGGACTACGTCATCATCCCATGTGAGTAAAGAGGTGGATTCAGCAGTAACTAAAAGAACGTTAAATATTAAACAATCAAGTGATAAAAAAACAACCTAAATATCATGAATCATATTTACAATTTGGCTTTACATGGACAGGAAATTTGGTAGAACCAAATGCACAGTGTGCTGTTTTCTATGAAACCGTTTCTTTCACGGCGACACTTTGAAACAAAATATGAGTATTTAAAAAATTAGCCTTTAAGCTATTTTGAACGTCTTTTGGAAGAATTGAGTAGTAGAAAAACCGTAATTAAGCATTTTTCTGGTGTAGAAGAAAATGAAAGTGTATTTAAAGCGTCCTTCAAGTATTCAAATTGCCAAAGCCGTAAAGGCTCACACAATAGGCGAGTCACTCATTCTTCCAGCAGCGGAAGAAATAGCTTCTTGTTATGTTTGGTCAAAAAGAGGCAAACCTTGTCAGAACCATTCCTTTGTCAAATGACACAGTTTCCTGGAGAATTAAAGATATGGCCTGTAATATTAAGGACCAACTCATTCAAGCTATTCAATGTTGCCCGTGGTTTGCCATACAAGTGGATGAGTCGCTAGGCTAGCTCAATTACTTGTTTTTGTGCGTGGAAAATTCCAGGATGCAATATTTGAAGATATTTCATTTTGTAGGCCTCTCAAAACTTCTACTACGGTTGAGGATATTTTTAATATGAATGATTCATTTTTTGCCGAAAACAACCTTGAATGGAAAAATTGTATTTCTGTATGTACTGACGGAGCAAAAGTAATGAGTGGTTATATCATAGGACTAGCAGGTCGTATAAAACAAGTTGCTTCAGAATACAAGTTACTTATTGTCTTCACCGTGAAGAGCTGATAACTAAATTTCTCCCTGATGATTTGAAAAGAGTTCTGGATGAATGTATACAAATGGTTAATTTCATCAATACTCGACCATTGAAATCTCGACTTTTTTTTCGTGTTTATGTGTGAAGAAATGGGTAGTCTGCATAAGAGATTGCTGCTTCTTAGAGAAGTACGTTGGTTGTCACGAGGAAATGTTCTTTGCCGTTTATTTGAACTCCACAATGAAGTACGCCTTTTTTTCATGGACCACGAGTTTCGACTTCCTTTGAGACTACAAGACTTAGAATGGCTTCTACGGTTAGCATACTTAGGTGATATTTTTGAAAAAAAAATGAATATTTTGACTTATCATTACAAGGAGACAACGTTGATGTGTTCTATGTTGAGAAGAAATCAGAGACCATGATAAAAAAAAATTCTCTCTGGGAAAACGGAATTAAAAAGAACAGCTGTGACCAATTTCAGCGACTAGATTCATTTCTTAAAGAAAATGAGCAAACTTTGAAGACATCAGACAACAAATAATCTTTCACTTAAGCACTCTTAAAACTCTTATAAGGCAGTATTTTCCAGCCCCTGATGAAACGCAAGAATGGATTCGAGAACCCTTTACATTTGATTTGGAAAAATGTAAGCTGCCATTGTCCAATGAAGAAGAGTTGATTGAGATATCTTGTGACAATAGTTTAAAAAGCGTTCATTCCAAAAAGCCATTGATTAGTTTTTGGATTGGAGTAGAGAAGGAATATCCGACTTTGTCAAGAATTGCAGTCAAATGTTTGTTACCTTTCACAACAACTTATTTATGTGAAACTGGTTTTTCATCTTTAACTACTTTAAAAAAAATATATAGGAACAGGCTGGGTGTTAAAGACGACTTGAAACTCTTCCTTAGCAAGATAACCCCAACCATTGATGAACTGTGCAAGCGTAAACAAGCGCAACCATTTCACTGATTACCCCGTAAAATGTTTATAGTTTTATAAGATTTGTTAAATTGTTTATGTCAATTTTTGTGTTTATCGATATATGTAATTTATGAATGCAAAATTTAATGTGTATATATTTATGTTGTTGTCGGTCGTAAAAGAGAACGCGGATGAACTTGCGAATTTGTATTTTTTTTCTGTACCATGATAATTGTACTTGCGACTGATCATAATGAAGGCAATGTTCATTCGACATTTTATTCCCATTGTTATACTATAACTATAGTTTTATCTATCTATACAAGGGGTACGCCAGTTACAAACACATTTCCAGGGGATACGTGAAGCATAAAAGGTTGAGAGCCACAGATATATACGTTTTATGTTATTCCCACCAGTTCCCCCAGTTTTATGAGAGCCACAGATATTCCGTTTTATGTGTACGCAAGTTACATACACATTTCCAGGGGGTACGTGAAGCATAAAAGGTTGAGAGCCACTGGTGTAGAGCAATGATTTCAAGCACAACCGCAAGAAATTTCCAATAACAGAAATAAAAGAAAGGATTATTGATGACAATTTTATTTCTCACACAAATTCTCCATAAAGGAACAGTTTTAGAGAAATGCATTAGCATATATTCAAACTTATGTCATTGTTATTTTATTTTAAAAGACTTTTCTTGAACCAAAGCAGTACAAAGTATGGTGCACAGTCTCTGCATGTTTTATGATGATTCACCAGGGATGATTCACTAATTATGTGTTAAAAATGCAAAACAGAAAAGGTGAAAATATCTCTGAAAAAAGGTGATTCATAAGTCTGGACGTTTTGTTGTCTACTTGAGAAATGATTATTAAAATAAAAAAATATATAAAAACCCCCTCAAGCAACTGCTTGCCACAGAGGTCTGACAGGAGCCTGTCAGTTAATACGACACAGTAGAAGGTCTGAGAGGATGGCGGGACCTCGGATTATTACAATATGAATAACGAACTTAGCGAAATATAAACCTCATTTTTAGCAGTTTGCAACTATTCTTCTTAATTACTAGGCTTGGTCCTTGGGGGTGGTCCAGGTGGACTCCGGACATCCGTTTTCGACTTTCTGTTTGAAATCGCACACCTCGAAGGAAACAAGAAGTAGGTCCAGACTATACGCTGGGGGGAGGGGGTGGCTTAGTCGGTAGCGCGCCAGGCTCATAATTTGTAGTTCCCAGGTTTGAGTCCCAGCTGGGTCAGCGTTGAGATTTATCTCCGCAAAACTCCCCGCCCTGCCCACGGTCAGTAGGGGACACCGATGGGCTTGGAAAAACCCGCCGTCCGTTGGATGGGACGTTAAGCCGTGGCCCCGTGTGCGGGAGAGACATACCCTGTGCACGTTAAAGAACACGCTGGATGGCCTTGACGGGAGGCTACCATCTGTTTTCCAACAGCTGTTCCAGAGGGTCCCTCCCCCAACCTTCTCTGAGCCTTCGGGGTCCATGTGACCTGGCCATTTAGCCCATGGTGTGCAAAAAAGTGCCGCTCAGAGGTAAAACAACCCAACCCAACTATACGCTGGGGGAGGAAGAAATTCAAATGCCAGATCTTGAAAATTTTCTTTGGTACCAAGGGCAATGAATCTCTTTAGTTGCGATCTTATGCAACCACGGCAATTCCCGGTTCCGTCTCACGACACTACCTGGTTATGAAAAGCCGTGCTTATCTAGAGCCGGGGGCAAGGAATACGCCCTATAGGCGCACCTCAACCCCAGCCTCACATGGCAGCAGTCCTATAGAAGGAAAGCTGACCACCGGAAGAAACCTTACTTTAATCTATTCCCCGGTTAGCCATGAACAAGGATATGTAAATCCAAGTTCGTTCGGCGTCCGGGGTGGAGACTCTTAGTAGGACCCAGACTTTTGTGAGGGCTCTGGCTTACTAGGAGCCAATCCCGTTCTGCCGAGCCCTCGAACAGCTCACCCAGAGCTCCTGATAGGTGGGTCTCAGACGCTGGCCCGACCAACCGGCCAGAGAACCGGTTGGCAGCATCTTCGACCTCGGTTGGCTTTGGCAATGCTCCAGCCGGGGACCCAATCCGGCCGGCAAAGCCCTCAGCCGGTTATCTGGGGCCTAGCCCCCCCCCCCCCCCCACCACCACCACCACGGCAAGGTGGTCCCCTATTGGGGGGGCAAGGTACCAAGGGCAGTGTGTGATTTTGCGTTATCTTGTTGAAGGAATACCTGATACTTGTTTACCATCCTGCGTAACGTCGAAGCATCACAGAGTGCACACGCTCCAGTTGAGCTGAGTAGAGCTGAGATTGATGGCACGTCCATCGAAAACTTGTTCGAAGTGCACCTCAAAATTCCACGAAACACACAGCATTGCCTTCGCTTCTGGAACAGGAAGGAGGGCAAGCCACTACTTTTGAGTGTTCGGATTGTTGAAAAATACCTATTTTTCATTATCAAGTAACAATTCTCTTGATGAAACGGGGCGGGGGTGGCTCAGTTGGTAGCGCGCCAGGCTCGTAATCTGTAGTTCCCAGGTTCGAGTCCCAGCTGGGTAAGCGTTGAGATTTTTCTCCGCAAAATTCCCCGCCCTGCCCACGGTCAGTAGGGGACACCGATGGGCTTGGAAAGTCCGCCGTCCGTCGGATGGCACGTTAAGCCGTGGCTCCGTGTGCGGGAGAGCCATACCCTGTGCACGTTAAAGAACACGCTGGATGGCCTTGACGGGAGGCTACCATCTGTCTCCCAACAGTTGTTCCTGTGCGTCCCTTCCCCCAACCTTCTCTGAGTCTTCGGGGTCCATGTGACCTGGCCATTTAGCCCATGGTGTGAAAAAAGTGCCACTCAGAGGTAAAACAACACAACCCAACCTTGATGAAACGGTGCTCGCGTGGATTAACGAGAAGTTTTCTGCAGACTTCGATACGACGATTTGCTTGTTCAACAGTCAGTTGACGTGTAACACTTCGGCATCTCCTAACTACCTTATCGCACTCTAGTTGCTTGTGAACGACCAAGTGCAATGAGAACCTGCGAGTGTTTGTCAATGGATCTGCCTCAACAGCGTGGCACAGAAGATTGATGTTCTACCGATATTGGCTCTCCCGATTGCAGCTTATTTGAGAGGCTGGTATCACCAGTTTTGAACTTCTTGAACCGAACTAGTGCAGCACGAATGGAGACGGTCCTTCGTCTTTTACTTCTTACATTTCTCGGGCCACTTGGATAGCTTTTAATCCTTTTTTACAGTAATGACGAAACATTGCACGAATTTCACTACTTCACTCATTGTGCAATGTTTCTAAAGATGGAAACCAAGACTACGATATTTGTAATAGTGACGGACTGATGTAGTGGGCATTATACTTTCCCTTGGTACTACATTCAGAGATATGCAAATACAACACGTCGAGTGTTACAATACACATTTTGCATGGCGAAAAACTCAGACTCTTGAATCACCTTCGTATTTGAAATTTACAAGCCTGTAGAAACATGCTTGGTGTTTCATTTTATTTCATTTTTCTTAATACGGCCACGATAAAATATCTCCTCGGAACACTGGTGTTGAAAAGAATAGGCGAATAATTCTGAAACCTCATCTGATAAATTTCGCAAAATTGTCGTCCTTCCTATTATTAGAGTGGGACAAAATTTTTACTTTGCATAAAAAGAGAGCGAGATTTGATCCGTTTAATTTCAGATGCTTACAGTGTATCTTCAAAGAAGGATAGTTTTGGGAATAATGATGAGATACTGCGAAGAAGTATATATTTTTTGAAGGAATGTTGTTCAATTCTGATCGATATTTTCTTACACATAATGGTCTAAATCAATGTTTCCCAAAGTGGGCGATACCGCCCCCTGGGGAGCGCTGGAACGATCCAGGGGGTCGGTAGTAGCCTCGGGTGCAATTGGAGGACGGTGGAAGCATAAAAAAAAGAAGGGAAGATAGAAAAATTTTGAAAGACCGTTCGTACGTTTCATCTGTTGTGTAACATAGAGTTAAAGTAGTAGAGATTATTTTATTTTCCAAATAAACACATAAAATTATCCTTCGTTATCTTAATTTCCTGTGTGTAATGCGAATGTTACTATAGTTGATTTTAATAAATAATTTTATAATTTCCAGCTTCAAGGTGTCTTATTTACAACATCTTTCTTTGCTATGTTTGACGGGGGTGGCTCAGTCGGTAGCGCGCCAGGCTCGTAATCTATAGTTCCCAGGTTCGAGTCCCAGCTGGGTCAGCGTTGAGATTTATCTCCGCAAAATTCCCCGCCCTACCCACGGTCAGTAGGGGACACCGATGGGCTTGGAAAGACAGTCGTCCGTCGGATGGGACGTTAAGCCGTGGCCCCGTGTGCGGGAGAGACATACCCTGTGCACGTTAAAGAACACGCTGGATGGCCTTGACGGGAGGCTACCATCTGTCTCCCAACAGCTGTTCCAGTGGGTCCTCTCCCCCAACCTTCTCTGAGCCTTCGGGGTCCATGTGACCTGGCCATTTAGCCCATGGTGTGCAAAAAAGTGCCGCTCAGAAGTAAAACAACCCAACTCTTTACTATGTTGTATGACGTAGGTAGAAATATTGATGCATAAAAGAACACAAAATTGTCACGGCATATTTCTGTTTGTTCACTTAAAGAAGGTAGATTTCCAAGGGGGCGCTGAGTATTTTTTTTTCTGAAAAGGGGGTGGTAGGACGAATAAATTTGGGAACCTCTGGTCTAAATCGTTGAGACATAAGGTGGCTGAATTTTATAAATTCATTAGTCCTGGCGAAGTTTATTTCACGACTTTTCAATTCTAATAAATTTCGATATTAATTCTTATTGGTTGAATTACATATATGCCATAGTTCGATCGTTCCAGGATTCATAATTTTCTTCCTATCCGTTGTTGTCGGTCGTAAAAGAGGACACAGCTGAACTTGCGAAGTTGTAGTTTTTTGTTTTCTGTACCATGATAGTTGTACTTCCGACTGATCATAATGGATGTAATGTTCATTCGATATTTTATCTTTTCTGAGTTGTTGATCGATTTCTGTCTTTCCTGCAGGCTCGGCTGATGGAACAACGGCTTCACGCTGCAGGACTCAACTCTGATCAACAAGATGTCAACAGCGTGAACCCTGAACTCACCAAATTGCATCAAGTGTGTCACGAGAGAGACACAGTCATTTCCACACTGGAGCAACAAGTGGAAGAGCAGGTGAGGATCCGAAAACAGCAGTTACAGGAGGAAAATAGTGAGCGTATGTGTAGGGTGGGGACTTGCTATCATGGATTGACACAAGTTTTGAAGAAGAGGAGTAGTGAGCGTATGTGTAGGGTGGGACTTGCTATCATGGATTGACACAAGTTTTGAAGGAGAGGAGTAGTGAGCGTATGTGTAGGGTGGGACTTGCTATCATGGATTGACACAAGTTTTGAAGGAGAGGAGTAGTGAGCGTATGTGTAGGGTGGGACTTGCTATCATGGATTGACACAAGTTTTGAAGGAGAGGAGTAGTGAGCGTATGTGTAGGGTGGGACTTGCTATCATGGATTGACACAAGTTTTGAAGGAGAGGAGTAGTGAGTGTATGTGTAGGGTGGGACTTGCTATCATGGATTGACACAAGTTTTGAAGGAGAGGAGTAGTGAGCGTATGTGTAGGGTGGGACTTGCTCTCATGGATTGACACAAGTTTTGAAGGAGAGGAGTAGTGAGCGTATGTGTAGGGTGGGACTTGCTATCATGGATTGGCACAAGTTTTGAAGGAGAGGAGTAGTGAGCGTATGTGTAGGGTGGGACTTGCTATCATGGATTGACACAAGTTTTGAAGGAGAGGAGTAGTGAGCGTATGTGTAGGGTGGGACTTGCTATCATGGATTGGCACAAGTTTTGAAGGAGAGGAGTAGTGAGCGTATGTGTAGGGTGGGACTTGCTATCATGGATTGACACAAGTTTTGAAGGAGAGGAGTAGTGAGCGTATGTGTAGGGTGGGACTTGCTATCATGGATTGACACAAGTTTTGAAGGAGAGGATAGGTTCAGACGATAGCGCACCAGTCTTATAATATGTAGCTCCTAGGTTCGAGCCCCACCTGGACAGATTTGAGATTTATATCAGCTAGCCCTTGTCCTCTGCAGAAAAGGGACACCGATGGGCTTGGAAAGGACAATTTTTGTTGTAGCTGCGTGTGCGGGAGAGCCATGCTCTGTGCACGTTAAAGAACACGTTGGATAGCCTTGATGGGAGATTACCGGCTGTTTCCTAACAGCTCTACAATGGATCCCTTTTCCCCAATTTTGCTTAAGCACTTGGGGTCCTTGCGACCTGGCCATTTCCATTTAGCCCAGTGTACGCAAAAAACTGCCACTCGGAGGTCAAACAAACCAAACCTGCAGAGTTTTGCCCACGGAAAGGACAAAGGATAGTTTTTTAGACCATGGTTTGTAGTTTTATTGATTAATATTTAAATGATTATTTCTAATAATTTACACAGCTACAAAAAATCTAAATGCAACTTAAAAATACACTTTTTTTAAAACGCAATTAAAAAAAAACTCAAACTTTAAAATCTTTTGGTTGGTTGTTTTTTGCACACGATGGGCTGAATGGCCAGGTCACAAGGACTCCGAAGCTCAGAGAAGGTTGGGGGAGGGGACTCACTGGAACAGCTGTTGGGAGACAGATAGTAACCTCCCGTCAAGGCCATTCCAGCGTGTTCTTTAATGTGCACAGGATATGACTCTCCCGCACACTGGGCCACGGCTTAACGTCCCATCCGACGGACGGCGGCCTTTCTAAGCCCATCAGTGTCCCCTACTGACCGTGGGCAGGGCGGGGAGTTTTGCGGAGATAAATCTCAACGCTGACCCAGCTGGGACTGGAACTTGGGAACTGCAGATTACGGGCCTGGCGCGCCACCGACCGAGCCACCCTGCGGCCACCCCCGCCCCTAGCTGATTGGGACTGAGTACATGAGTAGGGGGTTTGTCCTGTTTTCTAATTTTGAATTTCGAAACGTCTTAATTTCGAGGAAATCGTAATCTTCAAGAAATTATATGTTTTGAAGCATCTTGAGATTCATCTTAATTTCGACGTCACCTTGCGCTTTGGAACAACTTATTTTGGAGCGCATTTTAAACTTCAAGATTCGAAAACTAAGAGCTAAGTTAAAAGATCTACTCCTTTCAGAGAGGTTTTAAGTTTCCTTTTATGCTGTCCATGCCTCTGTAGGTTTATACAATGCACGAATCAATTCAAAATGCCTTATTTATACAGAAGCAGATTATTTGAAAATAATTGTTTGCCTTTGTTTGTGTGCTATCTTTTGGAATATTCAGATGAATAAAAATGTTCAGCATTAGTTGTCATTTCCCTTTTACATTTTTTCCTTTTTCCAGAGGAAGTTGCGGATCCAGGATGCTAAGAAAGTTGAAGCTAAAGCTGCTAAGATCAAAGAATGGGTAACGAACAAATTGAAGGAGGTATAAAGATATATTGATTTTTTTTTTCTATTCCAGAAAGTCGAGAAACTTTGAGTGCTTATAAGCCTAACTTTTGATATTCGACAAAATATCTTATTAAATAATTTTTAAATGTCAAATAGCGCAATATAGGGAAGAATTAGAGAAATGCTAAATAAATAAATCATTTGAATTTTATGTACTAAATTTTAAAAAAAATCAGTTTTAGATAAATATATATATTTTTTGAGGGTTACTTTTCTCATTTCTTCTTTATTTTTTAGAATATAATTTTTATTCATAAGAGTAAAGAATACAAATACATTTATAATTTGACCCGCAAAGCTAAATAGCTAATCTACAGGAAAATGAATAAATTATATTAACATAAGTCATTCAGCCACAAAAATGGTGTATATCAAATAAATCCACAAAACACAACACATAAAAATCAGCTAACTAGAAAATACCAAATAATTTTTTTAATTCCATTTTAAGTCTTCTAAAAGAATCTATATTTAGTAATTCTTTTGGAATAGCATTAAATATAAGTGATACTTGATATTCGGAGGTATGCTTCCCGTAATTATTTCGAAAATTTGGCAATTTGTAATAACCTTGGTTTTGAAGTCTTGTATTTTTATTATGTTGAATTTTTAGTTTGTAAGTTTCGTCAAAAAATTTTTAATTATTACATTATATTTATATAAATTGCTGTAGGATAAAAGATTTAAAAATTTTAATCTATCGGTAGAAGTTTTATATTTTTTTTGCAAATGAGACGGAATAATATTTTTAGCTATTATAGACTGCAGTTTTTCTATTTTATTTATGTTAGTTAAGTTAGTTGTTCCATGCACAATTATTCCATAATTTAAAATAGATTCGCATATTGCTTTATAAAATAGTACACATGTTTCCATATTTAATACGTATTTCAATTTTTGAATTTTTATCGCCGATATTCTCAAGCTTTCACATAGGTGGGATATATGGGCATTCCACCTAAAATATTCATCAAAAATGATTCCTAAGTAATTTATTTTATTTACTTGCTCAACAAGTGGGCAACTACATAATGATTCATAATTTGAATCATCCTTTTTTCTGCAATTTATTTTATGAGTTTTGATAAAGAGGTATTGTTCTTGTTTCAACTTGAATTTTGAAGGGTCAATGCAAGATGCACTTTAAGATCTGGGAACGTGTTGTGATGTCTGGTTAGGCTTTGAGCACCAAATATAACTTTTGTAAATCGAATTAAAGCTAATGAAAAATTTCAATGATAAATATCCTCGCCGTTTCTCTTCCAGCATTCTTCACGATTGAGGAGATGATTTTCTAAAACATAAATAAGGAACAACAAAAAAGAAACCTCTTAATTCAACAAGTTATTGAGATTATTAAACAAAATTGCTTTTCTTGAACTCTGTATTATACAAATATAAAGAAGCTTTAATGAAGGATAATTGCAAAGTAGTTTTACGACTGCAACCATTTATAACTACCTTATATGTCATCGAAAGGAAAGCTAAACGATAGGGCATGAAAGTAAATACACTGCCTGGGAAAATTATTATGACCAACTACTTAATACTTCACTGTATGTATCATGGCACAGTTCCCAGGGGGTGGGGTGGCTCAGTCGGTAGCGCGCCAGGCTCGTAATCTGTAGTTCCCAGGTTCGAGTCGCAGCTGGGTCAGCGTTGAGATTTATCTCCGCAAAATTCCCTGCCCTGCCCATGGTCAGTAGGGGACACCGATGGGCTTGAAAAGGCCGCCGTCCGTCAGATGGAACGTTAAGCCGTGGCCCCGTGTACGGGAGAGCCATACCCTGTGCACGTTAAAGAACACGCTGGATGGCCTTGACGGGAGGCTACCATCTGTCTTCCAACAGCTGTTCCAGTGGGTCCCCTCCCCCAACCTTCTCTGAGCATTCGGGGTCCTTGTGGCCTGGCCATTTAGCCCATGGTGTGCAAAAAAGTGCCGCTCAGAGGTAAAACAATCCAATCTGTTTTGGAGGACAGTTGGTGCCAACAAACGCCTGTTTGTCAAAGTCATTTTCCTCCCGTATTTGTTACGATTGTCGGACGTTTGTTGAGACCGATATCAATTTCCATACACACTTGGGAATATTGTGCCTCTGATTTTCCGCTGAGTTTCATCACCTTCGTTACAGATGCTCCTGCTCATCGCACTCCAACGCTGAGCACCCGTTGAAGTCAATGAGAGAAGCTTTTTTACTCACTTCTCACTTGGCTTTGCTTTCCGCCATGCCTTTACGGTTTTTATAGGATTTCGTAGTGACCTAGAATACTTAAATCAGGAAGAGATTTTGGGAGCGGGGGCGGCGGCTCAGTCAATAGCGTGTCAGGCTCGTAATCTGAAGTTCCGAGGTTAGTCCCAGCTGGACCAGCTTTGAGATTTATCTCCGCCAAACTCCTCGCCCTGCCTACGGTCAGTAAGTTGACACCAATGGGCTTCGAATGACCACCTTCCATCGGATGGGACGTTAAGCCGTGGTCCCGTGTGCGAGAGAGAGCCATACCCTGTGCACGTTAAAGATAATTATGGATGACCTTGACGGGAGACCACCATCTGTCTCCCAACATCTGTTCCAGTGGGTCCCCATCCCCAATCTTCTTCGAGCCTTCGGAGTCCTTATGACCTGACCATTTAGCCCATTATGCTCCAAAACATGCCGCTCAGAGGTAAAACAACCAACCAACAGTAAGAAATTTTGCATAAATTGGCTTACTTCATGGTACTTCACTCACGATGTAGTATTCATAATAATATGTCCAGGCAGCGTACATCAAGTGACAAATATTCCACTTTGAAAATTCAGTTTCTTACCATGCTTTGTGGAGCTTATCAGGAGTTATTCGGGCAATAGCTATCCTGTCCTTCAGTTCATTGATGGATTGTGATAATAGTGGGTGATAAATTGCATCTTCAATGAACACTCGCAGACAGAAATTGAGTGGGGTCAGGTTCTGTGAACTAGGAATACACTAAAAGGAAATTCCACGTTTTATCCAGTAGCTTGGAAAATACTGATTTGTACAATAGCTTTCAGCAGGTAATGGAAAGGAGCTCCATCTTGTTCGAAAATGATTCTTCTTCCCGTCTGCCTCGTTCTCATTTTCAGATTCCAGATTTTAATTTTCCCAGATTTCATTTTCATGATTCCAGATTTGTGGTGACGAAGCCTACTCGAGATCATATCAGTGAACGAAAGAAGGCTGTAAACTTTTGCAATCGATGAAAAATAAACTTGATGTGTGATGGCAGCGCCAAAATCACAGAAGAATTCACTTCTTAACAGGCAAATTGTATGAAAGCCAGGTCACAAGGACCCCGAAGGCTCAGAGAAGGTTGGAGGAGGGGACCCACTGGAACAGCTGTTGGGAGACAGATGGTAGCCTCCAGTCAAGGCCATCCAGCGTGTTCTTTAACGTGCACAGGGTATGTCTCTACCGCACTAGGGGTCACGGCTTAAAGTCCCATCCGACGGACGGCGGCCTTTCCAAGTCCATCGGTGTCCCCTACTGACCGTGGACAGGGCGGGGAATTTTGCGGAGATAAATCTCAACGCTGACCCAGCTGGGACTCGAACCTGGGAACTACAGATTACGAGCCTGGCGCGCTACCGACGGAGCCACCCCGCCCCTTGAACTTAGTGGCGTCCGTTTAAGGTCATTTTAACAACATGTGTCTTCAGAAAAGAAAAGATCGTAAAGATAATTGGGAATGAATCACAGTTGGGCTTAACTAGAGTTATTGACAAGTGGACATGAACACAGAAAATAATTGTAGGACTATTTCTATCGTCATGTAAGAAACGAACTGAATTATTTAAAATAAGTAGTTGTTGAAATCTGTCCATGTGTTCCAACTGGTTGATTTAGTCAAGCGAAACTGTTCTTGAAGCCACCTATCGCATTGCTCTTCATATATTAGCTGAATGTAAGAAATCTCACATAAAGGGAGAAAATCTCCTCGAGCCATATCTGGTGGAATGGAGCAATGTCTGTTGTCTCTAGGTGAACAATAAGTGAAATAGGAACGGTATGAAAGAGAAATCATTTTAAAATTCCACCCTGAGAAGCTGCATCTCTGAGGTGAGCAAGGAGCACTTTGAAGTTGGGTTGGGTGTTTTACCTCTGAGCGGCACTTTTTTGCACACCATGGGCTAAATGGCCAGGTCACATGGACCCCGAAGGCTCAGAAAAGGTTGGGGGAGGAGACCCACTGGAACAGCTGTTGGGAGACAGATGGTAGTCTACCGTCAAGGCCATCCGGCGTGTTCTTTAACGTGCACAGGGTATGGCTCTCCCGCACACGGGACCACGGCTTAACGTCCCATCCGGCGGACGGCGGCCTTTCCAAGCCCATCGGTGTCCCCTACTGACCGCGGGCAGGGCTGGGAATTTTGTGGAGATAAATCTCAACGCTGACCCAGCTGGGACTCGAACCTGGGAACTACAGATTACGAGCCTGGCGCGCTACCGACTGAGCCACCCCCGCCCCTAGCACTTTGAAATCAAGTAGTTCAAGAGATGAAAGTAAGTTCCCACTACATACTTTAGTTGAATGAATCAACAGACCGTGCCTCTTGGACATGATTTTTTCTGAAAGCCCGATATCTGAAAGGCGACTCAGTGAAACACGAATATCTGTTTTCCTAATTATTGATCACTGCTACCATCGGCGAGATGCGTTCAGGACTTTGCAAGATTCCTGCTCCAATGGGCTAAATTAGTTGTCATGAGAAGCGACGGTTTACCCTCGAAGATTGGCATGCGTTCTCGATTTAAAAGTGTTCATGAAGGAGGTTATTATATCCCATGCCACATTCACCTACCTCACTGCACACATTGGTCGTTAAAATATTTCCTTCTCAGAGACGTCGTGGGGGGGGGGGGCTCAACGGTAGTGTGCCAGGCTCGTAATCTGCACTTTCCAGGTTCGAGTCCCGGCTGAAACAGCGTTGAGACTTATCTCCGCAAAACTTCCCGCCCTTCCCTCGGTCAGTAGGGGACACCGATGAGCATGGAAAGGCCGCCGTCCGTCGGATGGGACGTCAAACTATGGCCCCGTGTGCGGGAGAACATACCCTGTGCACGTTAAATAACTTATTGGATGGCCTTGACGGGAGGCTACTATCTGTCTCTCGACAGCTATTCTCTGAATTCTCGGGGTCCTTGTGATCATTTAGCCCAATTTTTGCAAAAAAGTGCCGCACAGAGGTAAAACAATCCAACTCCCATTGATGTATTTTTTTAAGTTTTGTTACAAATGTTATCGTATCCGAGGCAGTGGCACATATTCCAAAATGTTCAAAATGTTGAGTAAACTGTTACAACCAGTCCAGCATACTCCTCTTCCATTCAAAAGTTTGCTGGTTTTCATGAAGAAAAGTATTGTGATTACGATTGGAACTCAGAAGGAATCGTCATCTTGTTTCGGAAAGGGGTAAAACAGCAAGAATTTCATGCAAAAACAACATCACATCGATGCACACCAAAGATAGTTTGTTTCGCCAATTTTTATTCCTTTTAATGAGGTCAATTAAACATGTCACTGAAAGAGAATGTGATGACTATTTTACAGTTCAAGACAGGTTTGCCAGTTTCATCTTTAATAACATAGAGTTGACTCTACTGATGTAGCGACGTTTTCCGAATTGGCAAGATTACCTGAGGTGATAGTTGTGGCTGATGTTACATCGATTTTTCGGAATAGATGAGACAGTGATAAGATAAAGTGATAGAAAAGGCTGATGATTCGACACTTGCTTTCCATGGAATAGTCCATCAGCGGATACTTCCCTGGTCTGTAACTGTATGAGAGAAAAGCATGGGTTACGAGACTGTTTCAGCGGAGGAAAGAGTCATCAGGGATGAGGAGTGTCAAGACGAAAGTAGAGTTCCTTGGTCTGCGAATACATAAGACGAAGAAAGCAGACTTTCAATTTTCTGACCTTTCAGCCTTTTGGAGGAAAAGCTAACTCTCTCTGACAAAGCTCTCAAAGTCCTGATACCATTTGCCACAGCGTATCAGTGTTAATCCGGGTTTTTCCCAAAGATAGACTTTAAAAACAACGCAGAAAATAGATTGGAATTCAATCGTGACCTGCAATCGATGTAAAATCTTCGCATCTCAAGGTTAACCAAGAAGTAAAAATATTAACCAGCATACCTGATATTTTGATCTCTGATGTATAGCTTGTTTTACATTTAATCCTTTAGGTTCTAAGTATGTTAATAGAGACCACACAGTTTTGAACCAAGTATTTGACAGTTTTACCTTCTTTATTAGATGAAAAAGTAATCTTTGACATATGAAATACCTTTCATAATGCCCGATGTTTGAAAATACAAGCAATGAAATGGGAAATACTTCACAGACGAACATATCCGACACTGGTTCATGTGACAATTAAATCAAGACGATCACTTAAATGTCTCTGAACTGAAAAAGGGTTAATTTATAAATGTGATAAGTGTCTGAGCATAGGCCTACTGAGGGCGGGGGTGGCTCAGTCGGTAGCGCGCCAGGCTCGTAATCTGTAGTTCCCAGGTTCGAGTCCCAGCTGGGTCAGCGTTGAGATTTATCTCCGCAAAATTTCCCCGCCCTGCCCACGGTCAGTAGGGGACACCGCTGGGCTTGGAAAGACCGCCGTCCGTCGGATGGGACGTTATGCCGTGGCCCCGTGTGCGGGAGAGCCATACCCTGTGCACGTTAAAGAACACGCTGGATGGCCTTGTCGGGAGGCTACCATCTGTTTCCCAGCAGCTGTTCCAGTGGGTCCCCTCTCCCAACCTTCTCTGAGTCTTCGGGGTCCATGTGACTTGGCCATTTAGCCCATGGTGTGCAAAAAAGTGCCGCTCAGAGGTAAAACAACCCAACCCAAAAGCCCCCCTCAAGCAGCTGCTTGTCACAGAGTTCTGACAGGAGCCTGCCAGTTTAATACATTATAGTAGAAGGTCTGTCACCTTATTAATCCACCTTATTAATCTTCACAGAGTTCTGACAGGGTTGGGTTGTTTTACCTCTGAGCGGCACTTTTTTGCACACAATGGGCTAAATGGCCAGGTCACATGGACACTGAAGGCTCAGAGAAGGTTGGGGGAGGGGACCCACTGGAACAGCTGTTGGGAGACAGATGGTAGCCTCCCGTCAAGGCCATCCAGCGTGTTCTTTAACGTGCACAGGGTATGGCTCTCCCGCACACGGGGCCACGGCTTAACGTCCCATCCGACGGACGGCGATCTTTCCAAGCCCATCGAGTTCTGACAGGAGCCTGCCAGTTTAATACACCATAGTAAAAGATCTGTGAGAATGGCGCCACCTGAAAAGAAAAACAGTACAACATTCATGCCTTACCCGGAGCTCGAACCCAGGTCCCTTAAATCAGTAGCCTAGTGTGCTAACCACTCGGTCACGGTACGGGTTCATTAGAGTTGACAGCTCTATATTTCGAAATTCGTCAACCGAACATCAAAATGATTTGTCACTTTCTATATTTTGATCCATCTTTATTAATCTTCACTTAATCCTAAAGTAATCTAAAACTGAACGAAATTAGTAATTACTCCCTATGATTACCTTTGTAAAGCCCATATATTTTGAAATTAACAAACTTTAGATTCCTTTTGAAGATCAAGAAGTTAAAAAGAATTCTCCTTAAAAACTTGTTTTGTTGTTGTCTTTCCTCTGAGAGGCATTTTTTGCACTCAATGAGCTAAACGGCCAGGTTACAAGGACCCGAGGCTCAGAGAATATTCAGGGGAGAGAACCCAATGGACAGCTGTTGGGAGACAGATGGTAACCTCTCATTAAGGCCAACCTTAAAGTGCACAGGATATGACTCTCCCGCACATGCGAACCACGGCTTAATGTCCCATCCGACGGACGGCGGCTTCTCCAAGCCCATCGCCCTTCCCTACTGACCTAGTACAGGGCGGGGAGTTTTGCGGAGATAAATCTGAACGCTGATCCAGGCACGACTTGAACGTGGAGGGCGGGGGTGCGCCAGGCTCCCCACGTCGGTAGCGCGCCAGGCTCGTAATCTGTAATTCCCAGGTTCGAGTCCCAGCTGGGTCAGCGTTGAGATTTATCTCCGCAAAAATTCCCCCCCCCCTGCCCACGGTCAGTAGGGAACACCGATGGGCTTGGAAAGGCCGCCGTCCGTCGGATGGGACGTTAAGCCGTGGCACCGTGTGCGGGAGAGCCATACCCTGTGCACGTTAAAGAACACGCTGGATGGCCTTGACGGGAGGCTACCATCTGTCTCCCAACAGCTGTTCCAGTGGGTCCCCTCCCCCAACCTTCTCTGAGCCTTCGGGGTCCATGTGACCTGGCCATTCAGCCCATGGTGTGCAAAAAAGTGCCGCTCAGAGGTAAAACAACCCAACCCAACCCTTGAACGTGGAAACTGCAAATTACGAGCCTGACGCGCTACCGACTGAACAAGCTCCCATTCCACAAATGAGTTTTTGCAGTTGAACCAATACTTCGTTGCTCAGGATTAATTGTTTGTCTTTTGCGTGCTATTATATTTCGCTGAGCACATTATTCATTTCGTTTTCTTTCTATCCTGCAGCTAGAAGAACAGAATCATTTGCTTCGAGAGCAGAACCAAAAGTGTAACGAGCAACTGGAGCTGCTCCGTAACAGGCTGAGCCAACTCTCTCAGCTGAGCCCGAGGAGTAGGCAGAGAGACAGGAATAACACTGAGGTATTAATATTTTAATTCAGCAAGTTCCTTTCTGTCATTGCTTTCTTGTGATAGTGCTTATATAAAAATATAATAAAAAATAAATAAATACCCCCTCAAGCAGCTGCTTGCCACAGAGGTCTGACAGGAGCCTGTCAGTTTATATGCCACAGTAGAAGGTCTGAGAGGATGGCAGGACCTCAGCAGAAAAACGACACAAACAGCCATGCCTTACCCGGGGCTCGAACCCAGGTCCCGTAGATCAGTAGCCAAGCGCGCTAACCACTCGGCCACGGGACGGATAAAATATACATAAAGTAAAAACTTTGAATTGTCGTAGTTATTATTGATTTGTTTAAAGAAAATGGTTTGAGCACATCGCAGATTTAGTAACGTAATTATTGGATTGTACCTTGTTATTTTCCTGTAAGATGTTTCAAATTTGAACGTATTGTTATGAATTAAACTGATGGAAATTGAGCGTGAGTTCAAACAAATTGTATTTAACAATTATAATTCAGAAATAACGTAAAAATTAAGGGGAGTTGTCAAAATCGAGGCAACTTGGCAAATCTAAGGCAGATTGGAAAATAGAGAGACGGCAAAATTTAAAGCAGTTGGCAAAATTCGAAGCCACTTAGTAAAAACAGGTGAGTTTGCAAAATCTTAGGGTTCGGTTGGTTGGTTGTTTTACCTCTGAGCGGCACTTTTTTGCATACCATGGGCTAAATGGCCAGGTCACATGGACCCCGAAGGCTCAGAGAAGGTTGGGGGAGGGGACCCACTGGAACAGCTGTTGGGATACAGATGGTAGCCTCCCGTCAAGGCCATCCAGCATATTCTTTAACGTGCACAGGGTATGACTCTCCCACACACGGGGCCACGGCTTAACGTCCCATTCGACGGACGGCGGCCTTTTCACAAAATCTTAGGGAGTTGGCAAAATTCGGAATGACTTGGTTAAATCTTGGGGAGTTGTCAAAAACGGGACAACTTGGCAAAATCTTGGGGAGTTGGCAAAATTCGGAGTGACTTGGCTAACTCTTGGGGAGTTCGCAAAATTCAGGTGAGATGTGAAAATTTGGATTTTGTTTCTGTAAAATTATGGCGAGTTGGCAAAAACTAGGGACAGTTGGCAAAATTCGAAGTGACTTGGCAATATCGTGGAGAGTTCACAAAATTCATATGACATGTAAAAATTGCAAACTTTTTTTCTGTAAAATTATGCCGTATTGGCAATATCTAGGAGAGTTGGAAAATCGAGGGGGAGTTGGCAAAATTCAGAGTGGCTTTACAAAAATCAGGTGTGATGTAAAATTGGGATTTTTTTTCTGTAAAATTGTGGCGAGATAGCAAAATCTAGGGCAGTTGGCAAAATTCGAATCCACTTGGTAAAATACGGGCGATTTGTGAAAATTGGGATTGTTTTGTAAAATTAAGGAGAGTTTATAAAATTGAGAAAACTTTGCAAAATCTAGGGAAGTTGGCAAAACTGGAAACCACTTGGTAAAGTACAGGTGAGTTGTAAAAATTGGGATTGGTTTTGTGAAATTAAGGAGAGTTGGAAAAACCAAGAACTCTTGGCAAATTCTAAGGGAATTGGCAAAATTGGAAGCCACTTGGTAAAATACAGGGGAGTTGTGAAAATTGTGCCTTTCTTGTGCAATTAAGGAGAGTTGATAAAATTAGAAGTGGCTTGGCAAATTCAGGGAAGATGTGAAAAATACGATTTTTTCTGTAAAATTACGGCGAGTTCGCAAAATCTAGAGTAGTTGGCAAAATTCGAATCCTCTTGAAAAATACAGGCGAGTTGTGATAAATGGGATTGGGTTTGTGAAATTCAGGAGAGTTGACTAAAATCGACTAAACTTGGCAAAATCTTGGGGAGTTTGAAGTGATTTTTGTCAATTCACAAACTGAATGAAACTGTTTGAATTTCACAAACCCAGTCCCAATTATCACAACTCGCCCGTATTTTCCAAGTGGATTCGAATTTTGCCAACTGCCCTACATTCTGTTAAGTTTCTTCAATTTATCCAACACTCCTTTATTTCACAAAACAAATCTCAATTTTCACAACTCGCCTATATTTTACCAAGTGGATTCGAATTTTGACAACTACTCTAGATTTCGCCAACTCGCCGTAATTTTACAAAAAAAATCGCACTTTTTACATCTTTCCTGAATTTGCCAAGCCACTTCGAATTTTATCAACTCTCCTTAATTGCACAAGAAAGACACAATTTTCACAATTCCCCTGTATTTTACCAAGTGGCTTCGAATTTTGCCAACTCCCCTAGATTTTGCCAAGAGTTCTTGGTTTTTCCAACTCTCCTTAATTTCACAAAACCAATCCCAATTTTTACAACTCACTTGTACTTTACCAAGTGGTTTCCAGTTTTGCCAACTTCCCTAGATTTTGCAAAGTTTTCTCGATTTTATAAACTCTCCTTAATTTCACAAAAACAATCCCAAATTTTACAAATCGCCCGTATTTTACCAAGTGGATTCGAATTTTGCCAACTGCCCTAGATTTTGCCATCTCGCCACAATTTTACAGAAATAAATCCCAATTTTACATCACACCTGATTTTTGTAAAGCCACTTTGAATTTTGCGAACTTCCCCTAGATTTTCCAACTCTCCTATATATTGCGAAACTGCCTCGATTTTGCCAACAAGCCATAATTTTGCAATTTTTATATCTCACCTGAATTTTGTCAACTCTCCACGATTTTCCCAAGTCACTCCGAATTTTGCTGCCCCTAGTTTTTGTCAACTCCCTAAGTTTTGCCAACTAGCCATAATTTTACAGAAAAAATTACTAATTTTAGATTTGAACCAAATCCATTCCCTTTGAATGAACCGAAAAAGTTTCTGCTGCCTCTATACTACCGCTTTTGATGCGCGCGCATCTAGAGAGATCTGAGATTGCGATGGCGAAACCGTACAAGTGTGCTTTATGAATCAAATTTGAGACCTATTCAGAATTTCAAAACTATGCGTTGAGGTGCATGCTCAAGAAACGAAAGTTTGATAGCATCCAAAATTATTACACTTCTTTACAAATTTTACAAGTTCGAAAATTATATATTTACCATTTGTTAACATATATTGTCAAAAATTAGGATGTTTCAAATGTAAAAGTTTTCAATAAAAATACCAGACTTTCAACAGTTATACGTTTAAATGTGATTACTCCCAGAAAAAACAGCTTTTTGCAAACATTATGTATACCTGGCTACTAAAATATTCAATAGTTTACCTTACAACATAAAGAATAAAAGAAATCTTTATCTTTTTTTAAAATATTAATTATGAAATGGATACTCGAGCAAAACGTAGAAAATTTGTTATAGTCATTATGCCTTGCATGATTACAGTGTCTAAATACACATTTTGAGTCATAATGTTAACGAGTTTATTATATGTCAGTGTTAAATAAGTTGGTAGTGTTGCTTTACAATATTTTATGTTTTCTTAATCTAATATCTCCACAAACGAGCTTTGGCTCATGTGGAGTTTTGAATTTTACACTTTCAAAATTGTCTATTTACTTTGGAAAAGAAAAACATTTATTCCTTTTGTTATTATAAGTTTTAAATTACATGTTTGTAATGTATCAAAAGTGTGAAATAAATTTGAATTGAAAAAATATATATATATAGCAGAGCAGTGGTGAAAGTAGATTTTATTTCTTCCCGGTACGCTTCAAAGCATAGCTATGTGTGGAAAATCACACACAGGCGTTCACTCCACTGAAGTCGTCTTACAGGGGTTAATGAATTGCAGTGTGTAGGGATGAAAGTACAGTTCTCTTAGATTTACTCATTTTCCATGCGTTTTCCGCAAATAGTGAATGATTTAGGGATTTTTAATGTGAAATAAATATTAATATTTTAAAAAATTTGATGATTCCCTTATATTCTTGGATTTCAGTCTTATTGAAAAAAAATAATATGATTTAGATGTTTTTAAAATTATTTATTAATTAAATAAATTTTTTTAGAAAGGAAAATTAACGTTTTACTCGTATTGTAATTTTGAATACTCAAGTTGCATATTTTAAACTCAGAATCCAAATATAGCATTTTTTTAGAATAACATTTGTTTAAGATTTGGAATTATAAAGCTTAATCAATGATTACATGACATATGGAAATTTCGTCTCTGACTCATCCCCGATAATAGATCCGAAATTGCAGAATTTCCACATCCAATTGATCCGCATCCAATACCGCATCCAATCGAAATTGCAGAATTTCCGCACAAAATGAGGTACGAAAAGAGTGACTTTTGTCAAAAAAAAAAAAATTGCGAGATGATTTTGTTCAGCGCTCTTGTGTGCCAAACAAATTCTTCTAGCTTTCCACCTTTGTCACGGGTACTATAGGTTGGCCATACCTGCAGCAGAAAAAATAATCATTTCACACGTGCTATACGTATTTGTTGGCACGCTTAACTTTACATGTGATTTGGCCTCAATATTGACCTTGTCTTCACCTTAATTAGAAATGTTTAGCGATTCAGAAACGCTAATCCCACGTAGTGAAAATGGTAACTATTAGGTTGGCCGTGCGTGAATGCTTTTACCATTTGTATACCATCGCAGCCCGATATGCAGAAGACCATTGCATCTCAAACTCTCCTCATCTCTCATGCTTGCTTCCTTTCCCCCTTAAGAGGTAGCCGCTAAATGATCAACTGCAACGCCACTCTTCTAGTGGACCTGGCAGGTTGGGTTGGGTTGTTTTACCTCTGAGCGGCACTTTTTTGCACACCATGGGCTAAATGGCCAGGTCACATGGACCCCGAAGGCTCAGAGAAGGTTGGGGGAGGGGACCCACTGGAACAGCTATTAGGAGACAGATGGTAGCCTCCCGTCAAGGCCATCCAGCGTGTTCTTTAACGTGCACAAGGTATGGCTATCCTGCACACGGGGCCACGGCTTAACGTCCCATCCGACGGACGGCGGCTTTTCCAAGCCCATCGGTGTCCCCTACTGACCCCACGGTCAGTAGCATGGCGGGGAATTTTGCGGAGATAAATCTCAACGCTGACCCAGCTGGGACTCGAACCTAGGAAGTACAGATTACGAGCCTGGCGCGCTACCGACTGAGCCACCCCCGCCCCAGGATCTGGCAGAATTCGTTCTGTTCTCTCCTAACCTTAATCACTCTGATAAAAGGTTCCAAGAAAAGTAACCTCGCTTTTCTTTAATGCAAAACTGATGGACTTTTTCTTTCAGTTCCACAACACTGTTCGTTAAAGCAGAACTCAATCATGCTATAGCATTATTTTTATATCAAATTTATTGTTTGGTGTAATTAAAAAGTTGATAATAGTTTTATCTATATTTCTAAAGAAAAATATCTTTATCATAAGTTGATAATCATAATTTCTTTTTATAATAATGATTCTGATATTTTGGGATCTGAATTGGCTCGACGTATCTAGTATGTATACAAATACTATAAATTCTGATACTGAAGGTTAAATTCCAAGGGATGCAAATGATGAAAAAGAATCAGAGAATTAAATTCTTAGTTAATAATTTTTCTACACCTCTCAAAAAAGCTGTTTATCACTAGTCTGATAAGAGCCTGTCGATTTAAGATGACCTATTCTGAAGCGAGATCTCAGCAGAGAGGAAATAGCCATACCTATAGGTTCTCAAATCCAGGTTCCATAAACTTGAAGCGAAACGTGTAAGTCACTTGATCACAAGGACGATGTCAAGCTCATTAAATCTAACAAATGCCAGTTATCAACGACGCAGTTTTTGTTAATCATTTTGAATCTTCTGTGGGCCTTATTCTGGAACTATCTTCTTTATCATTAATTATACATTATTTTAAGCTTCTTCTTTACAGACGACAATGTTGACATGCTGCGGGTCAATATTGTTACGACAGAAGGAATCTGGCAACCGAAAGCAAAGTTTCAGCCAACGAATAAGAACTTTGGGAGAATTTGGAGAAGAAGAGTGGAGCGTTAACGGTCGTTGTGTTGTAACGGTCGAAGAGTTCGAAAATGGCCGGTGGGCTGTTCTGAGACAGTGCGCGTTAAGTATCAAGAAGTAACTTGATGTGTTGTGTATACGCGGAAGGATAAAAGTGGGATCTTTTATCGTTAAGTATCAAGAAGTAACTTGATGTGTTGTGTATACGCGGAAGTATAAAAGTGGGAACTTTTATGGCTAACTTCGAATGTCTACACGGACTGTCTTTTTGTTCGGCTAGTGTGTGAAAAGTTATTAGCACAGGACGAGAATTGGTTTACGAGTGAAGATCTTCGGGTGACCTGGTAAATCAAGTAAAAGGTAGTATTTAGTAAAATACACAGAGCTGATGTGTGCTCATGCAGGAAGATTGATGACTTGTGCATGTTAATAGTTGATTTGTTAATAAGATACTTCATCCATATTTCCTTTGTAACAATTTACCTTGTATTGAATTTGGTTTTGAAATATAGCTTTTAATACTCACGCTCAGTGGCTATCCATTTTTGTAATCCGCAACAATATTAACAAATATGTTGAATTCAGTGAAAATGATAGTAGTTATAAAAGTCGAAACTGGTAGTTCAGTATAAACTATTGATGAAATATGAGGAGGATTCATCATTGCAATTACCTTGAGTATGGGTTTTTTTTGGATGTCGAAAATCTCAGACTACAGTTACGTATTAAGAGTCAAGAGATTTTTCAAAAGCATTCATTATTAATATTTAACATCAAACAAACAAAACAAAATGGAATATTGTTACTTACAAAGAGAAAATTTACAGCAATCTGAAGTTTTCTGTTCAAACTCTATAAAGAAATTAACTGCACTGAAATAAAAATCACAAAATCGTTTTGCCCAGTAGTATATTGGCGACAAGACAGGTGGAAAATATTTTTTGAAGGGCCTAAAACAAACCTTATGAGGAGCGACGAGAGAGAAAGTAAAAATTCGATAGAGGTATAATAACTTTTATTCAATATTCAAATAAACTTATCTAGAGTAAATATTTACTTTCTTTTGTTAAAGTTTATAATTAGATATAAATAAAAAAATTTAAATTAATATACGCCAAATTTCTTTTTTTAAATCTTCCAAATAATTTCAATTGTAGAGTTTAGGAGTGTGCGTATTCTCTTACTGTGTGTGTATACTCTGAATACATGCCTGTTTAGAAGTCGCAGATGTTTAGGAGATGATGAAACAAACCACCAGATCTTGAAATGGCTAGGAAGAACAACTTAATATTTAAAATTCATAGCAAATATTTCCTGCCTTAAAATTAAGGGAGGTGTGCTAAACGAAAATTATGTTTAAAAAAATGATGTGCCAACCTTTGTGGGACAATAAAATTAAAAGAACTTGTATTAGTTTTTCTATTATGGTTACTACAGTAGCATAATGTAAGGTGATTAATTGATGAAACTAATTTTAAAAAATCCGTTTTTCCATGATTTTACATTAAAAATTCCCCCCCCCCCTTCAAAATCATTGCTTAAATTTGGGGAATCATGTGCCCCATCGCCCCCATTAAACTGCCTTCCGTTATTCCCAGAAATGTTTAGAATTTTCAATTCAGCAGAATATAAAAAAATATATATTTTGTAAACGAAAATTTTAAAACCAGAAGTACCCGCTGCTTTGCAATGGATTTCAACGTCTAAGTGAGTTCATATCCTTTCTTTGATTTACCACCCCATTTTCCCAGTTCTGCCTCCGGTAGTGATTAAAACCGAACCCAGACAGCTACGGCGGATGGGAACGTACATTGTCCGTGAACTCGTAATACGACTCCCCGAAAGACGGCTTTGGTTGGAGTCGCCTTTGCCTGTCTTGTTCTGCTTTCTATACCCAATATCCTTGCTAATCGTTCAAAGAGAGAAAGCACGACTTCCAATTTCTAGCACTCCTCCTTCGCACTCCCTGTCGGCAGAAATGGAATCTCAAGTATCCGATTTCTAAACAGCTTGGTATCTAAAGGGTTAAACTGTGGTAATGTAATTAAAAACCGACGGGTTTTTCTTAAAAGAAAGGGGGCGGGGGGTGGCTCAGTCGGTAGCGCGCCAGGCTCGTAATCTGTAGTTCCCAGGTTCGAGTCCCAGCTGGGTCAGTGTTGAGATTTATCTCCGTAAAATTCCCCGCCCTGCCCACGGTCAGTAGGGGACACCGATGGGCTTGGAAAGGCCGCCGTCCGTCGGACGGGACGTTAAGCTGAGGCCCCGTGTGCGGGAGAGCCATATCCTGTGCACGTTAAAGAACACGCTGGATGACCTTGACTGGAGGCTACCATCTGTCTCCCAACAGTTGTTCCAGTGGGTGCCCTCCCCCAACCTTCTCTGAGCCTTCGGGGTCCTTGTGACCTGGCCATTTAGCCCATTGTGTGCAAAAAAGTGCCGCTCAGAGGTAAAACAACCCAAATCTTAAAAGAAATGGTCCACTTTTAAAAAAAAATAAATTCTCGGTTGAAAAAGCATTAAGGTGGAAAGAAAATCGTTAACGGAGCCACTACTGAAAAATGTCTTACCGGTTGGTCGTAGCGGCAAATAATTTCTTGCCGGTACGGCGTACCGGCCTACTTTCACCACTGTAGCAGAGGAAACGGCGATCCGTGCGGCCGGTACTGACAAGTGTGCGCTTACCTTAACAGGATCAACACCAATAAACTTATTTAACCTCCCGAGAACACATGAAATAAAAATCATTTTTTTATACTTTAGTGATCAAACAAAGGCAAACTACGATTTTCTTCACACTCTAATTTCTCTTACTACAACTTATTCTTTTTTTTAAGCTCGTTCGAAGCAGTTACTGACGTAATTCGCACACTGAAGCCCATGCGAGCATTAAAAATCATACAACAACACATGATTACGCCCGAGCTTAGGTGTGCTTCAGATGTGTTGTGCTAAACGTCATTTAGAATGATGAAACGCACTAATGCATCATGGTACAGAACAGCACAGTTTATTTTCGTTCTCACATATAGGGGCGGGGTGGCTCGGTCGGTAGCGCGCCAGGCTCGTAATCTGTAGTTCCCAGGTTCGAGTCCCAGCTGGGTCAGCGTTGAGATTTATCTCCGCAAAATTTCCCTGCCCTGCCCACGGTCAGTAGGGGATACCGATGGGCTTGGAAAGGCCGCCGTCCGTCGGATGGGACGTTAAGCCGTGGCCCCGTGTGCGGGAGAGCCATACTCTGTGCACGTTAAAGAACACGCTGATGACCTTGACGGGAGGCTACCATCTGTCTCCCAACAGCTGTTCCAGTGGGTCCCCTTCTCCAACCTTCTCTGAGCCTTCGGGGTCCTTGTGACCTGGCTATTTAGCCCATTGTGTGCAAAAAAGTGCAGCTCAGAGGTAAAACAACCCAACCCAATTCACACATATATGTACATATGATAATGCGCTCGATGTTGTGGGCCCTAGTTGTGCTCAAAATCAGAATGAAATGGCTTTACTGGTATTCTCGTAGACTTCCTCCACTCATTTTCTTTAATTCTTTTCAGACACTTCAGAAAATATACTTAACATAGATATATACAATTACAATAAAAAAAAATGAATTAGAGTGTCATGACAACCGTGCCTGTTGCAATTAGTCTTTCAGAGCGGCCACATTCTGTGCTAGTTACAGATAATGCCCTACCATTTCCCAATCATGTTTGATTGGAAATAAATCCGAGGACCTTACAACCACAGAAGAGTGTCTACAAGTTGTAGACATTCCCAGGTGATGTTAGCGGTATGTTACCTGGTGTTATCTTGCTGAAAGAAAATTCCCCGCCCTGCCCACGGTCAGTAGGGGACACTGATGGGCTTGGAAAGGCCGCCGTCTGTCGGATAGGACGTTAACCCGTGGCCCCATGTGCGGGAGAGCCATACCCTGTGCACGTTAAAGAACACGCTGGATGACCTTGACGGGAGTCTACCATCTGTCTCCCAACAACTATTCCAGTGGGTCCCCTCCCCCAACCTTCTCTGAGCCTTCGGGGTCCATGTGACCTGGCCATTTAGCCCATGGTGTGCAAAAAGGTGCTGCTCAGAGGTAAAACAACTCAACTCAACTCTTGCTGAAAGAGAGTGCCATACACTTCTGTGATAAAGGAGAGTGCTATGGGTTCCAGGACGTCATCAACATAGCCCCGCATGGTCGAAGTTCCTTTAAGACACACCAAAGAAGACTGGCTATCATGACATCTTACATCCCAGATCATAATGCCTGCTGATTGAGCAGTGTTTTGTTTGTCCGTGGCAAGTGGATGATATTGTTGCCATATCATTTCCGCAGATATATACAGTGATCATTGGTTCATAGACTAAACCAGGATTCATCACTGAACATGGCATGATGCTACTACACATCCGAAGATGTTCAAGGTTAGTATAATCTCTCAAAAAAGTATCCGAACACTATGGTTGATTACAGAATTCATAAAAAATATCTGGCAGCGATTTTTTTTAGAAATTAGTGATCTGGCAACCTTCGTGTCACGAGGAAAAATATGGTTTTATGAGTGAAATATCAAACGAAAGTTTTTGAAGGTAGGTATTTTTAGTGGCAAAGATAAAATATAAATAATTTAAAAAATTCAAAAAACACCTATCTTTCTATATGGGCCCTAAAACGTAGAAAATAAACCTTAAGTATTTCGATGGTGCAATCAGTCGCTGTGTTCGTATTCGTTTCAAAAAATGATAAGTTGCCGATTTCCCTACTCAACAAGATTTCCAGCAACCTATCTTCCTTTGAAACGAATGCGAAAATGGCTGATTGCACCATCGATATGCTTTAGGTTTATTTTCTACTTTTTAGGGTCATTAAAAACATCTACCTTCAAAACGTTTCATTTGATATATGACTCATAAACATATACCTCATTTTTTCCTCCCTTTTGGAATCGTGTTTGAGGTAGCCCATTACATTGGCACGTCGTTTCTGAATTCTGTAATCAACCATAGCGTTCGGATACTTTTTTGAGCGACTGTAGGTGGTCATATTATTTTGATACTAGATCGTGTGGAGATATTGAGCGTGTGCAGTTACCGTTCACAGCAAACTGGAGCGTGTACAGTTGCTGTACACGCTCCAGATATTTTTCTTGAATTCTGCAATCACGTGACACGAAGGTTGCCAGATCACTAATTTCTAAAAAAAATCGTTGCCAGATATTTTTTATGAATTCTGTAATCAACCATAGTGTTCGGATACTTTTTTGAGCGACTGTACCAGTCCAGGCGTTGTTGTCGATGCCTAGGGGCCAGTGGAAGCTGAAGCAACGATGATGTGTTTGCAACCCTGCCTCTGGAAGTCGTGATATGGGTTGATGCAAAGCTGGTATAATGGCTCTGCTATGGTGGCTGGGGCCTGGTGTGGTGGATGCCTCCAGAAATCAATAATCTTTTCTCGTGGAAGTGTCCTCCAGCATGCACCAGATCCTGGCTAACAACTCTGTGTTTCTTCTCACAACCACATCGAATTACTGCTGTATCCTGGTAGTCAACATGTTCTGCAACACATCAGCTGAATGAATTTTATTGCGTCCGATAATCTATCCTCTCTCAAAACGCTGTTGGCTGGCCATATGGCTGACTTACATGTTGTCTTGTCATTTCCTACATGATGCTGTTAATGCAGGTTCGTTTTGTGGGTTTATTCAGATTATTAGTGGCCGCAAATTCGTAGAGCAATTAGTTGAGGCAGCGACATATGTTGTCTTATAGTGCCGATCCTCTTCGCCTGATTTGTCTGAGAATGGAGGGGTGGGGTGGTTCAGTCGGTAGCGCGCCAGGCTCGTAATCTGTAGTTCTCAGGTTCGAGTCCCAGCTAAGTCAGCGTTGAGATTTCATCATCATCATCATCCTCAAGCAGCCATGAGCTACGGAGGTCCAACCAGACCCTGCAATTTAGTTCTCCAAGCAAGTCTGACTTGAGCAACATCTGCTGCATCTAGCCACTGCATACCAATTCTAATAAGATACTGTTTGAAATTGTCTGCCCACCGCATCCTAGGTCTCTCCTTCTTTCTGAAGCCTTTAGGCACACTGTTCATAATAACCCTATTCGCCAATCTATAATTATCCATATGGGCAACATGCCAACTAACGGAGTCTATCTCTCTGCACAATATGCTGCTTAAAGGAGGTTGCTGACTCCACTGCATTAGTTAAAAAGTTGAACCACCTAATGCCCAAGATACTGCGTAAGCATCTAGTTTTCTGTTATCTTGTTTACAAAGTGTCCAAGTTTCACTACCATAACTAACCCTAGAAAGAACCAAATTATTATACAGTCTAATTTTAGTCTTTAGGTGTATATGCCTATTTCTCCACACTCTCCATAGATTCTTAAAAGTCCCGGCAGCAATCCGTATTCGTCTGTTAATCTCATGCCGCATATCACCAGTATCTGTTACATAGCTCCCAAGGTAATTAAACTGTGACACCTGCTCAAGACTGCAACCATTCAGATTAGCTGAATCACAGCCTGCCTGACCAATTTTCATCACTTTAGTTTTCTCTCTGTTTATAACCAAACCTACTCTACTACCAGTTTCATCAACAGCTCGAATGAAAGAGTTCATCTCATCAACATCATTTGCCAAAAGGGCTAAATCATCAGCATAATCAAAATCAGAAATTTTCGTATCTCCAGTCCATTTAAGGCCAAAATCTTTCCCTTGAAGTAAATTTCGCATGACATAATCAATAACCAAGCTAAACAGAAAAGGAGACAAAATGCACCCTTGTCGAACACCAGAAGTAATGCTAAACCAATTGCTACAAGACTTACCAATTCTCATACACGACTCAGTGTTATTATAGAGAGCTTTCATTATGTTAACTAACATGTCTGGTATACCATATGATCTCACAATCAACCACAAATTATGACGATCAACAGAGTCTAAAGTCTTTTTGAAATCAACAAAGCTAGCAACCAGAGGTTTCTGAATCTCTAAACATTTCTCAAGAATCTGCCTGAGGGAAAATATCTGATCCACACATCCCCTACCACTTCTGAATCCACATTGCTCATCACGCAACTGACTGTCAACCAGATTCTTAATTCTATTAAGCACAATCATGGAAAGAACTTTACCTGGAACAGAGAGTAGGCTGAAACCCCTATAGTTATCACAAGAACTGCGATCACCTTTTTTGAAAATAGGGATAATAATAGCTCTCGTAAAATCCTTAGGAACCATGCCTTTATCATAAAAGATATTCAAAATTTCAGTCATCCAAGTGGTAGCAGAAGCATTCCC
Organism: Ryuthela nishihirai; assembly: GCA_038380435.1. Lineage (NCBI taxonomy): Eukaryota > Metazoa > Arthropoda > Arachnida > Araneae > Heptathelidae > Ryuthela > Ryuthela nishihirai. The sequence goes on from JAWZYU010000030.1 coordinate 32,356,387, forward strand.
AGCTCTAAGCATTTCCGTAATAATTTCATCTACACCTGGGGATTAGAAATAGCCAAAATAACTTCAGATTATGTTATAGGGCTAACATTAAAGCCAGTAATGCATCTATTATCATTGCAAACAATGTGAGTAGACTAACCGCATTGTTTAGAATATCAGTGAAATGTTCAGCCCACCTAGCCATAACAGAATCATCCCGTTCTATAACCTTACCTTGTTTATCCTTCAATCCCTGTATACCTGTTCGTTTTCTACCACACAAAACATTAACTATCTGGTACAGCTCTCTGCAGTTATGCTGTCTAACTGCTTCCTCGGCTTTGTCAGCCAAGCCATCAAGCCAAAGATTCTTATCAGCAGCTAACTGATCCTTTACACGTTTATTAAGCTCTCTGTAATGCTTTCAATTAGGACTAGTAGGGTACTGATTAAGGACATTCCTGCAGTTCCTTCTTCCTGAAATAAGCTCAAGTGCCTTATCACTCAAATAATTCTGTCTCCTCTGCTCCTTTTTTCCTAAAAAGGTACTGTTAGTTTCCAAAAAATCCTGTTTAAAACGGCCCCATTCTTCCTCAACTTCAGTAGTAAGCAAACCATGACTGTCATAATGACGAAGTAACCTGTCATGGTAAGCTTTAGCTATAACTTGGTCTTTCAGAGCTTCAGTATTAAAAGTAAATTTTTTAACTTTAGCACAACACTTTTTAAGTTTAAGTTGCAACACACTTTTAACAAGGTAATGGTCAGATCCAATTTCAGCTCCCCTATGTGCCCTGGTATTCCTAACAGAACTAGCCCATTTACTGTTAATTAATATATAATCAATCATATTCTTATGCAGCCCATCGGGTGAAACCCATGTGTACTTATGTATGTCGCGGTGTTTGTAATAAATGTTAGTTATTCTGAAACCATTGAGTTTACTTACCTGTAGGAGATGATGCCCATTGCCATTGTAGCTACCAATACCAAAAGGGCCAATCACCCCTCCCCAAAGGTCAGAATCAGTACCAACTTTGACATTGAAGTCACCTAGAACAAGGGTAATATCTCCTTTCTTGACAAAATTCAAAATATCCTGAAGTTGTTCATAAAACCTATCCTTCTCATCCTCATCCTCAGTGGGGGCATAACAGCAGATAACATTCAAGTCTTTAACGCTTGTCTGAAATTTTGCTGTAAGAAACCTTTCATTAATGCACTCATATCCTAGAAGAGCATCACGAAGAACGATAAGAAAACATCACCAAGGAGTGGGTCTGCTGAGAAGGAGACTGCTGATTATCGTCCCTCCCTGAAAAGAGAAATTTAAGATAATTTTTAAGAATCAGACCTTTATCTGTCTATCTGGTCTCTTGCAAGCCGAGAATATCTAAATTATAACGGTGGAATTTTTGTGTGAGGACATCAAGAGAAAAAGCTCTGTGCAGAGTCCTCACATTCCAACTACCTATGGAGAGAAAATGGTTAGTGGGATGTTTAAAGAAACTATGTTTATTGAGAGAGGGAATGCCGACAATATTAAACAGCCTCCTAATCGCAGACATGGAGAAAATACCCGTTCCCCCACCACTAAAGGCTGAAGCCATCTACACTGGAAGACTTCCTCCAATGTAGAATTTGACGATGTCAGTAGAAGCGAAGAGTTCAGGTGCCTGCGATGACTTCTGCTCAGGATTATCCACCAGCTGATATACACATCCTGTGAATCTATTCACTTGGGGCTGTCAACCCATAAACAAACAGAAAACACAGCGGAAAATATTCCCTCCACAGAAGCCCACCAGTGCAGCAAAATCAGGATCCATAATCAAGCTCAGAGCCTTAATTCAGTCCAGTCCAGTGGGTTTATATGGTCTGCACCAGGACACTGTGTGGTTGACCACTGTGGTCCCGTGTACGGAAGAGCTATACCCTGTTCACGTTAAAGAACACGCTGGATGGCCTTGACGGGAAGCTACCATCTCTCCCAATAGCTGTTCGGATGGGTCCCCTCTCCCAACCTTCTCTGAGCCTTCTGGGTCCTTGTGGCCTGGCCATTTAGCCCATGGTGTGCAAAAAAAGTACCCTCAGAAGTAAAACAACCCAAAACAACTCCGAGAATGGAATCATTTGCATATTCCACCGTTCCGAGCTCACTTACCGATTTGCACAAAAAATAAACCACTTCTTCGGGGAGATGGAATTTCAGTGTCACAAAGTGTATTTCCAAAAACATTTTAACGATATTAGGAATATGCGAGTGTATTACACAGTGCCTTACACATTTAACCAACTTCCAAGAGAAATTATTCTATTAAAGCAACTTTTAAAATATTAAAAATAAGAGTAAATATTTTCTTGAGGACGATAAAATTAACAGAAAGAAGTGAATCACTACAGTGGAACGTCCACCGAAATTTCAAATCTAAAGATATCGATAACATTTTTTTCAGCTTCATTTATTTTTATAAGGATGATTTATTTTCTTCTCCTGCAGATAGGCCAGTGCTTTGTGAGTCATTTGCTGAAATAATCCTTGCATATCTAAGATGAATAAGAAATAATATTGAATAATTTGTAGTAGTGCTACATACAATTCGTAAAATTTGAAATTTGAAATTTGAAATTGTACGAATAGTTATGAACAATTCTTCTTGGCATTCAGCTTTGAGAATAGATATAAGCCTAGAAGTATACATCATCTAGAGTAGGTGTTCTCAACGTGGGGTACGCCGTGAGAGCTCAAAAGTCGCTAGATATATGTTATATATATGTGTGTGTTTTATTTTATTCGTATTGTTATACTATAACTATAGTTTTATCTATCTATACATAGGTAACGCCAATTACATACACATATCCAGGGGGTACGAGAAGCATAAAAGGTTGAGAACCACTGCTTTAGAGAAATAAATTTTGGGGAAAGGAATGAAGGAATAAAAAACAAATATTTCTAATTTATTTAAAAAAAACATTTAATATTGTTTAATGAGTTCTTAAAACGGTATAAAATTCTGCATTCGGGCAAAAGAACACCTCTTTATCTCTTGAGGTCATTCTCGTACTGTCAGTTCTATTAGTCCCTCTCCCTATATTCTGAGTTTTGCGGTAGATCATTTCAGAGCATTTTACTCTTGCATGATTAAGATTTCTTGGTTTCTGTAGAGTGTGCGTAAAAGGCCTGGATTTATATGCCATTAGTTTCTCTTACTTCGTGAATTGCTATTCTGGCCTACATTAGCAAAATGATGGCAAAAGTACAGCTACTTTTGGGACGGGGGTGGCTCAGTCGGTAGCGCGCTAGGCTCGTAATCTGTAGTTCCCAGGTTCGAGTCCCAGCTGGGTCAGCGTTGAGATTTATCTCCGCAAAATTCCCCGCCCTGCCCACGGTCAGTAGGGGACACTGATGGGCTTGGAAAGACCGCCGTCCGTCGGATGGGACGTTAAGCCGTGGGCCCGTGTGCGGGAGAGCCATACCCTGTGCACGTTAAAGAACACGCTGGATGGCCTTGACGGGGGCTACCATCTGTCTCCCAACAGCTGTTCCAGTGGGTCCCCTCCCCCAACCTTCTCTGAGCCTTCGAGGTCCATGTGACCTGGCCATTTAGCCCATGGTGTGCAAAAAAGTGCCGCTCAGAGGTAAAACAACCCAACGTTAAAGAACACGCTGGATGGCCTTGACGGGAGGCTACCATCTGTCTCCCAACAGCTGTTCCAGTGGGTCCCCTCCCACAACCTTCTCTGAGCCTTCGGGGTCCATGTGACCTGGCCATTTAGCCCATGGTGTGCAAAAAAGTGCCGCTCAGAGGTAAAACAACCCAACGTTAAAGAACACGCTGGATGGCCTTGACGGGGGCTACCATCTGTCTCCCAATAGCTGTTCCAGTGGGTCCCCTCCCCCAACCTTCTCTGAGCCTTCGGGGTCCATGTGACCTGGCCATTTAGCCCATGGTGTGCAAAAAAGTGCCGCTCAGAGGTAAAACAACCCAACGTTAAAGAACACGCTGGATGGCCTTGACGGGGGCTACCATCTGTCTCCCAACAGCTGTTCCAGTGGGTCCCCTCCCCCAACCTTCTCTGAGCCTTCGAGGTCCATGTGACCTGGCCATTTAGCCCATGGTGTGCAAAAAAGTGCCGCTCAGAGGTAAAACAACCCAACGTTAAAGAACACGCTGGATGGCCTTGACGGGGGCTACCATCTGTCTCCCAATAGCTGTTCCAGTGGGTCCCCTCCCCCAACCTTCTCTGAGCCTTCGGGGTCCATGTGACCTGGCCATTTAGCCCATGGTGTGCAAAAAAGTGCCGCTCAGAGGTAAAACAACCCAACGTTAAAGAACACGCTGGATGGCCTTGACGGGAGGCTACCATCTGTCTCCCAACAGCTGTTCCAGTGGGTTCCCTCCCCCAACCTTCTCTGAGCCTTCGGGGTCCTTGTGACCTGGCCATTTAGCCCATGGTGTGCAAAAAAGTGCCGCTCAGAGGTAAAACAACCCAACGTTAAAGAACACGCTGGATGGCCTTGACGGGAGGCTACCATCTGTCTCCCAACAGCTGTTCCAGTGGGTCCCCTCCCACAACCTTCTCTGAGCCTTCGGGGTCCATGTGACCTGGCCATTTAGCCCATGGTGTGCAAAAAAGTGCCGCTCAGAGGTAAAACAACCCAACGTTAAAGAACACGCTGGATGGCCTTGACGGGGGCTACCATCTGTCTCCCAACAGCTGTTCCAGTGGGTCCCCTCCCCCAACCTTCTCTGAGCCTTCGAGGTCCATGTGACCTGGCCATTTAGCCCATGGTGTGCAAAAAAGTGCCGCTCAGAGGTAAAACAACCCAACGTTAAAGAACACGCTGGATGGCCTTGACGGGAGGCTACCATCTGTCTCCCAACAGCTGTTCCAGTGGGTCCCCTCCCACAACCTTCTCTGAGCCTTCGGGGTCCATGTGACCTGGCCATTTAGCCCATGGTGTGCAAAAAAGTGCCGCTCAGAGGTAAAACAACCCAACGTTAAAGAACACGCTGGATGGCCTTGACGGGGGCTACCATCTGTCTCCCAATAGCTGTTCCAGTGGGTCCCCTCCCCCAACCTTCTCTGAGCCTTCGGGGTCCATGTGACCTGGCCATTTAGCCCATGGTGTGCAAAAAAGTGCCGCTCAGAGGTAAAACAACCCAACGTTAAACAACACGCTGGATGGCCTTGACGGGAGGCTACCATCTGTCTCCCAACAGCTGTTCCAGTGGGTCCCCTCCCCCAACCTTCTCTGGGCCTTCGGGGTCCTTGTGACCTGGCCATTTAGCCCATGGTGTGCAAAAAAGTGCTGCTCAGAGGTAAAACAACCCAAAAGCCTCTATCGCTAACATCACCATGGCTTTTAGGTGTATAAATAAATAATACGAACACTTTGCTTGTCACTGCATCTGCTACTGAGCATGATGCTGATAAAAGTGCCTTTGTTTCGTCATTTCTTACTGCCTACTAGTGAAAGGTGATGGCCAAAACACATTGGTTTTTATTGAATCCCACCTATTGGATCAAGATGGCGCCCAAACTTTGGCAGTTTTCTTTTGACATTGCGTCGATTGCGCTGGAAGAAACGGGCGCCAAAATCTAGGATTGCTTCGTTTGCCATTCCATCCAACCCTCGAGAAGAAATGCACCCTTTAATACCGTCCTTGTAGAAAAGGGTTGTGGATATAACGCTCAATAAACAATATTTTCTTCATTTTTTGCAGGATTCTTCCAGAGGAAGTTGGGAAGATCACGGATCATCAGACGATGGCCTCGCTCCTGAGAGTGTTCGAATGCCGTTGACAGCGATCGGCCGTACGAATCATGTCAACAGCAGCTGCAGCACCGCACTTCAAGATGAACCGTCCTTCAACACTTACCCACCAATCGGCGACTGCAAGAAACCGCTGACGTGGATGAAGCCTCCCACTCCCGCGCTTCACACTGCCACCTCCGTAACTAGTGACAGGATCGGTCAGTTAATGGACACAGCATGCCAAGTCTCTTTGCACAGTTCCATTGCCTCCACGGATCCCTTCGATTCAGAGGAGGATGCTTATCGGACTACACGTGAGGATGCGCTGTCTTCACTCTCGTCTTCCAAAACAAGTCTACCACCGAGCATTCCTCCCCACTCGGCGAATTTCTCTTCTTCATCTTCTGTATCTTCTAGATCGGCACAAACAGAGGTCAAGAAACCTACCGCAAAGAAACAGCATTCTAGATCTCTTCCTAGGGATGCTTTGCGTCCCACTCCGTGTTCATCTTCATCCTCTGTAGCTCATCAACCGACATCCAAAGGCACGTCAAAAGTGGATGGTGAGAGAGGAGCAGGAGGGAGAGGAGATGGAGAAAGCAGTGATGGCGTCGGTTCAACGGCGTTCACAAACATTTATGGCAGCTTGGATCGTAAGTTGAAGATGTTGAATGCAGGGGATGGACAATGGGCTGGGCCTCCTGATCGGAGGAGGACTGTGCAGACCAGCAATGATCTCCATGATTATGCTGAGATCTACACTCCCAGCAAAGAAATGCCAACAGGGTTCGTTCCCTTAGGACAAGAGAATGAAATGGATGTTAGACCTCCAACACCTCCGCTGCACAGGTTTCCTTCTTGGGTGAGTTCTGATTCTATTTCCTACTCTCTTTCCTCAATGAAAACTTTTTGTTAGGCCCTTAAGTGTTATGTATTGTAATATTCTTATGTTGCACTATTTCTTTTGCTGTGCTATTACTTATACCATGTGTTTCTATACTGTGCTATTTCTTAATTGTGTTCTTTCTTATATCATGTTGTTTTTACACCATGCAGTTTTTTATACTGTGCGGTTTCTTAAAACATGCTGTTTCCTATATCGTGTTGTTTCTTATACTCTGCTTTCTTATATTGTACTTTTTTATATGGTGTGTCCTTATACTGTGCTTCTTATATTGCGCTCTTTCTTATAGTGTGCTTCTTATATTGTACTGTTTTTATACGGTGATTACTTATACTATGCTTCTTATATTGTGCTGTTTCTTATACTATGCTTTCTTATATTGTGCTATTTCTTTTATTATGTTTGGGCGTTTCAGGAATCTAGGATATACGAAGTTGCTGTGACGGGTATAACTTTATCACGTGATGCGCTGCACAACTCACCCTCAAGTAAAGGTAAGATGCTGTCTTCATATGTTTTACTTCCTACAATCTCTAATAAATTATAACAGAATTTCTGTTTTTTGCTAATGAACAGGATAAATTTGAAGCTCGTTAATTTCTAAATCAAACGTTTAATGGTCAAATGGTGCACAAGAAAAAATCCAAATCAACTGTAGACCAGAGCATCGTAATGTGCCTCTTCACTCAATGAAAGTTAGGTATTAGATCCTCTTAATTTGTACTGGTAATGTACAGGTTGAAAGAATTTTCTCCTAAAGATATCGAATGACAATAACTCAAAAAATCTAGCATTGAACTAAACTAAATTTTGATAAAGCTGTCAGGAATTTCTTGGTTTCCTGGAGCTTGAGCAGGGTAGTCTGGGAAATTAGATTAAGCCGGGGGGGGGGGGGAGCGATGCATTCCGAAAATTGTTAGCTGAATTACAAATCTGTAGTAAAATGTTAATCTTGTTAATCACATGTCAGTTTCAAAATTGGTGTTTAAATTATTCTTATTGTTAAACAATCTACTTCTAAAGTATTATTTCTGTTTGAAATTGTACCATTTATTTAGCCGTAGATGTTATATTTTCATTTAAAAAAAATTAATATTTCCGTTTATAACTCTTTTTCCGGATTTGATGGGGGCGGGGGTGGCTTAGTTGGTAGCGCGCCAGGCTCGTAATCTGTAGTTCCCAGGTTCGAGTCCCAGCTGGGTCAGCGTTGAGATTTATCTCCGCAAATTTCCCCGCCTTGCCCACGGTCAATAGGGGACACCGATGGGCATGGAAAAGCCGCAGTCCGGCGGATGGGACGTTAAGCCGTGGCCCCTTGTGTGGGAGAGCCATACCTTGTGCACGTTAAAGAACACGCTGGATGGCCTTGACGGGAGACTACCATATGTCTCCCAACAGCTGTTCCAGTGGGTCACCTCCCCCAACCTTCTCTGAGCCTTCGGGGTCCATGTGACCTGGCCATTTAGCCCATGGTGTGCAAAAAAGTGCCGCTCAGAGGTAAAACAACCCAACCCGGATTTGATGCTCCTATCGGAAATTTGACCAATAAAAATATCTCCGGGTTAGAAGGAGCAACAGATTTCAAACATCTTCGGGTTGCTTGATTAGAAAAGAATCAACTCATTCTGTTTTCGCATATGCCTGTATATAAATACAGTGGACCTCCGATATAACGCGCATGTCGGGCGGGAAACAACACCCGCGTTATACCGAGCGGCGCGATGGTGACACAATAAATTTCACACTGTAAGCTTTTCTTTTACTCATCATGCATACAATAATTAAACACTATTCAAAATACATGCAGGAACTCAATACATACACAATTACTCAATACGCAGTAACAATAAAATGCGATACTCACTAACGCCGCACCGACCTGTATAAACATGTTTGAACTTATTGCGAACATCGCCCGCGCTATAACCGAGTGCGCGGTATAGCGAGCAGTGCTATAACGAAGCTCCACTGTATATAGTTTATGTTCTAAAAACTATGTTTTTTTTATGTACGTTTGAAAAATATAAATAAAAAGACAATGATAACAACAGAAATATCGATTGATATTTTTGTTCTTACCATTGTTTTAAAATACGATGATTATCAATGCTATCTATTGACACTGTTTTGTTGTCATCATTATTTTATTTCTTTCTCTGAATTTTTAATGCCAGCTCAACCTCAGAAAGCGAACAAGCCAAATGCCGATACTTACATGAATGGAGCTTTCACGGATATGAGTATCCCTGTCTATGCTATGGTGAAAGGGGTAAGTATATTATATGCAGAAAGTTATTTAAAGAGACTATTAAAATAGTATTAATCTAAAATGTAATTTTCAGAAAATGAAAGAAAGTAAACACGTTTTTTGTATAAGTGTATTTGTTACCGCTAAAGTGCAGAAATCAGTTATTCTACAGATTATCTAGGTATTGTGCAGATTAACTAGGGTGATCCGTTAACGTGCGGAAAATTGTTTCATTTCTCAAATTACCTAGGTAATCTGCAAATTACCTGGATGATTTGCACATTACCTACTAGGCACTCGTTAAAGTGAAAATAAGATCTTTGCTGGAACAACAGGAACGTTTCTGTACGCTTAAATTAACATAATGTTATTTATCTAGTGTCCGAGAGTAGAGTTGAAACCAGGGTCATCCCTCTGTCAACATGAATCAGTCGTCCGAATTGTAAGAAACGCCCCCAAAATGAGCAGGCCAAGTGAGAACGAATCATTTTAGTGATTCGTTATCAAGAATGAATCACTTTACCGATTCGTTCTCACTTGGCCTCCGCTCGTCCGGGGCGTTTTTTATAATGCGGACGAGTGAATCACGTGACATGAAGATTCATATTCAAGAGATTCACCATTATGAGAGAAACAAACTTTTGAACTTTAACGACACGGAAGCCGTTAATGTGCACATTACCTAGGTAAAATGCGGAAAACTCTTGATTCCGCACGTTAACGGAGCAAATCAGTTAATCTGCAGATTAGCTAGGTAATGTGCACATTAACGGCTTTCGAGCTTTAGCGGTAACATATTCATTGTTAAGTCACATTGATAATGATTGGTATAAATAATTCGACACCTTAAAGCGATTTCTATACTTTGGTATAAATAATTCGACACCTTAAAGCGATTTCTCTACTTTCCATGGTGGCTCTCCCTCAGCTAAGCAGATATTTATTCGCCCACCCCCCCAAAAAAATACACTGAGCAATGGCAAAGAATGTCAATTGTTGAAACGTGGCAGCAGACAAATCAATCCAAAATGTACTGTATAAACATAAACTGTCAATAGCCAACATCTACTGTTTGCAGAAAGCTTTTTAATTTAACAGAGCGATCTTGTACAGTAGCTCAAAAGTATCCGAACGCTATGGTTGATTACAGAATTCAGAAAAAATATCTGGCAACGAATATTTTAGAAATTAGTGATCTGACAACCTTCGTGTCACGTGACACGAAGGTTGCCAGATCGCTAATTTCTAAAAAAAATCGTTGCCAGATCACTAATTTCTAAAAAAAATCATTGCCAGATATTTTTTCTAATTTTTTTTAATCAACCATAGTGTTCGAATACTTTTTTGAGCGACTGTACCTCAGAATTTTGGGAGCCCTTCCTGTTACTAGATTGTCCCGTGGTTTTTAATTGTAGGTTAAATAACCTTTTTATTATGTTAATGTGCCTCTTTTGTTTGTATTGTTTTCTTTCATTTTGGGGGCGGGGGGTAGCTCAGTCGGTAGCACGCCAGGCTCGTAATCTGTAGTTCCCTGGTTCGAGTCCCAGCGTTGAGATTTATCTCCGCAAAATTCCCCGCCCTGCCCACGGTTAGTAGGGGACACCGATGGGCTTGGAAAGGCCGCCGTCCGTCGGACGGGACGTTTAGCCATGGTCCCGTGTGCGGGAGAGCCATACCCTGTGCACGTTAAAGAACACGCCGGATGGCCTTGACGGGAGGCTACCATCTGTCTCCCAACAGCTTGTTCCAGTGGGTCTCCTTCCCCAACCTTCTCCGAGCCTTCGGGGTCCATGTGACCTGGCCATTTAGCCCATGATGTGCAAAAAAGTGCCGCTCAGAGGTAAAATAACCTAACTTTCATTTTGGATTTATGTAATGAACTATCAGATTCAGTCGGTTTTGCTCGCATTCGAAACTCTCTATAGGTGTAGCAGACGACAGCCCCCACGACCTAAGCCTTCATTTGACATAAAACTCATTACGATCTATTCTACCCCCTTCCGTAATTTTTTAAAAAAGTATTTTAAAATATAATTTATACAATATGCTTGTTTGTTTCACATTATCGATACTTATTCATTTAATGCCATTTCAAAAGTTTTAATTCAACGCGATATAACAAAAGAAAATTAAACATAGTCTAAGCTCCCCAAAAGATGTCTAAGTACTAAAAAAAAATTAGTTATTAGAGCATTATTATTATAACATTATTTATTACTTCTTATTTAAAACATTTATCAAATAACATGTTTTACGCGATATACGTTTACTAACTTTTACATATTTCTTTGTGTGGGGCGGTGGTGGCTCAGTGGGTAGCGCGCCAGGCTTATAATCTGTAATTCCCAGGTTCGAGTCCCAGCTGGGTCAGCGTTGAGATTTATCTCCGCAAAATTCCTTGCCCTGCCCACAGTCAGTAGGGGACACCGATGGTCTTGGAAAGGTCGCAGTCCGTCTGATGGGATGTTAAGCTCTGGCCCTGTGTGCAGGAGAGCCATACCCTGTGCACATTAAGGAACACACTGGATGGCCTTGATGGGAGGCAACCATCTGTCTCCCAACAGCTGCTCCAGTGGGTCCCCTCTCCCAAACTTCTCTGAGCCTTCGAGGTACATGTGACCTCTCCATACCGGTTTTATGATTGGCCCCAGAGGTTTGCACATAGCCTATACTCTTCCAGTGGCTGAAGGAAACGTCCATGTAAAGTTTGGTGCCTCTAGCTCTTCTGGCTTTGGGTTGGGTTGTTTTACCTCTGAGCGGCACTTTTTTGCACACCATGTGCTAAATGGCCAGGTCACATGGACTCCGAAGGCTCAGAGAAAGTTGGGGGAGGGGACCCACTGGAACAGCTGTTGGGGGACAAATGGTAGCCTCCCGTCAAGGCCATCCAGCGTGTTCTTTAACGTGCACAGGGTATGGCTCTCCCGCACACGGGACCACGGCTTAACGTCCCATCCGGCGGACGGCGGCCTTTCCAAGCCCATCGGTGTCCCCTACTGACCGTGGGCAGGGCAGGGAATTTTGCGGAGATAAATCTCAATGCTGACCCAGCTGGGACTCGAACCTGGGAACTACAGATTACGAGCCTGGCGCGCTACCGACTGAGCCACCCCCCGCCCCGAGAACACACTGGATGGCCTTGACGAGAGGCAACCATCTGTCTCCCAACAGCTGCTCTAGTGGGTCCCCTCTCCCAAACTTCTCTGAGCCTTCGGGGTACATGTGACCTCCCCATACCGGTTTTATGATTGGCCCCAGAGGTTTGCGCACAGCCTGTACTCTTCCAGTGGCTGAAGGGAACGTCCATGTAAAGTTTGGTGCCTCTAGCCCTTCTGGCGTTGGGTTGTTTTACCTCTGAGCAGCACTTTTTTGCACACCATGGGCTAAATGGCCAGGTCACATGGACCCCGAAGGCTCAGAGAAAGTTGGGGGAGGGGACCCACTGGAACAGCTGTTGGAAGACAGATGGTAGCCTCCCGTCAACGCCATCCAGCCTGTTCTTTAACGTGCACAGATTATGGCTCTCCCGCACACGGGGCCACGGCATAACGCCCCATCCGACGGATGGCGGCCTTTCCAAGCCCATCGGTGTCCCCTACTGACCGTGGGCAGGATTGGGAATTTTGCGGAGATAAATCTCAACACTGACCCAGCTGGGACTCGAACCTGGGAACTACAGATTAGGAGCCTGGCGCGCTACCGACTGAGCCACCCCCGCCCCAGGCTAAAATGGCCAGGTCACATGGATCCCGAAGGCTCAGAGAAGGTTGGGGGAGGGGACCCACTGAAACAGCTGTTGGGAGACAGATGGTAGCCTCCCGTCAAGGCCATCCAGCGTGTTCTTTAACGTGCACAGGGTATGGCTCTCCCGCGCATGGGACCACGGCTTAACGTCCCATCCGACGGACGGCGGCCTTTCCAAGACCATTGGTGTCCCCTACTGACTGTGGGCAGGGCGGGGAATAGCTCTTCTGGCAGCCGAGTACATAAGCGGAGAGAGAAAGAAACACGCAAACTTTGTTGTTTATATATTGCATTATTATTATTATCATTAAACGAAAAATTTAATAATGGTATCTACTGAGGAACCCTACTCCAACGCAATGATTGAGTTGATTGAGAAATCTTATCTCTAAAATCATAACCTAATTTTTTTTAATTTTATTTTTAAGAATGACATAAAGAGTTTTTAGAAGACAGAATTGATAATAATACAATTTATCACTTGCTTTTGTATGTACAGAGTAATAATTTGTTATCGCAAGCGATGTCCTTTATCGACTACTGTTTTAATTTTCTCCTCAGAGAGCTTCCCAGATCAGGTCTGTCCCATTCACAGGGGAGTCGACCGACTCCTCCGACAATGAGGACACCAGAGTCACCATCACCACGACGTCATCGCACACAACTAGCGGGGAGACGGAGTCGAGTGCCTCTACCGGCAGCCCAGGCAGAGCGGGAAAAGGAAGTCTCAACCCTTCTCCAGCGAAACACAGTTGCAGCTCTCCCACCAAGTCGGTGAAGAGAGGTGAGGCGTGACTCTTGAGATATCTTGCAATCGTCAGTAGAAGGTTTGATTTTCAATACAGTTAGTTTTAAGGCGATGGAAAATTTCCCTGCGATAGACAGAAAACGAACTTTGAAAATAAGCAGGCAATTTTATATAATCCAATATTATGTACTCTTTTGATTGATCTTGAATGAGGGGGATAACAATGGGTTTTGAAAAACGAATTCTGAATAAAGCTACGACTTTAAAATTTGGAAAAGGAGCTAACATGACTTTCTGTGAATTTTTTACACAAGAAATGGGGATTGGGTTGTTTTATCTCTGAGGGGCACTTTTGAGCACAAAGTAAACTAAGTGGCAAGGTCACAAGGACTGCGAGGGCTCAGAGACGATTAGGGAAGGTTATTCACTGGAAATCTGTTAGGAGACAGTAGGAGATACAAGGCCGTCCATTGTATTTTTTAACAAGTACAGGGCATGGCTCTCCAGTACACGGAACCACGGTTAAAGTCCTATTTTCCATAAGGCGTCCTTTCCAAACCTATCAGTGTCTCCTTTTTACCACGGCCAGGGTTATGGATACTGTGTCAAAGGAGATGAATCTCAACTCTGGCATTGTTGGAACTCGAACCTGTGAACTACAGATCACGAGCCTGGAGGCCAGCTAATTGAATAAATCCCCGCTCCAGGATATAAGGATAATCCGTAAATTGCACAATGGTGTTTTATAATAATTTAAACACCCCCCCCCCCCCTGTTCACCTATGTAACGCCCTCCCCCTCCAATTAAATAATAGTTTTGTTTTTGTAAGGATTTCTACTTTGTTTCAGTAATCTAAATGAAAAATGAGTGTCGTATTTATTTTAGTTAATTACAGAAGATGACATTAAAAAAAAAAAGATTTTTGTCATCAGAAAATGGAAAAATTGCTAATCGCAGAAAACTGTCTGGCATTTTAGCTTTACGTAACATTACCTCGGAGACTTTAACGTCGTGAAACGAGACTTAACGTAATTAGCCCTCATTAATGATGGTGTGGCTCTACGGGAAGCGTGAATTGGACAGACCTGATCCCTGAAGGCATTTCCTAATTTGTGGACGAGCCAATAGAGTCAAGATTTCAGAATGGAGATAAGGATTATTTTTTAGAAGGAATTAAAAAGGAATATTAAAAAAATTAATTTAATAAAAAGAATATAATAGTGGATTTTTTAATAACAGATCTGACAAAGAAAATAATATTTCACAAAGAAAATGATAATGATCCCCAGAGTGAAGATGCTTTAGCGATGGAATTTACATAAGTAAAAAATATTAGGAAGGGAGTAACAGTGTAATTTTTTGAAAAGACCTAACGAATATTGACAACAAAAATTTTGTAACAGATATAACATAATGAAGAATTTGAAAAACGACATAATGATATCTTTTGAGAAGTGCCATAAAAATGAATTCTGAGAAATGAGATTTTGGATAACAAAGAATTTTTTAAAGGACCTAAACAGCAAATATCGAGAAATGAAATTTTAAATATCGAGAAGACGATCAGCAATGGATTTCACAAAAGCGATGGAAACGAATTTTAAGAGAGGAGATGATAATGAATTTTGAAAGAGAGTATAGAACAATGAATTTAGAGAGGGGAGATAACAGTGAATTTCGACAGGGGAGATAACAATGAATATTGAGATAGGATATAACAATGAATTTTGAGAAAAGGTATAATAACGAATTTTGAAAGAGAATAAACAATTAATTTTGAAAAAGGAGATAACAATGAATTTTGAGAGGGGGGATAAAAATGAATTTTAAGAGAGTATAAAACAATGAATTTTGAGAGAGGTTATAATGAATATTGAGTAGGATATAACAGTGAATTTTGAGAGAAGGTATAATAATGAAATTTGAGAAAACAAACAACAATGAATTTTAAGAGAGTAGATAAAAATGAATTTTAAGAGAGGATATAAAATGAATTTTGAGAGTAGATATAATAATGAATTTTTGATAAATGAAATAACAATGAATTTTGAAAGAAGAGATATAAAAATGAATTCTAGAGGTGAGATAACAATGAAGTTGAGAATGATATAGCAATAAGTTTCTGAGAGAGGAGATAACAATGAATTTTGATAGAAGAGATAACCAATGAATTTATGGAGAAGATGTAACAATGAATTTCGAGAGGATATAATGATGAATTTCAAGAAAATAGCAATGAATTTTTGAGAGAGGATATAATAATGAATTTTTGAGAAAACATATAACAATGAATTTGGAGAGAAGATATAACATTTAATTTTGAGAGAGGACATAATAATGAATTTTTGAGAAAAGAAATAATAAATTTTGAAAGAGAGGATAGAACAATGAATTTCGAGAGGGGAGATATGAATATTCAGTGAAGATATAACAATGAATTTTGAGAAAAGAAATAATGAATTTTTAGAGAACGTATGTGGATGAATTTTTAAAGAGGATATAACAATGAATTTTCAGGAAGGAAATAACGAATTTTTGGCTGGGATATAGCAATGATCAGAAAGAAGATAACAATGGTTTTTGAGAGAGAATTTAACAGTGAATTTTGAGAAGAGATATTGGATTTTGATGGGATAAAACAATGAATTTTGAGAAATGTGATGATAAAAATTGGGGGGGGGGGGGGGGGTTGAGAGAGAGGAGATAGCAATGAAATTTGAAAAAGAAGGTAACGGTGAATGTTGAGTCCCATCCGATGAATGTAGCCTTTCCACGACTATCGGTGTTTTATAAAAGAGCGAGACCTAGTACATGTTTATGAATAATTCTTGACGGTAACTGTGCATTTTTCAAATATATTTATTAAAGAGGATTAGGCTAATTATGCAATAAACAAATGGTATGCAATTAATTAATAATGGCTCCTCAGAATGTCGCAGCATGATGACAATGAGTCGTTGGACAAATAACATCAAAGAAACTTTTCCTTAAAAGAAAATTAGCCGACTAGTGTTGAACGAAGATACATATGATGCTGGATGTGAGAGCTTATTGAATACTTATTAATTTGTACTATAATAAGTATTAAAATCTAATTAGCACTCTCATAAGATCCGTCCTCCTTTGTTGCGATCAAGCAGCAAGAAAATATCAAATCGTCAGTGAATTTTCTTCAGCGCTTGGGGCGGGGGTGGCTCAGTCGATAGCGCGTCAGGCTCGTAATCTGTAGTTCCCAGGTTCGAGTCCCAGCTGGGTCAACGTTGAGATTTATCTCTGCAAAATTCCCCGCCCTGCCCACGGTCAGTAGGGGACACCGATGGGCTTGGAAAGGCCGCCGTCCGTCTGATGGGACGTTAAGCCGTGGCCCCGCGTGCGGGAGAGCCATACCCTGTGCACGTTAAAGAACATGCTGGATGGCCTTGACGGGAGGCTACCATCTGTCTCCCAACAGCTGTTCCAGTGGGTCCCCTCCCCCAACCTTCTCTGAGCCTTCAGGGTCCATGTGACCTGGCCATTTAGCCCATGGTGTGCAAAAAAGTGCCGCTCAGAGGTAAAACAACCCAACCCTTCAGCGCTTCTTTTAATCTATATTCATCTGAATTCTTTAACTGTCATTTTCGTGGTTTCAGTTAATTAGAATAATATCGTAATACTTTTTATGTTCGCCATCTACAACTGTGAAATGAAAACAGAACTCGGAAAATATCTTTCGAACTTGTTAAGAAATTCGCTTAAGCAAAATATAGAGATGAAATGCAAAGCTGTCTCTTTAGATAAAGAAATGGTGAAATAATTTCTGGTTGTTAAAGGATTCATTGATTGCAGATAATTCCTACTTCGGCAATTAACCCAAACTTCTTTAATAAATCTACTAATATTTTATTGAAAGACGTACACACACACACACAAAAAGAAATGCTCTCTCTCTAAACAAAAAGTTGTAATGCGGTGCTATAATGTTTTGCGGAGATATGATTTTCAAAACATTTTTTCCGGGTGAGGACCAGCCCAACCGCGCTTGAGATGCAGGGAGAAGGGAGTATTCCATATCTCCAAGCTGTCGATCTTTATTTTCTGGCGAGCAGAAAGTTTAGCTGGCGACCAAATTTGAGAATACTTTTGGAAGACCTTCTTCCAAAAGTATTCGAAATTTTTTTGCGGTATTGCGAAATTGATTGCGGTAGAATAACTGAAAGTTACGATATACAGGGTGAATCTGAAAAAGTGGGCAAAACTTTACGGGGTGGTAGAACGCAGCTATACGAGCAATATTCGTCATAGAATGTATGGGCGGAACGCAAACGGCGAGCCGCTAGGTGACGTTGGAAATGGTATAAAAGGGTCGGTCCTCGCACCCAACGGCATTTCTACCGTGGATTGCCGAGAGGATTGCTGGTTATACTAACCACGAAATGGCGGATATGCACTTTGTGTACGGTGCGGCGGACAGGAATGCAAGTGAGGCACAGAGTATCTCCTCTCCTTCTTGTGTTCATTCTTTAAATGTGACAGTGGAAAACTACCTTTTAACTTCTCGCCGCTTGCGTTCCGACCACACATTCTATGACGAATATTGCTCGTATAGCTGCGTTCTACCACCCTGTAAAGTTTGGCCCCTTTTTCAGATTCACCCTGTATTTATAGCCTTAACTGGCATAGTGGTACCTAACCACTATGCCTTAACTGGCATAGTGGTTAGGCAGCTAGCGACTGTTCCAGCAAGGCAAACTTTGTGTGTTGTGTTAGCTCTAACTAAGGCAGTGGTCAGCAGTGACTTCGGTCGTAATAGGGCATATCCTTGTATGAGAAGGCCTGTATTGAGCTAGGAGTAGCTTCTAGGATTCTTCTCTGTCCTATATGTCACAAATAAAAAAAAATTTCTAATCCTTCTTTATTTTTTCCCGTCTTATGACAGATACGTCAACGGAGTCAGTGCTATCTGATGACTACGCTATTCCTCCCGATGCTCTGCCTTCTGATTCTTACAGTATCGATTCCCTAGAACCCCTACGAGCTTCTATTCCTGAGATACCAAGAAAGGTAAGTCCAACTCTGCACGATTTTCATTTTTACCTCTTTCAGGAAATGAGTTAAAAACTGTATTTACGGAAGTATTCCAATTTTGGTGTTCTAAAACCAAATTTTGGTTTTCTAAGTTTTTTTTAATGTGGTTTTAGCTGTCTTTTTAATTTGTGATGCAATTAAATTTTGTGAAGTCTGTAAAATCTACACTAAGCTGCCATTTTATTTGATAAGAGTTCCATGTTATGCCAATAATAACTCACATACAGAACTCGGTAACTTCTTAAATAAGCTTTTTAAGAAAACTTATGATTGAAGATGATTTAATCTCGGTAAAATCAATTCCAATCTCGATTTCTACAACAGTATCCGTTCGGTACTTAGAAAGTTACCTAAATTAAAATATTTAACAGCAACAACGCCAGTTTAAATAATTGCTCTAAAAATAAACAAATAACAAGTTTTTTTTAGTAATTAGTGATCTGGCAACCTTCGTGTCACGTGTCACGAAGGTTGCCAGATCACTAATTTCTAAAAAAATCGGCGCCGGATATTTTTTCTGAATTCTGTAATCAACCATAGTGTTCGGATATTTTTTTTGAGTGACTGTACTCTTGTATTACAGAGTTTTTAAATATTAGTACGGAATATTTTATGTTTCCCCCAGGGTGGGTGGGAAAACGCAACTTTTTTGTTTTAAGAAATAATTGGAATTTCTTTTTATTTGGATAGCCATTAATGAAATATTGCAATTGATATTTCTCAAATCCTTTGGTAGTATTTATTTGCATCGTTAGGTGGCACTAAATATGGAAAAGGCAAAACTTTTGATGAATATTGCAAATAATTTAAATTTGAAATTTCAGTGGTAAAATTTCAAGAGATATTCCACTAACGTCAACAATCTGCCCCCTTTTCTCAAAGGAATTTGAGAAAATTAACCTATAATTTTAAGAAATAAAAGACGAATACTTTTTATGCTGTATAATTACTAATAAAATACTACTATTTGCCTATTACCCATCATCCATTATCTCGTATAAAAATTTTCAAGGAGTGAAAAACTATGTAAAAGAAAAACTTCATTCTCTTTGAAACACAATTCTCATATTCGCCAGAAGCGATACACTTCTTCTAGTTAAATATCTCGGGAGAATTTCAGCTATACGCTTTTTTAACAGTAGTATGCTTTTCAAAGTTATACTTTTTAATTGCGCATTTTATTACAGTTGTAACATCTTTAAGTTGTATTCTTTTTTGAAGTTATACATTTTCGTTATTCTATTCTTCAGTAAAACATGTAACTGATGCTGTGCTAGAAAAAAAATAGGTATCACAGTCAGTGGCGCACCCAGAGGGGGGGGGGGGGCAAGGGGCCCTTGCACCCCCCCCCCCAAAAAAAAAAACACTAGAAAATTTTCCAGAAATCTTTTCCTAATTAAAATTTATTTTTTATATTTATGTTGTGTGTCTTCTATTTCTATTCTACTTATGAATTAGCGGTCACATAAGGTGGGAATACCCTATAGTTCTCGGGAATCACAGCCGCTGTGAACACAAAGCGAAAGAAAGTAGTTCTCGGGCGGACCGAGCACTACTTTCGTATGCCCGAGCCGGGCCAGCAGGCCCCTCGGCTCCCCCAAGATTAAATCCTGAGTGCGCTACTGATCACAGTTAATTGTCATGAAGACATAATTTCTTCAATAATTCGAAGGAATTTTGAACTCTGTCACTATAGGCATCTAAGCAAATTAAAATGATAAATAGTACTAATAGCTTTTAGATCAACAAAAGAAAGTCTATTGATGAAAAGTAAAATAATACAACTTTAGGCTTCAAAGTTTTCTGTTGAAAATTAAACATATTTGCTAAGCTACTTAAACAGATAACATAAATATAATCCTTTTTTTTTCTTCCCTATTTTAAGGAATCGGTTGAAAAGAATGGATACCTGACAAAGCTTGGAGGGAAACTGAAAACGTGGAGAAGAAGATGGTTCGTGCTAAAGAATGGAACTCTTAGTTACTACAAAACTCAGGTAATATTTGTTGGTATGCATTTCTTAGTGCAATCTTGAATGGTGTCATCACCCTTTGAAAACAATAACGCTGCATTCTAGCTGGTAAGGAATGTGCCAATATCATTATAATCATTTGATCATTGTACTGTTTTTGTGTTTGGTACCTCTTGATTTGTAGGTCTGATCATCTTTTAAAAAAACCCGAATATTATTTAGTAATTGTTAATAAGCCATAAGTAATAACCAGCAGACAAAAGTATAATTTTACGTTTAAAAAACTTCTTCATACTGGAGGGGAACATGACTTCCTGATAGGAGACATGTTCTCAAGTTCCTCTGCTTAAAGACAATATTTCTCCTAACTTAAAACGATTAGATAATTCATGATCAATATTCGGTTTTTTCAATTAAGTTTAATTTTCTAAGCTTATTATTTAACTGCACATTTTTTTTATTATATTAGAGTTTTGATACTTTTTCTTTTTCAAATTTAACAGTTGAGTTGTTTTGCACACATAACGGGCTAAATGTTCGGGTCAAAAATATCCCCAGGTCTCAGAGAACTTCGGGAAGATTATCAACTGGACAGCTGTTAGGAGGCAGATGATACAGCATGTTCATTAATGTGACCAGGGTTGACTTTGCTGCATACAGAGCCATGGTGGAAACAGCTCAGCCAGTAGCATGACAGGCTTATAATCTGCAGTTTCCACACTCGAGAACTACCCATATCAGTATTGAGATTATCTCCCTAAATTTCGAATCAAATGCAAACAAAATCAGCCCATTATCAACTCTCAAGATAAAATTTCAATGTCTAATCATCATGAGAAAGCCATCCTTTCTCTAATGGGCTTGGAAATGCTGCCATCCATCAGATGACCAGTTAAACTGTGGTCCCACCCTGGAAAGCTATATGCTGTGCACATTAAAGAGCAGGCTGTATGGCCTTTACGGGAGGTTTCCATCTGTTTCCTAACAGCTATCCATTGGGTCCCCTTTCGCTAACTTTCTCTGAGCCCATGGGGTCCCTAAAACCTGTCCACTTAGCCCATTGTGTGCAAAAAAGTGCAACTCAGAGGTAAATCAACTCAATGCAACATTTCACCAGTAGTTTAAATTTCCACCATTAGAGGACACTTTTTCTTGTCAGTTTTATTTACAATTTTATTGCTTAATATCTTCATTATCAAATTTCCTTTATCCTGCTTGCTATATAACCAAAAGACTAATCCTCATTTGTTGTAGATACATTAGATTGGGGGTTTGTTTTAATCTGGGGAGTGAGAAAAACATTTGGAAATCAGAAAATCTTCATTTTATTTTCAAAAATAACCCATCAAGAAAAGGTGTAAATGGGGATGCAAAGAGAATCAAAGTAGATGTGAGAGGAATAGAAGGAGGTAAGAGGGGAATCAAAGGAGATGTGAGAGGAATCGAAGGAGGTGAGAGGGGAATCAAAAGAGTAGAGAGGGGAATCAAAAGAGGTGCGAGAGGAATTGTAGGGGGAATCGAAGTGTGTTAGAGGGGAATCAACAGAGGTGCTAGGGGGAATCAAAGGGTGTGAGAGGGAAATCGAAGTAGATGGAAGGGGAATTGTAGGAGGTGCGAGGGAAATCAAAAGGGCTTAGTGGAGAATCAAAGTGGGTGAGAGGGAAATCAAAGGAGGTGTGAAGCTTCCATACATTACTGCAACAGTCCGTGGGACCCGGAAAAGTTTAAGAATTTGTTTATTTGTTTATTTAGTATTTCACTGATTTTCCAAACTGCAGTTTAACAGTTAATACAGAAGCCGATTATGTAAATGATAGGCGACAGGATCATGTGAAAAAGACCGTTTTCAGAATATTTATGTTGACACTAATATTTGAATCAAAAACTAATGAAATCAACTCATTATCAATTCTCAAGATAGAATTTAAATATGCATTCATCAGTAAATTCTGCACAAAAGATATAATTTTTTACATTTCAAAGCATGTCCGAGAACATATTTTAAATTTTTAACTTTCAGATCGTTATCTTAAAGATTTACACTTCTAATTCTTTATTCAAGATATACAATTCTGAAAATAATTTTGCAAGATATGTATTCTGTGTCATTCATACTGAACATTGATATGTAGAAATAAGGTCCAGTAGTTCAGATTGCATTTGCTATTTTCCAATTATGAATTATCACATATTAAGTAATTCACAGGTGAATCTTGTATGCAAAATCACTTTTCTTTCTATACTTTTAGGTTGTTTTAAAATATGAAAATTAATTTTAAATTTCATAGGTACCAGTAAAATATTGTGAATCACTTTTTCTGAACATTTTGCTGCAGGCTTCTAATTTGCTCTCTAGGCTTCTAATTTGCAGTCCCCAGGTTCGAGTCCCACCTCAGCCATCATTTAGGTTTATCTCTCCAACCCTATCCTCGGTCAGTAGGAGACACTGTTGGGCTTGGAAATGTTACTGTCCATCGGGTGGGAAGTAAAGCTGTGGCCCCATATTAGGGTTTTGGATTGGATTGTTTTACCTCTGAGCGGCACTTTTTTGCACACCATGGGCTAAATGGCCAGGTCACATGGACCCCGAAGGCTCAGAGAAGGTTGGGGGAGGGGACCCACTGGAACAGCTGTTGGGAGACAGGTGATAGCCTCCCGTCAAGACCATCCAGCGTGTTCTTTAACGTGCACAGGGTATGGCTCTCCCGCACATGGGGCCACAGCTTAACGTCCCATCCGACGGACAGCAGCCTTTCCAAGCCCATCGGTGTCCCCTACTGACTGTGGGCAGGGCGGGGAGTTTTGCGGAGATAAATCTCAACGCTGACCCAGCTGGGACTCGAACCTGGGAACTACAGATTACGAGCCTGGCACGCTACCGACTGAGCCACCCCCGCCAACCATGTTAGGGAGAACCATATTCTGTGCACATTAAAGAACATGCTGGATGGCCTTAATGGGGGCTACCATCTGTCTCCTAACAGCTGTCCAGTGGATCCCCTTCCTCCAACCTTCTCTGTGCCCTCGGGGTCAATATGACCTGGCCATTTTGCCCATTATTTGCAAAAAAGTGCTGCTCAGAGGTAACAGAACTCAACACAACGTTTCATCAGTAGTTAGAATTTCCATTAGTAGAAACTAAATTTGGAAAGTGACAAACTTTATTTTCATTAAAAAACTATCACTTTATATTTGCGAGAAAAGATAATTTTTATTTTGTAGTACCGTCCTGTGGCTGAGTGGTTAGCGCGGTTGACTACTGATCAAAGGGACCTGGGTTCGAACCCCAGGTAAGGCATGGACGTCTGTGTTGCTTTCTGCTGAGGTCTCACCATCGTCACAGACTTTCTACTGTGGTGTATAAACTGACAGCTCCTGTCAGACCTTTGTGGCAAGCAACTGGTTCAGGGGATAAGTAGTAATAGTAAGTATTTTGTAGTAGGATCGGAGTAGCTCAGTCAGTAGCACTCCAAGCTTGTAATCTGAA
Source organism: Ryuthela nishihirai (assembly GCA_038380435.1). Taxonomy (NCBI): domain Eukaryota; kingdom Metazoa; phylum Arthropoda; class Arachnida; order Araneae; family Heptathelidae; genus Ryuthela; species Ryuthela nishihirai. The sequence goes on from JAWZYU010000030.1 coordinate 32,380,298, forward strand.
GCTCCCAGGTTTGGGTCACAGCTGGGCCAGCATTGAGATTTATCTCCACAAAAATTCTCGTCCTGCCCACGGTCTACAGGGTACACCAAGGGGCTTGTAAAGTTCATTGTCTGTCAGATGGGACTAAAGCTGTGGCTTTCTGCAGAGGAGAGCCATACACTTTGAACGTTAAAGAACATGCTGGATGGTCTTAACAGGAGGTTTCCATCTGTCTCCTAATAGCTGTACAAAAATGTTCTTTGAGTCTTCAGAGTCCTTGTGACCTGGCCATTTAGCCCATGTATGCAGAAAAGTGCCACTCAGAGATAAAACAACTCGAATGTTATTTTTCAGATTGTGTATTATGTGATATAAGAAAATCGTTTGAGTTAATTTCTTTCATTAAATTAGTTTCTTGTGAATTTTGCAAAATATTATCAACTTACATGAATTTTAGCAATAAAAATAATGAGAAAAAAGGACTTTTGTTTGAATACCAGCTATGGCATGGATGTTTTCTTTCTGTTGAGGCCCTGCCTTCCTCGTGTTCCACTCTATAAAGTAATGTCCATGACTAAATGATTTGATAAAAATTAAGAACCCCTGTATTAGAATATTTAGGATTACTTCCAATTACTCAAGTTTCAGATTAACATTAAATTCAAAATCTGGTTAATGTAAATGATAGACAATAACATCTTGTGAAAAAGACCATTGAAGTATAATGTTTTTAAACTCTTAAAATGTAATGAAGTTGTAATGACATTTGCATTTCATGCACCTCCACGTGCAACCAGAGTTTTAATTTTATCCTTTTCCTCCCACAGAATGATATTGGACGCAAGCCACAAGGTCAGATTATGTTAGATGACGTATGCCGAGTCAACCGAGCAGAGGGTGCTTCAACTTTTGAGGTAATATGTCAATCATTTCTGAAATATTTATTTTCATTCTGTTGTTTCAAAAGACATAAAACTGACAGATACAATGGAAGGGGGAGGGTTATCATCCCTCCTCCTTGAGAGCTTGAATAACATATATTTTTTAAGAAAGTCCCAGAAAAGCAGAGACTTGAGACATCAACCCCCTCCTCTCATTACACTCAAACACGTAAAAGAAAACTGGATATGCAAGTAGATAGATAAATTCATCATATGTATTATTTGAAGCACATTACATGAACTTCAATGAGGATAATAAATTATGTTTAGTTTTATTTTAATTTTTAAAGTTAATTATAATAAACAAACCTGTTTTTGAACTATACCAATATTGGTATATTGTAAACTCTACTAGCAATTGAACAAAATAAAACTTTGTTGTTTCACTCTGCTGGGATGCTGATTCAGTCTTGAAATAATCATCTTCAGTTGCCTGCAGACTGCTGCTTAAAGAATACACAAAAGTTGACTTTTGCATTTCTTCTCTTCATGGAGCATTTCTCTCTTCCTTGGAGATGTAATTAAGAACATTTCTTTTGATTGACAATTTGAAAGAGCACTGTGTTTGAGGGGCAAGCTTTGTTAATTATTCTTTAATTCTGTTTCTTTTATATAGATTTGTGTTTTAGAATTATTTCAGAGTTGATCAGTTGATATCTGAATAACAAATATTCAGTGTTCTTGGAGCCACTTTTTACATTTCTGTTCTTAGAATTAGAAGCATTGAATTTTTTGCACTCTTTTTCACTAGAAAACGTAATTATCCCACTATTCTTTCATTCCACATTTCTATTGTTTTCTTCCCATTCTTTCATAATCACTTTTGTCAAGAACTATAAGATTTTAATGGCGATTAAGCTTTCAACAAGACATTATTATAATATAATAAAGATCAACACTGCATTTTCTGTTGTTCTAACATATATTTATTTCATACACTTCATTTTTTAATATTTATTCAGATCCTTACATTTCTTGGAGATAGAAGGATTACACTTCCCCAAATACATATGCCTAGTTAATGAAACAAATGGTAGACGTGGCTTTTAACCCTTTCGCGACTAAGGGAAACATTTTTCCCATTTTAAAATTGGTGATTGTCGTATTTAATTATAACCTTATCTGCATTTATTATACAGAATGCCAAAATAGAACGTATGCCGAACGCAATTACGTAAACAGGAACGTTTAGAAAAAAAAACCAGAACTGTCAGGATGCATAATATATGTACTATGTGCAATGTCCATCTTTGCCTCACAACCAAAAGAAATTGCTTCACCGAATATCATAATTAGCACATCATTTTGTATAGTAATTTTATTTCATAATATTGTATTATTTTAGTTAACATTTTGTTCTAATAAACCAATAAATAAAAGACACTGCATAATAAGCCTAACTATAATTTGTGTTACCTTTATACTCCATTGGGAAAAATATTTCTAATAAAATTCCAAAAAAACTACACATTGTTATGTCTTTTTCTTATGATTTTTATTTATTTTACGTCTAAACAAACTAAAATAAACAGTTACATACTAATATTTACTCTTAGAAACTTTATGGTCCTGAAAGGGTTAATGATGCACAGCCAACCAAGTGGTTCTATTCTAAATGGTTATTATTATTTATGATTTTTCCTGGTAGATGTTGCTTTAAATCGAGTGATGGATTAATCAGTGACAGTAATAAGTATTTATAGATTGAATGGTTGAGCTTTGATATTTCTTCAATGAAATGAAGATATCTGTTATTTTATAAGAGAACTCCAATCATTCTTGAAGAAGACTTAAGAGACTGGGGATGAATATAACTCTGTTTCACTAAACACTTTAAAGTGTTGCACAAGGACTATATATTTTCACAGGGCTAAAGAAAATAAATCTTTCTTTAGCCCTGAGGATCTTGGTTGTTCAGGGAAAGATGGTATTTTGAGAAATCCAAAATAAGACATCTGAACTGCAACCATAATCTATTAAGAGTTTCTGAGCAATCAAGAGTCAATTATACAAATATTATTTTTATAATTTTGGAAATAGAGAAAAAATTGGAAGTATGTTTTACGAAAATAGGATCATATAACGTTTATTCACCTGTTCTCATTCTTTATGATACATTTTCATTGACATTTCTTGAAATAATTTAGGTTTACTAATAGCATAAAGCAAATTTCAATATACAGGGTGAATCTGAAAAAGTGGGCAAAACTTTACGGGGTGGTAGAACACAGCTATACAAGCAATATTCGTCATAGAAAGTATGGGCGGAACGCAAACGGTGAGCCGCTAGGTGGCGTTGGAAATGGTATAAAAGGGTCGGTCCTCGCACCCAACGGCATTTCTACCATGGATTGCCGAGAGGATGGCTGGTTATACTAACCACGAAATGGCGGATATGCACTTTGTGTATGGTGCGGCGGATGGGAATGCAAGTGAGGCACAGAGACATTACCGCGACCGGTTTCTGATGAGATGCACTCCAGATCGGAAAACCTTCAAGCGTTTGCATCGGCGGCTGTGTGATTTGAGCAATTTCTTTGAGCATGTACCTCAATTACATTCCTGTTAATAAAATGTTTTCTGAAGTATCTCCTCTCCTTCTTGTGTTCATTCTTTAAATGTGACAGTGGAAAACTACCTTTTAACTTCTCACCGCTTGCTTTCCGACCATACATTCTATGACGAATATTGCTCGTATAGCTGCGTTCTACCACCCCGTAAAGTTTTGCCCACTTTTTCAGATTCACCCTGTATATCCTCTTATAAGGTTCTTCATAAGTAAAATATGTGACTTAATGTGATTAACGTTTTTTTTTCCATTTGATATTCATCATAGGTTTCTACCAGTAAAAGAACATATTATCTGACAGCAGATTCGAATTCAACTATGGAAGAATGGATCAGAGGTAAACTTATAAGTTGTAAAACAAATTATTTTCTCTTAAAAAAATCTCATCTTGGCAGCTAAAAAAGCAAACTGATTGCAAATATGCAGTATATGATTAACGATGTGGGATCACTTAAGTTATGACAGCTAAAATAACAACAGCTAAAATAGAATAATCTTAAAATGAAATTTTGTGCATAAATAGAAAATTGGTTCCCCCTAGGATATGATTATACCTATTATAATATACAATATTTATTATTATTTATAGATATAAATTTGTAGTTAGTATTGAGAGCTATATTTTCCTTCCTGATTTCTAATTATTTTCGTTCATTATTCTGACATTTTCGCTCATTTTTCTGATTATTTCACTTCTGTATTTAGGTGATACATATGAGTGTAATAGTAGTACTAAGTTTCTCCTGTTTCAAATTTTAGTTGATTGCTTTGATAAAAATTAATATTGCAAAATTCGAGATGTGTATTTGGAAATAGGAATTTTAAATAATAGTTTAGAATTAGGCCAGATTTTTTTTTAACATTTTGCAGTGAACAAATTTTGCTATTAACTTCTCTTTAGTTGTGGGTTCAGAACCACAAATTTCAAAAGTTGCCGGTCTTGCATAATGACAACGAGAGTGATCATTATTTCCAGGATGTTAATAATTCATAAAACATCGAGTTTATTTTTAACTGAATAATTCCTGAACTTCTCTTTTTCAAACTATTTAACTTCTTGGTAACATGAAAACTGATAGCAGAATTATACTGTAATTCATGCATTTGTAAATATACTGACGTGTAGTTTTCTTAATTTTTTTATATCGGAATATATTTGCTTCTTTTTAAAAAAGAACATGTTTTCATAATTAACTTCTAAATTCATTGAGTAATTAATTTTATGATTTTTGTTTCATCCAAATTAGTACTTCAGAACGTCATAAGAAGGAACACAACCCACCTCAACCTCACCAAAGAAGACAACAAACCCTCGATACAAGGCTGGTTAACAAAAGTAAGTTACAACTCTATGAAAGTTTATTTGGTAATATAGTTTACGCAGTTATATTTCCACTGATGCTTAATTTAGAAGCTATGCTTATATCCAGTGGCTTGTAGATCAATAGGACTCGTGCAGCTGAACATATTTTATGTAAAAACCTTCATTTTTGTTATTTAATGCCTACCAAGCTACAGATCAAAGAAACCTGGGTTTTAGCCCTAGATAAGAATGAATGAATGTTTCATTTATTGCAATTGCCCTTCTGCTGAGGTCTTGCCTTCCTCAGACCTTTATGGCATATTTACTGACAGGCTTTTGTCAGACCTCTATGGCAAGCAACTGTTATTATCCTAGTGGCTGTGTGGTTAACATACTTGCCAAAGGGATCTACGTTTGAGCCCTGAATAAAGCAAGACGTTCCTTATGCTGATTTTCTGCTGAGGTCTCGCCTTACTCATAGACATTTTCTTTAATTTATTGTACTATATTTTCCTGCCAAGTATGCTAACCATGTGAGCACTACTGAGATGGTATAAAATAGCAAAATTAATTTTAGAAATATCTACAGCTATGAAACCTAAATAATATTTAATTTCTTTACATGGAAATTTCACTTTGTTGATGCATATTAAGCACTTGTCTGCTGTTCTTTTGTGTGGACAAATGCTGAATTTTAAGTTTTTAAAAATCCTTAACATGAACATATCATTGAATACGAAATTATTAATCAGGCTTGGACTGGCCATAAATGTTCCAATAAAACCACGGTGAGTTGCAGTTCAAAACAAACTTGTTGATCGACTGAAAGCACAAAATTTTAATTTATCATAATGCAATAATTTTACCACTTGATCTATGGGAAATTATAGGTGTTGCAAACTGAACAATGCAATTTAAAGGTAATTACAATTCGTAAAATACACAATGGACTGTGAGAAATTGATACTAGTCCGACCTCGTGTTAGTCTAAGGATTTATGGCATTTATATCAGTCTAAGGAAACTACGAAAATTGGCTACAACAATATTAACAAGCCACAGGTAATGGAACACGTCATGAAACAATATGAATCAACTAAAGGCAAATTCAATATTAATAAGCAAAGATAATGGAATTTAAACAGGGCCAATACAAGATATTTTAATGATCTTTCCTTCATCTGTGAAACAAATATATTTAGTAAAGATATTTTAAAATTTTTTACTGTTGTAAAACACTCTTAAGATTTTAGAGCTTTTTAGAACATTGCTTGATGACCACCCAATTCTCTGGTACCTTCTGACAGTATTGAATCTGGTGTGGCAAATCAAAGAGACCTTAATTGACAAATGGTTACGGAGCTAGCAAATGACCAACAAGCAAACGTTCTGTCTTGTCTTAGAGCTAAAACAATGGTCCAAACATTAGTCTTGACATCTAAAACTGTAACAACTCCAAAGCCCTAAAAATAACTAATTTGAAACTAACTGATTAGTATGCTAACGACACAAATGCAATGAAGTCTATATAAACACAAATCCAATGAATATATAAGCAAGCCAAAATAGAGTTTTAGACTAGAACACTGGAAATTAAACTAAATTAACTAAATTCACTGGAAATGAATATTTGCCAATCAAGGGAACAATCAGTGCACCTTACACAGGTAACTAAAATTATGCAGCTGCTTCATCCCAAAGTAAAAATTCACTAAATAGGATAAATTTTTAAAATGAGCTAAGAGTGACACTAAATAAATGAATTTTTATCCAATTAAATCAGTTTATAACTCTTTCATTTTATATTTATAACCTTTACTTTGGTTAGGTTTTCACCACAATGGAGATATAGGGTTAAGGTGCAAACTCAGACCTCAATGCTTGATCTGATCAACCCCCCTCCCCCAATGTAGAGAATTTTTGTTCTATGTGAGTTTTAAATCCTATGATATGTCTCGAGCCGATGTCCAAAGGAAGTTTATCCAGATGCAATAAAATGAATCATTATGATCATCATCCTCAAGCACCATGGGCTATGGAGGTCCAACCAGACCGTGAAATTTAGTTCTCCAAGCAAGTCTGTCCTCAGCTACATCTACTGCATCTCGACACTGCACACTAATTCTAATAAGGTCCTGTTTGACATTGTCTGCCCACTGCATCCTAGGTCTCCCCTTCTTTCTGAGGCCTTTAGGCACACTGTTCATAACCCTATTCAACAATCTATAATTATTCATACAGGCAACATGGCTAAACCAACAGAGTCTCTCTCTGCACAATATGCTGCTTAAAGGAGGGTGCAAACTCTTTTGCCTAACCACATCATTAGTTACAAAGTTGAACCACCTAATGCGAAACTGCGAAAGCATCTAGTTTCCTGTTATCTTGTTTACAAATTCTTTAAGTTTCACTACCATAACTAACCCTAGAAAGAACCAAGCCATTATACCGTCTAATTTTAGTCTTTAGGTGTATACGCCTATTTCTCCACACTCTCCTTAGATTCTTAAAAGTCCCGGCAGCAATTCGTCTGTTAATCTCATGCCACACATCACCATTATCTGTTGCATAGCTCCCAAGATAATTAAACTGTGACCTGCTCAAGACTGCAACAATTCAGATTAACTGCATCACAGCCTGCCTGACCAATTTTCATCACTTTAGTTTTCTTTCTGTTTATAACCAAACCTACTCTACTACCAGTTTCATCAACAGCTCAAATGAAAGAGTTCATCTCATCAACATCTTTTGTCAAAAGGGCTAAATCATCAGCATAATCTAAATCAGAAATTTTCGTATCTCCAGTCCATTTAAGGTCAAAATCTTTCCCTAGAAGTGAATTTCACAAAACATAATCAATAACCAAGCTAAAGAGAAAAGGAGACAAAATTCACCCTTGTCGAACACCAGAAGTAATGCTAAACCAATTACTACAAGCCTTACCAACTCTCACACACGACTCAGTGTTATTATAGAGCGCTTTCATTATGTTAACTAACTTGTCTGGTATACCATATGATCTCACAATCAACCACAAATTATGACAATCAACAGAGTCGAAAGCTTTTTTGAAATCAACAAAGCTAGCAACCAAAGATTTCTGAAACTCTAAACATTTCTCTAGAATCTGCCTGAGTGAAAATATCTGATCCACACATCCCCTACCACTTCTGAATCCACATTGCTCATCACACAATTGACTGTCAACAAAATTCTTAATTCTAGTAAGCACAATCATGCAAAGAACTTTACCTGGAACAGAGAGTAGGCTGATACCCCTATAGTTATGACAAGAACTGCGATCACCTTTTTTGGAAATAGGGATAATAATAGCTCTGGTAAAATCCTTAGGAACCATGCCTTTATCATAAAAGATATTCAAAATTTCAGTTATCCTTATGGTAACTAGAACATTCCCAGCTCTCAGCATTTCAGTAGTAATTTCATCTACTCCAGAAATTTATGCAGTTTAAGTTTAGAAACAGCCAAAATAACTTCAGATTGTGTTATAGGGCCAACATTAAAGTCAGTAATGCATCTATCATTATTACAAACAATGGGAGTAGAACTAACCACATTGTTTAGAACATCACTGAAATTCTCAGTCCACCCAGCCATGACAGAATCCTCACCTGCTATAACCTTACCTTGTTTATCCTCTAATCCCTGTATACCTGTCCTTTTTCTACCACACAAAATATTAACTAGCTGATACAGCTCTCTGCTGTTGTGCTGTCTAACTGCTTCCTCGGCTTTTTCAGCCAACCCATCAAGCCAAAGATTCTTATCAGCAGCTAACTGATCTTTTACACGTTTATTAAACTCTCTGTATTGCTCTCTATTAGGACTACTAGGATATTGATTAAGGGCATTCCTGCAGTTCTTTCTTATCTGAAATAAGCCAAGTGCCTTATCAGTCAAATAATTCTGTCTCCTCTGCTCCTTTTTCCCTAAAAGAGTACTGTTAGTTTCCAAAAAAAGCCTGTTTAAAACAGTCCCATTCTTCCTCACTTCAGTAGTAAGCAAACCATGACTGTCATAATGACTAAGTAACCTATCATGGTAAGCTTTAGCTATAACTGTGTCTTTCAGAGCTTCAGTATTAAAGGTAAAATTTTTAACCCAGCACAACACTTTCTAAGTTTAAGATGCAAGACACTTTTAACAAGGTAATGGTAAGATCCAATTTCAGCTCCCCTATATGCCCTGGTATTCCTAACAGAACTTAATTTAATGGAATTAGCCCATTTGCTGTTAATTAATATATAATCAATTATATTCTTATGCAGCTCATCAGGTGAAACCCATGTGTATATCATGGTGTTTGTAATAAGTGTTAATTATTCTGAATCCATTGAGTTTACTTACGTGTAGGAGATGTTGCCCATTGCCATTGAACCTACCAATACCAATGGAACCTATCACCCCTGGTCAGGGTCGGTAACAACTTTAGCATTGAAATCACCTAGAACAAGGGTAACATCTCCTTTCTTGACAGAATTCAAAATATCCCGAAGTTCTCCGTAAAACCTATCTTTCTCATCCTCATCGGCATCCTCAGTGGGGGCATAACAGCAGATAACATTCAAGTCTTTAACGCTTGTCTGAAATTTTGTTGTAAGAAACCTTTCATTAATGCACTCATATACTAGAAGAGCATCACTAGCGTGTCTGCTGAGAAGCAGACCCACGCCTTGGTGATGCTTTTTATCATCATTTCCTCAAAAGAGGAATTTAAGATTATTTTTAGGAATCTGACCTGTATCTGTCCATCTGGTCTCTTGCAAGCCGAGAATATCTAAATTAAAATGGTGGGATTCTTGTGTGAGGACATCAAGAGAAAAAGCACTGCAGCAGAGTCCTCACATTCCAACTACCTACGGAGAGAAAATGGTTAGTGGAGTATTAAAGAAATTATGTTTATTGAGAGAGAGGGAATGCCGACAATATCAAACAGCCCCCTAATCGCAGATATGGGGCAAAGACCTGTTCCCCCACCACTAAAGGCTGAAGCCATCTACACTGGAAGAATCCTCCAATGTAGAATTTGACGATGCCAATAGAAGCAAAGAGTTCAGGTGCCTGCGATGACCTCTGATCAGGATTATCCACCAGCTGATAAACATTGCAGAAGCTAAAATGTTTTGTGCATGGGCAGCTAAGTAGTTAGAAAAGACCCTATAGCCAATATTTGATGGCCATCAAAAAGAACTGTTAAAAGCATTTAATGTATAATAGCCTGCTGTCAAAATAAACTAAAGCAAATAATTAAAGAAAAGCCACTTAATCATGACCATTAAATTCTGACATTGTACTCATAACCAAATCATTGCCAGAATCTTAAAAAGGTAAAAATAATTTTTTACACTTGCCTAACCATGATTGGCATTCAGGTTACTTCAGTGAGTTCATTCTCTTCTGTGAAAACTGCTTAAAATAGAGAGGTTTGTCTCTGATAGAAAATATTTAACAGATTTGAAATTTTCTTCCATATTAAATTAGCTATAATTTTTTTTATTTTCAGGTGAAGCATGGCCATTCAAGAAAATGTTGGTGCACTCTTGTTGGAAGGATGTTTCTTTACTTCAAAACATCAAATGACACTGTAAGTTATTCTGACTTACTCCAGCTACTAAATGCTAAATAAAAAAATACCAAATTAATCTGAGTATAAATGAAACAAGCTTTTAGTCAAGGTTATGCCCAGAATTTCTATAAGGAGAATTCGTGTTTGCCATGGTGTTCAAGTGGTTTATGAAACCATCAATCAAGAATCAGCATTACAGAGAGCAGTCAAAAGGTTCTTCATACCTGTCTGTAGATTTGCTCTCATTCCTCCCAAGTTAACAAGCTAAGACTTGTGCAAAAGCTTGTCTAAGCTTTTCTGGTTTTAAAAACAAAGACCATATCATCATTTTTCTCTTCTCTGGAGACATTCAAAGCTCGACCTGCGAATTCTATGCATTGTTGCTATGGAGCCTATTCACGATGGGGAAAGATTTTGTGATTTCACAAGGATGAACCTTGAGGACGACGAGAAAAGAATTCATGCCAATTTACTACAAGTATATGGGAATTATGCCTGTTCATATGGCACTGTTACAGGACAGATGCACAAATTCGGAGAATAATAACAGAGCTTCGGAGACCTCTCTCGTGCAAGAAGACTGAAGGAGACCATGAACGAAAGAACCATCTCTACTTTTCATGAACTCATTAAAGAAAACCCACACATCACCATTCAGGTAATAAGTTTAGACATCAGTGTATCAATTGGCAGTGTAGAAACAATTATTCATCAATATTTAAAGTTCCAAAAGATCTATGCCAAATGGATACCCACAAACTACAGAATAGAGAAAAAAGGCTAGAGTCGAGTCATGCAGGGAGATGTTGGTAGTGTTTGGACCTAGTGGCCCTAAATGGTTAACACACATTGTCATAGTTGATGAGATGTGGTTTTATTACTATACAACTCCCAGAAAAATTGACTGCTATGTTTGGGTTGCAGAAGATGAACTGTGTCCCCAAATCCTCGGGCAAGACGATGTTCACAATTTTTTTTCAGTTCCCAGGAATGGTAGCTGTGGACACTTTACCTGAAAAAAATGACTATAAATGACTACACTAACATTGTTTTGCCCAAAATGGTTAAGGAGATGAAGGAGCAGCATCGAACAACAGGCATGTCAAGGGGTCTCCTTCATGACAATGTCAGTGCTCACAATACCCAGAAAGTTACATCCCCTGGAGCAAGAAAAAATCAAACAGCTACCCCATCCTGCATATTCACCCTATCTTGTACCATGCAAATTCCGGTTGTTTCCAAAAATTAAAAAGGAACTTGCTGGGAAGCCTTTATCAAGGGTGCAAGACTATGCAAAATGCATTCATTCAGAGCTGTTTAGTATTCCCCAACAGCAGTACTACCAAGTGTTCCAGAATTGATGTAGATGTCTGCAACTTTGCATAGGTGCTGGAGAGGAGTACTTTGATGGATGGTAAAAGTTTTGTTGAGGTAAATGGAGGTAAGTGTAATGGTTTTCGTTCTGAAGATGCATGTCAAGAACTTTTTGAACACCCTTTGTATTTTTCTTTCAAGTGGCTTAGTGAGTAAAGAGAAATTATTCGCACTTATGGAGTGTTTGAGTTAAGAAGAATCCTATCGATGTGTGCAGTGTTTGAGCTAAAAAGGATCTGCTCTACTTGTGGAGTATCTGAGTTAAGAGGGATTTGTCCCACTCGTAGAGTATTTGGATTAAGAGGGATCTATCCCACTTGTAAAGTGTCTGAGTTAAGATAGGTCCATTCCAGTTGTGGAGTGTCTTAAGTTCAGGGGATCCATCCCATATGTGGAGAGGGTTGTGTTGATATATTCACCCACTTTGAAAATGATAGTAACCAGAACAGAGGCAAAATAATTATTAAACATGTATGTTATACCCATTTTTTAAAGACCTCTAAAATAGGGGGAAAATTTTTATATTGTAATGGTGTTTCACCTGCATGTTGCTCCTCCCCCTTGCCTAAATTTATTCTGGATATGAACCACGGGGATCATTAAGTATTGAACTTGAGTTTTATTCCATGATGAAAGTGTTGGAAATAGAGGGAATGGGTCCTTGCTTACCAACTTTAATTGGTTATTGAAAAATGCAATGTTAACCGAAACATCGCTAAAAGAAGCATAGTTTGCCATAGGAAATGATACTTATAAATTATAATCAATTCTAAAATATCTAGTCTGAATAAGTTATGATAATTGTTTTATTTTCCACTCTTCTAAAAAATTTCCACATAATTCCCAAAATTAATTTTTTTTGCCATTTTCTCTTTTCCTAATAAGGTACGGTAACCAAACATCTCGTTTTCTGGGAACAGTCCCTGGATGAAAAGCTCTATATTCGATGAATAAATGTCTCCGGAAGTGTTCCTGAATTTGCTTTTGAATAGTTTTTTAAATATTAAATTATTTGTACAGCAGAAGAAGATCTTTTACTAATATTGAAAAATAGTGGCAACACTATTATAAAAAAAGATTTTGGTAGGAAGCGCAGGTGACTGAAAAATTGAGGCTAGAACTGTGTAATGAAAGTTGTCATGTGTTATAGTATATATCTTTTAGGCACTAGAGCTGTCGAACTAAAATGACCAGATGTTTCCATTTTCCAGAGCTGTGTGGTCAGTCCTTCAAATTGAATTTTCAAAAGCCCTGGATCTTTTTCTTTAAATCTGGTCAACCTAACTAAAGTGCAAATTGTATACAGTTCAGTAGTAAAGAATCACAGGATGTGTCCTGTAAACATGGAACTCATGATATAATAAATTTAAAAAAATTGGTTTTGCCACGAGTGAGATTCAAATCCACATCTCCTGGAGACATGCCAGTTATGCTAACCACTACACCACCACTGGCTAACGTTTTTCTGGTTAGCATAACTGGCATTTTTCTAGGAGATGTGGGTTCAAATCCCACTCAAGGCAAAACCAATATTTTACAGCTTATTATTATGTGTAGTTTTTTTTATTTTAACTTTCGTGACACACGGGTAGAGAATCATTCATTTAGTTCACAGATATTATAATTTACAATGTAAAAAATCTGTTATTTAGGACAATTTTTGGGTCACCCTAATAATCAGGAAAACACCCTTAAAATTTGTACGATTTTTCCACTTCGCAAATGACAAAATGATTTCTAAAAACTACTCTTAATTTTATGCTCTGAATTGTCAAAGCACTAACAGAAATGATTGCTCCTTCCCAGAAACCTTTAGGACAAATCAACATGAGAGATGCAAGAGTGGAAGAAGTTTTACATGTTTCAGACAGTGATGAAGAGGATCAGGAGGATTCGATGGCCAAATCAGAGTATACAGTTGGCATCTTTCCCAATCATCAAGGACCCACCTACCTCATCATGGCCAGCAAGCAGGAAATGGTAACCTCTGTTTTATTTATTTTGAAACTATTTCAATATATTGATAATTGAGATTTCCAAACAACAGAGAGGTATGAACACTAAAATGTGTACAAGCTAAAAAAACAAGCATTGTTTTCTCTGTTAAATAAGCGAACTGTTCCTTTTTGTGACGCTTTTTTCAATGTGTAGTAGAGACAAGTTAGGTTACTTTAGCATTGAGAGGAACTTTTTTGCACACAATGGGCTAAATGACCAGGTCTCAAAGGCTCAGAGAAGGTTAGGACAAGAGGATCCATTGTACAACTATTAGGTAACATATGGAAGTCTCCTATAAAGACCATCCAATGTGTTCTTTAACATGCACAGGATATGGCTATCTTTCACACAGCATCTTGGCTTACCATCCAATGGACTGCAGCCTTTTCAAACATGTGGGTTTTTCCTTTCTTACCCAAGGCAGTGAGTGGTTTAGCATAGATAAACTTCAAAGCTGATACGTTGAGACTCGAACCTGAGAAGTGTAGATTCCAAGCCTGGCACACTACTGACTGAGCTAATCTGCTATCCCTCATATGGAAGATATTCATAGTTGTGAAGCCAGAATACTAATCACATATAGGCAAGAATGAGAAAAAAATATGCCACCCATGCCCTTTAATAGAAACCAGTTTTTTGCCACTTAAGACAAGATGATAGACTTTTATGTTTGCCTAAGTAAGGTTATGAAAAAAGAGTTGGTATGCTTTCTCTTCCGGATAATTTATTTATATGGTTTGGGGAGCTACCACAACACTGGATGTCTACAGTCATGGCTACTACAACATGAATGCTAATACCAGGGCCGCCGACAGGGGGGGGGGGCAAGGGGGACTAGTGCATAGGGGCCCGTCAGCAATAAGGGCCCATCAGATTAAGTGACTACTTTTTCTTACAAAAATTATTCTTAGTTAGGCTATATATCGATCCTATAAAATTCCATAAGAACATTATTTGTTATAATATGCTTTTAAAAAGAAACACTAGTTGGATTATGACATATTATCTCATTAATAGTAGTTGAACGAACCATTTCTTAACATCTTCTTTTGTCCGCGTTAACTTACAGCATTTGCTTGTATTTTCCCTGTTAACCAGCCCACCCCTGCAGCAGTAGCAACAGTTGGACTCTCCCAAACTCAACCCATGCGATCATGTATATTACATTGTTCATGTTTCGAGATTCCAGTAACATCGTCTGTGGTCTGTGTGTCAGTGTTACAAATTATAACAGTTTAAAAGTCTCTTGTCGGCACATTTGTTTCAGCATTTCGTTGTCATTTGTTTAGTAAAATGATATATTCATTGGTGCTATTGTCTAACTGAACAATGGACAAGTATAAGCATAAGTCAGGAGCTGAGAAGCGCAAGGAGAGAAATAAAAAATTGGAAGTTATTAAGAAAGGGAGTAGAACTTTGTTTGAAGTCGGTGTAAAAGTGAATGTGGACAGTGAAGATGCAAAAAATGAACTAATCCCAATCTCAAGCTCGTCTGTTCCCGCTCTCAAAAATAAAAAAATTTCGAGTTCAGAGGGGAATGATGATGGTTCTGGTTTTTTTTTAATTATGACGACAGCAGTATTGAAATGAAACAACCAAACAGCAGTGAAAATGATGCCTGACTGCGCAACAGGCTTTTTTTCCTCTGAATGTCATCAATGTGTCCAGAATAATTGCTATTAATGATTTGTAAAGATAAAAATTTTCAAGGGGGGGGGGGGGGGCGAGCATAATATTACATAGGGGCCCATAAATTCACTTGGCGGCCCTGGCTACTACAGTCCATTGAATGGTAAGCCATGACACTGTTTAAACAGATAGGGACTTGACGATTTTTTATGCAATATGCTGGTAAGCAAACATTTTAGATGCAACATGCTCATCTTTAACCCTTTTGAAGTAATTTTATCCCCTGGCATATGTGGTGGGAACAAGTGGGTCCTTTTGTTTGTGGTTCGAGTCCCAGCTGGGTCAGCGTTGAGATTTATCTCCGCAAAATTCCCTGCCCCGCGCACGGTCAGTAGAGGACACCAATGGGCTTGGAAAGGCCACTGTCCGTCAGATGGGACGTTAAGCCGTGGCCCCGTGTGCGGGAGAGCCATACCCTGATGCACGTTAAAGAACACGCTGGATGGCCTTGACGGGAGGCTACCATCTGTCTCCCAACAGCTGTTCCAGTGGGTCCCCTCCCCCAACCTTCTCTGAGCCTTTGGGGTCCTTGTGACCTGGCCATTTAGCCCATGGTGTTCAAAAAAGTGCCGCTCAGAGGTAAAACAACCCAACCCATTTGTTTGTGAGCATCAGCATAGGAAGTGGGAAGGGAAGCAAGAGGGAGAGTTGCCACTGCTAGAAATATTTATTTATGTTGAATAATACTAGTGTGTTCTGTAAATGATTGCTAGGTAGTCACTGGAAGGAGAACTGTACATCAATCCCTTGTGATGATGCATCTATGCATCAACCGGAATGGTATTAGGACTCTTATGGATCCTTGACTTGTTGCACTGGTGGGCCTCTGTTAAGGGAAACTCTGTCACTGTGTTTTCTGTTTTCTTGTGAGTTGACAGCCCTAAGTGAATAGATTCACAGTATATGTTTTATCGGATGGTGGATCAATTTTATTTGAGGTCATCACATGTACCTGAAATCTTGCTTCTATGGGTATCTTCATATCCTACATTGGGGGACATCTTCCAGTGTAGATGGCTTCAGCCTTTAGTAGTGGGAGAATGGATCTTTACCCTATGCCTGCGATTAGGGGGCTATTTGATACTGTCGGCATTTCCTCTCTCAATAAACATAGTTTCTTTAAACATCCCACTAACCATTTTCTCTCCATAGGTAGTTGGAATGTGAGGACTCTGCACAGAACTTATTCTCTTGATGTCCTCACACAAGAATTCCACCATTATAATTTACATCCTTGGCTTGCAAGATAATGGACAGATAAAGGTCAGATTCCTAAAAATAATCTTAAATTCCTCTTTTGAGGAAGTGAAGATAAAAGCATCTCCAAGGCATAGGTTTGCTTCTCAGCAGACACGCTAGTGATGCTCTTTTAGGATATGAGTGCATTAATGAAAGGTCTCTCACAGCTAAATTTCAGAAAATCATTAAAGACTTGAATGTTATCTGTGCTATGTCCCCACTGAGGATGCTGATGAGGATGAGAAAAATAGGTTGTACAGAGAACTTCAGGATATTTTGAATTCTGTCAAGAAAGGAGATGTTACCCTTGTTCTAGGTGATTCCAATGCTAAAGTTGTTACTGACTCTGACCTTTGGGGAGGGGTGATAGGTTCCATTGGTATTGGTAGGTTCAATGGTAATGGGCAACGCCTCCTACAGGTAGGTAAATTCTTAATGTATTGAGAATAAATAACACTTATTACAAACACAGCAACATATATAAGTACACGTGGGTTTCACCAGATGGGTTGCAAAGAAATGATTGATTATATATTAATTAATAGCAAATGGGATAGTTCTGTTAGGAATAACAGGTCATATAGGGAAGCTGAAATTGGATCTGACCATTACCTTATTAAAAGTGTCTTGCAACTTAAACTTAAAAAGTGTGGTGCTAAGGTTAAAAAGTTACCTTTAACATTGAAGCTCTGAAAGACCCAGCTGGAATGACTAAGTAACCATGATAGGTTACTTAGTCATTATGACAATCATGGTTTACTTACTACTGAAGTTGAGGAAGAATGGACTGTTTTAAACAGGTTTTTCTTGAAACTAACAGTACTCTTTTAGGCAAAAGGGAACATAGGTGACAAAATTATTTGAGTGATAAGGCACTTGAGCTTATTTTGGAAACAAAGAACTGCAGAAATGACGTTAATCAATACCTTACTACTCCTAATAGAAATCATTACAGAGAGCTTAATAAACGTGTAAAGGATTAGCCAGCTGCTGATAAGAATCTTTGGCTTGATGGCTTGGCTGACAAAGCCAAAGAAGCAGTTAAACAGTACAATAATAATAATTAAACATACAATTAAATAGCAGAGAGCTATACCATATAGTTAATGTTTTATGCGGTAGAAAATGGACAGGTATACATAGAGAGAAGGAAAAACAAGGTAAGGTTATAGAAGGTGAGGATTCTGCCATGGCTAGCTGGGCTGATCATTTCAGTGATGTTCTAAACCAAAGGTGGGCAAACTGTGGCTCCCGAGACAATATTGGAGTTTGATTGACAATTTTCCGAAAATTTTACATTAACCCTTCGAGATCCGGGAGAGGAAACTGTAGACTTCCCGTAGACCTGAGAGGTATAAAATTCAGAAGTATACCATTGAAATCTCCGTTTTCAATAGATTATGAAGAAAACGAAAACATATCCAAAACTTGTTTTAAACAAGTACGGATATTGCAACTGGACTCTGCGCCATCACTCTTCATGCAGTGCGCACAAGTTACGTGCTTGCAGCGGTAGTGGAACATAACTAGTAACTGACTTTTAGAAACAAATCCCAGAAGCAAATTATTCCAATCTTCAGAAAACTGGCTTCCGACTACTCTCTGTTTTTGGGACAATTTACTGCTGTGAATCTCTCTTCTCTGTAAAGAAATTTTTCAAGTCAAAACATCATGCTATTCTCACTTAACAGCCACTCACTGAGCATCTTAGAACAGCTTTGACATCCTACCAGCCAGATTTTAAACTATTAACTGTAAAAATAAAGTCTCAATCAAAATCTTCAATGAGCAGAGATTAAACATTTCTGCTTTGGTGAGTAGGACTACTATATAGTTGTATTTTTTATAAATTTATAAATACAATTCTAAAATAATATCTTCTGCGACTCTTGAACCTTCAAAAATGTAAAAAAATATTTTATGTGGCTCTTCTTATTGAAGAGCTTGCCCATCCCTATTCTAAACCCATTGTTTGTAATGATGATAGATGCATTACTGGCTGTAATGTTGGCCCTATAACACACTGAAGTTATTTTGGCTATTTCCAAACTTAAACTACATAAATCCCCAGGAGTAGATGAAATTACTTTTGAAATGCTTAGAGCTGGGAATGTTTCGGTTACCAAACCAAAAGGATAACTGAAATTTTGAATTCTTTTATGATGAAGGCATGGTTCCTAAGGATGTTACCAGAGCTATTATTATCCCTATTTTCAAAAAAGGTGATCGCAGTTCTTGTGATAACTATAGGGGTATCAGCCTACTCTCTGTTCCAGGTAAAATTCTTTCCATGATTGTGCTTAATAGAATTAAGAATTTGGTTGACAGTCAATTGCGTGATGAGCAATTTGGATTCAGAAGTGGTAGGGGATGTGTGGATCAGATATTTTCACTTAGGCAGATTCTTGAGAAATGTTTAGAATTTCAGAAACCTTTGGTTGCTAGCTTTGTTGATTTCAAAAAGGCTTTCGACTCTGTTGATCGTCATAATTTGTGGTTGATTGTGAGATCATATGGCATACCTGACAAGTTAACCTAATGAAAACTCTTCATAATAACACTGAGTCGTGTGTGAGAGTTGGTAAGGCTTGTAGCAATTGGTTTAGCATTACTTCTGGTGTTCGACAAGGGTGCATTTTGTCTCCTTTTCTCTTTAGCTTGGTTATTGATTATGTTAACAAAATTCACTTCAAGGGAAAGATTTTGACCTTAAATGGACTGGAGATACGAAAATTTCTGATTTAGATTATGCTGATGATTTAGCCCTTTTGACAAATGATGTTGATGAGATGAACTCTTTCATTTGAGCTGTTGATGAAACTGGTAGTAGAGTAGGTTTGGTTATAAAGTGAAAAACCTAAAGTGACGAAAATTGGTTAGGCAGGCTGTGGTTCAATTAATCTGAATAGTTCCACTCTTGAGCAGTTGTCACAGTTTAATTATCTTGGGAGGTATGTAACAGATACTGATGATGTGAGGCATAAGATTAACAGATGAATAGGGACTGCTTTCGAGACTTTAAGAATTTATGGACAGTGTGGAGAAATAGGTGTATACACCTAAAGACTAAAATTAGACTATATATTAGTTTGGTTCTTTCTAGAGTTAGTTGTGGTAGTGAAAGCTGGACTCTTTGCAAACAAGATAACAGGAAACTTGATGCTTTTGATTCTAGATGCTTATGCAGTATTATGGGCATTAGGTGGTTCAAGTAATGATGAGGTTAGGCTAAGGAGTCAGCAACTTCATTTGAGGAGCATATTGTGCAGAAAGAGACTCCTTTGGTTTGGTCATGTTGCCCGTATGGATAATTATATAAACATAAATGACAATCACAGTGTTATCTGTTGTCTTTTTAACGTTTATAAATAAATCAATAAATATTTTGTGGAAAAAATTTCGCCGACATATGGGAATTGAACCCTCATCTCTCCAGAAACGTGCCAGAGTTATTTATGGATAATTTTAGAATAGTGAATAGGGTTATGAACATTGTGTCTAAAGGTCTCAGAAAGAGGGTGAAACCTAGGATGCTATGGACAGACGATGTCAAATAGGACTTTGGTATAATTAGTTTATGGTGGCCAGATGCAGCAGATGTAGTTCAGGACAGATAAGTTTGGAGAACTAAATTCCACAATCTGGTTGCACCTCAGTAGCCCATGGCTGCTTGAGGATGATGATGATGAACACTGGTATACCAAAAAATCTGTCATTTTTTCCATAAACGAAATCGTGAATTTTTACGTTTTCAGAAAGTTATCAATTATTTTAATAAATAGTTTTGTGGAAAAAAATTTCGACAACATGCGGGATTCGAACTCACGTTTCTTCAGATACATGCCAGAATGTTCTAAGATGACTAAACTAACCCGACTCAGTCTTATTTCCATTAATATGACATCAATCTCCTGTGATTTCTGCACTTGGACTTAGCACCATCTATGATCGGATACAGAAACTATATCTTTTAATATTGCACTGAGTAATAAATCACGGGAGATGAATAAGTCATATTAGTGGAAAAAAGACAGAGTCGATGTTAGTTTACTGGTCTTAGAACAGTCTGGCATGTATCTGGAGAAACAAGTTCATCTCTCCTGGAAGTGCAATTTGTGGATTGGAATTTATTGAATGCAATGCTTCAAGTTTGCAATATTTAAAACACAGGTGTCCAACAAATAATAGTGGGTTTCAGAAAACAAACTTCCTCAAACAGTTTCATGGATATCTACCAGATAACTTAAGTTCTTAGTGCAAAAATTCCTGACAGATGGATTGACAGGGATGGATGGACCAATTCCAAGGAGCCCTGATTTGGCACCCCTTGATTTTTTTTTGTGGGGTTTTGTAAAGAATTGTATTTACTGGGACAAAATTCGAGGGGCGGGGGTGACTCAGTCGGTAGCGCAACAGGCTCGTAATCTGTAGTTCCCAAGTTCGAGTCCCACCTGGGTCAGTGTTGAGATTATCTCCGCAAAATTCCCTGCCCGTCCCATGGTCAGTAGGGACGCCGATGGGTTTCTAAAGGCCACCGTCCGTCAGATGGGATGTTAAACCACGGCCCCGTGTGCAGGAGAGTCATATCTGTGCATGTTAAATAACACGCTGGATGGTCTTGAAGGGAGGCTACCATCTGTCTCCCAACAGCTGTTTCAGTGGGTCCCCTCCCTCAACCTTCTCTGAGCCTTTGGGGGCCATGTGATCAGACCATTTAGCCCATGGTGTGCAAAAAGTGCCATTTAGAGGTAAAACAACACACCCCAACCCAACACAAAATTCGAGACATGAATCTTTTGAAAAACAGAATAAGAGAAGCAACAAGAGATATACTTCAACATATAGGGTAAGAAGGGGAATAACCTAAACCACTAAATAATCCCTAACCACTAATTCTTAACTGGCATAGTGGTTAGGGAGTTAGCCCCTGTTGCAGCAAGGCAAACTTTGTTGTGTTAGCTCTAACTGAGGCAGTGGTGAGCAGTGACTTCGGTATTAGTAAGGCATGTCCTTGTAAGAGAAGGCCTGTAAAGGTTAGAAGGTTGAGTTCTGGGATTGTTCTCTGCCCTATATGTCGCAAAAAAAGAAAAAAAAATACATTTAGACACGTCCAAGGTCGCCAACTTGGATATAATTTCAATTAATATATTACTTTCTTGATTAATATATTGTTTTTACATATCAGTTCTCGAAACTCCGTCATTATTTTTCGGACATTCTTGTGTCTGTTTGTATATATATTCCATTTTTGATGTCATGTGACTCTTTGTTTTTGCCTTATAATAATTCTCCCTTTTCTTTCTCACTTAAAGGATGCTTGGCTTTACCATCTTACTGTTGTATCCTGTGGAGACAACTTAGCAGGGACTCAATATGAGCAGCTCATTGCCAGGCTCATGGAAGTTGATGGAGATGAAAGTAAGCCTTCCTCTGTTCTATACTTTTCTGATATCATTTTCAGGGCTTTAAAAAAATGCTTCTAAAACGAAAACGTTATGTTACCCAGTTTAAAATAAATATAAATGAAAATGAAATACTATCAATAAATCTCAAAACTGCTTTCTTCAGTCGTTTCAAAACACTAAAATATTAAACATCCCCTCAAGCAGCTGCTTGCCACAGAGGTCTGACAGGAGCCTGTCAGTGTATATGCATAGAAAAGGGCAGTGGAAAAGGTGAGACCTCAACAGATAGACAATGCAAACATCCATGACTCAAACTTAGATTCCTTTGATAAGTAGCTAAGCACGCAAATCACTTAGCCACCAAGATGGCTATCTTTTACGTTAATTTAATGAACGGGAAAAGTGTGTGATGCGTTATGCACATTATGTCACATCTGGAGCACTTTTACTCTCACTTTGAAACGTGGATGACTCGGTTGCATATGTATGCCTCAGTTGTAACATTTTCAGATTCAGTAATTAAAGATTACAGATCAATTCTTTGTAAAGCGAATTATGAAGAATGATCAGACCTGGATCTAGAAAAAATTAATAAAGGGGGCCAAGTGATCCGAGTGAAAAAAGGAAAACAAGATCGAGACAGAATGAACCACAATACAATTGTGGTATAAACCTTTTTCCTCCTATTTTAGTAAGTTCCAATAAATTTCTCGAAAACAAAAATACAGATTTTAATTATATAATATTTTGTTGCCCCTTTTTGAGTTACTAGCATTCTCAGAGAGGGGAATATGTCCTCCTCCCTTCCCCCCTAAATCCGGCTGTGTGAGAGATTTTCTCAGAAGTCTGTGGGTTTGTATCTAGCCTGATTCATGACACTGTACTTTACACTTAGATTGCAAGTTAAAGACCTAATTTCATGTTTTATTCAGAGTTCCATTCAGAGTTTATTCAGAGTCTCATTTCTCTTTTCTCTTGCCCGATTTGGACTGAAAAAGAAAATTTCACGCAATATGCAGTTCAGATGTAATTACAGATTAGGCTGACTATACTCAGTTTGAAATATGAGTTCGAATATACAAATAATGGAGAAGAAGCAGGATAGTTACAAGTCGAAGAAAAAATAAGTAGGATGCCATCTTGTTCTATATTTACTATTTATCCTACTCTTCATTGAGAACTCTTCATCTCTGCACCTGATACAGTTAAGAAGGATCGTTTGCTATTTTAGTGTTTACCTTTTATTATGTGTTTTTAACTTTGATTGTGGGTTTACTTGACTTTTCTATCTTTCTTTTTATCCTTAACACTCTTTTGGCGAATCATATCCTTAGTTACCTTTGTTCCATAAAACAACCAACCAACCAACAGTTAAGAAGGAAACTTGGGTTGGGTTGTTTTACCTCTGAGCGGCACTTTTTTGCACACCATGGGCTAAATGGCCAGGTCACATGGACCGTGAAGGCTCAGAGAAGGTTGTGGGAGGGACCCACTGGAACAGCTGTTGGGAGACAGATGGTAGCCTCCCGTCAAGGCCATCCAGCATGTTCTTTAACGTGCATCAGGGTATGGCTCTCCCACACATGGGGCCACGGCTTAACGTCCCATCCGACGGACGGCGGCCTTTCCAAGCCCATCGGTGTCCCCTACTGACCGTGGGCAGGGCGGGGAATTTTTGCAGAGATAATCTCAACGCTGACCCAGCTGGGACTCGAACCTGGGAACTACAGATTACCAGCCTGGCGTGCTACCGAATGAGCCACCCATGCCCTAAGAAGGAAACAATGATGGGATTCATCCATTGTCCATTTTGTCTTCTTTCAAAAAAGAACTGACACTTCATTGTGACTTGTGGTTGTTGAAAGCTGAAACCTTTTATAGCTGCACAAAGTTTCTTCTTACTTTGTCTACATTGCACGACATCTTTTTTAGACATTCATTTAGGATATTGTGCACTGCGGAATAAAAGAACTCAATTGGACTCTTAGTCTTTGCCATTTGGCCACAGAAAATTATCAGCTTCTGAACGATCTCACTTTCAGAGACAGAAATCACTTTGCCAAAGATGAAATAAAAATCGACCATATTCTTTCTCTGTCTGAATTTTCTGCAGTTCTGTTATTCCATCTCTCAACTGTAATACAACAGTGAACCATATCAATTAGATGTAAAAGTAAATGAGAAATCTAATTATTTTAAAAGTTTTAATTACCCAAATAAACTAAGCAATACATGTAAGTTTATTTTCACGCAACATGCAAAAATCGGCATAATTGAAAATAAAAAACAGAGGTGAGAATTTTAACATAAAAAGCGATGCTGAGTTCAAATCTGCACACGAAATTTGCATTAAACACAGTAGCCATGCAAAAGCAGGTCAGTATAAAAAGCACCTCATTTGTACATTCTCATCAGTTCATGTATGATATCTGATACAGCCTACCATTAGATAATGGCTGGATTAAATCTTTCGAGTGAAGAAATAAGGTAGTGAGCAATTGAGAGGCTCGAAGCTGGATAACATCAGTCTGTAGTAGCCAGAGGCTAAATCTGAATTACAGCATTGTAAGCCGCCTTAGGAATTGATTTCAAACAAGCCAAACCATCGCTAGAAGACCTGCTCCTGGTCGTCCGATGACCACATCGACTAAGAACAACCATTACCTGCCCCTAAATGCAAGGCGCCGTAGAACCCATGCAACAGGCCAGTTCTCTTTCGACCTCACTGCATCCACGGGACGTGGTGTATCCTAGCATCTGAATTCTTCCTAACATGAAATTATGCTTTTCTCCAGGGGCATAGCCATGGGGGGGAGAGGCTCCCCCCAAAGCAACTCGGAGTTGGCAAAATTCGAAGCGACTTCGTAAAATCTAGGTGAGTTGTGAAAATTTGGATTTTTTTTTTTAAATTAAGGGAGTTGTCAAAATCGAGGCAACTTGGCAAATCTAAGGCAGTTTGAAAAATGGAGAGATGGCAAAATTTAGAGCAGTTAGCAAAATTCGGAGTGACTTGGCAAAATCGTAGGGAGTTGGCAAAATTCAGGTGAGATGTGAAAATTTGGATTTTTTTCTGTAAAATTATGGAGAGTTGGCAAACTTAAAAAGTTGGCAAACTTAAGAAGTTGGCAAAAACTAGGGTCAGTTGGCAAAATTCGGAGTGACTTGGCAAAATCGTGGCCCAATTATAGGGCAGTTGGCAAAATTCAAATCCACTTGGAAAATACGGGCGAGTTGTAATAATTGGGATTGGGTTTGTAAAATTCAGGATAGTTGACAAAAAACACTTCAAACTTTCAAACTCCCCAAGATTTTGCGAAGTTTACTCGATTTTAGTCAACTATCCTGAATTTCACAAACCCAATCCCAATTATCAGATCTCGCCCGTATTTTCCAAGTGGATTCGAATTTTGCCAACTGTGGTACATTTTGTTAAGTTTCCTCGATTTCTCCAACACTCCTTCATTTCACAAAACAAATTCCAATTTTCACAAATCGCCTATACTTTACCAAGTGCATTCGAATTTTGCCAACTACTCTAGATTTTGCCAACTCGCCGTAATTTTACAGAAAAAATCGCACTTTTTACATCTTCCCTGAATTTGCCAAGCCACTTCGAATTTTGTCAACTCTCCTTAATGCACAAGAAAGGCACAATTTTCACAACTCCTCTGTATTTTACCAAGTGGCTTCCAATTTTGTCAACTCCCTTAGATTTTGCCAAGAGTTCTTGGTTTTTCCAACTCTCCTTAATTTCACAAAACCAATCCCAATTTTTACAACTCACCTGTACTTTACCAAGTGGTTTCCAGTTTTGCCAACTTCCCTAGATTTTGCAAAGTTTCCTCGATTTTATAAACTCTCCTTAATTTCACAAAAACAATCCCAATTTTTACAACTCACCTGTACTTTACCAAGTGGTTTCCAGTTTTGCCAACTTCCCTAGATTTTGCAAAGTTTTTTCGATTTTATAAACTTTCCTTAATTTCACAAAACCAATCCCAATTTTTACAACTCACCTGTACTTTACCAAGTGGTTTCCAGTTTTGCCAACTTCCCTAGATTTTGCAAAGTTTCCTCGATTTTATAAACTCTCCTTAATTTCACAAAAACAATCCCAATTTTTACAAATCGCTCGTATTTTACCAACTGGATTCGAATTTTGCCAACTGGCCTAGATTTTGCCATCTCGCCACAATTTTACAGAAAAAAAATCCCAATTTTACATCACACCTGATTTTTGTAAAGCCACTCTGAATTTCGCCAACTCCCCCACGATTTTCCAACTCTCCTAGATATTTTTTCTAGATCCAGGTCTGATCATTCTTCATAATAATATGCCATAATTTTACAGAAAAAAAGATTGCAATTTTTACATCTCACCTGAATTTTGTCAACTCTCCACGATTTTGCCAAGTCACCATGAATTAACTCCCTAGGATTTTGCCAAGTCACTCTGAATTTTGCCAACTCGCAATAATTTTACAGAAAAAAAATTCAAATTTTCACATCTCACCTGAATTTTGCCAACTCCCTACGATTTTGCCAAGTCACTCCGAATTTTGCCAACTGTCCCTAGATTTTGCCAACTCCCTAAGTTTTGCCAACTCGCCATGATTTTACAGAAAAAAATCCTAATTTTTACATCTCACCTGAATTTTGCCACCTTCCCACGATTTTCCCAAGTCACTCCGAATTTTGCCTACTCCCTAAGATTTTGCCAACTCACCTGTTTTTACTAAGTGACTTCGAATTTTGCCAACTGCTCTAAATTTTGCTGTCTCTCCATTTTCCAAACTGCCTTAGATTTGCCAAGTTGCCTCGATTTTGACAACTCCCCTTAATTTTCCAAAAAAAAATTGTGGAGTTTGAAAGTTTGAAGTGATTTGACAAATTTAGGAGATATGTAAAGATTAGGATTGGTTTCGTGAAATTAAGGAGATTTGACGAAATCAAGGCAAAAATTCATACTGATTTGCTACAATTCAGACATTCAGATGAGATGCAAATATTGGAAAAGTATTTCTGAGAAATTATGGCTAGTTGGCAAAATTGGAAGTCAAATGGGAAAATGTAGGAGAGACGTTAAAATTGTCTTCCCCCCCGGAGCGAAAATCTAAGGAAGTTTGCTCAGTTGGCAAATTTTACCAAAATTTTGCTCGAGTTGGAAAATTTTGGACTTCTCCCCCCCCCCCCCCCAAACCATAGTACGTCACTACACCCCTGCTTTTCTCACATTACTGCATTTGTTTTTAAATGACGTTAAATAATCTAATATACATTAGTTAAATCCATAAAATGAATGTCCAACAATAAAGTATCTCAATAATAAACTAATTCAAATTGGTCAATATTAAAAATTTAATTAATGATTTCAATGTTTGGAAAAAATATTTTTCTGATCAAATTTTTTGAAAATGTATTAATAGATATCTGCAAACTTTTTATGTCTTGAAACACGTCTGACCTTTTCTTTGTTCAGCATGTACTTTAGGTATCTATAAGACAAAATAAATTTTCGCATCACAGGATCATTAATTTTCAATCCTTTTTGTCAATCTATACATTTGTAGCATACACTATTTAATAAATAAATAATAATTCTATTATATAATAGATTTCCTGTTTCATGATTTCGAACAATTCTTCTAAATGTAATACGAACACACCAATAGAGCTTGTGGGTATAATGCCTACACCTAAAAGCTATTCCAATAAAGCAGTTATTACTTTCTTTATCTTCCTCATCCTTAAGTAATGACGATGAATGATTCTGTTAATGATGATTTTATGATAAATGAATCTATGAATGATGCTTCATTATAAATTATTCCATCAATGATGATTCATAATAAATGGTTCTGTTAATGATGATTTATGTTAAATTATATTGCTAATGATGATTATGATAAATGATTCTGTTAATGATGATTTGGAAGGAGTTAAAAAACAGAATTTAGTCACTTGTGAATTTTTCTTCCAGCCTATTTTGTCATTTATTCCTGTGTTCGTCTCTCATTATACTTTTATAATTTTAATTTATAATTTTGATACTTCTTCGTGAGGATATCTTTAAAGAACAAAGTTTGGTGAAAATTTTAACACTTTGACTGACATGTGAATCATATATGATTAACACTTAATTTGCTCGTGGGGCCGCGTGAATCATCCGTGCTTCACATACAAATTTGTAGTTCAGGGAGCGTGAAGCACATGATTCACACTTTCAAATTTTGTTTTAAAGCAACAAATTTATAACACATTATATAAACTTATATTGTATAGCAATTTAAGATCAATTTTAGTTGATTTAACAAAAAAAAAGACATGGCCCCAGGACTCGAAAAAATTTTAACATTGCAGCAGTCAAAGTGCAGTTGTATAATTTTCTTTGACTCATAGAAACATATTTACGCTTTCTAATTTGTCATGTACTATATTTATTTGTTTATCCGTATTTTTAGACAGTGTCATCTGGCGACATCCCTTGCTCCTCTACAGCAAAGACAATTTGACTCAACCCCTTACAAGTCTACCGTCCGAGCAGCTCCAAGCTGAGGCTGTCAAGCTCTTCAAGGTATGGAATCGTAAATTTAATTTATTCTTTTATTTTCAACCAGCAAATTAAGCCCATTGAAAGGGGCTATGATTTTTTGATTTGATTAAACTTTATAGTAACTCAAATGTGTTACTCAAACTATTGAGAAAGTTGCATTTCCATTTCGACAAATTTTGGCACCCTGTTAATCAACAGATACTTGACCAATTGGTCCTAAATTTTGTCCGTGTGTTCCCGTGTTGGATAAAGAAAATCGAGTCTGTACCTATCACAAGATAGGATTAATCCCTTTGCAAATGTTGGAAATTGTGGAATGGTGGGTGATGTTGGCTTCACCTCAGCTGCTATGAAGTTACGAATGGGGAGAAGAAATACACTTCGCACCAAATGTTTGGGAGGAATTGTGAAAGTTATCAATGGAGAATGCAGTAGAAACTGGAATAGCATCTTCTGCTGTGAGTTGACCCAAAATTTATATACGTATGTGTTACGAGGACCAGAAAGATAGTCTATGTGCAAATATTTGAGGTCAATAGGATTAAAAATGGATGAGATACAGAGTCTTACAAAGATAAAGATTAAAAGTCAGAATAAGCATTGTAGGACTTTGTTGATTGAAACCTCCACCAAATTAAGTAATTTGGAAACCTTAAATGCTCGGAAGCTTAGCAGTTATATACATTATGAGATCTTAACACGAACACCAGAGAAACTATGAAACTACAAACACCAAAGAAAAAATCACATATCTTTGTTTCTCTTTGTCAGTTGTGTTATTTCACCTCTTAGGATCATTTACTTGTTGCACAAATCATTAATGCATTAATACCCAAAAAGGTAAATCTCTGTTTTTCAGAGGGGCAGGGTGGCTCAGTCTGTTGTATGCCAGACACATAATCTGCAGTTCCCAGGTTGAGTCACATCTGAACCAGTCTTGAGATTTATATCCGCAACCTTTCCACCCCTGCCCTCAGTGAGTAGGGGACACTGATGAGCTTGGAAAGGCTGTTATCAATTGGAGGTGATGTAAATGTGTGGAGAGAGCCATGCCCTGTGCACATTAAAGAACACGCTGGTTGAGTACAATTTAAGATTTGCCTTTTGAACAATGGAAAACTACTGGACTGTAATATGCTAAATGTCCTAGTCAATAAAGATTCTGAGATTTAGAAAAAGGTTGGGAAAAAGATCTCCATTTGATACTTGTTTGGAACAGTTGGTGCTCCAATCGTTAACTGCTACAGAGGTTAGGTTGTTTTACCTTTGAACCACACTTTTTGGCACATAATTGGATAAATGTCCAGGTCACAAGGGCTCAGAGAAGATTGGTGAGAGATTCAATGGACAAATTTTAGAAGACAGATGGAAGCCTTTTGTCAAGACCATCCAACATGTTCTTTATGAAATTTCTTATGATTCACAGAGTATGCTCTTCTGCAGACACACCCATGGTTTAATATCCCATCTAATAGACTGTTTGCCTTTCCAAGCTTCATTCACACATGATATTTGATTCACATCACAAATGGTTCACATTATCATGTATGCTACATAAGGGCACATATGATACCATAATCAATCCAAAACATCACATCCAATACACAACATCGCAATCAGTGCATAACACCATATCTGATGCTTATGAATACAAATTTTAAAGTATTTTGCATCCATGAATTAGTAAGATTTAAATGCGAAACATTCATAGCTATTTTCATCTAAGAACTATTCTATATTCTATTTAATCTGTTTCTACCAAAAAACTCATTAAAACGTTCCCCTTCACCCCAAATTTCTTAAATACCCCCAAAGGGGAGAGTGGAACCACTGATCTACGCAATGCGTACATAATCTTACCTCACACTTTACAGTCAATACTTATCATCAAATCCAATATTTTAGTATCTGTCATTTTCCAAGTGTAATATCACATCTAATTGACCAAGCCCATCTGCATCCCTTTTCACACTAAGGTACAGTCTGAGTCTCACATGGGCCAGCATTCAGATTTATCCCTGTGAAACTCTTCACCCTGACTTCGGTCTGTAGGGGACACTGAATGACACGGAAATGATCATTCTTTTGGTACAATTAGACCCTCAAGCAATAAGCTTGGTTTGCTATAGATTGAAACATCAATACTTGTTTCTTTCATGGTCATCCTGGTGATGACTAAATGATCACCAAGTTGTCCATAGAAATAATTTTATTTTCTTAGTTAATTTCAATGTATATTTAAGAGAAACACCTGCAACGCCAATAAGAAGCTTTACTTAAATAAATTTAGAAAATAAAAAAAAAAATCTATTTTTGACTTTAATATTATCAAAGTGCACACTGCCTGTACATGGGAAAAACGTTCAAATTAATTTTATTCTTTTGTGGACAGAGATTTTAACAAGATCAAAAGTAATGCACACTTGGATATAAAATCCTTGAGCAATTAAAGACTATGGAACTACCAAACATACTACAGATTTCAGTTCTGCACACATATATGGAGTTGGGGTGGCTCACTCAGTAGTGTGCCAGACTTACAATCTGCAATCCCAGGTCTGAGTCTCACATGGGCCAGCATTCAGATTTATCCCTGTGAAACTCTTCACCCTGACTTCGGTCTGTAGGGGACACTGAATGACACGGAAAGGCTGTCTCCATCGGATGGGGCATTGAACCTTGACCCCATGTGCAGGAGAGCCTTGTGCACATTAAAGAACATGCTAGATGGCCTTGATTGAAGGCTACCATCCGTCTCCTACAGCTGTCTAGGGGTCCCCTTCCTCCAATCGTCTCTGAGCCCTAGAGGTCCTTGTGACCTGGCCATTGTGTGCAAAAAAACGCTACTCAGAGCTAAATCAGTCTAACCTCATGCATCTAACCAGTCAACAATATATTACATTTAGTGGCTACTTTTAATAAAGTTATTTTTTGAACTGTTCACCCACCTCATTCTAGAGCTACTCTTTTAGGAGCATTGTTCATAACACTATTCTATAATCTGCAGTTCTTCATGCTGACAACATGTGTAAATGAGAGCAAAAACTCTCTATACACAAATTAAATTCTATTTAAAAGTGGTGGATCACTCTATTAGCAAAATATTGATTTTTATAATTATTCAATAAATCAAAATACTTAATGCCCAAAAAAATATATATAAGCATTTAAAGTCAAAAGAATTAAGTGTCTTTTATCATGTCAAAGTCTAAGTTTTAAAATCGCAATCTTTAGAAAAGACCAAAAACGGAGTTGAAGGAAAATGAAAAGAGAAACCATTAATTTTAATGAGTTTTTCAAACTTTTACATCAAATGTTTTATAGACCATTTCAAGATCTTGATATTTCTTGATATTCTTTCAGTCCATCCAGTTATTCATCTCGGTGCCTCTGGACACGTCGGGCATTGACTACCACGTGGCCCTGGCCCAGAATGCCTTGTACCAGTGCCTCGCTCAGACAGAGCTACAGAATGAACTGCTTTGCCAGCTTATCAAGCAAACATCCAGACATTCGTATCAAAAGCCTGGGGTACAGGTGAGTGACTGACATTTGATTCAGCTTTAAATCCTATTTAAATCGAACCTTTTTCTTTAGATTAATTAACAACTGTTATTCAAAATGTTTTATATTTATTCTCTTTCGAAATATAATGAAGATATTTATAGATGCACTGGTGTGATCAGGGAAAGGAGGGGTATTGCAACCTGCTTTGGAAGTTTATACCCCAATTTTATGCCTCTATTATTTCCGATACCAACACCACTCATTCAAGCTGCCAAACTATGTACAGTATTCCACTCTCTTATTCATGAGATTTATTTGGACATATCTTCAAATCAATGGCACATTCGAATCCAGACAGTTCAAAAGTTGGGAGTGGGAAGGTGGAATGACAAGTTTGAGTTTAATGACAAGAGTTTGGGCACGTTTAAGTCTCAAACTTTTGGAGACTCCATTTAAAATATGTTTGTTTTTTTCAAACCCTCAAGGGAAGGTTATTAGCCCATAATTCCCCCCCCCCCTTTGGTATACCTCTATTTCCAATACAAAACTAGAGAACAAAGATGCTTTTTTTAAACTATATTAATCTTCTCTTTTTTGTAAGGTAATGAGCTTTTCGCTTATAAGGATATTGTTTTGCATTTTACATAGCACGTCGGACCAGTTGTAAAGAAAATCGGTCTAATTTTCTCTGTGCCTCGTTTAGACAACTAAACAAGAGATCACATCTATAACCTGGCAAACATGCACTCTTTCTGTCATCAGTTTGTCTTTCGTTATACTGATGTAGCCTCTACAGCATCCTTCATATGAGGCTACTTTTCCTTTATGGAAAAAACAACAGAAACATTAAATATAATTTTAAAATCACGAAACAACAATAAAACTATTTATTTAGTTAATTTACTTAATCAAATCTCATTTACTTAAGCAGAAAAGAATATTGTAATTGCAGAAGAAATTCTCAACATTCTCAAATGGAATCTTAAAAAATAACATCTTGTTATTTGCAATTTTTATTGGTGACTAATTTTGATCATGGTAAAAGTGTTCCTCTTTGCAATTATCCCCATTTTAAAATATGTGTAGGTGATTGAAGGAAAAAAAGCTTGATTTCCATTGCATACTTTTCAGCATCTAAAATTATCTTACTTTAGTTATGAAATCCTCATAATCAAAACGTTTAAAAAACTAGAATTTCATTTCCATCCATGTAATCTCTGTGACATTAATATCTGTGGCATTAGTCATCTTCATCGTTGAAAAATTTCTTCATCTCGTGATCTTAAATAACATTCATCATTTTAAAAAAAATTAAGTTTTCATATCTGTAGCTCAGATTAAATACAATAATACTTGTAAGTGTTTTGCATATCGTTCACAATTTCGACACTTCAAATACGCAAATTTTAAATGTCTTGCAAGTGTAACTTCATTTGTACGAAGATAGTTCTGTGAAAAATTCAGCAACTCAATATTACCTGCAATAAATTTTTACTCTATATATTTCTCTTTGTATCAGTTGCAGGTATTTTTCGACCTAATGAAATTAAGACAAGCTATAAAAATTTATGTGAGTTAAAATTTATGTGAGTTATTTCACAGCGAATAGTTACTCAGCTAATGTTACTTCTGAACCTTAACAGAATGACGAAAACTGAGTTGCATTTGAGTAATCGTGGGAATTTTTGCTGATTGTTTCATGATATGCGTGTATTTGTTCACATAGTGTATATTTTGGAACTAATGGTTTTCAAAATTGAAAGATCACCCAATATTTTTTTATCCACATATTATTATGTCGAAGTCAAATTGAAAGATTTGTAACTTCCAGAATAATCTTTCTATGGAGAATTGGGACTAAAAATAAGTTACGTATGTCAATTAAACTATCCAGATATTTCCTTTCAAACAGATTTTTTTCAATGTTTAAGAAGACATTAAAACAGAAAAATTTAACAGGAAAAAAATTGCTTCTAAACACATGTATTAAATTTTATTCAAAATTCTCGAAAACTGGAAGCATTATTCCTCGATCTTTTAAAATGAATTCATTTGTAAATGACTTCACATAACAGCTATTATTTTTTTGGGTTTCAATTAACTTTTCAGATAAATATATATATGATGGGAACAATTACTGTTAACTATTATAACTTTCATAACTCTTTAAATATTAAATGAATATTGTTGAAAATTAGACTTAAATTTCATTGATATTAACATATATATGAAAAATAATATATATAATATAAAAATATAATATATATATTTTAATATATAAATATAATATATATATATAAATTATATATATTATATTTATATATTAGAAATATATATATACTTAATAATAAAACATATATAAAAAAACTAAAATATGTGTAATATATATATTATAATAATAAAAAAATAATAAAAATAACTAACTCATTTTATTATTTTCATTGTCTATAGAATCTCTCTTTTTCAACAATGTCTAACTTGGAGGGCTTCTGTTAATTTTTGCTTTTACCTTTGTATTTTTAAAACGGACAGTCTGTTTTTTTTAATTTATGATCTTTGTCTGAGCCATTAGCAGTGGTAGACTCACAGAATTAGATATCTAGTATGTATAATAACCCCTGAGGGCTTCAATAACGTATATATTCTCCTCAAATTAGAGACTGTACATGTCACCTCCCACCCATTGGAAGTTTCTGGGTGTACCACTGGCCATTAATGATAACAAAAAAGAACATAATTGCATTTATATGAAATTTCTGCTGGTTTTTCACTCCCTAGTTTATTTTTTATATTTCTTTTGCAGAACAAATTCATATTTGCTTTTTTATTGTGGGACAGTGTGGCTCAGCAGGTAGCATGACAGGCTTGTAATCTGCTGTTACCAAGTTCAGTGTTGAGATTTGTCTCCACAAAACTCCTGCCCTGCCCTTCGTCAGTAAGGGACACCAGTTATCTTCTAAAGGTCATTGTCTGTTGGATGGGACATTAAGCAGTGTCCTCATGTTGGAGAGCTATATCCTATGCATGTTGAAGAACAAGCTGAATGGCCTTGATGAGATGATTCTATCTGTCTCTTAATAACTGTACAGTCCCCCCCCCCCCCCGATAGGAGAACACCTTGTCGTGGTGGGGGGGCTTCGGGCCTAGCAACCAGTCGAGGACTTTGCTGACCAGATTGGGTCCCCGGTTGGACAGAGACAATGCCCAACCGAGGTCGAAGACATCGCTGACCGGTTTAGTAGCCCGGTTCGACGGTGTCAAGACCTCAACATCAGGTGCTCCATGGAGCAGTTCAAGGACACGGCTGAACGGATTTGGTCCCCTAGAAGGCACGAGCCCTTTTCAAAGTCTGGGCCCCACTAAGAGTCTCTACCCCAGGAGCCGAGCGAACTTGGATCTACATATCCTTGTTCATGGCTAACCAGGGAACAGGTTAAATTTCAGGTTTCCACCAGTGGTTAGCTTTCCTTCTATAGGACTGCTGTCATGTGAGGTTGGGGATGAGATGCATCTATATGGTGTATTCTTGCCCCCGACTCTAGATAGTCACGGCTTTCTGTTAACTTGGTAGTGTCGTGAGCGGAACCGGGGATTGCCGTGGTTGCTGAACATCTGGCAACAAATAGTACAATAACTGTACAGTGGGTCTCCTTCCACCAACCATCTCGGAGCCTTTGGGATACTTGTAACCTGGCCATTTAGTATATTGTGCGCAACAAAGTGCTGCTCAGAGGTAAAACAACTGAACTACAGGAAATGGGCAGAAAAATGAAACATCATCTTATGTCAATGAAGAATTAAATTAAAGGCTTCGTAACTGGTTAAATAAATTTTTATTGAGCATATGATTGAAGAAAAATAGAATAAGTCAATTAAACTGTCTAAATTTAAATTTTGAACAATATCTATTTAATACTTAGAGAGTTATAGAAGTTTGAATATTGAATAACAGAAATGTCAATCATAAGAATTCACCTCAGAAGTTAATTAAAACTTAAAGTGTTATTTCAAACGATTTTATAAAATAAGAATAAGTTTTAGAATTTTGTGCAAATAGTTCTTTTAATAATTGTCAGTTTTACCCAGATTTCTTAGGCTAGATTTTGCTGCTGTTAAGTATTCGAGCTTCCATAGCTCTTTAAATACCCAACAAATATTAAATATGAAGGTAAAAACACAGTGTGCTGAATTAAATAAAGATTAAGTTAACTCTATAAACACTGTAGGTGCTGAACTAGTCACGTGGTTTCGCGGAAAACAATCGGCTCATTGACACTAACGGAGTAATTGATATTCGTAGATAAATTTAAATCTCATTCAAATCTATCTAAATATCGATTTTAAACAATATTTTTTGGATAAAGATTAAGTTAACTCTATAAACACTGTAGATGCTGGACTCAGCACACTAATAGGAGCGTGCTGAATTAAATAAAGATTAAGTTAACTCTATAAACACTGTAGGTGCTGAACTAGTCGGTGCGGTGAATTTTAGGTTAAATAGTCATACCTGCATTGTCTTTGTTCTTCTAGTTATAGATTCTTTGCTTGTACAAGGAGGATAAGTCCAGATTGTATACTGTTCTTCTTGGGAGCTGGTGTTTTCTCAGGTCCGGTGTTGTCTCTCATGTTGGAGACAGTGTTCTTACATGCAATGGTGTTAATCAGCACTTTTCTGCCTCTGAGTCACTGGGTTTCATTGGGTTCTAAATTTCACGCTCCTATTAGTGTGCTGAGTCCAGCATCTACAGTGTTTATAGAGTTAACTTAATCTTTATCCAAAAAATATTGTTGAAAATCGATATTTAGATAGATTTGAATGAGATTTAAATTTATCTAATACTATTTTCCTATAAAAACCTTATTATGCAAATTACTTCGATCTTCGAATTTGACTCCCCATTGACTTAGGATAGGAATGTTTCCATTTTTCTGTCCAGCATCTGTATTTTATCACTTTCTCTGTGGATCACATAGTTTCTTTCATTGGCCAGATGTTGCTCTCAGACATTAGGTGTTTTGTTTTAGAATCTAGTAATGTATCTTCATCTACTTTTTTTTTTACCCTTCATCTACTTTTTTTTTGTTTTGTATTTTAATATGCACTTTTACTTTATTTCCCTATTTTCATAAAAAATTATTACTTATTTCAATTATTTTTATTTTCTTTGCACTTCTCTTTTTAAAATTGCAAACGAAATAACTGAAGATTTTTAATCCTTTTTTTTTTCAGCATCTCTTACTCTGTGCAACGCAATCTCTGTTTTTATGCGACACGTCTGAAAAGACCTCTCCCACTTCCACCACTTCTCACGACCGACCTCCACCCCCAGAAAGCAAGTTGAATCCTCCACCATTTGTCTTCGTGCAAAGCTGGCAACTCTTGGCTCTTGCTATCTCACTCTTCATCCCAAAGAACAGGACTTTGTGGTACTTAAGAGCCCATCTGGCAAGGAATGCTGATCCCAAGTATGTTAGCATTTCATTACAAACTTATCCTAAGAAAATGCTTCTGTATATGATAGTTATTATTACAGATTCTGGTACTATTTGATTTGCTCTATTATTAGCAGTGGCAAAGCTTCAATTAGCATAAAATTCTACTCAGACAATACTCTTTCACCATCAAGTCTTGGGAAACTTTTGTCAACTATTGATAAAAGTTTCCTAAGACTTGATTATGATGTAGAGCAAGAGTATTGTCTAAATTCCGTTAATTATAAAACCTGAATATTCTGCAA
Organism: Ryuthela nishihirai; assembly: GCA_038380435.1. Taxonomy (NCBI): domain Eukaryota; kingdom Metazoa; phylum Arthropoda; class Arachnida; order Araneae; family Heptathelidae; genus Ryuthela; species Ryuthela nishihirai. The sequence continues at coordinate 32,418,182 of JAWZYU010000030.1, forward strand.
ATATACAGTTACCAAAATTTTGTGTTGAAGAGAATGACAAAGAATAATTTAAGCATTCCATTGTACCACATTTTTGGAACTGAAGGTGACTAATAATGTCTTTTGATGGATGGAGTTTTCTTAAAAATAATAAGTTAACATTCAAAGCTAAATAAAAGAACTAGATGTTATCATGATGAAATTAATTGATGAAATTATCGAAACTGCAATTGTAGAAGGTGTCACAATGTTTCACAGACAGATAACGGGATCGCAACAGTTCCAAACACGAACATTACAGTTGATACCAGATAAAGGTTGGAAACTACTGAAAAAATTAATAGTTTATAATCACATTTTCAGAAATTTTATTATGTTCGCCAAAAAAATCTTAGAAAACACACAAAAAAATTAAATAGTGCTATACTGCTATTCAATAAAAATGTAAAATGATAATTATATAACGCTCACAACATATTGTAAACATGATTTTTATTCATCTTGTAGCAATAGTTGTTCAGTTCTCATTATACGGACTAGATGTAATATTATATTGGCCCAGGGCATCTGTCCCAGCTATAAGAGAGATTAGGCAAAAGAGACCATGTTGCCACCCTTTGGAAAGTTTAAATAACCAGAATGGGAAATGTAAAAAAGGATAATAAACTTTTGCAGGATAATAAAAATAAAGGAGTTATCATTAAACTAGTTCAGAGGAGTGGCCCACAAAGTTAAGTTTCTGCTAATAGGATAGAGTCAATAATTTTATTAATAATGAAATGCTGAATGGCTATTTTTAAAGTGAAAGTGATATATACTTAGAGTGAAAAAATAAATTTTATATATTTCAATATGGGTCACCTAGGGATCAAAATTTGGGGTAAGATTGCTGAATTAAATTACTAGATCTAGGTTCCTAACATAAAAGAAAATTGCTATTATATAGGTAGTTTCATTTAATAAATTTTGAAATATCTAACATAGAATTCATTCAACTGTAATGTTGTAAAGTTCCTACTGTCCATGGTATAACGTTCACTAACTGTCCATCTTATGCCCAAAAAGTGACTTTCACATTTTGGAATTGGAAGCACTAGATTAGTTTTATATTAAAAAAAGTGTATCCCTCCATATTGTTTCGCTATATAGGTCGCTATGTCTTTTACAGTATATCAATATGTCAGTGTAATTGTTAAGGCAGTATTATCCAAAAGAGTCGCATGACCAAATATGCCTCTGGGCTAACACTTTTTCAAATGCAATTTTAGGCCCTTCCAGAGAGAAGAATAAAATAAAAACTACTGTAAAGTAACTGAAACGACATTCCGGTAACAAAAATAGGTAAACGGCAAAATCAATATTTTTCATCTTATTATTTCATGAAGTTTCCTTGCTTTTACTAACAGTTAGTTAAGTTTTTACTTTATGCCAATACACATTAAAAGGTGTATTGGCATAAAAATTTAATCACAATAAAAAATATATTTTAAAGGTATTAAAAGCCAATACACATTAAAGTACCTCTAAATTGCAGAAATATTTAGATGGTCTTGAGGCAGCCCCCCCCCCCCCCCCCCACCACCACCACCACCACTCCTTGGAAATATTAATGGAAATATTAATAGAAAAATTAATTTGTGATGAATATCATAGGTGCACCAAACTCTAATATCGTTATTCACGTAACGTTTACGTTTTCTTTTCTTTTTATTTAGTTAATATGAAAAAATATTTTATGAATCACAAGTTTTCCTTTTTTACCTATCTTCCTATTGCCTTTGGCTTTGACATTTGTCCGTTGGTCGGTTTGCGGATTTGACAAAACGTTGTTCCATCATACCTTTCGAATGCGATGGAGAAAATGATTTATGTGCCAAATGAAAATTTGGGACACGGGAAGTGTCGTAGGCTATCATAAATTGGCTCCTTCATGCTTTCTTCCCCCCTAAAAAGGAGGAAATATGAAAACTATTCTTAAGCCATATCTTCAGAACGAGAATCCCGAAAGTAAGCAATAGATCAAATGAAAAGTAAAAAAAGCTATGGATTCCTCTGAGCGGGGAATATCGTAGACTACGAAAAAATGACACCCTCCCCATACTTTCTTGCCCCTCGAAAAAAGGGGGGATGAAAATGATTGTTCCCCTATATCTCCTGAATGGGAGTGCAGAAAGTAACAAGCTGTGTGTTAAATGAAAGCTTGTGTTTCGGGGAATGTCGTAAACTATGAAAAATTGACCCTCCCATGCTTTCTACCTCCCTAAAAAAGGAGGAAAATATGAAAATGATTGTTCCCCTGTATCTCCTGAACCCGAGTGCATAAAATAACAAGCTCTAGGGAGTATCATAGGCTTTCACCCCCCTGAAAAACGAGAAATGTGAAAGTCGTTCTACTCTATCTTTCGAATGTGAGGGCCTACAGTTGCGAGTTAGGTGTCAAATGAAAGCTCGCATAATGATGGTAGTAAACAATTTCCAATTTTGCTCGAACTATTTCCCCTCTGATAAAAGGGGGGAGCAGATTTTTGCAGGGCTCAACTCAAATTAAAACATAATATTGAGTCATACCTCAAATTAAAGCTTATTGCATCTCAAATGTCATGGGTTACCTCAAACATGACTTCAAAAGGGGAGTGAAAATATGCTCGATGTTTATGAATCATGTATGAAATGAAAGTTTTTGAAGGTTTTTGGTGATAATAAAAAATAAATTAATTAAAAATTAAAAAAAATACCTATCTTCCTATATGGTCTTGAAAAGTAGAAAATAACCACTGTAATGGACTAAAGCATATCGATGGTGCAATCAGTCACTAAGTTCGTATTCCCTTCAATGGAAAATAGGGCGCTGATTTACCTACTCACAAGATTGCCGACGACCTATCTTCCCTGGAAGTGAGTAAGAACTCGGTGACTGATTGCACCATCGATATGCTTTAGATTTATTTTCTACTTTTTAGAACGCATGTAGGTAGATAGATATTTTTTTTTATTTTTCTTTAACTTATTTATAGTTTAACATTTTAATTTAATTTTGGGGTAATTTTTGTAGTTTGTTAAATATTCCAGCATTTATAACCTATTAAATACTGAAAAAAATATTCCTTAAAATCGAGATTTAGATAGATTTGATTGAGATCTTTAATTTATTCAAAGACATATTTAAAAAAATAAAAAAAATTAGAAATCACATTGAAGAAGTGATTCAGCTCTGAATGTGAATTTCTATTCAAGATAACATGGAACTGTTTCCATTTTTCTGTCTAATACCTATAATTATATTTTTAATTCTTATTTTTATACAACAAGACGTTATACCACTAATTGTCCTCTTTCGTTTCCCATTTCTGTTCAACACAGTGTCTACCACATAGTTAGTAATCAGACGGTGGAGTCAGTTGTACAAGGAATGAGAACAATGGTAAATATCCAAGCCTTCAGTGAGATTGCGAGGGGGGGGGCAACTCACATCTTTACCTACTGAAGGATTTGAATACAAATATGATAGTCTCTCTCGTCTGTTACAGACGGCTGCAGAAAAGAAAATATTGTGGGCCAAAACTGGTAGTTGGTCGCCACAGGGGGCCAACAACAGCCAGTTCACCCAGTCGATAGTGTGCCAAGCTCATAATGTGCAGTTCTTAGGTTCGAGTCCTACTTGGGCCATCATTCAGATTTATCTTAACAAACCTCCCTGCTCTGCTGCCAGTCAATAGGGGACACCAATGGGCTTGGAAAGTTCGCCGTCCTTTGGATGAGATGTTAAGCTGTGGCCCTGTGTGTACAAGAGTCATACCCTGTGAGGTTAAAGAACATGCTGGATGGCCTTGAAGGGAGGTTACTATTATCTCACAATAGCTGTCTATTGGGTCTCCCCCCCCTCAATTATCTCTGAGCCCTCAGAGTATTTGTGGCCTGGACATTTAGCCCATTGTGTGCAAAACAGTATTGCTCAGAGGTAAAATAACTAACCTCCCATGATCATGCACCATTCATGAACGCAGCTAAACACTACTGGTATACAACATAAGAAATTGTTCATTGTTATAACATTAAATAAATAGCGAAAAGTTATTCCTTTGTTTTATAATGTGTGTTTAAATTTTTGCTCTGCAAAAAAAGGTACTGAAAAAAAAAAAAAAAAAACAGGTCCCCAGCTATAAAAGTTTAGGAAACCCTGCCTTAAGTCATATATTGCTGAATAGCTAAAAAGCCCAAGAATATTATTTTTAACGAAGTTGTATTTTTCACTTTATAATAGCGAATCCAAATTCAGTGAATTCGAGTACACCAGGAAAAGGCAACTTTTTTTTAATGACTAAACAACTATATTTCAATGCCCTTCAGTTATGTATTTTATTTGGCCTTCAGCTTTACTGAATGTGTCTGTATGCCAGCCACTAAGGTAATGATGTCACTACAAGGGACTCGAAATCAGGATGTTACATAAATGAATAAAATTACAAGATGCATATTGGTTCGCAATTCAAGAATAAAATATTCTAGGCTATCTTCTATAAAATATTATGACAAAATTATAAAAAAGAAATCCTCTTTCATTACCATGGTTCATTTTCCCTTTCCTAGGACAGAGGCTGGAAAATATGCCATTTTTTGCCAGCGAACTTTAGAGAGGACCCTTTTGAATGGTGGACGAGAAAGCAAGCCATCCAGGATGGAAGTACTGAGCATCCTCCTGAAAAATCCTTTCCATCATTCTCTTCCCCACAGCATACCAGTGCATTTTCTAAATGGTACCTATCAGGTGAGTGTTGGGCATGTCCTTTAGTTGGATAGCATTGATTCTGTGTTATATTGTTTATCTGGCTGTTGATACCAATTAATGTCATGGCATCAGAGGAGAGCTTGCTTCAAGGAATGCTCTTTCGGATTTTGGACAAAATCGATCAGTCGGACATGATATGTTTAAAACAATACTAAAAGAGAGCTTATAAATTAAAATCTTCTGCATCATCTATATTTCATCACATTTAACTGCACTCCATTAACTGTAGTTTATTTGAAAGAGTTTAAACAGCTAACATGGACTTTTTTTTGCATTCCTTTACCAATTAATATTTAGAGTGCCCAGAAAGTGCTTTATTTCTGCGTCAGTTTCTGAATTATGAATGTGTCACATTTACGAGTGTTGTGAAATCACTGATTGTTGACGATGTTACCCCTATCCCAATAAAAACAATCAATCTCGAAAGCTTTTAATATTACGGCAGCAATAACATTGTGCAGCACTTATAATAAATGAGTTTTATCTGTGAGCTCCATCCCTGCATCATTGTTTCATCTGCAATTATTACTGATTTATTCCACAAAACCTGGTGCATTTGTGACTGCAAATATTGAAGTAGGAAATGCGACTTCAAAAATGCCTCTCACATACATGTTCTGCTCTTTATATGGGATCACCATCTGCGGTTCCATGTGAATGAAAGCCACATGTTATACAGGGTGAATCTGAAAAAGTGGGCAAAACTTTACGGGGTGGTAGAACGCAGCTATACGAGCAATATTCGTCATAGAATGTATGGTCGGAACGCAAGCGGTGAGAAGTTAAAAGGTAGTTTTCCACTGTCACATTTAAAGAATGAACACAAGAAGAAGAGGAGATACTCTGTGCCTCACTTGCATTCCCATCCGCCGCACCGTACATAAAGTGCATATCCGCCATTTCGTGATTAGTATAACCAGCCATCCTCTCGGCAATCCACAGTAGAAATGCCGTTGGGTGCGAGGACCTACCCTTTTATAACATTTCCAACGCCACCTAGCAGCTCGCTGTTTGCGTTCTGCCCATACTTTCTATGACGAATATTGCTCGTATAGCTGCGTTCTACCACCCCGTAAAGTTTTGCCCACTTTTTCAGATTCACCCTCTATATAAGTCAGAAAACACTGTGGACTGCTTAGATGGGATGTATGAGGGTGGATCTTTTTGATTGAATTTGAGGACTGCCATCACCAACAATTGGTAGCTTTTCATACGAGTTAATGTATTATATGTGGCAGCACAGAGACTTTCAATAGCACAAGCAGTGTGTACAAGTTGAAATGCATTGCAATATGATCGTAAGTGAAAGCAGAACAGTATGCATTCAGTCTCTGTCACTTTCTCGCCTTGGAAAAGTGTCCATTTTCGTGTGTGTGACTTTTTGTAAGTTGTGGCTGATCTGGTGACTAAGCAGTGATATGTTACTGTGTTAGCAAGTTTAATTCGGGCCCAGAACGTTGCAGAAATGAACCAAGTGTATGTAGATCAATGCTTGTTTTCCAAGATCTTGGGTCGACTTCCACGGAATTGCACCCTGTGAAGCATTTGTACCACTTGAAAATTGAGTTTCGTCTCAAGCACTGTTCTCTATATACTTAAGTTATTTCTGAGACTGTCTGTGCACCACCTAAACCTCACTGAACAGAGTATTTATCGCATATCTCTGCTCAGTTTCCAAATGCAAAAAATCTGCCTGCAAAAAAATCACACACCTAATAACGAACTCCTTTCAAAAGCAAGAAAATATCAGACTATGTAGTGTGTTCTGCTGAACACACTACATAGTCTCATCTTCCATGCTCTTGAAGAGCCGCTGTGTTGCCACATATCATGTATTAACTCGTACTAAAAGTTGCTAATTATTAGTGATGACAATCCATGAATTAAATGCTCCCATTAGCTATTTCATTACTTATTTATTCATTACATGAATTACATGCTTCCATTAACTATCCGCTAGGTATTCTTTTCAGTAGATATCCATTAGATATCCTGTTCTGAGCCTTGAAATCCTTCTGACATGACCATATGATTCATTCATGCAGAAGAATTATTGCAGAATATATGCAGAATTCCAACTACATTTCCAAATATAAAATTAATTCTTATTTGTTTCATGTTATCAAACTTTAAATATATGCATTCTTATTTTTTTTCCCTTTGTGAAACTCTATTCTTTCGTTATTTTCTAGGTGGTAGGATTTGATGGATCCACTACAGTGGAAGAATTCATTCAGACCGTGAATGAAGAAGCAGGCATCAGAGATTCTAGTCATTCGGGATTTGCTTTGTTCAGTGATGATCCCATTGACAAGTGTCTCGAACACTGTCTCCATAATAGTGCCAAGGTAACAAATAAATTTTTCCTCTTGCAATAATATATTTGTCATTTACCAATAATCTTGAGAATTAAAGAATCTCTAAAAATACGAAAATATAAAATATTTAAATACTCTAAATAATAAACAATACAATAAGAATTTTAAAGCTCTATGTGTGTGTCAGCGTTGAGATTTATCTCCGCAAAACTCCCCGCCCTGCCCACGGTCAGTAGGGGATACCGATGGGTTTGGAAAGGCTGCCGTCCATCGCATGGGACGTTAAGCTGTGGCCCCGTGTGCGGGAGAGCCATACCCTGGTGCACGTTAAAGAACATGCTGGATGGCCTTGACGGGAGGCTACCATCTGTCTCCCAACAGCTGTTCCAGTGGATCCCCTCCCCCAACCTTCTCTGAGCCTTCGGGGTCCATGTGACCTGACCATTTAGCCCATGGTGTGCAAAAAAGTGCCACTCAGAGGTAAAACAACTCAACTCAAGCTCTATGTGCTTCACTAGATTCATTTTCTATTTATTATTGAGTGATACTAACAACTTAAGCATAGCAATAATTCATAAGATTATTTGTAGAGAATTACAAGTCAGCATATGACATCATCTTACTTAAATGACACTTCATTATAAACGAAATTTTGCTGTTTAAGTTGCTAAGCTACTCCCGTGATGATTGCAGACTGAATATGGCAAAAGTGCATGGCGGTTTCTTTACCAGTTATTGCGTTTGCATACGTAGCGCAATTCAATGTTTTGCATTACGCACATTTTTAGAGAGGTCTTTTCCTTTAGACTTTTGATATTCATACATGCCGAATTGGATTTATTAAATAAGAACTTTCAAAAACTTGAAAACATCTCTTTATGTTTAGACGTTTCCTCCATCTGCACTCAAGCATTTTTTAATCCTGCCTACTCGATAGCGGGAACTGTCTCATATCTGGCTCTAAAAAAAGTGCCGTTGATTTTACACCAAGAGTCAATGTGACAGAAAATTCACCAATCATTATCAGTTTTGTATTGGCGTTAATTTCTGTTGTGTTTATTTAGCATCTTTGTGACTTGGCCGTTTAACCCACTGAGTTGGGTTGTTTTACCTCTGAGCGGCACTTTTTTGCACACCATGGGCTAAATGGCCAGGTCACATGGACCCCGAAGGCTCAGAGAAGGTTGGGGGAGGGGACCCACTGGAACAGCTGTTGGGAGACAGATGGTAGCCTCCCGTCAAGGCCATCCAGCGTGTTCTTTAACGTGCACAGGGTATGGCTCTCCCACACACGGGGCCACGGCTTAACGTCCCATGCGACAGACGGCAGCCTTTCCAAGCCCATCGGTGTCCCCTACTGACCGTGGACAGGGCGAGGAATTTTGCGGAGATAAACCTCAATGCTGACCCAGCTGGGACTCGAACCTGGGAACTACAGATTACGAGCCTGGCACGCTACCGACTGAGCTACCCCCGCCCCTTAACCCACTGAGTTCAGAAAGAACCGCTCAGATGAAAACCTGCACAGCTGGTTTGCTTATCTTTTGTACTATCAATGAAAACAATTTAATTTGTGTTTCTCATGAAATAATAAGCTGAAAAAAATTGATTTTGCCATGAATAGGATTTTTTTCAGCTTATTATTTCATGAGTTTCATGTCTACAGGACAGATCCTGTAATTCTTTATTACTGTAATCTGTGTTTTGCTGTATAAGATAGGGTTTATGCATGGTGTTCACATGCGTTGCTCTTTTAACTGTCCTGCTTTTAACAGCATTGGAAATGACACTAAAGTTATTGAAAGAAGCTTTTAAAGCAAACTTAAATCCAGAGGGTACATTATTTTTTTCAGTATCAGCATTTTCCTTCTATTTTGGGATGTTTTTTCCCTTAATACATTTAATTGCAGTACAGAATACCTTGTGTATTAAATATATGCGATTAGGTTAATTTGTATAATAATTAGGTATTAGTGCAACTAAAAATTTCTGGTCCTGCATGAAGTAGAATTAACGAGGTTAATGCTGGGAAAGTAATTCTCAAAGTTACAAAGTTGATGCATTTCTAGTAAACACAAAATTGCTCGTTTCAAAGTTTCCAAAGTGGAGCCTTGGCAGCCAGAGCTGGATCTATAGGGGGAGGTCAAAGAGGTCAGATTCTCCCTCATGAAAAGTTCAGTTGATAGCATGGCAGGCTCATAATCTGCAGTTCCCAAGTTCGAGTCTCACCTGCAACAGGGTTTGGATTTATCTCTGCAAAACTCCCCGTCCTGCCCTCGGTCAGTAGGGGACACTGATGGGCTTAGAAATACCACTACCCATCAGATGGGATGTAAAGACTTCGCTCCATGTGCAGAAGAGATATACCTTGTGCATGTTAAGGAACACGCTGGTTGGTCTTGACGGAAGACTTTCATGTCTCCTACAGCTGTTCAGTGGGTCCCCTTCCCCCAACCTTCTCTGTGACCTGGTCATTTAGCCCACTGTGTGCAAAAAAGTGCCACTCAGAGCTAAAACGACCCTGAGAATGTTACTAACCTCAACAAGGAATGTTAAAAGCTATTTGATTTCTAAAAAAATTTAAAGTCGACAGACAAAAAATAAAAATAATAGTTGGGTTGGGTTGTTTTACCTCTGAGGGGCACTTTTTTGCACACCATGGGCTAAATGGCCAGGTCATATGGACCCCGAAGGCTCAGAGAAGGTTGGGGGAGGGGACCCACTGGAACAGCTGTTGGGAGACAGATGGTAGCCTCCCGTCAAGGCCATCCAGCGTGTTCTTTAACGTGCACAGGGTATGGCTCTCCCGCAGATGGGGCCACGCTTAACGTCCCATCCGACGGACGGCGGTCTTTCCAAGCCCATCGGTGTCCCCTACTGACCGTAGGCAGGGGGGAGGGAGAATTTTGCGTAGATAAATCTCAACGCTGACGCAGCTGGGACTTGAACCTAGGAACTACAGATTACGAGAATGGCACGCTACCGACTGAGCCACCCCCGCCCCAAAAATAATAGTTATTTGTTTTGAAAATGAACTAAAAATAATGTTTTTCTTTAAGAGTTAATCACTATTCGAACTGTTTAGTATCGGTTTAGTGATTCAAAATAACATTTTGTATCAGTGAATACATTTCTACTATTCTTCATACATAGATTGTAGAGATGTTAGTCACTGTGGTTAAAACATAATTGAGTGATCTGTGTAACAGGAAAGGACTTGCTTCGCCTATCACACAAGAAGTGACTAACATCTCTACAATCCTGTATTCACTGATCCAAAATATTATTTTGAATCACTAAAACGATATTAAACAGCTCGGATAGTGATTAACTTCTTAACTTAATTCAGCTCTGTTAAATTTGTTATAAAAAATAATGCTTTTATTAAATATTTTAGAGAATTTAAAAAAGAACTTTTGGTTATAGTCAAGATCAGTGGTGAAAGTAGGCCAGTATGCCATACGGGGAAGAAATTATTTGCCGGTACGGCGCACTGGTAACAAATTTTTTAGTAGTAGTGCAGTTAACGATTTCTTTTTGCGTTTTAATGATCTTTCATCTGAGAATTTAATTTAAGAAATTGCGGATACTTTCTTTTAAGAACAACCTCGATTTTTAATTACATTACTGAAGTTTAACACTTCAGATACCAAGCAGTTTGAAATCCACATACTTGAGGTTTCATTTCTGCCGACAGGGAATGCCAAGGGGGAGTAAGTAGTGCTTTCTCTCTTTGAACTAAAAGCATTAGCAAGGATGCTGGGGAAGACAGCAGATCCAAAGTCCATTCCAAACAAGACCATTTTTCCCAAGGGGAGTCGTCACAGACAATGCACATTCCCATCCGCCGTGGGGCGGGGGAGGCTCAGTCGGTAGCGCGCCAGGCTCGTAATCTGTAGTTCCCAGGTTCGAGTCCCAGCTGGGTCAGCGTTGAGATTTATCTCCGCAAAATTTCCCCGCCCTGCCCACGGTCAGTAGGGGACACTGATGGGCTTGGAAAGGCCGCCGTCCGTCGGATGGAACGTTAAGCTGTGGCCCCATGTGATGGAGAGCCATACCCTGTGCACGTTAAAGAACATGCTGGATGGCCTTGACGGGAGGCTACCATCTGTCTCCCAACAGCTGTTCCAGTGGGTTCCCTCCCCCAACCTTCTCTGAGCCTTCGGGGTCCTTGTGATCTGGCCATTTAGCCCATGGTGTGCAAAAAAGTGCTGCTCAGAGGTAAAACAATCCAATCCAACCCATCCGCCGTAGTCGTCTGGGTTTGGTCTTAATTACCACTAGCGGTAGAACAGCGAAAACAAATTTGTGTTTTCAAATACTTATTTTAATTCTTACTCGATCTGTTATGAGATGCATATACTTATATATTCATGCTTTCTTCTTTTGTCTTCTAAATATATTTTTGTGAATAATTTAATATTCTGATGAATTTAAAATTCTGACATTTCTAAGAATCACGGAAGGCAATTTAATGGGGGTGATTGGGCATAGGTCTCCAGAAATTTAACCCAATGAGTTTTAAGGTTAAGTGGTAAGGAGAATTAATATTTAGTAATTTTTTGTTACTGTAAATTCATGAAAAATTTTTTTTTAGAAAAACGAGCTAATGTTTTTACTTTGTTGTCTGTTTATCCGTAGATATCGAAATTTGTTGCTTTTTGAAAAAATCAAAATTTTTTTTGAGTTATATAGGTTTGACGAAATATTACGATTCGCACTTTCGGAATCTTCCTATAGCTATAACTATACTCTCTATAGCATATTTAACGGAAAATTTTGAAAAATTGCAAAATTTAAAACTAATATTGCAAGCGATGGAATTACATTAGAAATTTGAAATTTTAGCTGTAAAATGTGAATATCTCGAAGTTTGCATGGACAACAATGATTTTTACCTTTACCCCGAGAGGATAAAGGTAACTTTTGTGTTTCTGATTGGCAATTTTTTAATTGTTTCCTTTTAGTGATAAATTGAAAATTCCTTTTTAGTTGAATAGGCATTGATAAATTATTATGATTCACACTTTTGGAATCTCCCAAAAGCTTTTATTGCGCCCTCTGACGATGGAGAATTTTGAAAAGTTTAACATTTTAAACAAATATTGTAAACGATCTATTTCAGCTAGAAAGTGGATATTTTAGTGGTGGAGTGTGACGATCAATGGCAGCAACATTTTGTCCCTCACCCCCAGGATGATTGGAAAACTCAACTTTTTGTTCTGTGAGATTAATGAAACATTCTTTCTGACTTGAATAGGTACTAACGAAATGTAATGATTCATATTTTTCAAACCCTCCAGTGGCCTATTTACCATCGCTAAATGACGAAAATGTAAAACTTAAGTAATATTGCAAACGATGTATTAGAAATTCTGGTGTAGAAGGTGTTCATGATGAAAGGAATAATTATACGTGCTTTAATTAAATTACAATTGGTTAAAATTCGACCGTGTTATTCTTTATTTTTATAAGTTTAGTATAAAATAATAAATAAATCATTTTATATACACTGGATGATTTGGCCCTCAACTCTAGGGGATAAGAAAAATCTAACTTTTTCAATTTAAGGAATAAATGAGATATGCCTTTTGCGTTTTATGGGAATTAAAAATATATTATTATTTACATTTTCCAATCATCGATTAGTTCGAATTATTACTATTAAGGAGTGCAAAATTCGGAAATAAAAATTTCTTTTTCTCTAAAAACGAGCCTCCCATATTCGCCAGAGGCGATCAGTTTAAAAACATAACAATAGTAACAACCGTTCGTCTTATTTTTTTTATTAAATAAGGCAGAAATCCGCGAATACAGTGGAATCATATCATCAGACCAGTGATTCTCTATGCTTCACCCATATGGGCGAATACTACGCCCACCAATATTCGTAAGATTCAGGCTTTACAGAACAAGATTTTGAGAACTGCGGTCGATGCCCCCTGGTTTGTCACTAACAGACAACTCCATAAAGACCTAGGCATCGACCATATATATACACTTATAAAACGCACCTCAAAAAGATTTTTTTAGGCTGTAAGCAATAATCCCAAGAGATTATTTCTTCTCCGATTCTTTACAATCATACTGTTTTGAACAAGTACAAGAAACCTAAAACGGTAGCGTTCTCTGAGGAGACCTATCCGTTTTAGGTTTCTTATACATTTTTACTGCTACTTTTAGCTTTTCTTATGTTTGCCCTTAGGGGTCCACCTAAGGGTGGTTTATTTATATATTTTGTTCTTACTCATGCCAAATAGGCATATCTTTATGATGGAGATGGTTAGGGGTAAAATTATTAATTGGTACATCGAATATGATTATACAATCTACGATCTACAATGGACTCATTAGTATAGTATTTAGGCATATTAATATTTATTTCACAATAAAAACCCTTAAACCATTTGCTATTAGCGGAAAACAGAGAAATAGAAAATACTGGGTACTGTATTTTCGTCAGCATACACTTTATTTTATTACCCCTGTAAGATGACTTCAATGCAGCGCGCGCCTGTGCATTGTTTTCCACGCAGAACTATGCTTTGAAGCGTACCTCCAAGAAATGCAATCCATTTTCGCAGCTGGTCAAGACAAAATATTAGTTCCAAGGAACTGTTTTTTGACTTAAAAACATTGAAAAATTTGATTGATTTTTAACAAGTACAAAAGACAAAGTAAACATATTTTAATACATGCATATTCCAGTGAATCAGAATGCATATTTTCAAATTTGATCATTGAGAATTTTGTTCCATATTCTCAGTATCATATTGATCAAATGCGAATTATTTCAATGTAAAAATGTGTTGACTAAAATTTACTTACTTTTACTTACCGTGATTCATTAACTGAAAATGCTGTAAGCAAAATCTAATGTGCTATTCTTGTCTTGCATGTGACAGAGATATGATTAATTACTAAGTGGAAAAAAATGATTAATTAAAGCGTGTTTGAAAGATTATTTTTATAGAAGATAAAATTTGAACAAGAGATTAATGAAAGCTAAAAGTATATTAAGAAGAAAGCTAATTATTCTGATGAAACAGGGCTTTAAAATTCAGCCCTTGGAATATTTGTGAAGACTATGAAAACAGCATCCTGTTTTAAGCACTTTTCTTAAAATAACATCTACACCTGCATGCATTCATTGGCACTAGAGTTGGCATTATTCCATTTTGCAAATAAATAGGAAGAAGACAGTGCATTTGAAGCCCAGTGATGAAAATGCGAATTAAAAGTTACTGCTATTCCTTACTCTCCAAAAGAAGATGAATTCAAAACTCGTTGGCTTATTTCCATTATCCTTTACTATTAAGAATTTTTTTGTCAGATAAATGAAGACATGGCAAGGAAATGCCATGCAAAAAATTAGAAATATAATGCTGTGTGTAATTTTAAGTAAATCTCTTAAATAAACAATAGTAAGAAGAGTTGATATGGAGACAGCTCGGCCTGAGATATTTTTCTGCCTCAGGAAAAATTACTTTTAGCTGCCTGAAGAAAACTTACTTTTAGCCACATCAAGAAATTTAGTTTTAGCCACCTCAAGAAACTTACTTTTTTTACTCCCTCAACACATACTTTTAGCTACCTGAATAAATTTACTTTTAACTGCTTCAAGAAACTTACTTTTAGCCACATCAAGAAACTTACTTTTAGCAGTGTTAAGAAATTTGCTTTTAACACTCTCATGATCCACACAGGGTCCTGGTGCTGACCATATAAACTTACTGGACTGAAATATGGCTCTAAGCTTGGTATGGATCCTGAATATTACTGCACTGGTGGGATTCTGTGGAGGGAAAATCTTCCGCTGTGTTTTCTGTTTGTGGGTTGACAGCCCCAAGTGAATAGATTCACAGGATATGTTTTATCAGCTGGTGCATAAATTCAGCAGAGGTCATCGCAGGCACCTGAACTCTTTGCTTCTACTGGCATCGTCAAATATTACATTGGAGGAAGTCTTCCAGTGTAGATGACTTCAGCTTTTAGTGTTGGGGAAACGGGTCTTCAATTCAAACAGCCCCCTAATCTCAGGCATGGGGTCTGCGATTAGGGGGCTGTTTGATATTGTCGGTATTCCCTCTCTCAATAATATAGTTTCTTTAAACATCCCACTAACCATTTTCTCTCCATAGGCCGTTGGAATGTGAGGACTCTGCACAGAGCTTATTCTCTTGATGTCCTCACACAAGAATTCTACCATTATAATTTAGATATTCTCGGCTTACAAGAGACCAGATGGACAGATAAGGGCCAGATTCTTAAAAATAATCTTAAATTTCTCTTTTTAGGGAGGGAAGATAATAAGCATCACCAAGGCGTGGATCTGCTTTTCAGCAGACACGCTAGTGATGCTCTCGTAGAATATGAGTGCATTAATGAAAGATTTCTTTACAGCAAAATTTCAGACAGAAGCATTAAAGACTTCAATGTTATCCGCTGTTATGCCCCCACTGAGGATGCCGATGAGGATGAGAAGGATAGGTTTTCCGGACAACTTCACGATATTTTGAATTCTGTCAAGAAAGGAGATATTACCCTCGTTATAGGTGATTTCAATGCCAAAGTTGGTACTGAGTCTGACTTTTGGGGAGGGGTGATAGGCCCTCTTGGTATTGGTAGCCACAATGGCAATGGGCAGTCCCTACAGGTATGTAAACTCAATTGTTTCAGGATAACTACCACTTATTACAAACACTGCGACATACATAAGTACACATGGGTTTCACCTGATGTTCTGCATAAGAATATGATTGATTATGTTTTAATTAACAGCAAATGGGCTAGTTCTGTTCGAAATACCAGGGCATATAGGGCAGCTGAAATTGGATCTGACCATTACCTTGTTAAAAGTGTCTTGCAACTTAAACTTAAAAAGTGTTGGGCTAAATTTAAAAAATTTACCTTTAATACTGAAGCTCTGAAAGACCCTGTTATAGCTAAAGCTTACCATGATAGGTTACTTAGTCATTATGACAGTCATGGTATACTTACTACTGAAGTTGAGGAAGAATGGGATCATTTTAAACAGGTTTTTTTGGAAACTAACAGTACTCTTTTAGGAAAAAAGGAGCAGAGGAGACAGAATTATTTGAGTAATAAGGCACTTGAGCTTATTTCGGAAAGAAAGAACTGCAGGAATGTCCTTAATCAATACCCTACTAGTCCTAATAGGAAGGATTACAGAGAGCTTAATAAGCGTGTAAAGGATCAATTAGCTACTGATAAGAATCTTTGGCTTGATGGCTTGGCTAACAAAGCCGTGGAAGCAGTTAGGCAGAACAACAGCAGAGAGCTGTACCAGATAGTTAATGTTTTGTGTGGTAGAAAACGAACAGGTATAGGTATAGAGGGATTGAAGGATAAACAAGGTAAGGTTATATAAGGTGAGGATTCTGTCATGGCTGGGTGAACTGAGCATTTCAGTGATGTCCTAAACAATTGTTTGTAATAATGATAGATGCATTGGTGGCTTTAATGTTGGCCCTATAACACAATCTGAAGTTATTTTGGCTGTTTCTAAATTTAAACTGCATAAATTCCTGGAGTAGATGAAATTACTACTGAAATGCTGAGAGCTGGGAATGTTCCAGTTACCACAAGGATAACTGAAATTTTGAATATCTTTTATGATAAAGGCATGGTTCCTAAGGATTTTACCAGAGCTATTATTATCCCTATTTCCAAAAAAGGTGATCGCAGGTCTTGTTATAACTTTAGGGGTATCAGCCAATTTTTTGTTCCAGGTAAAGTTCTTTGCATGATTGTGCTTAATAGAATTAAGAATCTGGTTGACAGGCAACTGTGTGATGAGCAATGTGGATTCAGAAGTGGTAGGTGATGAGTAGGTCAGATATTTTTACTTAGGCAGATTCTTGAGAAATGTTTAGAGTTTCAGAAACCTTTGGTTGCTAGCTTTGTTGATTTCAAAAAGGCTTTCGACTCTGTTGATCGACATAATTTGTGGTTGATTGTGAGATCATATGGTATACCTGACAAGTTAGTTAACATAATGAAAGCTCTCTATAATAACACTGAGTCGTGTGTGAGAGTTTGTAAGGCTTGTAATAATTGGTTTAGCATTGCTTCTGGTGTTCGACAAGGGTGCATTTTGTCTCCTTTTCTCTTTTAGTTTGGTAATTGATTAGGTTATGCGAAATTCACTGCAAAGGAAGATTGCGGCCTTAAATGGTCTAGAGATACGAAAATTTCTTATTTAGATTATGCTGACGTTTGCGATGAGACTGATGATGAGCCCGTCCCATGGCCGAGAGGTTAGCACGGTTGGCTACTGATCTAAGGGACCTGTGTTCGAACCCCGAGTAAGGCATGGTTGTGTGTGTTGTTTTTCTGCTGAGGTCATGCTATACTCACAGACCTTCTAATATGGCATATAAACTGACAATCTCCTGTCAGAGCTGTGTGGCAAGCAGCTGCTTGAGGGGGTATTTATTTATTTTTGATGATTTAGCCCTTTTCGCAAATGATGTTGGTGAGATGAACTCTTTAATTCGAACTGTTGATGAGACTTATAGTAGAGTAAGTTTGGTTGTAAACAGAGAGAAAACTAAAGTGATGAAAATTGGTCAGGCAGGCTGTGATTCAGTTAATCTGAATGGTCGCAGTCTTGAGCAGGTGTCACAGTTTAATTATCTTGTGAGCTATGTAACAGATACTGGTGATGTGCGGCATGAGATTAACAGACGAATAGGGATTGCTGCCGGAATTTTTAAGAATCTATGGAGAGTTTGGAGATATAGGCACATACACCTAAAGACTAAAATTAGACTATATATATAATTTGGTTCTTTCCAGGGTTAGTTATGGTAGTGAAACTTGGACGCTTTGTAAACAAGATAACGGGAAACTAGACGCTTTTGATTCTAGATGCTTACACAGTATCATGGGCATTAGGTGGTTCAACTTTTTAAATAATGATGAGGTTAGGCAAAGGAGTCAGCAATCTTCTTTAAGCAGCATATTTTGAAGAGACAGACTCTGCTGGTTTGGCCATGTTGCCCGTTTGGATAATTATAGATTAGCTAATAAGGTTATGAACAGTGTCCTAAAGGAGTTACTGGAGCCCTCTTTCTCAGGGCTCCAGTAACTAAAGCCCTGAGAAAGAACGGGAGACCTAGGATGCGGTGGGCAGACAATGTCAAACAGGACTTTGTTAGAATTGGTGCAGTGGCCAGATGCAGCGGATGTAGCTCAGGACAGATATGCTTGGAGAACTAAATTGCACGGTCTGGTTGGACCTCCGTAACCCACGGCTGCTTGGGGATGATGATGATATATACTTTTAGCTGCATCAAGAAACTTACTTTTAGCAACTTCAAATAACTACTTTTAGCCACCTCAAGAAATTCATTTTTAGGTACCTCAAGAAACCTTTTGTCTTTAACCACCTCAATACATATTTTAACTCCTGGAGAAATTTACCTTTAACTGCCTCAAGAAACTTACTTTTTAGCCACCTCAAGAAATTTAGTTTTAGCCACCTCAAGAAATTTAGTTTTAGCCACCTCAAGAAATTTAATTTTAGCCTCCTCAAGAAACTTACATTTAGTCACGTCAAGAAATTTAGTTTTAGCTACCTCAAGAATCTTAGTTTTAGCCACCTCAAGAGACTTACTTTTAGTAGTGTCAATAAGTATAGTTTTAACTGCCTGAAAAAACATATTTTTAGCTGCTTTAGAAACTCATTTTTAGCAACTTCAAATAACTTACTGTTAGCTACCTCAACAAACTTACTTTTAGCTACATCATGAAATACACCCAATTCTGTTTTTACACGGATATTGTTACACGATTTTGATTTAACACGGTTTAGAAAAAATTCCAATTCTTTTTTACACGATTTATTTTGATCTAACACTGTTCAAAAAGCGCCTTTTTAAAAATCTCTATTTGAATTTTAATTCTGAAAAAATATTCCTATTCAAGAAAAAATTCTTAGAATTTACATTTATAACAAAGATACCGCTTTTGTGGTCACATTTTTCGAAGTAGTTTTAGCATTGAAAATGTTATAAAGATACACATTTTGTGCACTAAAATCCCCAAAATAAAAACTACACTAACACTACTACACAACAAGTTTTCTTTATTTTATTCTCGATTTTATGAAAAAAATTGTACAAAACCTACTTCATTCGGAATTGGCAACATTGGCAACATTGAGTTCCGGAAATTCCCCTCAATTTCATAATTTCATCTTCAATACATACGTTTGTCTTGGTCTCTAAATCCGTGTTTAAAGTTAGAAGTGTTTAGATGTTTAATACAAGAAATGGAAAAAAAAAATTTTTATTTGTTTTTTGAAGTTTTGTGTGCATCTATTGTTAGGAAGTGACAACGAATAAATTATAGTTGTTAAGCATATGTAAGTCATAATTTTTGCACTTTTGTACTCTTGAATTAGTGACTTATTTTTTTATGAAGAATAATTTACTTTATATGTACATATAATTATCTTTATAAGTTTATAAAATAAAAAATGTGTTTAATGAATAAAAATCAAATAAAGATTTCATTAAAGATTTTTTCATATGATTTGTTTGAAAACAACTTATTATTTGTACTTGGTTTTCGCGTCTGGAACCAATCTTCTATTTTTTCATGTGCTCTGTATTTTTTTACACGGTTTTTTTTAGCACTGTTTTTTCGGGATACCTATCTGCCATGTAAAACCAGAATTGGGTGTATACTTTTAGCCACCTCAGGAAATTTACTTTTAGCACTGTGAATAAATTTACTTTTAACTGACTCAAGAAATATATTTTTAGCTGCATCAAAAAACTCACTTTAAGTCACTTTCCGCCTCAAGAAACTTACTTTTTGCCACCTCAAGAAATTTAGTTTTAGTCACACAAAGAAATTTAGTTTTAACAGTGTCAAGAAATTTGCTTTTAACTGTCTCACGAAACATACTTTTAGCTGCATCAAGAAACTTTTAGTAATCTCAAGAAATTTAGTTTTAGCCTCCACACGAAACTTACTTTTAGTCACGTCAAGAACTCTCTTCAGATCTGTGGTCAGTGCTCCCTGGTTTGTTAAAAATAATACCATTCACACTGATTTCGGTACTGACTACGTAGGGGCGGGGGTGGCTCAGTCGGTAGCACGCCAGGCTCGTAATCTGTAGTTCCCAGGTTCGAGTCCCAGCTGGGTCAGCGTTGAGATTTATCTCCGCAAAAATTCCCCGCCCTGCCCACGGTCAGTAGGGGACACCGATGGGCTTGGAAAGGCCGCCGTCCGTCGGATGGGACGTTAAGCCGTGGCCCCGTGTGCGGGAGAGCCATACCCTGTGCACGTTAAAGAACACACTGGATGGCCTTGACGGGAGGCTACCATCTGTCTCCCAACAGCTGTTCCAGTGGGTCCCCTCCCCCAACCTTCTCTGAGCCTTCGGGGTCCTTGTGGCCTGGCCATTTAGCCCATGGTGTGCAAAAAAGTGCCGCTCAGAGGTAAAACAACCCAACCCAACTGACTACGTATACGAAAACTCGCGCAGGCCTTTTTTGAATCAGTGGGAGATCATCCTTATGATATATAAGAACATTGATCAATTACGATCTCTTGGTTTTAAACCAATTCAAGCGTCCTAATATTATGGGGGGCAGGGGTGGCTCAGTCGGTAGCGCGCCAGGCTCGTAATCTGTAGTTCCCAGGTTCGAGTCCCAGCTGGGTCAGCGTTGAGATTTATCTCCGCAAAATTCCCCGCCCTGCCCACGGTCAGTAGGGGACACCGATGGGCTTGGAAAGGCCGCCGTCCGTCGGATGGGACGTTTAAGCCGTGGCCCCATGTGCGGGAGAGCCATACCCTGTGCACGTTAAAGAACACGCTGGATGGCCTTGACGGGAGGCTACCATCTGTCTCCCAACAGCTGTTCCAGTGGGTCCCCTCCCCCAACCTTCTTTGAGCCTTCGGGGTCCATGTGACCTGGCCATTTAGCCCATGGTGTGCAAAAAAGCGCCGCTCAGAGGTAACACAACCCAACCCTAATATTATGGTGTTTGACACTCGCATGTTTAACTTTTAGTTGTGCTTTTTATAGCAAATTTGTTTTGTCCTTATGACCCCTTTGGGGTTTATGTGTTTAAACTTTGTTTTGCCCTTGTAGCCCCTTTGGGTTTATGTGTTTAAACTTTGTTATTATCAATAAGGTACTATTTTAGACTTCGAGATATAAGCCCTAGGCTTGGAGCTCAAAAAATTAATCCAAGATATCAGATCACGTCAAGAAATTTAGTTTCAGCTGCCTCAAGAAAAACCTCAAGAAGAACTTTCCCAAAAAACTTTCAAGAAGTCAACCTCAAGAAACTTACTTTTAGCTGTTTCAAGAAACTTGCTTTCACCACCTCAAGAAACATACTTTTTACTGCCTCAAGAAGCTTACGTTTAGCAGCGTCATTAAATTTACTTTTAGGTGCCTCAAGGAACATACTTTTAGCCTCCCCTCAAGAAACTTACTTTTAACCGCCTCAATAAATTTGCTTTTACACACCTTAAAGAATTTTCAGCCATCTCAAGAAACTTATTTTTAGTACCTCAAGAAACTCACCTTTAGCCTCCTCTCAAGGAACTTACTTTTAGCCTCTTTTAAAAGAACTTTGAGCCGCCTCAAGAAACTTGCTTTTAGCCACCTGCAGAAACTTTTAGCTATCTTAAGAAACTTATTTTTAGTACCTCAAGAAACTTATTTTTAGTACCTCAAGAAACTTATTTTTAGTACTTCAAGAAACTTATTTTTAGTACCTCAAGAAACTCACCTTTAGCCTCCTCTCAAGGAACTTACTTTTAGCCTCTTTTAAAAGAACTTACTTTGAGCCGCCTCAAGAAACTTGCTTTTAGCCAGCTGCAGAAACTTTTAGCTATCTTAAGAAACTTATTTTTAGTACCTCAAGAAACTTACTTTTAACCTCCTCTCATAGAACTTACTTTTAGCTGCCTCAAGAAATTTACTTTTAGCCACCTGTAGAACTTACTTTTAGCTATCTTAAGAAGCTTATTTTTAGCTTACATTACATTTATACTTTTTAAATTTTATTTTGTTTTTTAAAAATTTTGTTACCGACCTTTGAAACACAGGGGAGAAAAATTATCCCGAAAGGCATATTTGGAATACTTGCCCCCTCCTATATTTTCATTTCCTCCCCAGCCGCATTTTTACGAGATCGTACTTAATAGATATTAAATTTCAACAGTTACGCAAGTGTAAAACACTCAATTTAAATAAGTATGAAAAAAAAATTGTTTCAAAAGGATTAGGGGAAATGCTATCTCTGTGGCACTTATCCGTTCTTAATTAGGAATATTTGTTTCAGCGTTTGTGGAAGAATCATAATATCTATAGCTTACTTTTAATGCAATAAAAGTTTAAAATGTAATTCATAAGCAAATATTTAATCTGTGGAATTTGTATTTTTCAGTTATGTGATGTGATTTCCAAATGGGAACAAGCTCTTCGGGAAAAACATTTGGGAAAATTCGAAAGTACCAAAGTTGTAAAGCTCACTTATAAAAATAGGTAAGACTCTCGATAAACGGTTGAAGATTAATCCAGAAATATTTCGGTGTTTTTGCTATTTCTGAAAAAAATGTTTTGATTTCAAAAATACAAAACCTATATATATATGATACTTATATAATGCTATTATTTTCGTTTATTTTTCCATCAATCAGGCCAGAAAATTTTAGCAGCTTTTAATTTTTATTGTTTTCTTTTTGCATTTCCTTAAACGTTGTTTAACTTCTTTTTATTATCATGTGTTAAGAGAAAGAGACTATCAATCCAGGCCTTTCCTTACACTCCCTTCTATTAGAAATAAACTCATTGTCTTATTGGTAAAGAAATTCTGTCACTTCTCCTCCGTTCAATTAAGAGCAGAACTGGTCTGAAGAAACTCCAGCTTCAAATATTTTAGTTCAGGTCTTCCACTGCAATTGCAAACAACTCCATTTGTGAGCTGCCTCAGTAATGGTGCAGAATATCATGTTACAACATCAATAAACCTGTACTTACTACGAATTCTGTTTTTTCGTCTTAATAAATAGCAATTAATAAAAATTCTAAGCACCCAAACATGGTAAGCTTTGACAAATTCAAAGTTTTTCAAAGATTCGATATTAAACGTAATTCTTTTTTCTCTGTTTTCATTTCTTAAGCTTCAACTCTAAGTCACCTAACAAATTAACGTTCACAACCGATCTGATCATGCCTGTACGATTTGGTGTTCTTAACAAAACTAGATCTCAACTGTTAACAGAAAGAGTTTTCTGTGAATAGAAGAGAATTCAATTTTCCTTCTATAAAAAAACTTAAATAATTCTAAAGTAATATACATTATTCCATATATAATACTGACACATTTGACGATCAAAAATTCGCAAACTATGAGTAAAAATATCCACTAGATGCAAATACTATAAATAAATAAACAATCAAAACAACAAGTATCATTTATATCCTGTACGTCTTTAATCCGCTTCCCAAACTCAGAACAAAAGTTGAATATTCTCAGATTGTTCACTCTAACTCCTAAGTATAATGCAAAGAATTTTAAAACTAGTTTCATTCTTTATTTTTACTCATTTCAAAAACCTTAGCTGCCAAATAAATATAATGCTTATCTGCAGTGATATCGAGTCATTAGGAGCTACTGGTGCTCAACCCTTCATGAAATTCCTAAAGTTTCACTTTTAATTGAGAAAACAAAAACTACGCTAAAATTTTGATAGAAAACGAGGATTTAATGTCTGAGCTAACATTTTAAACAGGAAAACTTAGTCGTGCTACTTTCTATTCACATTTGGATTTTGATTGACAGTGCCAGCTGAAAAAGGAAGATCATTCAGAGCCCCAGCCTTTTTAACTAGCCCTTATGAACGGGAAATCGTGACGTAACCCATGCTGTTACACCTCTGTTACTGAAACTCCTATATCAGCCGTCTTATACTAGCTCATATAAGATACTTTGTGTATTCATTCACTTGCAATGGGCAATCAACATAAAAAAAGTCTAAAACAGATCAATAGATATCTCCCTTAGCAGGGGCGGGGGTGGCTCAGTCGGTAGCACGCCAGACTCGTAATCTGTAGTTCCCAGGTTCGAGTCCCAGCTGGGTCAGCGTTGAGATTTATCTCCGCAAAATTCCCCGCCCTGCCCACGGTCAGCAGGGGACACCGATGGGCTTGGAAAGGCCGCCGTCCGTCGGATGGGACGTTAAGCCATGGCCCCTTGTGCGGGAGAACCATACCCTGTGCACGTTAAAGAACACGCTGGATGGCCTTGACGGGAGGCTACCATCTGTCTCCCAACAGCTGTTCCAGTGGGTCCCCTCCCCCAACCTTCTCTGAGCCTTCGGGGTCCATGTGACCTGGCCATTTAGCCCATGGTGTGCAAAAAAGTGCCGCTCAGAGGTAAAACAACCCAACAACCCAACTCCCTTACACAGAAGTCCAGCATTGCAGAAAGCCAAAAAACTCATCAAACCATAATTGAAAGCAGCAGTCGATCCAGATGATTTAATGATTGAAACTAAAACCTTGTGAAGTTGATCACTTCTTAATCCGATGGAAAAGCTGAAAACATGTCATAAAGAAACTGGATAGAAAAGTGAAACTGATCTGGCAGACCTTCCCCTTTGGAGGAAATAAGATCTGTACCACATAAATGCTGATTCTGACTCTAACTCTCAGAAAAAAAATGGCCAAACTAAATAAAAAAAATAAATACCCCCTCAAGCAGCTGCTTACCATAGAGGTTTGACAGGAGCCTGTCAGTTTATATGCCATAGTAAAAGGTCTGTGAGGATGGCAGGACCTCAGCAGAAAAACGACACGAACATCCATGCCTTATCCGGGGCTCGAACCCAGGCCCCTTAGATCAGTAGCCAAACGCGCTAACCACTCGGCCACGAGGAGAAACAAACTAAAGTTTTTTTTTTCACACAGCCATACGTTTTAAAAATGTTTTTTTATGTACAACTTTTTAATTTATTTATATATGAGATGCAATGTGTGAGGCTTTTGTTTATTGTTATATTTTTCTCTTTTTTTATCATTTTCTTTACATATATACTTATTTTATGCAACTTTTCTATACATAGATCCATTTTTTCAAACTTTTCATCAAATTTTGTTATTTTAATGACAATAATAATAGTAATATGTTACAATAATAAGTAGAAGTAATGTGTTACTCGATTTTAATTCTGTAAACAGAACAAGGAAACCTCTGTGCACTTTCCTAAATTAATGCAAAAAATATAGTCATTGACTAAAATTAAAAGTATCAGAACTCTGCACTATCTATTAAGACATTTTCCATAACTTAAAAATTCTGTTGCTATTAAATTTATTGAGAGTACTAAAACAATTTTGATCATTGCCAATATTTCATGATTTATATGTCTTCAATTTGCTCTGGTAGATCAAAAATTAATCCACATGCTTCAAGTAAAAAATTTATTCGCTGTTTTCTTTTGCAATCCGAATGGGAATAGATATTATAAAAAATACATTACAGTCTCAATTCAGACTCTAAAAATAGTTTAAATCCAAAAAATATTGTAAAGAAATACCAGCAGTTTTTTCTTTGTAAATTTATGCTTGTGATATTATAAATTCTATTTGAAGATTATGCTTCCGACAACTCCTGAAAGCAGAGACAGACAAAGAGAGACTTCTAACCGCTTACCAAATCAATGAAGATGTTGTTCAAGGAAGGTTTCCTTTGAGTAAAGACCTTGCCTTGGAATTGGCAGCACTCATGGCACAGGTAAGTACGATTATATCATCGAAATCAGTGTTGGTAGGAACTATTTTTTCGCATTCAAAATTTTCAGAATTCACGAATGAGTAAAATATTTTTCGGAATATTTGTGCATCAGTAACAAAATGCTTTTTAGATTATTTGTTAACTGGTACACAAATGAGTTAAACGTTACATAATTATTATAGCAATTAGTCCTGACCTTATAAAAATTGTTACTGAGATTTTAATCTAAAACTGGGTTGGGTTGTTTTACCTCTGAGCGGCACTTTTTTGCACACCATGTTCTAAATGGCCAGGTCACAAGAACCCCGAAGGTTCAGTTGAGAAGGTTGGGGGAGGCGACCCACTGGAACAGCTGTTGGGAGACAGATGGTAACCTCCTGTCAAGGCCATCCAGCGTGTTCTTTAACGTGCACAGGGTATGGCTCTCCCGCACACGGCGCCACGGCTTAACGTCCCATCCGACGGACGGCGGCCTTTCCAAGCCCATCGGTGTCCCCTACTGACCGTGGGCAGGGCGGGGAATTTTGCGGAGATAAATCTCAACGCTGACCCAGCTGGGACTCGAACCTGGGAACTACAGATTACTAGCCTGGCACGCTAACGACTGAGCCACCCCCGCCCCAGGTCTGATAGGAGCCTGTCAGTTTATATGCCATAGTAGAAAGTCTGTGAGGATGGCAGGACCTCAGCAGAAAAACAACACAAACGTCCATGCCAGAAAAATATCTTCTTCTGCTGTACAATTAACTTAAGGTTAAAAAAGTATCTAAAAACAAATTCGGCAACGCTTCTGGAGATATTTTTTCGTCGGTTACAGAAAAAACTGGGACGTCTGGTCACCAGAGAGTTAGTAATTTTTTACAAATTTTTGCCGTGATTTTTCTTAAACGTTGAGTTTAATATGCGTTTTGTTTTCTTTTAAATAAATTGCAATATTAAATCATATGACAGAACAAAAAAATTTACTTTTTTCCACCTGTGTGTCACTGTAAATGAACTACTTCAGAAGTAGGGGGGCGGGGGTGGCTCATTCGGTAGCGCACCAGTCTCGTAATCTGTAGTTCCCAGGTTCGAGTCCCAGCTGGGTCAGCGTTGAGATTTATCTCCGCAAAATTCCCCGCCCTGCCCACGGTCAGTAGGGGACACCGATGGGCTTGGAATAGGCTGCTGTCCGTCGGATGGGACATTAAGCCGTGGCCCCGTGTGCGGGAGATCCATACCCTGTGCACGTTAAAGAACACGCTGGATGGCCTTGACGGGAGGCTACCATCTGTCTCCCAACAGCTGTTCCAGTGGGTCCCCTCCCCCAACCTTCTCTGAGCCTTCAGGGTCCATGTGGCCTGGCCATTTAGCCCATGGTGTGCAAAAAAGTGCCGCTCAGAGGTAAAACAGCCCAACTTAGAATAGGTGTACTGTTAAATTTTGACTTGTTTTAAATCCACCTTAAAACTCATTGCCCTTTACACCTTTGTTTTCGATTCTAATAATACTACAGAAATAAACATGAATGAATTTGTTGTAAAATATGTGTGGTGCTGCTTTTTGAGAGTTATCAGACTCGTTCACAATGGAGTGAGTCAACGGCAAATCAACGAGTGAGTGGACAAATTAAAAAACGTTATGAAACGTGCTGAAGATGAATTGCGACCTGGGCAAGCAATCATTGTTGGTTCAGTATATAACATCACTAACGCAGAGTTGCAGTTTCGAAAAGTGAGTTTTGTTAGATTTGTCGGCATTTAACACATGAACTGAAAGAACGACGTGTTGATACGTGTTCTGCGCTTTTTTGGGAAGGTGATGCCTTCATAGAATATATTGTAATCGGTGATGAATCGTGACTTAATCTCCCGGACCAAAGAAGAATAAAGATCAGTCGAAAAACTTCGTGTTATCACCAAGTGAGTTTGCACATCAACATTCATTGAGTGAGATATTACACAGTAAAATCGTTTATGGATGTGGCTAATAAAAACAAAGTAGATTTCGCATCTTTTGTTGATATTTTAGTAAATAAAACGCAATTGCGAATCTGCACAAGACAGAACTGTAGTTTCTTTTTTTCCTTATCCCAGATTGAATACGGAGATTACAATGGTGATAAAGTCCGCTGTAGCGGAGGCCCTACAACCCCTCAACAACAAGTTCAATGTATATTAGAGAGGTTCTACCCTTCGCGATATAGAGACAAAGTTGATGACAGGTCAGTGCAATTCTTTTTCTAATTAAAAGTATTTCTTACGAAAATGAAACGATTGTTAGATAATTCAAGTTGTTGCAACGTCTTCTAATCATTTTTCATTGGTTCTATATTATTTTTACAGGTTGCTGCTAGAAAGCATCAGAGAGAAGTGGATCAGTCTTCGTGGACGGAGTGTCATGGACTGTGTTAGGATTTATCTGAACTGTGCGAGGAGATGGTCCCTGTGCGGTGCAAAACTTTTTAGTGCCAAGGTAAGGGCTACTTTTCTATGCGAGCTGTAAATGTAACTAAAACGAAAATATTCGTGAATTTTCTTTTTTACTGTGTGTTGTGATCTAATTGTGGAATTAGAAAATATCACGTAATGTGGGAAACGAAATTTTAATAATGTGACATTGGGTTGTTTTACCTCTGAGCGGCACTTTTTTGCACACCATGGGCTAAATGGCCAGGTCACATGGACCCCGAAGGCTCAGAGAAGGTTGGGGGAGGGGACCCACTGGAACAACTGTTGGGAGACAGATGGTAGTCCCCCGTCAAGGCCATCCAGCGTGTTCTTTAACGTGCACAGGGTATGGCTCTCCCCCCTTTAACGTGCACAGGGTATGGCTCTCTCCGCACACGGGGCCACGGCTTAACGTCCCATCCGACGGACGGCAGTCTTTCCAAGCCCATCGGTTCCCCTACTGACCGTGGGCAGGGCGGGGAATTTTTGTGGAGATAAATCTCATCGCTGACCCAGCTGGGACTCGAACCTGGGAACTGCAGATTACGAGCCTGGCGCGCTACCGACTGAACCACCCCCGCCCCAATAATGTGGCAAAGTGTGATTGATGCGGGCTTATCTGTTTAAAAGGAGATTGCAATTCCTTCTTCGGCTTTCTTTTATCGACATATTATTGTGAAAGTCTCTTTTCTGTGATGAAGTCATTAAATAGGATATCTGAAGCTGACTAACAGAAGAGGATTCAGCTACCTGCAAAGCTCTGCAGGTTACAAAATAGAAGAATCGCACTAACGAATTATCAACTACAATGGATCAAAAAAGTTTCCATAACGTAAAATAATTAGTGCTGTTAATTACATTTACGATGATTATTGTAATTTTGATAAGTATATAAACAATATGTGAGGCTCTATTATATATATTAACTAGAAGAATTGCCTGGCATTACTTGGGTCTTAATATACGGTATATAGTAAGTGACGCAAGGTGGCAAGCTTCTATTAAAATATCAAAGTAACAAGGTACAAATTGCTAAACAGAATTAGGAACAGTATTACAATTAGAACAAGTGTTAAAGTTAGCGAAAAGTACCTAAAGGACTCAGAAAAAGAGAAACCCAGAATGTGATGGATGGACAATATCAAACAGGATCTTGTAAGAATTGGCTTGGATTGTTTTACATCTGAGCGGCACTTTTTTGCACACCATGGGCTAAATGGCCAGGTCACATGGACCCCGAAGGCTCAGAGAAGGTTGGGGGAGGGGACCCACTGGAACAGCTGTTGGGAGACAGATGGTAGCCTCCCGTCAAGGCCATCCAGCATGTTCTTTAACGTGCACAGGGTATGGCTCTCCCGCACACGGGGCCACGGCTTAACGTCCCATCCGACAGACGGCGGCCTTTTCAAGCCCATCGGTGTCCCCTACTGACCGTGGGCAGGGCGGGGGAAATTTTGCGGAGATAAATCTCAACGCTCACCCAGCTGGGACTCGAACCTGGGAACTACAGATTACGAGCCTGGCACGCTACCGACTGAGCCACCCCCGTCCCATAAGAATTGGCCTGCCTTGTCCAAGTGCAACAGCTGTACCTTAGGATAGATGTGTATGAAGAACTAAATTGCAACTAAATTGCAGTCTGATTGGACCCCTGTAGCCCATGGCTGCTTGAAGATTATGTATGTATGCACACACGCATGAAGGTAGGTATATAGGCTCGTTAATGAACAGCATTTATGTGTGTATCGTGGATCTATCTTGCAAAAAAATTCACATTTTTAAAATAAATATAAATTAGCTTATCTTGTGGAAGTGATAGATCATTTGAATTCTCTTAACAAAGAATTACTGGATAAAGATAAAATTAATAACAGAAATGTTTTATGGTATCGATGCATTCAAGATTCTAGTGCTTTGAGAAAATAAATCGACGTCGTATAACTTGTTCATTTCCTGTGACTTAAATTCCAAAATAAATTCTCTTGGATTTTTATTCTTCCTAACCGAAAGAGACACTCTCTAGCTAAGCATTGTGCAATGAGAATTACTAAAAATATTTTACCGTATCAATCAATAGTAAATGCACAGATTACTTGTAGACAATTAATTCAATAAATAGTATGGCAGAAAAAAATAAGTTTCGCCGTGAGCGGACTCGAACCTATATTTCCCAGTTACATACCGGGCATTCTCACCGCTAAGGTATAAATAATAAAAAAAAAATACCTCCTCAAGCAGCTGCTTGTCACAGAGGTCTGACAAGAGCCTATCAGTTTGATATGTCATAGTAGAGGGATCTGTGAGGATGGCGGATCCTCAGCAGATTTTTTGCCAACTGCACGCGGTGTTCCCTGGTGGTCACCCTCCCAAGTACTAACTGCGCCCAAAAGCTGGGTTAGTTCATTTATGCGCCAATTGTGACCGTGAATCTTCCCGATTCGTTTCTCTTCTTGGCGCCATGTTTAAAGCCAATTTAACAGTACTTCTGAACAGTATTCAAAGGTTGCCATTCCAGATCACAGATGGTGCCCCGAGCGACAAGATCAGGAAGATTTATAGTCGCAATGGCCTATTGGTGCCATTGCCACTATAACTCTTCATTGTCTCGAATCCCACTCACAGCGAAACTCATTTTACCTCCAAACTATATTTTGCAGTATATATAGTTTTTTCCTTATGTTCTTTCTGCTCACGAAAAATATGTTTCCAGTTCCAGATTAACAGATTAACACTTATTTAATAAACATTTATACATATATATGTAGAATCTTAACTATGTGCAATTTTATTTAAAATAATTTTACTATTTGTCTCTGATGATGGTTTACTTTAGTGTCGGATTAGGCCTCGGGATTCCCCAACAGGCGCTCACCTAGAGTCTCATCATTCATTGGGGCTCAAAACTCGTTTTTTCTTTCAACATTTATATTGTAAAATATTTCACAATCAATATAATCTACTATTTACGTATACATCTTGTATTTCTTACTTAGGTTTGTGCCAAATATAATGGGATTTTTATTAAATACCTACAAAGAACAGATTTTTTTTATCTCCGAGTGGTTAGCATGCTTGGCTACTGATCTAAGGGACCTGGGTTCGAGTCCCGGGTAAGGCATGGCTGTTTGTGTCGTTTTTCTGCTGAGGGCCTGCCATCCTCTCAGACCTTCTACTCTGGCATACAAACTGACAGGCTACTGTCAGACCTCTGTGGCAAGCAGCTGCTTGAGGGGGTATTTTCAGTAAATGCAAGTTAATGTAATACCTATTAAAGTTCCAATTTGTCCATTTCTGTAATTCAATTTATTTAACCATCTGCATACACTTTTTTTTCAATTTGAAAGTTGTAAAATCTTTTATAGATTAAGTAGTTTAGTTGTACTCCTCATCCCCCTAAAATTCTCCCATAGGTTAACATGGGTTTCCCTATAAACTCTTTCACGACTAAGGGACTCTTAAACTCTTTTACGACTAAACTCTTTCACGACTAAAACTCTTTCACGACTAAGGGAAACATTTTTTCCACTTTAAAATTGGTGATTGTCGTATTTAATTATAACCTTATCTGCATTTTTTATACAGAATGTCAAAATAGAACGTATGCCGAACGCAATTACGTAAACGGGAACGTTTAGAAAACAAAAACAGAACTGTCAGGACGCATAATATATGTACTATGTGCAATGTCCATCTTTGCCTCACTACCAAAAGAAATTGCTTCGCAGAATATCATAATTAGCACATCATTTTGTATAGTAATTTTATTTCATAATTTTGTATTATTTTAGTTAACATTTTGTTCTAATAAACCAATAAATAAAAGACATTGCATAATAAGCCTAACTATAATTTGTGTTACCTTTATAGTCCATTGGGAAAAATATTTCCCATAAAATTCCAAAAAAACTACACATTGTTATGTATTTTTCTTATGATTTTTATTTATTTTACGTCTAAACAAACTAAAATAAACAGTTACATACTAATATTTACTCTTAGAAACCTTATGGTCCTGAAAGGGACATAAGGATAATGTATACTCTTTCGTATTTTATTTATATTTATTTTCATGATGATGTATACTCTTTCGTAGAATTTTTTTTAAGTACAAGAAGAGGTGCCAGTGGTCTTGAAATGTTTTGAAAAGTGTATTTGGGTTGGGTTGTTTTACCTCTGAGCGGCACTTTTTTGCACACCATGGGCTATAATGGCCAGGTCACATGGACCCCGAAGGCTCAGAGAAGGTTGGGGAAGGGGACCCACTGGAACAGCTGTTGGGAGACAGATGGTAGCCTCCCGTCAAGGCCATCCAGCGTGTTCTTTAACGTGCACAGGGTATGGCTCTCCCGCACACGGGGCCACGGCTTAACGTCCCATCCGACGGACGGCGGCCTTTCCAAGCCCATCGGTGTCCCCTACTGACCGTGGGCAGGGCGGGGAATTTTGCAGAGATAAATCTTAACGCTGACCCAGCTGGGACTCGAACCTGGGAACTACAGATTACGAGCCTGGCACGCTACCGACTGAGCCACCCCCGCCCCCTTTGAAAAGTGCAGATTAGTTCTTTATTATAAAGGACTAGACTGGAATTTGTTGCCATCTATGGATATAATAGAATCTACATACAATACATTTAAGATAATTGTGTCTGACATACAGTAAAAACTGTTTTGCTACCTTTTACAGGATGCAATAAGAACTGTTTTGTTACACTTAATAAGTGTCATTCATTTGATGTGTTTATCATGACAGAGTGCATTTAAATTGTAATTCTTTTAGTTCCTTTCTACTGCTTTTGTGATTTTAGAATTTAATTTTTGCATATTCTTTTTTCTTTAGTTATAAATGAAACACATTTAAATGGAAGCATAT
The DNA here is from genome assembly GCA_038380435.1 of Ryuthela nishihirai. NCBI lineage: Eukaryota > Metazoa > Arthropoda > Arachnida > Araneae > Heptathelidae > Ryuthela > Ryuthela nishihirai. The sequence continues at coordinate 32,451,358 of JAWZYU010000030.1, forward strand.
TTTTCTTTCATAAGCAAAAATGCGGGTCTAAAGAGTCGTGAAAGCATGACGCTTTAGACAAACAACCAGGACTGCAAATTGCTAAACTCTTTACGTGCGATTTATCAAGAAGTGAAAATTTTAAATCCTATTTATTATTTATGCTTCACCTGGGAATTATTCAAGAATGGAGGCTGAAAAATATATTCACTTAGGATCGTAAAAAAGATAAGATCACTTGAGATGAAAAAAAAGATAAGATCACTTGAGATGACAAAAAAGATCACTTGAGATGACAAAAAAGATAAGATCACTTGAGATGACCAAAAGATAAGATCACTTGAGATGACAAAAAAGATAAGATCACTTGAGATGACAAAAAGTTAAGATCACTTGAGATGACAAAAAAGATAAGATCACTTGAGATGACAAAAAAGATAAGATCACTTGAGATGACAAAAAGATAAGACCACTTGAGATGACAAAAAAGATAAGACCACTTGAGATGACAAAAAAGATAAGATCACTTGAGATGACAGAAAAGGAAAAAATCATTTGATTTGACAAAAAAAAAGGATAAGATCGTTTGAGGAGGCCAAAAAGTCAGTAAATTCAATTCAGGTGACAAAAGTAAGTTTATTTAGGGAGGAGAAAGAGTGATTTCACTTAAGAACACGAAGAGTAGGTTTTCTTCGAACATTAAAGAAAGGGTTGGCCAGCGCTGAGAATGCTAATACCTTTTTTCTGTTATCGAAATAAAAAATTAATATTAAAAACAAATGTCTGCTTGGTGCTAACATTCGCAATAGCTTGCAAAGATCTTTTTGCAAGTGTGACTTCTCAGATTCGCAATTCTCTGATAGTGAGAATATTTGTTTTGAAAATGCATAAATTCGAAACACAACCATTACTAAACATTCTTAATGTGTTTTATTTCTGATTCTTGATTAAAAAAAACCTAGGTTGTGTGTAATCCATATTGGTACAAAGAAGTCTGTTCACTTCTGGTGAATATTTAATGCTTACCTTTCAGAGACAAAAATGTTTTTAAGCGATCTCATTTTGCTCAAACGCTTAACTACTCATTAGGACAATCATTCTAACATTTCTCTTACATAATTCTCTGTCACGGGTTATTATTTTTACTTCGAATGCTGACGCGATCTTAAGAATGATTATAATTATTCTTTGCCAATTTTTTTCTCCTCTCGAGAAACTTTGTTTCAGAACCACTAGATGGCAGCACCACCCTAGGAGTGTAACTGAGAACTCGTGTCGTTTTGAACAATTTCAAAAGAGTGGAATCAGTGAGCTGTAGAACCTCCCCTTAACGTTCACCATTCTAATAACTTAAAAGCATTTATATTAAATTTTTACGTTTTTAAATATTAAAATTTTTCAGTTTTTAGTGTAATTTACAACAGTATTTTTTTAACTAAATTTTATGTGTTGATCTGCTAGCACAAATAAATATTTATAATTTTTGCAATTAGCGTTTCATGTAGTTAAACAAATAAACTGTTGAATTTACTGAAATTTCTTGAAAATATTAATTAATTCATTTGGGAAAAATTCTATTTTTGCCTATCTTTCTATTGCTTTTGGCTAGTCATTTGTCGGTTTGTGAATTTGTCAAAAGAGGTTGTTCACCATATCTTTCGAACTTAATGATTTATGTATCAAATGAAAGCTTATGACGCGAGGATTGGGTTGTTTTACCTCTGAACAGCATTTTTTAGCAGACCATGGACTAAATGGCCGGGTCACACCCCGAAGGCTTAGAGAAGGTTGGGGGAGGAGGACCCACTGGAACAGCTGTTGGGAGACAGATGGTAGCCTCCCGTCAAGGCCATCCAGTGTGTTCTTTAACGTGCACAGGGTATGGTTCTCCCGCACACGGGGCCACGGCTTAACGTCCCATCCGACGGACGGCGGCCTTTCCAAGCCCATCGGTGACCCCTACAGACTGTGGGCAGGGCAGGGAATTTTACGGAGATAAATCTCAATGCTGACCCAGCTGGGACTCGAACCTGGGAACTATAGATTAACGAGCCTGGCGCGCTACTGACTGAGCCACTCCCGCACCAATGACGCGAGGAGTGTCGTAGACTATAAAAGTTTCCCCCCCCCCCTGCTTTCTCCCTAAAAAAAGATGAAATACGAAAACGATTATTCCTCTATATCTACGAACGCGAATGCCGAGAGTAGGAAGCTACGCGTCAAATATAAAATAAAAATAAATACCCCCTCAAGCAGCTGCTTGCCACGGAGGTCTCAAAGTTTATATGCCATAGTAGAAGGTCTGAGAGGATGGCAGGACCTCAGCAGAAAAACGACACATACGTCCATGCCTTACCCGTGGCTCGAACCCAGGTCCCTTAGTTCAGTAGCCAAAGCGTGCTAACCACTCGGCCATGGTACGGCTTGCGTCAAATGAAAGCTGCGAAGTGGTGAGAATCGCAAGTTAATAAAAATTTCCCTCCTTAGTTCTTCCCCTCTATAAAGTGGAAATATGAAAACTGTTGTTCCACTATATCTTCGTAACGCGAGGGCCGAACGTAACGAGGTGTATGTCAAATGAAAGCTTGTGACGTTGGGAATGGTGTCTGCAATAAAAATATCCCCCCCTTGATTTCTTCCCGCCTGAAATCGGTGAAATGTGAAAGTCGTTCTTCTAATATATCTTCCGAATGTGAGAGCCTACGGTAACGAGTTAGGTGTCAATTGAAAGCTCATATGAAGACTGTCGTAGACTACGAATTATTTCCCCCCCCTCCTGGGCATTCTCCCCTTCTCCCAAAAGGGACGGACATTTCGGAGGGAGTGGAGTCGACCTTAACGAGTGGGGGCTGGGGTGGCTCAGTCAGTGCCAGGCTCGTAATCTGTAGTTCCCAGGTTCGAGTCCCAACTGGGTCACCGTTGAGATTTATCTCCGCAAAATTCCCCGCCCTACCCACGGTCAGTAAGGGACACCGATGGGCTTGGAAAGGCCGCCGTCCGTCGGATGGGACGTTAAGCCGTGCCCCCGTGTGCGGGAGAGCCATACCCTGTGCACGTTAAAGAACACGCTAGATGGCCTTGACGGGAGGCTACCATCTGTCTCCCAACAGCTGTACCAGTGGGTCCCCTCCCCCAACCTTCTCTAAGCCTTCGGGGTCCATGTAACCTGGCCATTTAGCCCATGGTGTGCAAAAAAGTGCCGCTCAGAGGTAAAACAACCCAACCCAACCTTAACGAGTTATATCTCAGATTAAAACTTGTGATGTCTCCAATATCATGGCTGCCTCGAACGCTACTTCAAAAAATGGGGGACAAAAATGTGTGATCGATGTTTATGAGTCATATATATCAAGTGAAAGTTTCAATTTGAGCCATATATCAAATGGAAGAATAAATTTAAAAATTTAAAAAATGCACATTTTTCTCTATGTTCTCTAAAAAGTAGAAAATAAACCTAAAACATATTGAAGGTGCAATCAGTCAGTGGTCACTGAATTCGTATTCACTGCAAAGGAATAGAGGGCGCCGATTTACCGACTCAACAAGATTGCTGGCACCCTATTTCCCTTCGAAGTAAATATGAATTCAGTGACCACTGACTGATTGCACCTTCAATAGGTTTTAGGTTTATTTCTAGTTTTTAGGGAGCATTCAGAAAAATGCTTTTTTTTTTTAACTTATTTGTATTTTTTGAAATTATTATTGTGAATTGCTATGGCAGTATTGGCGTCAGGTATTCGATGATTTCAATCCTATCCCATCCCAGGCTCTGAGCCCTTGGAGTCCTTGTAGCTTGTTCCTTTAGCCCAGTGCTTCACAGACTTTTTGACACTGCAACCCCCTAGAATTGATAAAATGAAGCAAAATTATCTTTTTTGCATCTAACTCAATACATTTGTCACAAAACACTTTTTTTGTATAAATACACATAGTCTCATATAATCCTGTAAAAAAAGATTCACTAAAAATACTGGAGCGGGAGTGGTTCAGTCGGTAGCGTACCAGGCTCGTAATCTGCAGTTCCCAGGTTCGAGTCCCTGCTGGGTCAGCGTTGAGACTTATCTCTGCGAAACTCCCCGCTCTGCTCACGGTCAATAGGGGACACCGATGGGCTTACAAAGGCCTCCGTCCGTCGAATGGGACGTTAAGCCGTGGCACCGTGTGTGGGAGAGTCACACCCTGTGCAGTTAAAGAGCACGCTGGATGGCCTTGACGGGAGGCTACCATCTGTCTCCCAACAACTGTTCCAGTGAGTCCCTTTCCCCAACCATCTCTGAGCCTTCGGGGTTCATGTGACCTGTCGATTTAGCCCATGGTGTGCAAAAGAAGCATCGCTCAGAGGTAAAAAAACCCAACTACTCAGGCCAAGATTTAGATAAAAGTTAAAGTGAAAACGAAGTAACTGAATCGAGCTGAAAATAGATATAAGGAGGGGGGGGAGGGTGATTGTATAGTTCTTGCATTTTTCAAGAAATATTTTTAAAGACCACTGAAACGGAGGAAAAGACAGGTCACATGAACCCCGAAGGTTCAGAGAAGGTTGGGGAGGGGACCCACTGAAACGGAGGAAAATTTTTCATACTGTAATGGGGATCCAATCTCTTGTCCTCCATTCCTCTCTCTTTATTTTTTCCTACAATTCTACGTTCAATTCAGTTTCATTCTACAATTCAATTCAGTTCTACGTTCAATTCAATTCTACAATTCTACGTTCAATTTTTCCATAAAATCCATGTAGCGTTCGTAAGCACCACATAAAAAAAATATTTTTTAAAGAAATAAATGAGTACTTATTTTTTAATTACTTCTGCGGAAAAAAAAAGTTGCACTTAATTACTCTAAACTTTCCCTATCTAAGCTACTTCGGGATGGACTAATTTCGGAATCAAGAAAAGACTAAATAAAAATAATGAAGTAAAAAGAATGATTTTTCACTTCATTTGTGAATATTGAATTATACAACCAAGAGGAGGAAAATATACAGGGTGTCCATAAAGTCTCTTTACAATTTAAAAAATTTATTAAAAAATCAAATGAAAAGATAAATATTTGGAAATTATTACAAAATGAGAAGTAGATATTGAAGTTTTTTTCCATCATTTAAAACACCTCTATATGGGCACCATTAGTTGCACGAAGCACATCAAGACGGTACTCGATTTCTTGCCATGTTCGCTGTAGCATAACCTCATCAATGGTGGCAATGGCATCACTGATCTTTGATTTAGGTCAGTAATGTCCCGTATCTTTGTTCGATACACGATATCTTTAACATAACCCATTAGAAGTCCAGGGGAGTGATATCTGGTGAACGAGGTGGCCAGGGAATTGGGCCATCCCTTCCGATCCACTGGTCTGGAAATGTTTGATTTGGGAACCCATGGACTTGCAGTCCCCAATGTGGTGGTGCACCATCTTGCTGGAAAATGATGGTTGGTTGAAGGTCATCTAGTTGTGGTGTCACATATTCAGTCAAAAGGTCAAAGTAAACATTTGCAGTAATTGATGCCTCGTTGAAGAAAAATGGACCAAGGATTCGATTGCACATGATCCCACACCACACATTAACCTTTGGACTATCTCGGTGAAGTTCACTAGTCACATGGGGGTGTTCTGATCCCCAGATTCTCACATTATGTGTGTTCAGTTTCCCTGAGACATGAAAGGTTGCCTCATCACTAAAACAAACTCTGATGAGGAACGCTTCATCCTCAGAAATTCGTTCCAGCATGTTAACTGCAAACTCTTTTCGTCTTGGTTTATCATTTGGCTCGATTGCCTGTAAGAGTTGCACTTTGTAAGCGTACAATATCAAGTTCTTGTGTAGGACTTTGTGCACTGTTGAACGTGGTAGCTCTAACTATCTGGCAGCAGTAAAGATGGACGTTGTGGGAAATCGACTAAAGGCTTGTCTTACACGATCGATGTTTTCCTCAGATGTGTCCTCAGTCGTCCACTCCTCCCTTTATCCAACACTGTCCCTGTCTCCATAAATTTTTTTCACCATGTACGAATTGACGGACGTGACGGTGGATCTCTTCCATACTTAGTTCTGTAGTTTCGCTGAGTCTGCGTATCCGATTTCGTTTCAATAAACCATGATACACATTGTGCCTTCTCTTGAGCAGTAGACATTTTTTAGAGTTTCTTTAAAAAATACCTCTTTCATCAACGTGGTACCTTAAATACACAAATGCAATGTGATTAAAAACTTTGATAACCACTTAGTACATAGAACAAACTTGATTAAGATATCTCATCAATTGCCTTTGTAATAAATTTTTTAAATTGTAAAGAGACTTTATGGACACCCTGTATATATACGAGAAATCAGTCCTCTTGATTTATCGACTATGATCCCGACCTCTATTTGACCTTGAATGCTACCCCGGGTATAGAATTTCTTAACACATCTGTGGTCTACGACCCGAAATACCATACGCATCAAATTTCACTTAGCACAAAATATACCACTCAAGCAGCTGCTTGCCACAGAGGTCTGATAGGAGCCTGTCAGTTTAAGTGCCAAAGTAGAAGTCCTGAGAGGATTTGACCTTACCAGTTAGATCCTGAATTTCGTAACATTTCTGAAATGTAAGACTTGAAATATCCCTAGGAACCAGATTTTTGCTCTCTAGTGCAAGTTGTGTCGAAATTTGACCTTTGACCTCCACGGATCCGAACTTTCGAACGTTTCTGAGATCTACAACCCAAAATATTTCTAAGCACCAATTTTCACGTTTCCAGCCCTCGTAGATCAAGTATAGATACATCACTATCATGATTACCATTTGACCAGGTAGGACAAGTCGAATGCCAAATTTCGAAGTTTTCCCGAGGTCTACAATCCAGATTACCTGAAGGTAGAAATTTTCAGAGCTCTACCATTTCTTCATTGTAGTTAGAATTAAAGTTATGCCTCTGTCACTCAGAATCTCCTTTATATATCTATCAATTCTATATATTCAATCAATTCAATTCTATCAATTCAATATCTAACAAAGATCTTAACCAAATGTTTCGAAATCTCGATTTTTTTTTCGACAATATTCGTTCAAGTATTTCAGCAGGTATGGAAGTTTGAATGTTTTAATTCTCTTGTTCTTCAAAAATCGAAATTAGCTTAAAATTCCAAAATATGATTATACAGAGTCTTAAAACATACTCATATATTTTATTAAATGGTTTGAAATAATATTTAATATTTGAGTTTTAATTTGCGTTGAGAGGCAGTCTTAATGACTGGCATTGCTGTTGGTAAATATTGATACCTCCATAACTGTTTATATAATGGATGAATATTGCTGAAAGTCGATATTTAGGAATATTTGATTAAGATCTTTAATTTATCATCAGTCACATTTTTCCATATGAAGATTAATTTTTAAGTTACAGAGCTTCAAACAAGTTTATCGTTGACTTAACATGCAAAATCTCTAATTAATTAGTAAGGGTGTGTATATTAGATAACATTTTTGTTACTATTATATGCTTTATTCTCTTCATATGTAATATACGGTCTTCCCCTACCTGGAAAGATATTATAGATAAAGACACACTTGTAGTAGACAATCACAATGAATTAATTATAACACTTGAAGACTAGCACAATTGACATTTACAGCAGAAATGTTAGCAATATTTGTACGATGTATGGCCCCCATGGGAATGGATACAGACCGTCACATGGAACTTGTAACATCGAGTCAAATAGGTTATGAATGATTTGTTTGAGGGATAAGAGATCACGCAAGCTTAAGTGGTCTTGTAGTTCAACCACAGTCATGGGTCGTTGGTGCATGGCTCCAATACACCATCCCATCAGGCCCTGGTGTGTTTGATCGGCAAGAGGCAACGTAGACGGTAAGGGTAGAAGATCCATTGCTCACAGAGGCTACTGGATGAGAGTAATTATGTGGGGGACGTGCATTGTTATGCTAGAGCATGACTCCGTAAACACGATAAAGATGTGGGATCGGTAGCAGCTGGATGATCATCATCCAGCTGATGGAAGGGGTTCCGGTGCCAAGTCAGAATGGCAGTCATTTAAATGATGGCGCCCCTAGGCTAGTGTCTAATGGGAAATCAGGGCATGGATGGGGTAGTTCAGTCGGCAGCGAGCCAAGCTCATAATCTGCAGTCCCCAGGTTCGAATCCCGCTTGGGCTCTCAGTCAGTTGGTGACACCGATGGGCTTGGAAAGGCCACAGTCCTTCGGATGTGACGTTAAGCCGTGGCTCCGTGTGCGGGAGAGTCATACCTGTGCACGTTAAAGAACACGCTGAATGGTCTCGACGGGAGACTACCACCTGTCTCCTAACAGCTGTTCTAGTTGGTCCCCTCTCCCAATCTTCTCTGAGCTTTCGGGGTGTTTGTGACCTGGCCATTTATCCCATTGTGTGCAAAAAAGTCCTCTCAGAGGTAAAACAGCCCAACCGATATATATTGAAAAATTAATAAGGTTAAAGCAAACGGGTACTACCCATATGTCGTGAGAATCATAATACTGATAACAAAAAAATTCAGATAAATGGCATTTTCATGCACGAGGGTTACCATTTATTACATTGCTTACCAGTTATTATAAATAGTCTGAAAACTTAACAATATAATTTGGTAAAGGACAATTAATAATGCAGTCATTACATCTCATTAAAATTCGTTTTGTAGAGAACGAAATGTTAGCAACGTCACTGGCAAGATCTCATGTTGCAGTTGTTGTGCTTCAAGCGTTGCCTAGCAACCAACTGCAAATGGAAGAAAACATCTCTTCCAGGCACACAGAACAATGAAATGAAATTTCTAGTTGTGTAACCGCATAAATCACAGAGTAAATAGATCATCGGAGAGAATTATTGTGATAGCGGCGAAACTATTTAGAATTTAACACAATTATTCATACAGAAACCGAATCCAGAAACCGAATCTCATTCAAACATGATAACCGCTTCACCACTTGCTCAATAACTTCCTCAAAAAAAAATTGATGAGACTGCAGAGAAGGATTTGTATCAAATTCGTTTGAATCACATTTCTAAATTTGTTCGATATTCAGTACCTTGGAAATGAGCGGCAACTAGGGAAATAGTGGCTCCCACAATTTTCATATTTCATTGGTCAATGATCTGACAATCACATTCCAGTCAACCAATGATCTACGAGAACTGTTGAAGTGTCAACTGCGCAACTCACTCTCACCATCGCTAGGTTAGTAAGCTGTCTTTCATTCTGCCACATCTAAGTTGCGTTGTTTTACCTCTGAGCGGCACTTTTTTGCACACCATGGGCTAAATGGCCAGGTCACATGGACCCCGAAGGCTCAGAGAAGGTTGGGGGAGGGGACCCACTGGAACAGCTGTTGGGAGACAGATGGTAGCCTCCCGTCAAGGCTATCCAGCGTGTTCTTTAACGTGCACAGGGTATGGCTCTCCCGCACACGGAGCCACGGCTTAACGTCCCATCCGACGGACGGCGGCCTTTCCAACCACATCTAAGAATTTATCTCCAAACGCTGAGCAAAATTAACAGTTATATACATCAAACCTTTCCCCGAGATTCGTTTATTTTTCAGAAGTTTGGGAAAGGATTCATTTAGTGTTCGACAATTTTTAAAACAGTTCTGGATGGAGTCTCTTACTATTCATTCCCCCCTCTTATCGTGGCAGGATCTAGAAAATTGTAAAGGGTGAGAGGGAGAAATTTTAACGGAATATTAAGCAGAAATGAACTAGAACTCCGTTTCATTGCAAATTTTTTCCTTTCAGTGTTTTTTTTTAAATTAAATTTCTTGAAAAGCACGAGTAATATATGCATAGATTTAGGTATCGTATTTGTTTTCTCCATTCCGGTTACTAACATTTTCAAGGGAGGTGGCATGCCATCTTTGCTCCCCCCCAACCCCACCCCTTGACTCTGCCCAACCTCTAGTGATCGATTAGCTACGTGCAGTATTCGAATTTAGACCATTTTTATACTTTAATCTATCTCCTGAGAAAATGGAACACCACTTTAAAATTGCAAATCCTCCTTCTTAATAATTGGGGCGGCGGTAGCGCGCCAGGCTCGTAATCTGTAGTTCCCAGGTTCGAGTCCCAGCTGGGTCAGCGTTGAGATTTATCTCCGCAAAATTCCCCGCCCTGCCCACGGTCAGTAGGGGACACCGATGGGCTTGGAAAGGCCGCCGTCCGTCGGATGGGACGTTAAGCCGTGGCCCCGTGTGCGGGAGAGCCATACCCTGTGCACGTTAAAGAACACGCTGTATGGCCTTGACGGGAGGCTACCATCTGTCTCCCAACAGCTGTTCCAGTGGGTCCCAACCTTCTCTGAGCCTTCGGGGTCCATGTGACCTGGCCATTTAGCCTATGGTGTGCAAAAAAGTGCCGCTCAGAGGTAAAACAACCCAACCCTCCTTCTTAATCAGATTCAACTCTTGTAAAAAAAAAACATTGGTTCAGAGAATCGTTTTTATTTTCAGCACATTTTCAAGAAAAAGAAAAGAAAAATCAAGAACTAGAAATTCCAATGTCTCTGGCTAATATGAAATGCACTTTTTCAAAGAAAAATTTTTTTTACGTTTTAAATTTTAGCTCCTCTAACAATTAAAATTAAAATTAATACTCTAATGGAATGTTCAGAAAAATATGGTAATGTTTTATTATTAACGTATCCAACCTAGAAAGAATTTTCCATTAATCTCTCAAAACTTAAAAAAGAAGTCGTTTTCTACCTACCTGCGGTTACAAATGGAAACTCCTTCGCCACCAAAATCAGCTGCTTAAATTTCAAATAAGTGACATAAAAAGATCATTTGCAATATTCATTCAATTCTTGCCAATTACCATGGAGCCTGAGTTCGCTCAGTCGGTGGCGTATCCGGCTCGTAATCCGCAGTTCCCAGGTTCGAGGCCCAACTATGCCTGAGTTGAATCTCCGGTGAGAACAGGAGGATATCAATGGGCTTGGAAAGGCCGCCGTCCATCGGATGGGGCGGAAAGTCGTGACCCTATGTTCAGGAGAATCTTATCCTATGCAATTTGAAGAACACGCTGGGTGGCCTTGATGGGAGGCTGTCATCTATCTCCTAACAGATCTCCAGTGGATTCCATTCCCCCAACTTTCTTTGGGTGCTTGGAGTCCTCGTGACCTGCTGTTTAGTCCATTGTGTGCAAAAAGGAAAAGCGCCTTTCAGCGGTAAAACAACTTTCAATTTTCCTTTAGTACGAATTCCCACCATTAGAGAATGAAAAATTTGGAAACTTATTTTTAAAAAATTCTTTTTTGCTGAAAACGAGCATTCCATATTCGTCAGTGATTGGATTTTTCTAGTTTTTTCGTTGGGTTTAAAGTCATCTTCATTTCATTTCGAATGAAAGTCAGATAAAGAGGTTGTGTGACAAAAAGGCTCTTTGACATTTCGTGTTGACGATCCATTTAACTACAAGGATGTTCGCGTGCCAGACGCATATTTAAAAAGGCCAATTGGTGATAGCATCTTCGCTACTTTCGACTAATTCAAGTAAAAGATTCCTGCGTATTTCTCTTTGACCAAGGAGGGATTGACTCAGTCGATAACGCACCAATCTCGTAATCTGCAGTTACAGCTTCTCCGCTAACTCCTGTTCTTTCGGTGGGCGGGGGTGGCTCAGTCGGTAGCGCGCCAGGCTCATAACCTGTAGTTCCCAGGTTCGAGTCCCAGCTGGGTCAGCGTTGAGATTTATCTCCTCAAAATTCCCCGCCCTGCCCACGGTCAGTAGGGGACACCGATGGGCTTGGAAAGGCCGCCGTCCGTCGGATGGGACGTTAAGCCGTGGCCCCGTGTCCGGGAGAGAGCCATACCCTGTGCACGTTAAAGAACACGCTGGATGGCCTTGACGGGAGGCTACCATTTGTCTCCCAACAGCTGTTCCAGTGGGTCCCCTCCCCCAACATTCTCTGATCCTTCGGGGTCCTTGTGGCCTGGCCATTTAGCCCATGGTGTGCAAAAAAGTGCCGCTCAGAGGTAAAACAACCCAATCCAACCTGTTCTTTCGTCGGTGAGAAAGGGAATACCGATGGGCTTGAAAAAGGAGCACCCTAGATGAGGCCATCTCGGGAGGCTACCATCTGTCTCCTAACAACTGTCCATTGGTTCCTCCAACCTTCTCTGAACCCTAGGGGTCCTTATGTCCTGACCATTTACCCATTATATGCACAAAAATGCCGCTCAGAGGTAAAAACATCCTAAGTGAAACCAGGACCGGATCTAAGGGCAAGGGAGCCCCGTGCCCTCCTCCACTTTCTGAATGCTAATATGGAAAATACAAGCGAAAAAGTGAGACTTATTTATATTTCATGGATTTCTCAAGAAATTTTTTAAAGACCTATAAAATGGAGTGAAAAATATTATACTGCATTAGAAATCCAGTCATCTTTTTTCGAGATCCGGGTCTGCACGTAACATTTATCTTGAAAAAGACGAAAAAAAACGTTAGGGAGTTCAATTTCTTTTGTCAAATATGCGATGCTTTTTTCCCAAATAGCAATAAAAGGTTTAGTTTTCGCCCTTCGCACTGCAGGGAAGAGCAAGTTGTGGTTATCGGTGTAAGCAACATAACGTAACGTAAAATAGTAACGTAACACATAACGTAAAATAAATGATTTAATACAACTTTATTAAAAAAATTTATAAAGTCGTATTAAATAGTTTTTGAATAGAATTTAGGTAGCAAAATGATAAAAATAATGCTTTCTTAATTATTAATTCGTTTGTAATTTGTTTTTTGCATGAAAAAATTAATTACCAATTTTTAAAAATTGACGAGTAAATCAATTGACATTTTTTTTAAAAATCAGTTGTCACTTTCAAAAAGAAAAAAGGTAGCATTCAAATTTTAAGAGATAAAACTTTAATTAAAGCACCTAGAAATTGAAATTTTACTTCTATTAAGTGAGCTTTCCTCTTTAAGCGGATCTAGCCAGTTCCGGTTAAATGGTTAATTCCTAAGTATTTATTTACTAATTCTCATTGACTGGATTTTAGTTGGGTTGGGTTGTTTTACCTCTGAGCGGCACCTTTTTGCACACCATGGGCTAAATGACCAGGTCACATGGACCCCGAAGACTCAAGAGAAGGTTGAGGGAGGAGACCCACTGGAACACGCTGGAACTATTGGGAGACAGATGGTAGCCTCCCGTCAAGACCATCCAGCGTGTTCTTTAACGTGCACAGGGTATGGCTCTCACGCACACTGAACGACGGCTTAACGTTCCATCCGACGAATGGCGGCCTTTCCAAGCCCATCGGTGTCCCCTACTGACCATGGGGGGATTTTGCGGAGATAAATCTCAACGCTGACCCAGCTGGGAGTCGAAACTGGGAACTACAGATCACGAGCCTGACGTGCTACCGATGGATTTTAGTCAACACTAATTTGTGTGCATTGCCGAGTGGTTAGCGCGCTTGGCTACTGATCTAAGGGACCTGGGTTCGAGCCCCGAGTAAGGCATGGATGTATGTGTCGTTTTTCTGCAGAGGTCCTGCCATCCTCTCAGATCTTCTACTGTGGCATATAAACTGGCAGGCTTCTGTCAGACCTCTGTGACAAGCAGCTGCTTGAGGAGGTATTTATTTTTTTTAATGTAAGTGTGTATAAAGTAGGCATAATATTATTTTATAAAACAAAATCGGAATTTTATCAAACGTATTATAAAAGAAATATGATTCTTTAATTATACCATTTTGATCTTTTCCTAAAAACTTTTACATTTGGTAAAAAATAATTCAATGATTTCCCAATCGAATGACTAAGGAGAGAAAAAATACGACTTCTTATTAAAAGACAAAAAAAGCGTTAATAAAATTCCCTTATAGAGCACAGCAAGTAAGATTAACTCTGACAATTTAATAAGCACAGAACGAAAACTCATGAAAAAAAAAAAGGAAACACGAATTAAAATCGTTAAAAAAAACTACTACGTTTGTCATTTCGCTATTTAAATTCTATTTAATAAATATTTAATTTCTCCTGCACGAGTTTTTAATAAGGTTATGATTTCTGTCAAATATCAAAACGTTACTAGTTGAAATTTATTTGTTTAACAAAATTAAATGCATTAATTTTTAAAATCTTACTCCTAGAAATAAACGAAAGGTAAATCGAGCTGGATAAATAAAATTGAAAAAAAAAAGAACTCTGAAAACACCAAACATGATTATAATTTGAATGCTCTGTCTTGTTTTTCGTGATAAACACATTCCTATAAGTGAGTCTTGCGAAGATTAAATTAGAAAACCAGAAAAAGAAAAAGTATCCCTCTTTGTAGACGACGCTGTTATATTTGACAGTGCTTTAATGATAGGACAAGCCAGTCCACACGGCTACTAATTACCAGAGTTTATGCTGCAACTGTCAACCACTACTTATATTAATCATGTTTGGGGCTTCAAGTAATTATATATTTTAGCGCCGTTGCCTTTAAACGTGTGCCTCTTCTCTTTCTCAGTAACGGGCACAGTTCTTTATTGCCGTAAATTTATGTTTATAGATTCAATTAAGCTCAGTTTGCATCAGCAGTAAATACGGTAAGTGTTTGGACGCGACAGAGTTGCAAAAGACGGTAAGTGTTTGACGCGATGAAATAGTAAAAGACGAAAAAAGAGAGGTGTAAAGTCATTTCGTGTCCAGTCAGCGAGGAAGAAGGATTCATTAAGCAACAGAAAGATGACATGGCCGTCGAAATTCAGTCTTAGAATTTGTACTGAAGACTTTGAAAGAAATGCTGGGAAGTAACGTATAAAAGGGCAAACGTTGAACGTGTGACGAGCATTTCATAAATCTTTTTAAATGAATTCTCTTGCTGAACTGTTTGACAACTCATTTGGGTATGTGCAATGTGTTTCGATTCAGTGTGTTTTTTGATTAGCTGCCCGTACAATAAGTTGTAAGAGGTGGCAATAATGTTTATGGCTTTCACAGCATGATTTAAAGAAAACATTTTCCTAACTTCAATTTAAGGACTTTGACCCACTTTAGTAACCATTTTAAAGATAGCGACCTATTGTATCAACAATTTAAGAACCGTTCAAGTAGAGCGACTTTAACTATTATTTAAGTCCGTTAATTAACGGATATTTAAAGCAAATAACCCTTTAAATAGCATTTTTAAAGGCTTTAAAGAATTTTATGCTCCTTTAACAGCCATTTGACTAAGGATAAGTACTGCAATCCGCTTTAGCAGCGTTTTAAGGACGTGGCCCATTTTAACAACTGTTTAAGAATCAAGGCCTATTTCAGCAATTTAAGAACTGCGGCACATTTAACAATCACCTAAGAATATGGGGGTGGGGATGGGAGTAGCTCAGTCAGTAGTGCGCCAGACTCGTAATCTACAGTTTAAGTTCGAGTCCCACTTGGACCAGGGTTGATATTTATCTCCGCAAAACTCCCTGCCCTTACCACGGTCAGTAGGGGACACAGATATTCTTGGAAATGCTGCCGTCCATCAACTGGAACTTTAAGCCGTGGTCCGTGTGCGGGAGGGTCATACCACGTGCGCATTAAAGAACACGCTGGATGGCCTTGATGGTGTCTACCATCTGTCTCCCAACCTGTCCAATGGATCCCCATCCCAAACTTTCTCTGAGACTTCGGAGTTCTTGTGACCTGGCCATTTAATCCATTGTGTGCAAAAAAAAGTACCGCTCAGAGGTAAAACAGTCAACTTAAGTTGGTGGAAATAATGTGTTCAGATTGTTTAGGAGACGAACTCACAACCTCTAAATAAAGCATCAATTACTACACAGGTAGAGCTGATGAATACGTTTCATTTAAAAAAAAAATATTTCAATAGATAAGATATTAGTAAAATCATAAGGTTTGCATGTAGGTATGGCTGCTCTAAATGACTGCCTTTTCAAAATCAAGAAAATCCAGTCCGATCTTCGCAATAGCTGTAAAATTACAAAATTTGTTTCGCATGTCTTGCTAAATTGTGAAAAGTATGTTGTGAAGCATGAAAAACGTTTTTGAAGCACTACATGGAAAAATTATAATTTAACAGAATTTACACAGCAAAATATTTTGAATTATATAAAAATCAAATATGAAATATTTCGAAAAAATATTTTAATCATTTTGATTTAAATTGGTTATCTACAAACTTTTAATTGATTTTCTTAGAGAATCGATTTAGTTTTGGTTTTGATTTTCGATTTTAACAACACATGAGAGATCTGAATAGTCCGTTTACCGATTGAAATTTCTCTGAATTTTTTCCTTAGTCTTCCTTAGTCATATATACACTGAATAGGCAATTTATTATATACACCTACCTAATAGCCTGTTGCTTCACCTTTTGTCCTCACAACAGCAGCCAAACGTCTTGGTAAAGAGCTCAATGAGGAGGAACACATTATTTCCGCCAACTTAAGTTGGCTGTTTTACCTCTGAGCGGTACTTTTTTTTGCACACAATGGATTAAATGGCCAGGTCACAAGAACTCCGAAGTCTCAGAGAAAGTTTGGGATTGGGATCCATTGGACAGGTTGGGAGACATTGGACAGGCTGCTCAATGAGGTGTTGAAAACACGGAGGCGGTATTGACGCTCAGGAAGCGAGGACTGCCTGTCATATAGCATCTACAGTTGGCAGTGGGGGTTGGCGGGCTCGAACACATCTTTCCAATTCGTCCCACAAATTCTCAGTGAGGTTGAGATCCAGCAATCGAGGTGGCCATTCGATTGTGATAAACTCACTTGAATTCTCCTGGAGCCAATTGGTCGCCATTCGGGAAATATGCGGTGTGGCGTTGTCCTGTTGAAAGATGCCGTCATGGCACGGAAGGAGAATCGTTACGAACGGGTGTAGATGGTCGACAAGGATGTACAGTCGCTCAAAAAAGTATCCGAACACTATGGTTGATTACAGAATTCAGAAAAAATATCTGGCAACGATTTTTTTTAGAAATTAGTGATCTGGCAACCTTCGTGTCACGTGATTACAGAATTCAGGAAAAATATCTGGAGCGTGTACAGCAACTGTACACGCTCCAGTTACCGTTCACAGCAAACTGGAGCGTGTGCAGTTACCAGTTTGCTGTGAACGGTAACTGCACACGCTCAATATTTCCGTGAGTGAGCCCACACGATCTAGTATCAAAATGCTATGACCACCTACAGTCGCTCAAAAAAGTATCCGAACACTATGGTTGATTACAGAATTCAGAAAAAATATCTGGCAACGATTTTTTTTAGAAATTAGTGATCTGGCAACCTTCGTGTCACGTGACACGAAGGTCACGTGACACGAAGGTTGCCAGATCACTAATTTCTAAAAAAAATCGTTGCCAGATATTTTTTCTGATTTTTTTAGTACTAGTGATTTTTCTGTGTACTTAGTGATTTTTCTGATACCTTGTGCCTGTGACGGAGGTCTCGCCGGGAATAAGAGGCCTTAAGGAAGCCCATGTAAACGCACCCCAAACTGTTATACCACCTACTTGTATGACCCCATCTTGGCAAGCTGGGTCCATCGCTTCATGTGGTTCACACCATACACGCACCTTTTCATCGGTATGATAGAGTTGAAACCGTAATTCGTCATATCAGAAAACGTGTCTCCAGTCATCCGCAAACCAGTTGTTATAGGCCTTTGCAAACTGCAGCCTAATCTTTCTGTGTCTTGCTGTCAACAAGAGGACAAGATGTGGACGTCGACTGTCATAGCCATTTCTTCATGGTACGATGGATGGTCTTTGTGCATAAACTTGTGCACGTGCCCTCATTCAATTCCGATGTTGTTGGGTTGTTTTACTTCTGAGCGGCACTTTTTTGCACACCATGGGCTAAATGGCCAGGTCACATGGACCCCGAAGGCTCAGAGAAGGTTGGGGGAGGGGACCCACTGGAACAGCTGTTGGGAGACAGATGGTAGCCTCCCGTCAAGACCATCCAGCGTGTTCTTTAACGTGCACAGGGTATGGTCTCCCGCACACGGGGCCACGGCTTAACGTCCCATCTGATGGACGGCGGCCTTTCCAAGCCCATCGGTGTCCCCTACTGACCATGGGCAGGGCGGGAAATTTTGCGGAGATAAATCTCAACGCTGACCCAGCTGGGACTCGAACCTGGGAACTACAGATTACGAGCCTACCCCGCCCCAATTCCTACCGACTGAGCCACCCCCGCCCCAATTCCGACGTTATCTGTTCCATGGTAGTTGTGCAATTCCTTGCAACGATGCGGGACAGTCTGCACTCACTTCGAGAGTCAATTGCGCATTTCCGTCCATATTTCTCCAGCTGTTTCTAGGTTTTGTCATATTTCACATAGTCTTGGTATACACGTGCGACGGTTGGACGTGTAAATACCAACAGTTCAGCAGTTGCGGTAACTGAACAACCGGCCTTCCTCACACCTATTATCTGGCCACGGTCAAACTCACGTCGCTGCCTTTACCCATGATTACTTTTCCGTGACTGGTTTCCAATGCGTAGAGACCTGCTCTATTTATAGGCATTGCCAGTTTCAGCGTCACACGTGACTGGACGCGATACTTCTGCTTTGCCTATTGTTATCGGTGTGCATATAATAATTTGTCCATTGAGTTTATAAAACTCTTCAACCTTATGTCGGCTTTATGGTTTGGGTTGTTTTATCTTTGAGCAGCACTGGTTTTGCATACAGTGGGCTAAATGGCCAGGTCACAAGGACCTCGAAGGCTCCGAGAAGGTTAAGGACCCACTAGACAGCTGTTAGGAGACAGATGGAGACAGGCCATCCACCATGTTCTTTAAAGTGCACAGAGTATGGCTCTGCTGCACACGGAGTCACGGCTTTACGACCCATTCGATGGACGGCGGTGTTCCCCTACTGACCGAGGGCAGGGCGGAGAGTTTTGTGGAGATAAACCTGGGAACTGCAGATGACGAGCCTGGCGCGCTACCGACTGAGCCACCAGTGCCCCTTCTTCGATGAAGTTGTTAGTTCAGAAAAGATAAAAATAAATTTAAGAAAATCAAAGCTAAATGCTCGTTTTTTTTGTTTTTTTTTTCTAGAGTGTTCTCTAAAAAAGAATTAAAGTTCCTAACATTTTAAAAAAATTATGAAATAGATTTAAATTTCCAATGATTATGTTCCTTGCTGAAGTATTATCAATTGTAGCAAAACGGTTAGGAGGCTTGACAGCGTAGTAAAAAGAATTTGGTTTCGAATTCCTGATAAGTCACGAATGGTTTTTCTTTCCAATCTAAGTTATCTTTCTGTTGAGATCCCTTTTCTTCATCGGTTTTCGGTGGTGCTATCCATTGGATGGGACGTTTAGCCATGGTCTCATGTGCAGGTTGGGTTGTTTTACCTCTGAGCGGCACTTTTTTTGCACACCATGGGCTAAATGGTCAGGTCACATGGACCCCGAAGGCTCAGAGAAGGTTGGGGGAGGGGACCCACTGGAACAGCTGTTGGGAGACAGATGGTAACCTCCCGTCAAGGCCATACAGCGTGTTCTTTAACGTGCACAGGGTTTGGCTCTCCCGCACACGGGGCCACGGCTTAACGTCCCATCCGACGGACGGCGGCCTTTCCAAGCCCATCGGTGTCCCCTACTGACCGTGGGCAGGGCGGGGAATTTTGCGGAGATAAATCTCAACGCTGACCCAGCTGGGACTCGAAGCTGGGAACTACAGATTAGGAGCCTGGCGCGATACCGACAGAGCCACCCCTGCCCCTCCTCATGTTCAGGAGAACCATACCTTGCCTACGATAAAGAACACCCTGGATTACCTTAACAGGCGTCTTCTTGTGTCTCCTAACTTAAAAGTTGTGAATCCCTTTTCCAATCTTCTCTGAGCCCTTGGGTTTTTATTACTTAGCCATTTAGCCCATTTTGCGCAAAAAAGTACCACTCAGAGGTAAAACAACCCAAACCAACTTGCGAACTGCCTGAGAAGTAAGAGGGTGGCTCAGTCGGTAGCGCGCCAGGCTCGTAATCTGTAGTTCCCAGGTTCGAGTCCCAGCTGGGTCAGCGTTGAGATTTATCTCCGCAAAATTCCCCGCCCTGCCCACGGTCAGTAGGGGACACCGATGGGCTTAGAAAGGCCGCCGTCCGTCGGATGGGACGTTAAGCCGTGGCCCCGTGTGCGGGAGAGCCATACCCTGTGCACGTTAAAGAACACGCTGGATGGCCTTGACGGGAGGCTACCATCTGTCTCCCAACAGCTGTTCCAGTGGGTCCCCTCCCCCAACCTTCTCTGAGCCTTCGGGGTCCATGTGACCTGGCCATTTAGTCCATGGTGTGCAAAAAAGTGCCGCTCAGAGGTAAAACAACCCAACAACCCTGAGAAGTAATTAATTTCATTCTTTTAAATTTATTCTTCTTTAATTACGATTTTAAAACCCTTTCTTTAATATTAATTGACAAGCAGAAAGTGCGAAACGGAGACATTTCGTTCTATTCACTTACTCGGAAGCAAGATGCTGTGGAATATTGATTGCGAGCCACCTCGAAATGATGACAGATAAGAAGAGTAGTGGGTGCCGACAGGGATTGTAAGAGACAGGCACTCCACCCCCGCACCAACGAATAGATGAAGACGAGGCGGTCGAGTCGGAGCCATCAGAGAGGAAGGAGGACTGCCCGCGGGGTTTAACCTTTCTCGACGAAAGGTCAGACCAGGTAGGAGATTAGTCTGTGGGTGTCTTGAAATTCAGAGCAGTCTACGGTTGATGTCACAGGCAGGCAAATGCAGTCAGTTAAATCCCTTTCATCCGCTTTTGTAGTTTAGGCCTTCGCTGTAGAGCATCGAGAGCTGGTCGTGCAGGAAACAATCCGAAGTCTTCTGTGCTTTAAAAGAAAATAACTATTCTATAGTAAAGCCGCATTATTCAGCGGTTTAGTTTGAATATTATTGTGTATAGTCGTCTTACCTATTTAATCGCTTTGGAGTTCTTATTTTACCCTACATACAAGTACTGGACATAAAAAAAAATGGAAACAGTTCCATGTTATCTCAATAGAAAATCACATTCAGAGCTCAAATTTTTAATGAAAAAATATGTCTAAAGATATATTTTTCGCAGAGATAGATTTGATCTCTGCGAATAAGATGCAGAATAGATTTGATCTCGATCAAATCTATCTAAATCGCGATTTTTAAGAACTATTTGTTCAGTATTCAAAGAGTTATGAATGTTGGAATATTTAAACAGGTTTCAAAAATAAAGACTAACCCCAAAAATTAATTAAAAAACAAGTTAAGAAATCATAGATCATAGTTGACTCTCGTAGAGTACAGGCAGAGTCAACAACTGAGCAGCATTTTCTTTTTTTTTCCTTTTGCACACAATAGGCTGAATGGCGGGATCACAAGGGTTCGAGAAGGTTGGGGAAGGGATTGGGTTGCTTTACCTGTATGTGACACTTTTTTGCGCACAATGGGCTGAATGGCGGCATCACAAGGGTTCGAGAAGGTTGGGGAAGGGATTGGGTTGCTTTACCTGTGTGTGACACTTTTTTGCGCACAATGGACTGAATGGCGGGATCACAAGGGTTCGAGAAGGTTGGGGAAGGGATTGGGTTGCTTTACCTGTGTGTGACACTTTTTTTGCGCACAATGGACTGAATGGCGGGATCACAAGGGTTCGAGAAGGTTGGGGAAGGGATTTGGTTGCTTTACCTGTGTGTGACACTTTTTTTCACACAATAGGCTGAATGGCGGGATCACAAGAGTTCGAGAAGGTTGGGAAAGGGATTGGGTTGCTTTACCTGTGAGTGACACTTTTTCGCACAATGGATTGAATGGCGGGATCACAAGGGTTCGAGAAGGTTGGGGAAGGGATTGGGTTGCTTTACCTGTGAGTGACACTTTTTTGCACACAATGGACTGAATGGCGGGATCACAAGGGTTCGAGAAGGTTGGGGAAGGGATTGGGTTGCTTTACCTGTGAGTGACACTTTTTTGTGCACAATGGACTGAATGGACAGTGGCAAGGTCCAAAAGAGATCAGGGTAGGTTGGGGAAGGGGGTTGGGTTGCTCTTAACTGTGAACTGCACTGTTTTTCACCCCATGGGCTTAATGGCCAAATCGAAGGGACCACGAAGGCTCAGAGAAGATTGACGGCTATTATAAGACAGGAGGAAGTCTCCCATCAAGGACATACAGCTAAGTCTTTAACGTGCAGAGGTAACGGACACAGATTCTCTACACATGCGGGCGGGGTGGCTCAGTCGGTAACGCGCCAGGCTCATAATCTGCAGTTTCCAGGTTCGAGTCCCAGCTGGTTCAGTGATGAGATTTATTTCCAAAAACTCCCCGTCCTGCCCACGGTCAGTAGGGGGCACCACTGGCTTGGAAAATCCGCCGTCCGTCGGATGAGATGTTAAGCCGTTGTCGTGTGAGGGAGAGTCATACCCTGTGCACGCTGGATGACCTTGACGGGTGGCTACCATCTGTCTCCTAACAGCTGTTTCAGTGGGTCCCCTCACCCTAACCTTCTTCGAGTCTTTCAGGGTCCTTGTGACCTGGCCATTTAGCCCACTGCGCGCAAAAAAGTGCCACTCAGAGATAAAACAACCCAATACTGCACTCGAGACCATGGTTTAACATCCTATCCTATGGACGACGACATTTTCAAACTCGTCGTTACCCCTTTTTTCACCTAGGTAAAAGACAGGGGTTGGTGTACGAACCTGGGAACCTCATATTAAGATTTTGGTGCGCTACCAATTAAGTTACCCCCCCCCCCCCAACACACACACACAGAGGAAAGGAATATACTAGAAAATTGGTAAGGGACAGTCGTAAGCAGCCAGGAAGGCCATCTAGCGTATTCTTTGAAAGCTACATTCCCAATATAAACGTGTCATTTTAGCCCATTTAAAATGTCATTTAAAATGGTTAGAAAATTTAACAAAAGTTTGATATTTTCTAAAATAATGTACATCATATATTTTGGTATATTGAGTGGATATAAAAAAAAGCACAGCACACAAAAACTATCCTGTAAGTTCTTGAAGGACACCATCAATGATAACTCCATTGTAATATTTTGGCTAAACAGCTGGATTAAAAATTGCGTTACGCTTTCTAAAATATATTCAGCGGCCACTTTACAGTGTTTGGTACAATTCATGTTAGGTGAATACTATCTCAGATCAGAAACGGTCTCAAGTCTCTAGGCGGCCATTTAGGAACCTTTAAAGGCTTTCGTAGTTCAGAAAAACCCTCTTAACTTTACTAATGAATTATTTAGTAATCAAGATACTTTTTAGCCTCTGGTGTACTGAAGGCGTCAGAAGTTTTATTTCCTGGAAAAGAAAATGGCGACTAAACCCATGCAACTCTAATCTCTTCAGAAAGCAAAAATGGCTGCCTATTGCAGTGTCTCGCAAACTGTGTGCCGCGAGAGCTTTTCAAATTGACACTAGATATTCCAAAGATTTCATTTTGACTTGACTTGTGTTATCGACGTGCTTTAATAAAAATCTTTCAGATTTTATCAACTGGGATCTTGTAAGTATTTATCAAGCTTTTTCCAAATTTTGGTATTAATTTTTGATTATTTCAAGCCATAGAATGGACAAATATTTAGAACAAACACCGAGTTATGAATTAAAGAACGAGAGCAAATCTTCAAGTAAAACCAGGCTGATGACGTCAACAAAGCGCAAATATAATGACGATTATATAGAGTTTGCTTTTATTCTTTTTTAGGTGTGCCGCGGAAAAAAAATTAGATTCAGTGTGCCGCGGGGAAAAAATTAGATTCAGTGTGCCGCGGGAAAAAATTAGATTCAGTGTGCCGCGGAAAAAAAATTAGATTCAGTGTGCCGCAGAGTAAAAAAGTTTGTGAGATACTGGCCTATTGGAATGAAATAAAATTGCAGTTCTTTTGTAGGGGCCATGGCCCACATTATGACCACCCATGACAAAACTGTACATAACTCAGGAACTTCTTAAATAAGCTTTTAATGAAAAAATGTGGCTGAAAACAATTTAAAGATCCTAATCAAATTTATTTAAATCTCTATTTCCAACAATATGCTTTCATTATTTAAATAGTTTTGGAAGCTGAAACATTTAATAAGTTTGCTCGTTCTGCAAAAAAAAAAACATTCAATCTTTGGGAAAATTTGCATAATTATTATCCGAAATGCCAAAAATGTTGCTAATGATGAATGTAAATAAAATGAAAATAAATTTTATTGAAATGCCAATAATCGTTTGTTCCTTTTTTTTAACTGGATTTATTAACTTCTCAGAAAAATTATTTAAAGCGGCATTATGTATTTTTGTTATATATTCCTATTTCCTTAAATCTCTATGTAGCGAGGGGCGGGGGTGGCTCAGTCGGTAGCGCGCCAGGCTAGTAATCTGTAGTTCCCAGGTTCTCCTAAATTCATGCCAAGTGTTCTTAAGGCATATTAATCTTTAAGGGTTGGGTCGTGTTGTTTTACCTCTGAGCGGCACTTTTTTACACACCATGGGCTAAATGGCCAGGTCACATGGACCCCGAAGGCTCAGAGAAGGTTGGGGGAGGGGACCCACTGGAACAGCTGTTGGGAGACAGATGGTAGCCTCCCGTCAAGGCCATCCAGCGTGTTCTTTAACGTGCACAGGGTATGGCTCTCCCGCACACGGGGCCACGGCTTAACGTCCCATCCGACGGACGGCGGCCTTTCCAAGCCCATCGGTGTCCCCTACTGACCGTGGGCAGGGCGGGGAATTTTGCGGAGATAAATCTCAAAGCTGACCCAGCTGGGACTCGAACCTGGGAACTACAGATTACGAGCCTGGCGCGCTACCGACTGAGCCACCCCCGCCCCCGAAGCGAAAGGAAATCTGAAATTTGGATCACGACCAAAAGCTTTGGTAAACAATGCCCTTTGGCGTTTGGTACCAGCGAGTTTCGACTAGGCAGAAATTCAAATATCAAGAATATTTATTGCCTTCTGAAGAATACACTCCTTGTATGATGAATGAAGACTCCTTTCATAAAGAATGCAAAGTGTACTCTCATTTATCCAACGTTTCATCAGGGTTAGAATTTAGGTTTAGGGTCTAGAAAAAAAAGAATTTTATTTGATTTGTTGCATGTTGTATAACAGACTGTCTCAGACTTTGTTTTTTTTTTAATAATGGACTGAATACATCTTGGAACGCCAGAGGAATTTTTTTGCAAAGAATCTGTGTGTCAAGACAATGAGAACAACCCTTTGTGATTTATAGTAGAATAATCAACACACTCCACACACACACATTCACAAATTAACACACCCACAAATTAACACACCTCACTAATAATAAAACATCTTTCCAGGCCCATCGCTATCTGATTTATTCACTGTGATCACTGATTTCACCTCACTAAATTAATAAACACACCTCACACATTTACTAATACATTCATAAACACCATTCAAAAATAAACATACCCATCCACAAATAAAAGCCCACCCAAGAATAAAGAAATTCACAAAAGCACACCCACAAAAACACATTCACAAATGAACACGTCCACACAGACCCAGCCACAAATAAACAAGCTCACACAAATTAACAAGTTCAAACAAATAAAAGCACATAAACATATTCACAAAAGAATACCCACAAAAACAGCTTCACAAATAAACTCGCTAGCACAAACCCACTTAAAAATAATTACGGCCACATACACCTAACTCAGAAATAATTACGGCCACATACACCTAACTCAGAAATAATTACGGCCACATACACCTAACTCAGAAATAATTACGGACACACACATCTAACTCAGAAATAATTACAGCCACATAATAAACACACCTTCAAATACCGGTAGCGCGCCAGGCTCGTAATCCGTAGTTCCCAGGTTCGAGTCCCAGCTGGGTCAGCGTTGAGATTTATCTCCGCAAAATTCCCCGCCCTGCCCACGGTCAGTAGGGGACACCGATGGGCTTGGAAAGGCCGCCGTCCGTCGGATGGGACGTTAAGCCGTGGTCCAGTGTGCGGGAGAGCCATACCCTGTGCACGTTGAAGAACACGCTGGATGGCCTTGACGGGAGGCTACCATCTGTCTCCCAACAGCTATTCCAGTGGGTCCCCTCCCCCAACCTTCTCTGAGCCTTCGGGGTCCATGTGACCTGGCCATTTAGCCCATGGTGTGCAAAAAAGTGCCGCTCAGAGGTAAAACAACCCAACCTTCAAATACACGCACCCGTGCAAATACTCCACAAACAAGCAGAAGCACAAACACATTCGTAAACAAACAGAAATGGCGAAAGATCCAGCAAAATCAGGGAACTCAGTAAATACAAGTTTCATTTATCTTTCTCTTTACGTACGACGTATAATTATTTGTTTTATGAAAGTGTTTTAACTGGCAAACTGATGTTTCCAGGTTCGAGTCCTAACTGTCCCTGCATTTAGAATTTTCTACGCTAACCCCTGTTCTACCCTCGGTAAGAATCGTGGCATCGAAGGGCTTGGAAAGACCGCCGTTCGTCGGATCAGACATTAAGCTGTGCTCCCATGCGTCTACCATCCATATCCTGTGCAAGTTGTGCGAAAAACACACTGGATGTCTTTAACGGTGAGCGTCCATCTGTCTCCTAACATCAGTCCATTGGTCCTCTTTCCCTAAACATCTCTAAGCCCTTCGAGTTCTTGTGACCTGACCATTTAGGAGGTGGCTCAGTCGGGAGCCCTCCAAGCTCTTAATCTGTAGTTCTCAGCTTCGAGTCCCACCTGAATCAGTAAGAGATTTATCTCCGCAAAACTCCCCGCCAGCTCTCTATCAGTAGAAGACACCGATGGGCTTGGAAAGGCCACCGTCCGTTGGATGGGATGTTAAGCTGTGTGCCCCGTGTACGGGAGAGCCGTACCTTGTACACGTTAAAGAACACACTGAATGGCCTTGACGAGGGGCTATCATCTATCATCTAACAGCTGTACAGTAAGTCCTCTCTTCCCAACCTTCTTGGGGTCCTTGTGCCCTAGCTATTTAGCCCATCTTGTGCAAAAACCACCGCTAAGCGGCAAAACAACCCAACCTGGCCATTTAGCCCATCGTGTGCAAAAACCACCACTAAGCGGCAAAACAACCCAACCTAGCCATTTAGCCCATCGTGTGCAAAAACCACCGCTAAGCGGCAAAACAACCCAACCTGGCCATTTAGCCCATCGTGTGCAGAAACCACCGCTAAGCGGCAAAACAACCCAACCTGGCCATTTAGCCCATCGTGTGCAAAAACCACCGCTAAGCGGCAAAACAACCCAACCTGGCCATTTAGCCCATCGTGTGCAAAAACCACCGCTAAGCGGCAAAACAACCCAACCTGGCCATTTAGCCCATCATGTGCAAAAACCACCGCTAAGCGGCAAAACCACCCAACCTGGCCATTTAGCCCATCGTGTGCAAAAACCACCGCTAAGCGGCAAAACAACCCAACCTGGCCATTTAGCCCATCGTGTGCAAAAACCACCGCTAAGCGGCAAAACAACCCAACCTGGCCATTTAGCCCATCGTGTGCAAAAACCACCGCTAAGCGGCAAAACAACCCAACCTGGCCATTTAGCCCATCGTGTGCAAAAACCACCGCTAAGCGGCAAAACAACCCAACCTGGCCATTTAGCCCATCGTGTGCAAAAACCACCACTAAGCGGCAAAACAACCCAACCTAGCCATTTAGCCCATCGTGTGCAAAAACCACCGCTAAGCGGCAAAACAACCCAACCTGGCCATTTAGCCCATCGTGTGCAGAAACCACCGCTAAGCGGCAAAACAACCCAACCTGGCCATTTAGCCCATCGTGTGCAAAAACCACCGCTAAGCGGCAAAACAACCCAACCTGGCCATTTAGCCCCTCGTGTGCAAAAACCACCGCTAAGCGGCAAAACAACCCAACCTGGCCATTTAGCCCATCGTGTGCAAAAACCACCGCTAAGCGGCAAAACAACCCAACCTGGCCATTTAGCCCATCGTGTGCAAAAACCACCGCTAAGCGGGCAAAACAACCGAACCTGGCCATTTAGCCCATCGTGTGCAAAAACCACCGCTAAGCGGGCAAAACAACCCAACCTGGCCATTTAGCCCATCGTGTTCAAAAACCACCGCTAAGCGGCAAAACAACCCAACCTGGCCATTTAGCCCATTACTTGCAAACAAAGTGCCGCTCAGAGAAAACAGAAATAACAGAGCTTTGCCGAAACGAATATGTAGAGTAATTAGAACTGTTACAAAGTTTTCACAAGAAACTTTCGGATGCAACCGCTATCGAGAAACGCATGCATCATTCCATAATTGAATGCGCACCATAATTAGTCGAAAGACCAAAAAGCAGTTAAGAAAAGGCGAATAGTAAAATGAAACTTCCTGTTATTAATGATCTGGTTAATTGAAATATAGTAATGAATTACGCGATTAGATGACGCAGAAATCAACAAAAATTTGCAGTTCAAAGGATATTTTAATTTTATTGACCGAGATTCTTTAAAAAGTCAGATTAAAACGATGAAAAAAAAAAAAAACAGATTTGAAAGCTATTAATATTTGCTTTAATGCTTCAAATGAGGATTAGAGAAGAAGAAACGGAATAATCGTTAATGAGGGCGCTAATAAATTGCGTGCTTAGGAAACCATTTTCCAAGAATGATTAATAATAAACTTTTTACCCAGGCAACCGTTTGTTACTAAACTTTGACAGAATCCCATCAGCCTCACTGCTGAGATATGTGTCGAAGGTATAATCTCAGTACAAAGGCTAAATCAGAAGGAAAAACACAAATTCCTCACAAAGGATTTTAACCACTCAGGTTGGGGGCGCACCAGTCGTTAGCGCACCAGACTCGTATTATGCAGTTTTCAGGTTCAGTTCTCAGCTGTACCAGTTTTGAGGGTTGGGTTGGGTTGTGAGACCTTGACGAGAGTATACCATCTGTCTCCTAACAGCTGTCCAATGAGTCCCCTAACCTTCTCAGGGGCGGGGGTGGCTCAGTCGGTAGCGCGCCAGGCTCGTAATCTGTAGTTCCCAGGTTCGAGTCCCAGCTGGGTCAGTGTTGAGATTTATCTCCGCAAAATTCCCTGCCCTGCCCACGGTCAGTAGGGGACACCGATGGTCTTGGAAAGGCCGCCATCCGTCGGATGGGACGTTAAGCCGTGGCCCCGTGTGCGGGAGAGACATACCCTGTGCATGTTAAAGAACACGCTGGATGGCCTTGACGGGAGGCTACCATCTGTCTCCCAAAAGCTGTTCCAGTGGGTCCCCTCCCCCAACCTTCTCTGAGCCTTCGGGGTCCATGTGACCTGGACATTTAGCCCATGGTGTGCAAAAAAGTGCCGCTCAAAGGTAAAACAACCCAACCTAACCTTCTCTGAGTCCTCGGGTTCTTATGGCCTGGCTATTTAGCCCGTTGTATACAAAATAGTCCCGCTTAGAGGTAAAGTAACCCAACCTGTGACCTTGTTGTTTAGTCCACACGTGCACTGAATACGGCTTAATGTCCCATCTAATAAACGGCGAATTTTTCAAGCCTATGGGTGCCCTTTTCTCTCAATAGGGGAAGAACAGGAGCTAAGGGGGGGATAAATCTCCATTCAGAGAGTGTTGATCTTCTTATCTGAAAACATCAAGTTACAAGCCTGTGATGCTACCGATTGAGGCTAACCTCACACCAGTGTTTCCTTACGAATATCATGAAATATTAGTTCTTTATAGAAAGTTCAGTCACAAACAATATTACATAGGGTTGTTTTATCTCTGAGCGGTACCTTTTTTGCACACAATGGACTAAACGGCCAGGTCACAAAGACCTCGAGGACTCAGATAAATTCGGGAAAGGAGACCCATTAGACAGCTGTTAGCAAAGAGATGGAAGCCTCTCATCAAGGACATCTAGCGTGTTCTTTAACTGCCCAAGATATGTCTTTTCTGCAGACACGGAGGGGCGGGGGTGGCTCAGTCGGTAGCGCGCCAGGCTCGTAATCTGCAGTTCCCAGGTTCGAGTCCCAGCTGGGTCAGCGTTGAGATTTATCTCCGCATAACTCCCCGCCTTGCCCACGGTCAGTAGGGGACACCGATGGGTTTGGAAAGGCCGCCGTCCGTCGGATGGGACGTTAAGCCGTGGCTCGTGTGCGGGAGAGCTATACCTTGTGCACGTTAAAGAACACGCTGGATGGCCTTGACGAGAGACTACCATCTGTCTCCTAACAGCTGTTCCAGTGGGTCCCCTCCCCCAACCTTCTCTGAGCCTTCGGGGTCCATGTGACCTGGCCAATTAGCCCATGGTGTGCAAAAAAGTGCCGCTCAGAGGTAAAACAACCCAACTCTGCAGACACGGCTTTTTACGTCCCATCCGATGGAAGGTGGCTTTCTGACTAACGGCAGGGAGGGAGTTTATCTGAGATAAATCTTAACTCTAGTACAGGTGGGATTTGAACCTAGGAACTGCAGATTACGTGGTGTGCTACCGACGATATCGCCACCACCACCACCACGACACCTACTACACAGACAAACGGGCCCAATGCATAGCCAACGAAACAAATACTGCAGCAAAAGCTTTTTCCTTGACCAGCGAAGCAAGTTTCATATTTGATGCTGAAATGACCTGGTCATGTTTTTTTTACGATATTTGCTTATATTAATATTATATGCGTCCATCAATTCTGAAAGGATTTCAATCCGGACACTTCCGTGTTATTTTGTGACACCATTTTAACGATCAAACATATTTTAATCGATTGTGCTGCTTTTTAACCTAGAGCGTCGTTTATATTTCAGCCATCATGATTTTGTGGCCGAGCACCTTACACTCGAACACCTTTTATCTGACGAATCGTTTTTAACACCTGTTTTCAGATTTTTACGTTTTACGGGATATTTTACTCATCTTGGATACTTTTACCTTTCTATTGTTTTGACTTGTTTTTTTATGGGTCCAATACATCCGTTGTTTCCTAAACGCCCGTTGTTGTTTATTCCGTTTTACATTTGTTGTTTATCTTTTACACTTGTTATTTATACATATTGTTTTTGATTATACACATTTCGTTCTTGTTTCGTCGTGTATAGTTTCATGTCTTTTTTCCCATTTCTGTGGGGCGGGGGTGGCTCAGTCGGTAGCGTGCCAGGCTCGTAATCTGTAGTTCCCAGGTTCGAATCCCAGCTGGGTTAGCGTTGAGATTTATCTCCGCAAAATTCCCCGCCCTGCCCACGGTCAGTAGGGACACCGATGGGCTTGGAAAGGCCGCCGTCCGTCGGATGGGACGTTAAGCCGTGGCTCCGTGTGTGGGAGAGCCATACCCTGTGCACGTTAAAGAACACGCTGGATGGCCTTGACGGGAAGCTACCATCTGTCTCCCAACAGCTGTTCCAGTGGGTCCCCTCCCCCAACCTTATCTGAGCCTTCGGGGTCCATGTGACCTGGCCATTTAGCCCACGGTGTGCAAAAAAGTGCCGCTCAGAGGTAAAACAACCCAACCCGATTGAGCCTTCGGGGTCCATGTGACCTGGCCATTTAGCCCACGGTGTGCAAAAAAGTGCCGCTCAGAGGTAAAACAACCCAACCCGAAAATTCCCTTTCAAAAAGGTAATTTTTTGCGCACTGCGTTTTAATAAATCTTCATGGTTATAGAGTAGTAGTTTTGCAAAATTTTTGAGATAATTATAAAACAAACTAAATTGACTTCTATGAAAAACAATTATTTTTCTAAAAAAAAGATGTTTTTGTTATAAGAGTTATTCTAGTATAACTAATGAAACTTCTGTGTTAACAATAATCATTCAAAGATATTTTGTTTAGATATTACAAAGGGATTTCGATGCGACAGAAAACTAAACTTTAATTAACAAACCGAAATATCCTGGAATCAGGGATTTTTTTAAACAAAAATAGGCACACTATTTGAGAAATCAATGAAAACTTCTACTTCTGTTAATGATAGCAGAGCTTAACAATTTTTTTTTTTGCTTGGATGTTACAAAAAGTTTTTTGAGTGAAATGGAAAGTTTGATTAATAAATTGAAACAACCTGATATTCATAGAATTTTTTTTACTCTTTGTAGTTTAGAAACCATCGGAAAAATGTAGAAACGAACAGAAATTGAAAACCGTGTTTCTTGTTGTATTGAATTGAAAGAGTACTTCTTCTAAATTTTAAACATATTGGTGGAAAAAACATTTATTACAGTCGCTCAAAAAATATCCGACCACTATGGTTGATTACAGAAGTCAGAAAAAATATCTGGCAACGATTTTTTTAGAAATTAGTGATCTGGCAACATTCGTGTCACGTGACACGAAGGACTAACGTATGAGAAATCATATCATCATAGTCGATTCTGCTCAGCGTCTATGCTTCAGTTACGTTATTTTCGTGTCACGTGACACGTGACACGAAATCGTTGCCATTATATTTTTATATTATATATAAATATCTGGCAGCGTTGAATCGTTGCCAGATATTTTTTCTGAATTCTGTAATCAACCATAGTGTTCGGATATTTCTTTGAGCGACTGTACAAGAGTAATTTTCAGAACTTTGCGTATAGGTTTTAGTTGCAGTTTCTGAAACTTTTCGAATGTTGAAAATGCAATAATATTTGCTAGCACGCTTGGCTATTGATCTAATGGGACCGGGTTCGAGCCCCGGGTAAGGCATGGATGTGTGTCGTTTTTCTGCTGAGGTGCTGCCATCCTCTCAGATCTTCTACTATGGCATATAAACTGACAGGCTCCTGTCAGACCACTGTGGCAAGCAGCTGCTTGAGGGGGTATTAAATTAAATAAAAATTAAAGATTGGATTCATATGATTATTTTCTCATTAAATTTTGAGAGGAAAAGTTGTCACACTCTACGATATCCTGATATGACATAACACTGAGGGAATACCTTAAAGCTATCGGCATGCATCTTATGCGAGACTTCCATCTGTTCCATAACAGCAGACCAGTGGATTCCATTCGCCAATAATCTCTGAACCTTTGGGATCCTTGTGACTTGGCCGTTTAGCTTATTATGTGCCAAAAAATGCCGCTCAGAGGTAAATTAGCATGGATTGTGACCCTTTTGGGGATTTCTCGAGTGTGATCACGAACATATAAAGAATTCTGAGGTTGATAGCTAGTAGTATTCCTTTGTAACACTAGATCACCAGTTTAACAACTGAGCATGGAAAAATACTGTTAGATCGAAAATGCAGAAATTGCTGCAGCGGGCCGACCTGGCTCATCTTCTGATTGGTGAATTTAATTTGTGTATTAGATCTCTATCCTTTTTTTTTATCTAAGTTGAATTTATTTTCTTCACAAGAATCTTGTACAATTGATGAAGGACGTTGAAAATGTCGAGACGAAGAAGAGAATAGAGGGTGACTCAAGGATTAGAGAGGGAGATTCAAATGATTAGAGAGGGTGACTCAAATGATTAGAGAGGGAGACTCAAATGATTAGAGAGGGAGACTCAAATGATTAGAGAGGAAAACTCAAGGATTAGAGAGGGAGACTCAAATGAGTAGAGAGGGAGACTCAAATGATTAGAGAGGGAGACTCAAATGATTAGAGAGGGAGACTCAAATGATTAGAGAGGAAAACTCAAGGATTAGTGAGGGAGACTCAAAGATTAGAGAGGGAGACTCAAATGATTAGAGAGGTAAACTCAAGGATTAGAGAGGGAGACTCAAGGATTGAAGAGGGAGACTTAAGGATTGGA
The DNA here is from genome assembly GCA_038380435.1 of Ryuthela nishihirai. Lineage (NCBI taxonomy): Eukaryota > Metazoa > Arthropoda > Arachnida > Araneae > Heptathelidae > Ryuthela > Ryuthela nishihirai. The sequence goes on from JAWZYU010000030.1 coordinate 32,485,001, forward strand.
GAAGGAGATCCAACGATTAAGGAAAAAGATTCAAGGTTTTCCTGAACCCGTCCCTGTGTCTCCTTCTTTAGACATTGATTATCCTTCCAACTCTCAGATCCCATTCCACATTACTCGATCTATCTCGTTGCTAACTTTGATTCTTATGTCCTAATCAGAAGAATCAAAGTTAGCAACGAGATAGACACGAGTAATGTGGAACGGGATCTGAGAGTTGGAAAGATAATCAATGTCTAAGAAAGGAGACACAAGGACGGGTTCAGGAAAAAGAACCAAAGGTTCGGAAAGAAATCCAAGATTTTGTGAATGACACCAAATTGGAGAAGAAGATACATAGAGTGAAGCAGGTGAGTCAAAGTTTGAGGAAGCAGAATAAAAGTTTGACATAAAACCAAATTTGTGGAAGGCGAACCAAATTTCAACATGTCCTCAAATTTTGGTTGTTTGGGTGGTTTTACCTCTGAGCGGCACTTTTTTGCACACCATGGACTAAATGGACAGGTCACATGGACCCCAAGACTCAGAGAAGGTTGGGGGAGGGGACCCACTGGAACAACTGTTGGGAAGCAGATGGTAGCCTCCCGTCAAGGCCATCCAGCGTGTTCTTTAACGTGCACAGGGTATGGCTCTCCCGCACACGGTACCACGGCTTAACGTCCCATCCGACGGACGGCGGCCTTTCCAAGTCCATCGGTGTCCCCTACTGACCGTGGGCAGGGCGGGGAATTTTGCGGAGATAAATCTCAACGCTGACCCAGCTGGGACTCGAACCTGGGAACTACAGATTACGAGCCTGGCGCGCTACCGACTAAGCCACCCCCGCCCCAAATTTTGGTTCTCTTTCTCAAACTTTGTTTGAGAAAGGAGAACCAAAGTTTGAGGGGGGGGGGGACCAAAGTTTCAGGATGAACAATCAAAATTTGAGGAAGTAGAACAAATTTCAGCAAGGACAACCAAAGTGTTTGGGAACAGAGAACCAAATTTCAGGAAGGACAACCAAAGATTGAGGAAAAGGAACCAAATTTTGAGCAGGGAGGACCGAAGTTTGAGGAAGAGAATCCACTGATAGCTTTTGGGATCAAATTGTTTTCTAAAATGCGCAAACAGTTGGGTTGGATTGTTTTACCTCTGAGCGGCACTTTTTTGCACACCATGGGCTAAATGGCCAGGTCACATGGACACCGAAGGCTCAGAGAAGGTTGGGGGAGGGGACCCACTGGAACAGCTGTTGGGAGACAGATGGTAGCCTCCCGTCAAGGCCATCCAGCGTGTTCTTTAACGTGCACAGGGTAAGGCTCTCCCACACACGGAGCCACGGCTTAACGTCCCATCCGACGGACGACGGCCTTTCCAAGCCCATTGGTGTCCCCTACTGACCGTGGGCAGGGCGGGGAATTTTGCGGAGCTAAATCTCAACGCTGACGCAGTTGGGACTCGAACCTGGGAACTACAGATTACGAGCCTGGCGCGCTGCCGACTGAGCCACCCCCGCCCCGTGTGCGCAAACAGACCACGGTTTTTATCGTCACATTCGTCATAACTTCAAAGGAAACCCATCAAACCCTTAAAATATTTTAGTGCAGACGGCTCCAACCAAAAGACGATCTGAAACATTATTTCTTTTTACGATGATCCGCAAATCAGACGATTCGTGGTGTTTCAAGAGCCAGACACCTTTTTTTCACTAAACTGAAGCTACGGCTGCGAAAGAATCCCATTCGCTTCAGCGGCTATTGAATCTGTTACCATGGTAACGGGAGGTGGGAGATAAGTTATCTGTTGCCACTGACAGGACTTGATGCTGACGTCTCCGTGTGGTCGAAAATAGCAAGAAGCTGATTCATGGGCTCCTGTCTATTTGAATGGAGAAGAACAGAAACATACACTTTTTCAAGACAGCTCCATTCTATTGGAATTCATACCTCTTGGGCAATAGAATTCCTAATCATTATTTGCATTTACACCTTTATATATTTACAGGTAAAGTAGTGGACCGGGGAACAGCTTTACCGTACTCTAAGCACTTTAAAGAACACGCTGGATAGTCTTGGAGAAAGGCTTCCAGCTATCCCCTAACAGTTGTCAAGTGTATGCCCTTTTCCTTACCAGGTTTGGATCCTTTTTTGTGGATCTTAGTGACTTGACTATTTAGTCCACTGTTGGCCCAAAAACGCCGCTCGTGGTAAAGCATCCTATCTCTGTGTGTTGCACAAGTAATCTGTTTGATTAGTAATTTGTTCACCCGCTATCAAAGATTCTGTTTAGAGGCCATCTTTTACTTGTCATCTTCATGACGTACTTGTCATCTGCTACTTGTGGGGGCGGGGGTGGCTCAGTCGGTAGTGCGCCAGGCTCGTAATCTGTAGTTCCCAGGTTCGAGTCCCAGCTGGGTCAGCGTTGAGATTTATCTCCGCAAAATTCCCCGCCCTGCCCACGGTCAGTAGGGGACACCGATGGGCTTGGAAAGGCCGCTGTCCGTCGGATGGGACGTTAAGCCGTGCTCCGTGTGCGGGAGAGCCATACCCTGTGCACGTTAAAGAACACGCTGGATGGCCTTGACGGGAGGCTACCATCTGTCTCCCAACAGCTGTTCCAGTGGGTCCCCTCCCCCAACATTCTCTGAGCCTTCGGGGTCCATGTGACCTGGCCATTTAGCCCATGGTATGCAAAAAAGTGCCGCTCAGAGGTAGAACAACCCAACCATCTGCTACTTGAAGTTGCTTGTGAGCAGCTGGGACAATGCCTTCATGAGACAGAAAATTGCATACTGCAGGTAGGGAAGTTCCTAACATCAGTTAGAGAAGATCTTAATCGGCGGTCGGTAGCTCAGCGGTCAGAGCACCTGACATATCATCAGGAGGTCGTGGATTCGTATCCCACCCGGCTCAAGACAATTTTTCCCTCTAAAACTGATCGACATCGAACTAAGAGTCATACCTCCTTGACACTTAAACACACATTACATGTGTTTTTCAAGAAATTTTTTTAAGACCAGTTAAACCAGTGAAATATTTTATACTGGAATTGCAATACAGTCACTTTTCCCTCCCTTCACCTTTATATCGGGGGGGGGGGGGGGGGGCAGTCAGTGATTTCTGGATCGATTCCATCTTTCGACATAGAACTCTTTTGCTTTTAGGGGCGGAGTAGCTCAGTCGGTAGCGCGCCAGGCTCGTAATCTGCAGTTCCCAGGTTCGAGTCCCAGCTGCATCAGCGTTGAGATTTGTCTCTGCAAAATTCCCGCCCTGCCCGCGGTCAGCAGGGAACACCGATGGGCTTCGATAAGACCGCCGTCCGTCGGATGGGACGTTAAGCCGTGACTCCGTGTGCGGAGAGCCATACCCTGTGCACGTTAAAGAACACACTGGATGGCCTTGACGGGAGACTACCCTCTGTCTCCTAACAGCTTTTCCAGTGGGTCCCCTCCCCCAACCTTCTCTGAGCCTTTTGGGTCCTTGTGACCTGGCCATTTAGGGGCGGGGGTGGCTCAGTCGGTAGCGCGCTAGGCTCGTAATCTGTAGTTCCCAGGTTCGAGTCCCAGCTGAGTCAGTGTTGAGATTTATCTCCGCAAAATTCCCTGCCCTGCCCACGGTCAGTAGGGGACACCGATGGGTTTGGAAAGGCCGCCATCCGTCGGATGGGACGTTAAGCCGTGGCCCCGTGTGCGGGAGAGACATATCCTGTGCACGTTAAAGAACACGCTGAATGGCCTTAACGGGAGGCTACCATCTGTCTCCCAACAACTGTTCCAGTGAGTCCCCTCCCCCAACCTTCTCTGAGCCTTCGGGGTCCATGTGACCTGGCCATTTAACCCATGGTATGCAAAAAAAATGTCGCTCAGAGGTAAAACAACCCAACGTTCCTCTAGTTTTATAGATCTGGGCCTGGATAAACAATACTTTTTGCAAAACGAGATTAATTGCGTCTGTTTTCCCTACTGCTTGCATATTCATAAATGACTTGCAATTCAGTTGTTTGGGTTGTTTTACCTCTGAGCGGCACTTTTTTGCACACCATGGGCTAAATGGCCAGGTCACATGGACCCCGAAGGCTCAGAGATGGTTGGGGGAGGGGACCCACTGGAACAGCTGTTGGGAGACAGATGGTAGTCTCCCGTCAAGGCCATCCAGCGTGTTCTTTAACGTGCACAGGGTATGGCTCTCCCGCACACGGGGCCACGGCTTAACGTCCCATCCGACGGACGGCGGCCTTTTCAAGCCCATCGGTGTCCCCTACTGACCGTGGGCAGGGCGGGGAATTTTGCGGAGATAAATCTCAAAGCTGACCCAGCTGGGACTCGAACCTGGGAACTACAGATTACGAGCCTGGCACGCTACCGACTGAGCCACCCCCGCCCCAATGCAATTCAGTTTTAATAATCCAGTTATGAAGCAATACCCAAAAGCACTTGTCTCACTTATCATGATTCCGCCGATGTGATTGATGCACAAGATTTCTTAATAACTTTTTAGATAAAAGTAACATTAATTAAATCTCCCCTCAAGCAGCTGCCTGCCACAGATTTCTGACAGAGTTGAGTTGTTTTATCTCTGAGGCGCACTTTTCTGCACACAATGGGCTAAATGGCCAGGTCACAAGGACTCCGAAAGTTCAGAGAGAGTTGGACGTGGAAGGGCCACCATCCATAGACGGCGGCCTTTCCACGTCCATCGGTGTCACCCTACTAACCGAGAGGGGAGTTTTGCGGAGATAAATCTTAACGCTCAGACTCGAACCTGGGAAGTGGGGGTTGGGTTGTTTTACCTCTGAGCGGATCTTTTTTGCACACCATGGGCTAAATGGCCAGGTAACATGGACCCCGAAGGCTCAGAGAAGGTTGGGGTAGGAGACCCACTAGAACAACTGTTGGGAGACAGATGGTAGCCTCCCGTCAAGGCCATCCAGCGTGTTCTTTAACGTGCAGAGAGTTTGGCTCTCCGGCACACGGGACCACGACTTAACGTCCTATTCGACGGACGGCGATCTTTCCAAGCCCATCGGTATCCCCTACTGACAGTGGGCAGGACGGTGAATTTTGCAGAGACAAATCTCAACGCTGACCCAGCTGGGACTCGAACCTGGGAACTGCAGATTACTCTCACGTTCGAGTCCCAATTGCGCCAGCGGTGAGATTTATCTCCGCTAACCTACGTTCTGGCCCTCGGTGAGGAATGGGTCAGCTTTCGTCTTGAAAAGACAGCCGTCCAGCAGATGAGACATTAATCTATAGCCTGTGTACAGGAGAACCATACTCTGGATCATAAAGAAAACACTGTATGGCTTTAACGGAAGGCTACCATTTGTGTCACCTAATAGCTGTCCAATGGGGACCTGGGGCGGGGGTGGCTCAGTCGGTAGCGTGCCAGGCTCGTAATGTGTAGTTCCCAGGTTCGAGTCCCAGCTGGGTCAGCGTTGAGATTTATTTCCGCAAAATTCCCCGCCCTGCCCACGGTCAGTAGGGGACACCGATGGGCTTGGAAAGGCCGCCGTCCGTCGGATGGGACGTTAAGCCGTGGCCCCGTGTGCGGGAGAGCCATACCCTGTGCACGTTAAAGAACACGCTGGATGGCCTTGACGGGAGGCTACCATCTGTCTCCCAACAGCTGTTCCAGTGGGTCCCCTCCCCCAACCTTCTCTGAGCCTTCGGGGTCCATGTGACCTGGCCATTTAGCCCATGGTGTGCAAAAAAGTGCCGCTCAGAGGTAAAACAACCCAACCGAATGGGGACCCTTTCCTCGGCCTGTGATTCCTCAGAGGTAAAACTACCCTGCCTTCCTGATATGATTCCTCAAAAGCATTGATATTTATCGAAAGAAAGTAAAGCAAATATCTCTTTTTTTTGTTTCCTTTTGAAGTTCTTGACGTTCAGTGTGTTTTCTTGTTTCCAGACGCAGCTCAAACCAGGGGATATGACGACAATATGGCTCGCTGTATCGGAAGAGAGCGTCACTCTGTTAGATTACGTCACAATGGTAAGTTTCTCGGTGCTTTTTTCGAATTTGTGATCTCTTCCAGGTGTGGCTATCGATTAGTAGTAGTCGAGACCTTCATTCCAATTCGAAGCCCGGGAACTTGATTCTGATGCAACAAAATATTCTCCTTATGCAATTTCAGCAGCAAAAAACACCAATAGCGAAGTAAATGGTAATCATAAATGGGAATGGCTCATTTATATACTTTGTGACATTGAAAGTTCCTCACATATATGCAGCAGATTCGTAAGGAATTCAATATACACACACCGGCCACTGAATTAGAAACCTTTATTCAATACCGAGTTGAACCTCCTTTAGCCCGAATTGCAGCACGTATGCAGTTTGGCATAGATTCCACAAGATGGAGTGCCTTTACATCTCCAGCATACCAGACAGTCCTTTAACTGGCTCAGATTTGACGGAAGAAGACTTTGCTGCTGGATCTGTTTTTTTAACATGTCCCATACATTCTCAATGGGGTTCAGATCCGGGTTTTGTGGTGGCCAGGGAAGATGGTGAAAGTCGCTGTCATGCTCGCTGAACCACTCTTAAATGCATCTTGCGCAATGGACAGTAGCATTCTCGTCCATGAAACAGCCGTCACCTGCTGGATAAAATATCAACATTTCAGGATGGACTTGATCGGCAACAATGTTCAGATAATCCTTGGAGGACACCTGATCTTCCAGCAATATCGAGGGACTCGTTCCGTACCAACAGAACGTGCCTCACACCATGACACCACCTCCAAAACCTTGAGTTGTGTTTATAAGGCAAGCTGGGTCCATTGCTTCATGGGGCTCCCGCCAAACTCTCTGCCTACCGTCGGTACAGTTGGGTTGGGTTGTTTTACCTCTGAGCGGCACTTTTTTTGCACACCATGGGCTAAATGGCCAGGTCACATGGACCCCGAAGGCTCAGAGAAGGTTGGGGGAGGGGACCCACTGGAACAGCTGTTGGGAGACAGATGGTAGTCTCCCGTCAAGGCCATCCAGCGTGTTCTTTAACGTGCACAGGGTATGGCTCTCCCGCACACGGGGCCACGGCTTAACGTCCCATCCGACGGACGGCGGCCTTTCCAAGCCCATCGGTGTCCCCTACTGACCGTGGGCAGGGCGGGGAAATTTGCGGAGATAAATCTCAATGCTGACCCAGCTGGGACTCGAACCTGGAACTACAGATTACGAGCCTGGCGCGCTACCGACCTAGCCACCCCCCCCCCCCCCCGTCGGTACAGAACAAGGTGCAAAATAAACACACGGAATCTATAAGAGATAAAACGGTGAATGCTTGCGGACACACAACTACGGAAAACGGATCAACACAAGCAGTGAAATTCAAAGGTACCGGATGACAGGACAACATACTCATATGACATACTGCCAGTTTGAGCAGGGGGAAATTGTAGAATTCTGTGAAACCAGATAGTTCATTCACCAAATCGTGGCATGCTCAGGCTCGCGACGCAAACGTAATCGATAGTTACCGGTAACAGTCGGTACTGGACAGCAAGCACTTTCATTGAAAACAGTCAGGCATTACCAAACGAACATCTTCACGAGATAACAATCTGAAATGCAGTGCTATCAATCATTCAATGGACTATAACATAAGGGGCGGGGATGGCTCGTTGGTAGTGGGCAGTCGGTAGCGTGCCAGGCTCGTAATCTGCAGTTCCCAGTTTCAAGCTGGGCCAGCATTGAGATTTATCACCACAAAACTCCCCGCCCTGACCACAGTCAGTCAGGACGCCGATATTCTTGGAAAGGCCACCGTCCGTCGGATGGGACGTTAAGCCGTGGCTCCCCGTGTGGGAGAGCCATACCCTGTGCACATTAAAGAATACGCTGTATGTACTCATCTGTCTTCCGACAGCTGTCCAGTGGAAACCCAACCTTCTCTGAGCTTTTGGGGTCCTTGTGGCTTAGCCATTTAGCCCATTGTGTGCAAAAAAGTGCCTTTCAGAGGTAAAACAATCCAACTGTAACATGGGAACACATTCACATTCACTTCAAGACTTTTGCCAGGTAACTTGCAGACAACTTGCGACTCGTTGCCCTCCAGTCCATTGCATCAGTTGCTTCTGACTGTTCAGCATCATCACACACAATGGGTCGGTGTAGTCTGGTATCTTAATTCTGAGTCTTTGGAGTTTTTGTTGCCTGGCCAATTAACACAATGTGCTATACTTTCTTCCAATGAGGCAGGCCTGTATCATTCATAACACCAGGATTAATGTCAGCGTGTCATATTCACTAACGAGTATTCTGTAGATAAAGATTATCTGTGTGTGTTTCAGAAAGTCATCAGTTGTGACATCCAGTGGTCTTTGGTATGTGTTACTGGTAGTTTCAATACTGTGAGATACACCTAACAGATCCTATGGCCTGTTGCGCAACTGTTCCTCGTACGTGTTATATACCACGTTCCAGGATAACACTGTCATGTCCCCCGAATTTTATGTTTATTTATTTATTGCTGCATTTTTGTTGTATTCTATTATTGTATATATTTTTATGTGTTCTTGGAAATGTTTGTGCTGGGATGACTCACGAGGTTGTTTTTTGGGTCTAAAGCGGCTGCATGCAAGTAATGAAACCAGCTCCAGAACTTGTTTATGGCCGTAAATGACTAGCCTAGGGCGCTAGAGCAGCAAGGAGGCTACGCGGTAGATTTGAAGCATTAGTTTGGTGTGCGCACCTTAAGCGAAAGGTCGTGTCAACAAGCGTCAGAAGGACGCTGCCCCTTACTCGAAGTAACCCTTGAAGGGAGGGTGTGATTCCAGAGGGAATCAAGATTCTTATGTTAATCTGATAATAGTTTTTGGTGCGAGCACGATGAGCGAAAGGTCGTGTCAACAAGCGCAGAAGGACACCGCCCCTTACTCGAAGTAACCCTTGAAGGGAGGGTGCGATTCCAGAGGGAATCAAGATTCTTATGTGAATCTGATAATAGTTTTGGTGCGAGCACTTTGAGTGAGAGGTCGTGTCAACAAGCGTCAGAAGGACACCGCCCCTTACTCGAAGTAACCCTTGAAGGGAGGGTGTGATTCCAGAGGGAATGAAGATTCTTATGTGAATCTGATAATAGTTTTGGTGTGCGCACGTTGAGCGAAAGGTCGTGTCAACAAGCGTCAGAAGGACGCCGCCCCTTACTCGAAGTAACCCTTGAAGGGATGGTGTGATTCCAGAGGGAATCAAGATTCTTATGTGAATCTGATAATAGTTTTGGTGTGAGCATGTTGAGCGAAAGGTCGTGTCAACAAGCATCAGAAGGACGCCGCCCCTTACTCGAAGTAACCCTTGAAGGGATGGTGTGATTCCAGAGGGAATCAAGATTCTTATGTGAATCTGATAATAGTTTTGGTGCGAGCATGTTGAGCGAAAGGTCGTGTCAACAAGCGTCAGAAGGACGCCGCCCCTTACTCGAAGTAACCCTTGAAGGGAGGGTGTGATTCCAGAGGGAATCAAGATTCTTATGTGAATCTGATAATAGTTTTGGTGTGCGCACGCTGAGCGAAAGGTCGTGTCAACAAGCGTCAGAAGGACGCTGCCCCTTACTCGAAGAAACGCTTGAAGGGAGGGTGTGATTCCAGAGGGAATCAAGAGTCTTATGTGAATCTGATAATAGATTTGGTGCGAGCATGTTGAGCGAAAGGTCGTGTCAACAAGCGTCAGAAGGATGCCGCCCCTTACTCGAAGTAACCCTTGAAGGGAGGGTGTGATTCCAGAGGGAATCAAGATTCTTATGTGAATCTGATAATAGTTTTGGTGCGAGCACGTTGAGCAAAAGGTCGTGTCAACAAGCATCAGAAGGACGCCGCCCCTTACTCGAAGTAACCCTTGAAGGGAGGGTGTGATTCCAGAGGGAATCAAGATTCTTATGTGAATCTGATAATAGTTTTGGTGCGAGCACGTTGAGTGAGAGGTCGTGTCAACAAGCGTCAGAAGGACGCCGCCCCTTACTCGAAGTAACCCTTGAAGGGAGGGTGTGATTCCAGAGGGAATCAAGATTCTTATGTGAATCTGATAATAGTTTTGGTGCGAGCACGTTGAGTGAGAGGTCGTGTCAACAAGCGTCAGAAGGATGCCGCCCCTTACTCGAAGTAACCCTTGAAGGGAGGGTGTGATTCCAGAGGGAATCAAGATTCTTATGTGAATCTGATAATAGTTTTGGTGCGAGCACGTTGAGTGAGAGGTCGTGTCAACAAGCGTCAGAAGGACGCCGCCCCTTACTCGAAGTAACCCTTGAAGGGAGGGTGTGATTCCAGAGGGAATGAAGATTCTTATGTGAATCTGATAATAGTTTTGGTGCGAGCACGTTGAGCAAAAGGTCGTGTCAACAAGCATCAGAAGGACGCCGCCCCTTACTCGAAGTAACCCTTGAAGGGAGGGTGTGATTCCAGAGGGAATCAAGATTCTTATGTGAATCTGATAATAGTTTTGGTGCGAGCACTTTGAGTGAGAGGTCGTGTCAACAAGCGTCAGAAGGACGCCGCCCCTTACTCGAAGTAACCCTTGAAGGGAGGGTGTGATTCCAGAGGGAATCAAGATTCTTATGTGAATCTGATAATAGTTTTGGTGCGAGCACTTTGAGTGAGAGGTCGTGTCAACAAGCGTCAGAAGGACGCCGCCCCTTACTCGAAGTAACCCTTGAAGGGAGGGTATGATTCCAGAGCTAATCAAGATTCTTATGTGAATCTGATAATAGTTTTGGTGCGAGCACGTTGAGCGAAAGGTTGTGTCAACAAGCATCAGAAGGACGCCACCCCTTACTCGAAGTAACCCTTGAAGGGAGGGTGTGATTCCAGAGGGAATCAAGATTCTTATGTGAATCTGATAATAGTTTTTGGTGTGAGCACGTTGAGTGAGAAGTCATGTCAACAAGCGTCGGAACGACGCTGCCCATACTCAAAGGAAACCCTTGAAGTGAGGGTGCGAATTCAAAGGAGAATCGAGATTCTTGTGTGAATCTGTTTTCTTCTTGTGGTTCAGAAGGAGCCACAGTGTAGGCAAAGATTGGTTATCCTTTCGCCGAGATTTTGAGGTCTGTAAAGTGAGGATTTGCAGAGCGTGCGATTCTCCACCTCATTATATTATTGTTTGCAGCAGTGAAGCAGCGAAGGCCCACGGAGCTGAGCTCATTCCCAGCACGTAGGGGGCGGGGGTGGCTCAGTCGGTAGCGCGTCAGGCTCGTAATCTGCAGTTCTCAGGTTCAAGTCCCAGCTGGGTCAGCGTTGAGATTTATCTCCGCAAAATTCCCTGCCCTGCCCACGGTCAGTAGGGGACACCGATGGGCTTGGAAAGGCCGCCGTCCGTCGGATGGGACGTTAAGCCGTGGCCCCGTGTGTGGGAGAGCCATACCCTGTGCACGTTAAAGAACACGCTGGATGGCCTTGACGGGAGGCTGCCATCTGTCTCCCAACAGCTGTTCCAGTGGATCCCCTCCCTCAACCTTTTCTGAGCCTTCGGGGTCCTTCTGACCTGGCCATTTAGCCCATGGTGTGCAAAAAAGTGCCGCTCAGAGGTAAAACAACCCAACCCAGCACGTAGCTGTATATAGTGTGAATAAAAAGTGTGTCGTCCCTATATAACTCTCGTGCAGTTAATTAATGGATTGTGGTTATTCATCATTTAACGCAGCGAACATCAGGCATACAATGCCACGGGCCTAAAAACTCGCGAACCTGTCTTTTCACCAAAGTGAGGGTGAAGTAATTATTAAGCAACGATCGCATCGTCCTGTGGCGGCCACGACGTTTGGCTCAGTCTCCATAAATTTATCTCCGCGAAGCTTTCCCCTTAACTTCGGACAATAGAAGACACCGATGGACTTAGAAATGCCACCTTCCATCTGATGGAATGTAAAGCCATGGCCTTGTATGCGGGAGATCCATACCCTTTACACATTAAAGAACACGCTGGATGGGCTTGACAGAAGGCTGCCATTTATCTCCTAATGCTATCTAGTGAAACCCCTTCCCCCAAACTTCTTTGAGTCCTTCGGTTCCTTGCGCCTGAGGATATTGTCTCCAAAAGAGTGCTGCTCTGAGACAATACATCCCAACCCATTCTTCGACAGCGACCCTCCGTTCCATTCATGTCCCCTTTCTCACCTAGAACTGATTAGGAATTAGAGAAAAATATCTCAAACCAGGTCCAATTGGAACTCGACCCCTGAGTACATTAAATTACTAACCTGACATCTTATGGTCAACAGAATATGGCATGTACAATGAAAGGTATAGGCAGGGGGGAAATGAAAGAGGTTTTATCGTTGAAACTGTTTATTGTCTCATTTGTTGTCATTAGTTTAAGCTCAAGATGTTTCAAGACTTTAATTCCGACAATTTATTTAATCACAACAGCATGAAGACACCTTTCAGTCTGAAAGCGAAAGTAAATCCCACATTCCTCCTCTGTTCTAATTATCAATAAAAGTCTTTTAATGCAGCATATAAGACGCTAATTCAAACTCTATCACTTGTATAAAGTAAATCCTTAAAGACTATTTCATTAACACACAAGCTACAGTCAATTAATTCATGCTTATTGATAAAGGAATTATTATCTCTTCATTTCAATACAGCTTTCGAAACGATAATGTGCTCTCTTTCAGTTTAACTTATTCCCTTCGTCTCAGGACATAAATGAATGACTGAACTCCTTTCTAATATTCCAGTCAGAGTAATCTGAAACTGAATTGTTGAATTTCAATTATGAAAAGCTTCCTTAAACGATACGGATTAGGCTTAAAATCAAGTCCACATCATGGCTGAGACGCTTCAACCAGAGATAGGATGTAGTCGCACAGAATGCGATTTCAGCGGTTTAGCGTTTTTACACATTACCTAACTTCCTGGTGTCTTGCTGCTTGAGGGGGTATTTGAAACATAATCATTACGAAAAACAAAGATGACCTCATACAAAAGTGTAGCCTGTTCAGTACGTTCCGTTTTGGTCTGAGTCACCTCATATATTTAGTTAATGAGTTTGGGAACGTTTGTATGATGCTAAACTGCTCTAATAGCTTTGTGTGTGGCCGCAGCCCATACTGGATGCCGGAGACGGTCTAAGTTATTAAGTCCTTAATTATTTACCTTAACCGTGATGACAAATCTCATATTGGCAACTGCGGGGGGAAATCAAAAGCTGTATCCTTACGACTGCAAAGCCGATAGGCTCTCCTTTGCTACTCGTTATGCGCAATGGATGGCGAGTAGCGTGCGCAGCAAGAGTATTGGATGAGGAGGAGCAAATGATTAAAGGAATGGAATCCGCTTAGCAACATCTTTCATCTTCTCACGACGACATGGATTGTTTGTCGAACGCCGCCGCCACGTGTGCGGCGAGAGGGAGGGAAGAGGTGGCGTGACGTCACGACGAGAGGTTCACGTGCTATTTCGTGCATCGGGAGTTCTGCCAAATGGAAAAACAAACTGGTAGTTACATCATGTTGAAAGAACAATCGATTTTTCGGTTACAGAGACTGACAAAGGAAAGGTTTTTTCTACTCCTTTGAAGTTATCATGTGTAGTAAAGGAAAATACGTTGTTCAATCGGAATTTCTCTTTCCGTAGTCTTTACGTGATATTGGGTTAGGTTACCTCTAACCTGTATTTTTTTTTTGCAGAGTGGACTAAATGACCAGGTCACAAGGAACTAAAAGTTCAAAACTGTAAAAGAAACAAAGTCCTCTGGACAGGTGTTAGACAGATGGCAACTTGTCAGCGAATTCTCTTTCCTGTCGATGCGTTTGGGTTGGGTTGTTTTACCTCTGAGCGGCACTTTTTTGCACACCATGGGCTACATGGCCAGGTCACATGGACCCCGAAGGCTCAGAGAAGGTTGGGGGAGGGGACCCACTGGAACAGCTGTTGGGAGACAGATGGTAGTCTCCCGTCAAGGCCATCCAGCGTGTTCTTTAACGTGCACAGGGTATGGCTCTCCCGCACACGGGGCCACGGCTTAACGTCCCATCCGACGGACGGCTGCCTTTCCAAGCCCATCGGTGTCCCCTACTGACCGTGGGCAGGGCGAGGAATTTTGCGGAGATAAATCTCAACGCTGACCCAGGTGGGACTCGAACCTGAGAACTACAGATTACGAGCCTGGCGCGCTACCGACTGAGCCACCCCCGCCCCTCCTGTCGATGCTATCAAGCGTGTTTTTTTAACGCGAGGGGAGGGTATTGGCTCAGTTGGTAGCGCGCTAGGCTCGTAATCTGATGTTCCCAGGTTTGAATTCCAAATGTACCCCCTGCGTTGAGTTTTAACTCCACTAAACTCCTATCCTGATCTCGTTCAAAAAAGAGACACCGATGGACTTGAAAAGACAGTCGCCCGTCGGATGAAAGGTTTAGCCCATTGTAGGCCAAAATGCGCCACTCAGAGGTAAAACAATGGTGTAAATTTAAATAAATGATTTATTACAAGTAACAGTCTTCAAACAGAGGCAGTTTAACTATTCATTTCGTTAGATAATTTCGTGCGATGAAATCTAATTTCGTGTATATCGTTAGTCTAATATTTCTCTTGTCTTCTGGCCAATATCCGAAGAAAGATCAAGTTTCATGGAATAGTCCCTAATATCTGTAACAAATACGCCAATTATAGATGCTATATGGGGCGGGGTGGCTCAGTCGGTAGCGCGCCAGGCTCGTAATCTGTAGTTCCCAGGTTCGAGTCCTAGCTGGGTCAACGTTGAGATTTATCTCCGCAAAATTCCCCGCCCTGCCCACGGTCAGTAGGGGACAGCGATGGGCTTGAAAAGGCCGCCGTCTGTCGGATGGTACGTTAAGCCGTGGTCCCGTGTGCGCGACAGCCATAACCTGTGCACGTTAAAGAACACGCTGGATGGCCTTGACGGGAGACTACCATCTGTCTCCCAACCAGTGGGTCCCCTCCCCCAACCTTCTCTGAGCCTTCGGGGTCCATGTGACCTGGATATTTAGCCCATTATGTGCAAAAAAAGTGCCGCTCAGAGGTAAAACAACCCAACCTATATATGTTACATAGTTTATACGAGAGGTTAGAGTGGCTAGCTCTGAAATAAAGAAAGCTGAATTCGAAACCAAATAAATCATGGATGTTCATTTTTAGCCTTTTCCCGCGGCCGAGTGGTTAGCGCGCTTGGCTACTGATCTAAGGGACCTGGGTTCGAGCCCCGAGCAAGGCATGGAGGTTTGTATTGTTTTTCTGCTGAGGTTCTTCCATCCTCACAGACCTTTTACTATGGCATATAAACTGACAGGCTCCTGTCAAACCTCTATGGCAAGCAGCTGCTTAAGGGGGTAAGTAGTCAGAGCACATGACATATCATCAGGAATGACTGTTGCTCAGTAGTCAGAGAGCACATGACATATCATCAGGAATGACCGTTGCTCAGTAGTCAGAGCACATAACATATCATCAGGAATGACTGTTGCTCAGTAGTCAGAGCACATGACATATCATCAGGAATGACTGTTGCTCAGTAGTCAGAGCACATGACATATCATCAGGAATGACTGTTGCTGAGTAGTCAGAGCACATGACATATCATCAGGAATGACTGTTGCTCAGTAGTCAGAGCACATGACATATCATCAGGAATGACTGTTGCTCAGTAGTCAGAGCACATGACATATCATCAGGAATGACTGTTGCTCAGTAGTCAGAGCACATGACATATCATCAGGAATGACTGTTGCTCAGTAGTCAGAGCACATGACATATCATCAGGAATGACTGTTGCTCAGTAATCAGAGCACATGACATATCATCAGGAAATCGTGGGTTCGTGTCCCACCCGGATTCAACGTAATTATTTACCCCCCGTTTTCAAATCAGGATATGTAACTGATGTAAGTAATCATAGATCAGTTTCAGTTCAAGTTATGTTTCAAAAATTTAATGTAGAAGATTGTTTGAAAAAGATTAGTAGGCTATATGAATGAAACTAAAATAATATCTACTTTTCAGTTGGCTTTTGAGAATGATGGGTACAGAAGATGCTACAGCAATGCTATGAAATATAATTTATTTCTTAATGGTCTTAACGAAAATGAAAAAGTTTGTTTATTATTTATCGATATTTCTAAAGCATTCGGTTTCCATATGTGAGTAACTTACAAAAGAAAAAGAAAATATTGTAATCAGAGTTGATCAATTTGATTGGTTTCAGTCATTCAACAAAGAGAATTCAACAAGTAAAAATTAAAAACATATTAAACAAAGAGCAATTAATTTCGGGGTACCATAAGATTCTGTATTAGTTCTTTTAACTTATAATTACTTTTAACTTACATTAACAATCTTTTGAATTTAAATTTTAAAGGAAAAAATCGTTTTATTTTGCTAAGGACATTGCAATTACCGTATATTTCCGCAGATAAGACGAGGTATAAATTTTCGTCAAAGTTTTATAGTTTTAGCATATATCTGTCCTATAAGACGACCCCAAACTATCAACGGCCTATGAATTTAGTTTAGATCGGCGATCATCATCTGGATAATAATACTGTATAGCGTATACGGAATTATGTCCTATTCGCAAACATTCGCACTGATTCGGGCATTGACCTTGACTATTCACAAAAGCGTCGTATGGGCTATTCTATTTTGTGGACGTACCCTACTCTGTACTAGTAAATAATTACGGTTTGTCCGTTTTTTCCTCAGCAGCTCAATAAACATAACTTTTAATATTTATTTTTTTTTAGTATTGTTTTACTATTACAATGTAATGTATTATTTACTATTACACTGTAATGTATTATCATATAGGGTATTTAAATAATATGATAGATTTTTCGATAAGTTGTAGTAATAATGGTTTCAATTTATATAAATTTCAATCTAATTTTTTTTGTATCTGTCCTATAAGACGACCCTGATTTTGGGGGCCTTTTTTTTTATGATTCAACTATCGTCTTATCTGCGGAAATATACGGTATATATGTTAATGAAATTGATAATGGATTAAAAATGAAAAAAATGAAGATTTGGAACTTTTAAGAACATGGTTTAATAAGAATAAATTATTTGTTGATACGAAAAAAGAATAAATATACGAATTTTAATCTGAAAAGAGGAATTAATACTGATATTGGAGATCTCTATTATCATACGTTTAATCAGGCGTGTCCAACCTGTGGCTCGCGGGCCGCATGCGACCCTGGACAGCTAGTAATGCGGCCCTCAAAATCATAAAGTTTACGTGTTTACGACATAAGCTTTCAACATGATTACGTGATTTTCACCGAGTTTTTGATATCCCACTAGTTTTATATTGCCTTTCGCTTTCATTTGGTAAGAACAGTACAAAATTTGACTGTTAAAAAATAAAGGCCACAGATACAATGAGATATCTTTGGTGTTATTTTTAATAAACATTTGACTTATAATAGTCATATACAAAAAAAAATTGAAAGTATTAAAAGAATTTTGCCTCAAATGTATATAATGAGAGAATTGCTAGATACGTGTGCATTGGAAAAGGTTTTTCTTTTCCATTATTCTAGAATACGCTATGAATAAATATCTGAGGCGAGACATACGAAAATTATTTGAAATGAATATAACAAATACTTAAATATGTATTTAAAGTAATGACATTTAAAAGGAAGTATGATTCTTCCTGTCAAAGATTCTTCCCGTCAAGTAAATTTATTAAATGTTCAACAAATATATAAATAAAAAATATGTGACAATATCATTTCTTTAGCACCAGGTATCTATGCTCAAATGTGGCAATATCAGCATTTGATAGTCGGTAGCGCTCCAGGCTCGTAATCTGTAGTTCCCAGGTTCGAGTCCCAGCTGGGTCAGCGTTCAGATTTTTCTGCGCAAAATTTCCCCGCCCTACCCACGGTCAGTAGGGGACACCGATGGGCTTGGAAAGGCCGCCGTCCGTCGGATGGGACGTTCAGCCGTGGCCCCGTGTGCGGGAGAGCCATACCCTGTGCACGTTAAAGAACACGCTAGATGGCCTTGACGGGAGACTACCATCTGTCTCCCAACAGCTGTTCCAATGGGTCCCCTCCCCCAACCTTCTCTGAGCCTTCGGGGTCCATGTGACCTGGCCATTTAGCCCATGGTGTGCAAAAAAGTGCCGCTCAGAGGTAAAACAATCCAATCCAATCAGCATTTGATATTAAGTATTGTCTGACAAATAAAGTACTATTTTGTTCCCAATACCAGTTTCAGTCATCAAGTATTGATTGATTAAAATAAATGGTGTTCTATATATCATTATGAGTTTTTATTATTTACCTATTAGATGTTAAATGAATAAATAACTAAATAACTTTTCCCTGGTGTGCCGATATAAACTTTTAATTTCTGATATAACTAAAATTTAATATTGATTTACAATTAAATAAATTTCGCTGTTTTAAATCTGTTGATTATTTAATAATTAACTATAATTCTCCAATGTGTCAATACCAGCTTATTGAATTAACATATTTGATGAAAAATTAATCGAATCGTTTAGAATGAGACTATCTCTTTGTTAAGTGTTTGCGAATAAGTGAATTTCTAAACCTTTTATTTAAAAGAGGAACGTAGACCCACCAGTTCATTGACTTCAAATGGCAAGAAGAGGAAGAAACAAAACTGTAAACAGAGTTAAAGATTTTTCCCTCAATTCCTTGCTTCTTCACGAGACACGTGAAATTAAGTTACTTTATGAATAAACGATTTCCTTTTTTTTCTTTTTACCCCAGTTTTTCAGGTCGTTGCCACATTATTGGTGCGGATGCGATACTTTGGACGAAAGAAACTTTAGTTCCGTTTTTCGCTAGTAGATAGCGCTGCCTGTTCATATCTCACGGTGTATAGAGGTTGCAACCAGTTTCCATCACATTTCCGGTATTTGGTTAAAATCGCGGTTTAAAATACAAGAGAAGATTTTGGAAATTCGCCCAAGACTGGGGCGCGGGAATATTGTGCGCCAAGCTCGTAATCTGCGATTCCTAGGTTCGAGTCCCCCACTTGGCCAACGTTGGCATTCTCCCCAAAAATTCCAGCCCTGCCCTCGGGCAGTAGGAGACACCGATGGGCTTGGAAAGATCGCCGTCCGTCAGATGGGACGTTAGGCCGTGGCCTCGTGTGCGGGAAAGCTATACCCTCTGCACGTTAAAGATCACGCTGGATAGCCTTGACGAGAAACTACCATCTGTCTCCTAGCAGCTGTCTTCCTCCAATCTCTCTGAGCCTTCGGATCCTTGTGACCTGGCCATTGTATGCGAAAAAGGGCCGCTCTGAGGTAAAACCTACTCACCAAAGAAAATGCTCGCTATGTTGATCAATGCTAGAGACAAACTTTTAGGAAATCTATGTGCAAGTGGACGAATGATTAAATATATTAAAAACTTGATTTATTTTAAATAAATTTTATTATTAAGCAGATCTGTGAAAATTTGCATTTTTTATGAAGGAATTCTGTAATAAGAAGTTAACCTGGGTAAAAATTTTACAGTAAATTACAGAGAAGTTTGATTTCAAATTTTCGAACCTGAGATAAAAAAAAAGTATTTTTTCTCTGGTGGCCGAGTGGTTAGCACGCTTGGTTATTGATCTAAGGGACCTGGGTTCGAGCCCCGGGTAAGGCATGGATGTATGTGTCGTTTTTCTGCTGAGGTCCTGCCATCCTCTCAGACCTTCTACTGTGGCATATAAACTGTCAGGCTCCTGTCAGACCTCTGTGGCAAGCAGATGCTTGAGGGGGTATTTATTTTTTTATTTTTTTATATAGTAAAATATGAGTAAAGAAACTCATGCCCCTAAACCATTTTTAAATTTTTCCTCCTATGGATTATTAGAAACTTTAAATTATTTTAAATATTCGATGACAAAATTAAAAAAGTCTTAATGTTATTTGGATCAAAAAAACTGTACTAGAAATAATTCGTAAAAGATGAAAATTTTTGAGCAACATCATAATTGTAAAACTAAGAGAAGTTTGTTAAAAAAATAAAGAGAGAATACCTCAAAAAAGACTGAATTGTGCTCATTCTAATATTAGAGACTGATATAAAAGTTGAAATTATAATCGAAAGAAATTATTTTATTACATTTTTTTGCCTAATCATTTTCACAATTACGAATTAAAAAATTTAGAAATATAAATTATGACCGATTCAGGGCCTGAACTCATTTTCTATATTAGATAAATTAAAAAACTTATATATATAATATGTATATGAGAGCTTAACATATAGTACTTACTTAATGTATAGATAATGTATATGACAGCTTCTACAATTCAGTTATCAAATAAACTGAATTGTAGAAGCTCTCATATACATATTACATTCGTTCATAATATTCCAAAATTTTGCATTTTTTCTATTTTAAATTTCGCAGTTTGCTATTTTACATGGAAAAGAAAAATTTACGATATGAGAAGCAAAATCTAGAATTGATATATAGAGAGCGGCAGCTTTACACTTCCCCTGTGCACGTTATGACCATGCTGGATGGACTCTACTGGTGATTTCCATCCGTCTTTTAATATACCTTGTGTGGGTCTCCTTGCCCAACTTGAGCTCTGAGCCCTTGGGATACTTGTAACCCGGTAGTGACTCAGAATATATTGATTTTTAAAAAATTACACCCAACTCAGAAATCCAAAGATTGAAGCTTCCTTAAATAACTTATTGTTTTAACCAAATTTTATTCCCCCAAACACCCACTATGTAATGTCAGTAACGTTTCGTCTGATATCATCACTACCACCATCCGCTCGCTTTTACAATTATGTTACAGTCGCATTTTATGTCAATACGACACTAAGTTCGAAACCCTGTAACTTCTAAAATAAGCTTTTTATCATGAAATGTGACTGCAGATACATTAAAGACCTCAATGAAATCGATATAAAACTCGATTTTCACTGGTAATAGCTGGTATTTAAAGGGTTATGGAAGTTGGAATGTTTAAGGTCAGTAATGCACTGAGGGGCGGGGGTGGCTCAGTCGGTAGCGGGCCAGGCACGTAATCTGCAGTTCCCAGATTCGAGTCCCAGCTTGGTTAGCGTTGAGATTTATCTCCGCAAAACTCCCCGCGCTGTCCACGGTCAGTAGGGGACACAGATGGGCTTGGAAAGGCCGCCGTCCGTCGGATGGGACGTTAAGCCGTGGCCACGTGTGCGGGAGAGCCATACCCTGCACGTTAAATAACACGCTGGATGGCCTTGACGGGAGGCTACCATCTGTCTCCCAACAGCTGTTCCAGTGGGTCCCCTCTCCCAACCTTCTCTGAGACTTCAGGGTCCTTGTGACCTGGCCATTTAGCCCATGGTGTGCAAAAAAGTGCCGCTCAGAGGTAAAACAACCCAACCCAGTAATGCACTGCTATGAAACTCATACAATATTGATTCATATTGAAATAATTACTGACACAAACTTCTGAAACCTACATTTATTAAACGTCCCGAAACAATGCTGATCAAAGGGACCTGGGTTCGAGCTCCGGGTAAGGCATGAATGTTTATGTTGTTTCTCTGCTTAGGGCTCGCCATCCTCACAGACCTTCTGCTATGACGTAT
Source organism: Ryuthela nishihirai (assembly GCA_038380435.1). Taxonomy (NCBI): domain Eukaryota; kingdom Metazoa; phylum Arthropoda; class Arachnida; order Araneae; family Heptathelidae; genus Ryuthela; species Ryuthela nishihirai. The sequence continues at coordinate 32,506,509 of JAWZYU010000030.1, forward strand.
AAACTGGCAGACCTCTGTAGCAATCAGCTGCTTGAGGGGGTATTCATTTATTTTTTTAATTAACTTTTGAAGTGAAATCTTATGACTGATATTGTTATAATCCAAACTTCTCTAACTCTTTAATTAATAAAATAAATAAAATAAATACCCCCTCAAGCAGCTACTTGCCACAGAGATCTGACAGGAGCCTGTCAGTTTATATGCCACAGTAGAAGATTAATACCTAACGAATATTGCTGAAATTTGGATAGTTTGATTGGACTGGTTAATTTTATCTTCGCACATTTTACCATAAATGTCTTATTTTAGAAGCTACGAGTTGTTTTGAGTTGTTTTACCTCTGAGCGGCACTTTTTTGCACACCATGGGCTAAATGGCCAGGTCACATGGACCCCGAAGGCTCAGAAAAGGTTGGGGGAGGGGATCCACTGGAACAGCTGTTGGGAGACAGATGGTAGCCTCCCGTCAAGGCCATCCAGCGTGTTCTTTAACGTGCACAGGGTATGGCTCTCCCGCACACGGGGCCACGGCTTAACGTCCCATCCGACGGACGGTGACCTTTTCAAGCCGATCGGTGTCCCCTACTGACCGAGGGCAGGGCGGGGAATTTTGCGGAGATAAGTTTCGACGCTGACCCAGCTGGGACTCGAACCTGGGAACTACAGATTACGAGCCTGGCGCGCTACCGACTGAGCCACCCCCGCCCCAGAAGCTACGAAGTTAGTTTCCAATTGGCATAAAGCGGAATTGTTGAGCACAAATAACCACAACAAAAACTACAATGCACTTTTCTTTTTGTAAAGGTCACTCTTTTTAACACTTTACATGCAATTCAATTCAGTAGTAGTTAATCATAAGAGAAAATATAACAAATTAGCTGATGCTTGTCCTCAAAAACGGAAAAGAAATGTACTGATCGCACAAATACTAATTGGAGTAAATATGACACACAACTTCCTCATGTAATGCGACATAGCAAAATCACTTCCTTTCTTTCTGCCCTCCAGCAGGTTGTGAAATGTTCCAGCTCTAATAACGCTTTATATATCAAGCCAATATTGCCGAGAGTAAGATTTACAGAGATTCGAATGAAGCCTTCAATTTAGGATCCGATGATAATTTTCCGTAAAGATTTATTTTCAAAGTTAGAGCTTTTAATCTTGGTTTCCATTCACATAATGATGAAGTGTGTGGTGACTTTTGGTAAAAGAGTTTAAGTCTGCTGCTTGTTATCACTAACGCTAAATTATTTAGTCCTGTGGCTGGTAACCTTTATCATTGGCCTATTTAAACTGATGATTCACACCAGATGAAGTAGTTCAATATTAAAGCTCAGCAACAACGACTGACATCATTATTGCTGAGCTTTACTATTGAGCTAATTCATCCTGGTAATCATTATCGATAGGTTTTGAGTTTGGTTGTTTTACTGACTCTGACTGGCACTTTTTTGCACACAATGGGCTAAATGGCCAGGTCACAAGTACCCCGAAGGCTCAGTGGTTGGGCTCAAGGTTGGGGAACAGCTGTTAGGAGACAGATGGTAACCTCTCGTCAAGGCCATCCAGCGTCTTCTTTAACGTGCACAGGGTATCGCTCTCCTGCACAGGGTATCGCTCTCCTGCACACATCGCCACAGCTTAACGTTCCATCCGACGGACGGAGGTCTTCACAAGCCCATCGATGTTCTTTTATGACCGAGAACATAATGGGGGTTCAGCGGAAATAATTATCAACGCTGCACAAGTGGAACTCGAACCTGGGAAGTGCTAATTGCGAACGTGGAGAGCGTATCGATAGTCTATTTAAATTTGTAGATGTTCATCGCTATCGCTGAATTTTTTTGTGGCTAATCATTGTAAACGTTAGGCTATTTCAGTCTGTAAATGGTCATGATTGTCGCGAGTCTTGTCAGTCTTTAAATGATCATTACTGTTATTAAAGTATTCAATCATGGCTAATCATCAAAATCGTTAGACTTTTTTCAGCTTTTAGCTGATAATCATCATCGACAGTCCGTTTAAACTGTAGCTGCTCATCACTATCGTTGAATTATTTAACCATAGTTAGTCATAATAATCATTGGCTATTTTGACCTTTGGTCATCATTGTCAATAGGCTTTTCAACCCGTAAATGGTCGTTGTGAACATTCACCGTAATAGATGAATTGTGCAATCATGGTCAGTCATCATGATCTTTGGACTATTTCAGATTGTAGTTGGTCATCGTTATCGATAAGCTTTTCAATTTGTAAATATCGCCATGAATAGTCATCGTAATAAATGAATTATTTAATCATGGTTAGTCATCATTATCTTTAGACTATTTCAAACTGAGTTGGTCATCATTGTCGATGGGGCGGGGGTGGCTCAGTCGGTAGCGCGCCAGGCTCGTAATCTGTAGTTCCCAGGTTCGAGTCCCAGCTGGGTCAGCGTTGAGATTTATCTCCGCAAAATTCCCCGCCCTGCCCACGGTCAGTAGAGGACACCGATGGGCTTGGAAAGGGCGCCGTCCGTCGGATGGGACGTTAAGCCGTGTCCCCGAGTGCGGAAGAGCCATACCCTGTGCACATTAAAGAACACGCTGGATGGCCTTGACGGGAGGCTACCATCTGTCTCCCAACAGCTGTTCCAGTGGGTCCCCTCTCCCAACCTTCTCTGAGCCTTCGGGGTCCATGTGACCTGGCCATTTAGCCCATGGTGTGCAAAAAAGTGCCGCTCAGAGGTAAAACAACCCAACCATCATTGTCGATAAACTTTTATAAGGAAATCATGTCATCAATTGCGTTGGCCAATCATTGCAATAGATGAATTATTTAATCGTGGTTAGTGACCATAATCGTTGGGTTAATTCCACACATAATGCTATCAGAGCTCGCTTCCTTCTCCTAAAAGAAAGCAGAAGCCAAACTATCCCTTCGCCATTTCTCCTCATGAACGACGTCACGGCGAAGATGATCAGCAGCGAAGGAGAGGAGGAACGAAAGACCCACTTGAGCAACGGGCCGTTAAGGAAATGGTTAAAATTAGATCTCAGGTGGGAAAGTGTCGTGATGGCAAAGCGCCCACAGATAAAATAAGAGATATTCTCATTGCTTTATCAACTTCTCTTATTAGCATTTCCGATAGATCTGTACGCTTTACCCAAACAATTTGTTTTTTTTACAAATCCCAAATATTTAAAAATTATAATAACCGATGAAATAGTTTTAGACTATTTGTACGAAATTAAAGCCTTGTCTTAATGTCTTAATCTTGTTTCCGATGGACGTTGGGACGTTTGAATCCCATAATGAGACTATAAAATAAAAAAAAATAAATACCCCCTCAAGCAGCTGCTTGCCACAGAGGTCTGAACAGGAGCCTGATCAGATTTATATGTCAAAGTAGAAGATCTGAGAGGATGGCAGAACCTCAGCAGAAAAACAACACATACAACCATGCCTTAAATCCGGGGCTCGAACCTAGGTCCCTTAGATCAGTAGCCAAGCGCGCTAACCACTCGGCCATGGGACGGCTAATATTACCCTTTAAATAATTATTATTGAATTAGGTACATAATTATTTAAATCCATGGAAAAGTCGTGTTCATGTGTTTTGTCTTTGTGCTCCAGGGTCTTTTCTCCCCCAACAAATTGGGATAGAGGTTGGTTAAGTCGTCAGCTCACCAGCGCGGCTCGTCATCTGATGTTCCCTTATTAAATGTTGTTTTCAAGTCCACCTGAGTGGAAATTTTATTCTTTTATCTCCGTTCTGCTCTTAGTAACAAAAGGGAAAAGGTTGGACTTGAAAAGATCGACGTCTATCGCATAGGACTTTATGCTGCTACTCCATGTACAGAAGAACAATACCCTGTGTACATTAAAGAACATCCTGGATGGACTGGGTTGAGTTGTTTTACCTATGAACTGGATCCCTATGCACAAAATGAGCTAAATGACCAGGTCACAAGGGTTTAGAAATGGTTGGGGAAGAGGAACCTCTGGACAGCTGTAGGAGACAGATGGAAGTGTCCCGTCAAGATCATTCAGCGTGTTCCTTCACTTGCACAGAGGCGTATGGCTGTCCTGCACTCGGCGCCATGGCTTAATGTTCCATACTACGGAGGGCGGGGTGGGGATCAACCTGTATCGCACAAGGTTCGTAATCTGCAGTTCCCAGGTAGGTTCAAGTTCCACCAGGGCAACGTTGAGATTTATCTCCGCAAAACTTCCCACTCTGCTCTCTATCAGAAAGAGGACATTGATGGTCTGGGAAAGGCAGCAGTCTGTGGGAGAGCCATAGCCCTTGCACTTTAAATATCACGCTGAATGGCGTTGACGGGAGGTTTCCCATTTCTCTCCTAACAGCTGTCCAGTGGGTCCTCTCCCCCAATCTTCTTTGAACCCTCGTAGTCCTTTCGACCTGGCCATTTATTGAGTGCAAAAAAAGTGCCGCTCAGAAGTAAAAACAACCCAATACAAATCCCATTTGGGGCGGGGGTGGCTCAGTCGGTAGTGCTCCAGGCTCGTAATCTGTAGTTCCCAGGTTCGAGTCCCAGCTGGGTCAGCGTTGAGATTTATCTCCGCAAAATTCCCCGCCCTGCCCACGGTCAGTAGGGGACACTGATGGGCTTGGAAAGGCCGCCGTCCGTCGGATGCGACGTTAAGCCGTGGCCCCGTGTGTGGGAGAGCCATACCCTGTGCACGTTAAAGAACACGCTGGATGGCTTGACGGGAGGCCACCAATATGTCTACCAACAGCTGTTCCAGTGGGTCCCCTCCCCCAACCTTCTCTGAGCCTTCAGGGTCCATGTGACCTGGCCATTTAACCCATGGTGTGCAAAAAAAGTGCCGCTCAGAGGTAAAACAACCCAACCCAACCCAAATCCCATTCTACGGACGGCAGTCTTTCCAAACTCATCGGTGTCCCTTTATCACCGAAAGCTTAACAGGTGTTAGAAGAGAAATTTCTACACTCAGGCACAGCTGGGAATAGAGTAGGGGAACTGCATATTAGGAGCCTGCATTCTACAGGCTTTGCCAAACTCCATCCCACATTCTGGATGCCTTAACAGGAGTTACAACGTTTTGAACACTAACGTAGCAGATAAGGTATACTAGCCTTAACAGGAGATTTCAATATGTCTCGTAACATCTATCCAGTGAGTCCCTTTTCCTCTACTAACTCTGAGCCTTTGAGTTCTTATAACTGGTTATCTAGCATAGGGGTTCTCAACATGGGGTAAGCTGTAAAATTGTTTGGAGTACGCTATGAGAGCTCAAAAATCGCTAGATCTAGTAACAAAGTAAAACTTACCATTGTTATAACTACAGTTTTATCTATCTGCACAAGGGGTACGCCAGTTACATAGACATTTCCAGGGGGTACGTGAAGCATAAAACGTTGAGAACCACTAATCTAGCAGATTGTGTGCACAAAAGTATAGTGTGTACAAAATCTTTTTCTTTCGGTAATTAAGTGGCATTGATGCGATTGAGGCAATCCTATGAGGTGTAATTTATCATGCATAGAAAAATAACATTAAGTTACAACATGAAATTGAAGCAAAATAAAAAACTGCAATCAAACCCTGTGTAGTGATGCGAGCAGAAATGTTAAATAATCATATTATGACCATGAAAATCTCCAACGCCTGGAATCCAATCCTTGAGGGTTTGTATCTTGACGAATGTTCAGCACACATATTAAATGGCTATCTTGGAAGATTCGCGATACTGTTGAATAAAATACATACTATATTTTAGTAGAGAAAATGCACTTTTTTTTTGTCCTTGCAGCAACCTGTGGTGAGGTATCCTTACTCAATGGTAGTGACGTTCGGAGGCTGCAGGGATGACTTCATGCTTGTTGTGTGTCAGGCAGATCCTGATGTCGGGAGGATCGGAGAGGGGGTTCAAGTCACCGAACGTCTTTTGTTTTCCATGGCCAAGCCTAAGGTAAGAAGATAATTTTAACGAGGATGTAATATTGTACAGCCGCTCAAAAAAATATCTGAACACTATGGTTGATTACAGAAGTCAGAAAAAATATCTGGCAACGATTTTTTTAGAAATTAGTGATCTGGCAATCTTCGTGTCACGTGACACGAAGGTTGACAGATCACTAATTTCTAAAATGTTTTTTCTGAATTCTGTAATCAACCATAGTGTTCGGATACTTTTTTGAGCGACTGTAGGTGGTCATATTATTTTGATGCTAGATCATGTGGGCTCACTCACGGAAATATTGAGCGTGTGCAGTTACCGTTCACAGCAAACTGGAGCGTGTGCAGTAACTGCACACGCTCCAGTTTGCTGTGAACGGTAACTGGAGCGTGTACAGTTGCTGCACACGCTCCAGTTTGCTGTGAACGATAACTGGAGCGTGTACAGTTGCTGTACACGCTCCAGATATTTTTCCTGAATTCTGTAATCACGTGACACGAAGGTTGCCAGATCACTAATTTCTAAAAAAAATCGTTGCCAGATATTTTTTCTGACTTCTGTAATCAACCATAGTGTTCGGATATTTTTTTGAGCGGCTGTACTCCCTCAATGATCATTCTTTTGTATTTGTTATTGGTGTTTATTTGTTTGGTCTATACATTGCCCATTGCCCTGCAAAAATATTCCATGTCAATGGAAATCTTACTTCGACGCTCTGTAACATCTGGAGTATGCATTTAATAGAAAAATGTGACTGAAAATAATCAAATCTATTTAAATCTCTGTTTTTCAACAATATTCATTCAGTCTTTGAAGAGTTACAGAAGCTAGAAAATTTCACAACACTAATGTGTCATAAGATTTTTACCTCAAAAATGAATTAAAACTTAACAAGTATTGTTTGAAACCATTTAATAAAATAAATATACATTTTAGAAGTTTGCATAATGATTATTTCAACGTTAGTCGATTATGTATGATTTTTATAAAACAAGATAATTCATACAAAGATGATAATCACAGCGTTACCTGCTGCTCTTTTGGCAGCATGTTTCTGGAGTGATGCGGGTTCGAATCCCGTATGTCGGCGAAAATTTTTTCCGCAAAATATTTATTAAGATAATTTATTGTTAAATATTCCAACTTCCATAACTTCTTAAATGATAAAGGAATATTTTTAAAATCGAGATTTAAATATATTTGAATTTGAACTTCATTTTCGGTTCATTCGCTAAGTGTCTCTAATATTTTGATCGGGCAATGTATTTAGCGTTTTTTCATTTTGTTGATTTCTTATTGTCGCATGATCTCGTCGATATCGAGTTTAAATTCTCAGCCTAATTGAATAAAATTAATTACATAAATGTTTCCTATGTTTAGAGCTGAAAGAAATTAATTTACTTGAGAGTTAATCCCGGTGGTAATGATAGCACTTCATTTTCGAGATTTTCTTGGTAAAGCAAATGATTTTTTTTTTAAATACTAATGAAATTATAATAGTTTTAAAAACGTAGACATGATGCTCTAATACATGAAAGCAACTGTTAACTTCTGATTCATAACTTGAAGCTTTTTTTCTTGTTATTGTAAGTTAGTTGTGCTCTGACCCGGATTAACAAAGAAATAAAGGGGAGACCAAGTAATCTGGACAAAAAGGAGGAGGTGGGGGAGGTTGGGTTGTTTTACCTCTGAGCGGCACTTTTTTGCACACCATGGGCTAAATGGCCAGGTCACAAGGACCCCGAAGGCTCAGAGAAGGTTGAGGGAGGGGACCCACTGGAACAGCTGTTGGGAGACAGATGGTAGCCTCCCGTCAAGGCCATCCAGCGTGTTCTTTAACGTGCACAGGGTATGGCTCTCCAGCCCACGGGGCCACGGCTTAACGTCCCATCCGACGGACGGCGGCCTTTCCAAGTCCATCGGTGTCCCCTACTGACCGTGTGCAGGTTAGGAGTTTTGCGGAGATAAGTCTTAACGCTGACCCAGCTGGGACTCGAATCTGGGAACTGCAGATTACGAGCCTGGCGCGCTACCGACTGAGCCACCCCCGCCGCAGGTGGGGGAGGCCTAAGACTGAGTCGAAACAAATCGTAACGCCATCAACGTATAATATTTAAGTAGTAGCATAAATGAGAGTTCTGGCACAGTAAAAGGGGCTCGAGAATTTTATGAAAATCCATGGGAAAAGTTATGAGGGATGAGGGAAAAGTATGTTTCTTGTGGTTTTTGTGAAAATATGTGTAAAAATTAGGAAAAAAACGGGGTGTTTTTTTAGCATGTGAAAAATTAATTTAAGTTTTTTTTTTAAAGATGAGGTTTAAATTTTATCTTTCCCATGTGATTCAGTGTTATAGACTCTTGTTGCAGATATTGTTTTGCACAGAGTCCGAACCCTCTTCGGGATTGGCTACATTTCTCAATTTTTTATTACTCATCTCGTAGTCCCCATCGTGTGTCAATTTAAAACCGACACCTGGATTTCCCGCTGGTCCTCTTTCTGAACAGGTCTCAGAACTGATGACGCCAAACTTTGTCAAGTAATTCATCATTATTTACCAAAGTAGTTTTTCACATGCTAAAAAACACCCCAGTTTTTTTCTAATTTTCACACATATTTTCACAAAAACCACAAGAAACATACTTTTTCCCTCATCCCCCATAACTTTTCCCATGGATTTTCATAAAATTCTCGAGCCTCTTTTACTGTGTCAGAACTCTCATTTATGCTACTACTTATTTATCCTTCCGTTTTATAGACAAAAACAAATTTATTGAGAAATACGGACAATATATATATTTAATAATTATCGCCTATCTTCGGTTACTAGTATTTCTTAAAGGGGGGGGGGATCTGGATTCGGCCCTGTCCCCCAAGATTCGGTATTTTTTTATTTTTTTTTTTCAGTTTTATGCTTTTGGAATATTTAGCAACTATTAAGCATTGATGCAAAATGCACCACTGGTTTTTATTTACTTATTAGTTGCTTTTTTTTTAATATTTACTTATTGAGTTCCTACGTTTTAATCTTTTGAAAAATAAAATCCCCCCCCCCCCAAAAAAAAAACGTATTTTTAAAATACCCTACTGTACAAGGCATGATAAAATCCACCAATTAGTTACTACAATAGTATATATATATATACAGCATTAGTATAATAGCGCAGGTATTTAAAGAGTAATCCCCCTCTGATCCTGGGAATAAGGGTGACAAATTCATTATCGGCAATGCAACCTCGTTCCCTTTTCACACTCCAATACCAAAATTTCAAATTTCTATCATAAAGAGATCGTTTGCCAATAATCGTTGAAAATTTTGCAATTTTCGGATTTTTATAACCGTTACAGAGCGCAATGAAACTTTTCAGAGATTCGGAATGTGTCATCACTTTGGAGGAAACGAATCAAATTCATTGAAGTTGTCGATGCGAACCTCATCACTTTCACACTCCACAGCCAAAATTTCAAATTTCTAGCATCGTTGGGGCAGGGGTAGCTCATTCGGTAGCGCGTCAGGCTCGTAATCTGTAGTTCCCAGGTTCGAATCCCAACTGGGTCACCGTTGAGATTTATCTCCGCAAAATCCCACGCCCTGCCCACGGTCAGTAGGGGATACCGATGGGTTTGTAAGGGCCACCGTCCGTCGGATGGGACGTTAAGCCGTGGCCCCGTGTGCGGGAGAGAGCCATACCCTGTGCACGTTAAAGAACACGCTGGATGGCCTTGACGGGAGGCTACCATCTGTCTCCCAACAGCTGTTCCAGTGGGTCCCCTCCCCCAACCTTCTCTGAGCTTTTGGGGTCCATGTGACCTGGCCATTTAGTCCATTGCGTGCAAAAAAGTGCCGCTCAGAGGTAAAACAACCCAACCCCAACACTCCACAGCCAAAATTTCAATTTTCTAGCATCGTTTGCAATAATCGCTAAAAAATTTTGCATTTTTTTTAAATTTTTTCACCGTTAGAGGGGGCAATTAAAACTTTTGGGAGATTCGTAAAGTTTGAATAGTAATATTTCATCCATACTTATACGACCCAAAAATAATTTTTTAATTTATCTCTAAAAGCAAAAAAAAATATCTACAGACAAGCAGACGACAAAATAAAAACATTATCTTCTTCTCAAAACCAGCTAAAAATTCACTCGCCAAGTTTGCATAAACGTCTTTGAATGGGAAAGTCTTTTAAGGCTCCGTATTATTAGTTTCTGTCTAGCTGTGAGTGAGCGATAAGGATTCCTTCTGATTCACTTAAAGTGCGTGTAATTCTCTTGGCCGGTTTCACGTAATCGGCATGCCACGAGGATAGTTTTCGTGTGTCAGGAGTGCAGAAGAGGAAGCCGGAGAAACGTCTCTCCAGGAAGAAGAGGAACCCCTTGGAGGCCGAGTCGAAAATAGTTCACTGAGCAGTTATTCTCGGAACGTCTGAGAACACAACCTCGATACGTGGGCGTTCAAGTCGTTTAGCTGTCGCGGGAGCTGTCTGTAGAGTGTAAATTGTGATCTTAGGGTTGCTTTGGAAGAGATATAAAGATTACAAGCTCTCATTAGAAATGCGATGATAACTGCGGCAGTGAAATTTGCTTGTGGTGTATAGGAAGTTTTTAGGAACGATTTAAACAAATGCTATAAAAGCAGCAAGATTTTAAAAAGGGAATGCTACAGATATGCAAGATTTAAAAAGAAAATGGTACAAAACAGTGAAAAGGAAATGCTGTAGATACGAGATATTTTTAAAGGAACTGCTACAGATCCAAGAGGTTTTAAAAGGAAATGCTACTGATCCTCAAGAATTTAAAAAAGAAATGCTTAGAATTAGGAAAAAAAGATTTGCTACAAATGCGAGAGATTTTAAGAAGGAAATGCTATTGATCCGAGGAATTTTAAAATGAAATGCTATTGATCCGAGGAATTTTAAAATGAAATGCTATTGATCCGAAAGATTTAAAAAAATGCTACAATCAGAAAAAAGGGAATTCTACAAATCCGAGAGATTTTAAGAAGGAAATGCTATTGATCCGAAGGATTTAAAATGAAATGCTACAGATCCGCAAGATTTTAAAAAAGAAATGCTACAGATCCGCAAAATTTTAAAAAAGAAATGCTACAAATCAGAAAAAAGGGAATTCTACAAATCCGAGAGATTGAAAACGAAATGCTACAGATAGCAAGTTTTTAAAGAGACATTGCTACGGATCAGCGAAAAGAAATGCTACGGATCCGAGAGATTTTCAAAAGGAAGTGTTGGAGATCCAACAAATTTTCAAAAGGATATGCTACCAATACGAGATATTTAAAGAAGAAATGCTACAGATCATCAAGATTTCGATAAAAAAAACAGTCAGAGTCAGGGAAAGATTTAAAAGAATATCCTATAATAGAAATATAAAATTAAAGATGTATCTGTCACGTGTAAAAGAGGGGGTGGAACTTGTGTTCTGCCCCCCCCCCTTAATTGTAAGACGGTATAAAAATTTAGAGGATTTTGATTTAAGTACCGAATTTTTTGCGTGTTCTTTTAACACCTTTATTGTCGTATCACATGTAATTTTGCATTTTACCAGTAGTAAATAAAAAATACTGAATTTATTTTTCATTCCTTTCATTTCCGTTTTTTTTTTTTAATCTTGGCCCGCTTCCCGGATTTTGTATGCCCCACCCGAAGATATATTCTGGCTATGTGTCTTTGATACACAGGAACACAAACGTTTTAAAAAGCTACACAACAGGAATATTTTTAAAGAATGTTGCAACAAAATCGCAAAAGGGATGAAACTCAGAGAAAAATTTTTCAAAGAAATGTGAAACTGCAGTTTGATTTTAAAAAACATTCTACACTTTAGCATTTGAAAGAAATGTTAGGCAGCAGAAAGATTTTGGAAAGAATTCAGCACAAATTATTCAAAGAAATGCTGCTGGTGTAAGATTTTTAAAAGGATGATGAATGATAATTTAAAAGAAATACGTTTTCACTACTCAGGATGAAAATGTCGAAGAAATTTCTATACAGCAGCAAGATTTCAGTAGAGTGAAGAAGAAATTTTAAAGTTCTATCGAAAGATTTAAATATAGATTCCAGTGACCGAGAGTGATGGGGCGGGGGTGGCTCAGTCGGTAGCGCGCCAGGCTCGTAATCTGTAGTTCCCAGGTTCCAGTCCCAACTGGGTCAGCGTTGAGATTTATCTCCGCAAAAATTCCCCGCCCTGCCCACGGTCAGTAGGGGACACCGATGGGCTTGGAAAGGCCGCCGTCAGTCGGATGGGACGTTAAGCCGTGGCCCCGTGTGCGGGAGAGCCATACCCTGTGCACGTTAAAGAACACGCTGCATGGCCTTGACGGGAGGCTACCATCTGTCTCCCAACAGCTGTTCCAGTGGGTCCCCTCCCCCAACCTTCTCTGAGCCTTCGGGGTCCATGTGACCTGGCCATTTAGCCCATGGTGTGCAAAAAAGTGCCGCTCAGAGGTAAAACAACCCAACCGAGAGTGATTTAAAAGAGGTGCTAAAGAGTAACAATGATTGAAAGAAATGCTAAAGAGCAAGGGAATTTTAAAAGATCTCGTTCAAGTAGAAGGGATCCCTCTGGACAGGGGTAGATGGGAGCCCCTTCTAAAGATGATCCAGGTGTACCTCTTTAATAGCATGAGATGTGTCTCTCCTGCACACTGAAAGGTGGCTTAACAACCATTTAGAGAAGTGGTTACCAGTGACGGCGTTTTAAGGATTTGAGCCGGCGTTCTTAAGTTTTTCGATAGAAACAGATTAAATGCATATCAAATGGTTCTTAGAATAACATATTTATGCATGTTTGTTTAGACAGAAAAACTTTCGAAATTTATGGATGCAATATCAAAATATTGGTAAATTTGTATACACGGTAAATATTTTTTCAACTAGTTTTGTAAAGGAAAAAATATTTTTAAAAAGTTATAAGGGTTAAGGGAGCATTAGAAAGGGTAAAGTGGGCGGTATAAAAGGGTAAAATGGGAGTTAAAAAAGTAAAGTGGGTGGTAGAAAAGGATAAAATGGGAGTTAAAAAAGGTAAAGTGGGCTGTAGAAAAGGTAAAGTGGGCGGTAGAAAAGGATAAAATGGGAGTTAAAAAAGGTAAAGTGGGCGGTAGAAAAGGATAAAATGAGAGATAAAAAAGTAAAGTGTGCGGTAGAAAGGGATAAAATGGGAGTTAAAAAAAGGTAAAGTGGGCGGTAGAGAAGGGTAAAGTGGGCGTTAGAGAAGGATAAAGTGGGCGTTAGAGAAGGATAAAGTGGGAGTTAAAAAGGATAAAATAGGAGTTAAAAAGGGTAAATTGGGGATTAGAGAAGGGTAAAGTGGGAGTTAGAGAAGGGTAAAATGGGAGTTAAAAATGGTAAAGTGAGGGATAGAGAAGAGTAAAGTGGGCGGCAAAAAAGGGTAAAATAGGAGTTAAAAAGGGTGGTTAGCGCGCTTGGCTACTGATCTAAGGGACATTGGTTCGAGCCCCGGGTAAGGCATGGATGTGCATGTGTCCATTTTCTGCTGAGGTCCTGCCATCCTCACAGACCTTCTACTACGGCATATAAACTGACAGGCTCAGGTCTGTCAGACCTCTGTGGCAATCAGCTGCTTGAGGGGGTATTTATTTTTATTTAAAGTGGGAGTTAAAAGGGTAAAGTGCTCGGTAGAAAGAGGAAATGATGCGAGTAAGAGAGAAAAATCTCTGCACTGGCAGAACTGGGACTTTTATCTATAAATCGCCTTTTCTCCTATGCTACCAACTGAGCACGCTTCACTCACCACCAACGCTACCAACAGAACTCTAAAAAAGAAACAAATGAAACGCACAAGGTTGTTGATTAGGTTGTTTTTGCCACTGAGCAGACTTTTCTGCACAGAATGGGATAAAACGACCAGGTCACCAGAGCTGAGGGGCGGGGGTGGCTCAGTCGGTAGGGCGCCAGGCTCGTAATCTGTAGTTCTCAGGTTCGAGTCCCAGCTGGGTCAGCGTTGAGATTTATCTCCGCAAAATTCCCCGCCCTGCCCACGGTCAGTAGGGGACACCGATGGGCTTGGAAAGGCCGCCTTCCGTCGGATGGGACGTTAAGCCGTGGCCCCGTGTGCGGGAGAGCCATACCCTGTGCACGTTAAAGAACACGCTGGATGGCCTTGACGGGAAGCTACCATCTGTCTCCCAACAGCTGTTCCAGTGGGTCCCCTCCCCCAACCTTCTCTGAGCCTTCGGGGTCCATGTGACCTGGCCATTTAGCCCATGGTGTGCAAAAAAGTGCCGCTCAGAGGTAAAACAACCCAACCCACCAGAGCTGATTAACGGAAAGTGATCCATTGGACATCTGTTAGGAGACAGATGGAATCATACCATAAAGGCCATTTCGTGTGTCTTTAACGTGCACACGTAGCCACGGCTTAAACTCCCATCCGATGAACGGTGGTTTTTCTAAGCCCAATAGTGTCGACTTTCTTACCGAGATAACCTCTGCTACGAAACACAAAGGATCTTAATCATCAAAAATGAATATTCCTCATCATTTTTTGTTCGTCGTTGCTTTTATTCTGGGTAAAGCAGATATTCGAACTTGGAATATAACAGTTCTCTACGAGAGAATGGAAAAGAATTCCATCGCCTGCAAAAAGCAACAAGAAGAGTTCATTATAATACAGAAAAACTAGCTGCTGTCGTTCGTGAAATGGTGTTCTCTTCAGGAATGAAAAAAACAAACCTGAAACTGCTTCTCAACACTCTTTAAAGTCATCCAAAGCAATCGGAAAAAAGAAACAAGATTACCGGAGAGACAGAGAAAAAAGAAGACTTCGGTTGAAGGAAGATGAAGGGAAGAAGTCTCGGAGAAGTGCGACTTTCTGTGAGAAGAGACAAAAATTCTTTGAGTGCTCCCCGCGCCCACCGAGCAAGGTAAACATGCCGCAATGACCTTTTATGATCCTAGCTTGGAGAAGCACGATAGCTCGCATTGGAGGACTGCCAGAGATGACTCAAGCCTTCGACGACTGCTGCTAAAGGTTGCTTCGTCTCTAAAGGAATGCATTCTTGCCTCAACTGAATGACGCTTTTGGGAAGCAAAAGAACTGATTTCTAGAAAGGACCGAAGTCAAATGCAAGTCACCTTTTTAGCTCCTTCTGAATAAATTAAGAATTATTAAAACACAATTGAAGAGGTGTTTTCGGCTGGGTGGTTCAATAATTACTAATAAAACTAAAAAGGTTGGGTTGATTTACCTCTGGTTTGTTTGGTTTGTTTTACCTCTGAGCGGCACTTTTTTGCACACTCTGGGCTAAATGACCAGGTCACATGGACCCCGAAGGCTCAGAGAAGGTTGGGGGAGGGGACCCACAGGAACAGCTGTTGGGAGACAGATGGTAGCCTCCCATCATGGCCATCCAGCGTGTTCTTTAACGTGCACAGGGTATGGCTCTCCCGCTCACGGGGCCACGGCTTAACGTCCCATCCGACGGACGGCGGCCTTTCCAAGCCCATCGGTGTCCCCTACTGACCGCGGGCAGGGCGGGGAATTTTGCGGAGATAAATTTCAACGCTGACCCAGCTGGGACTCGAACCTGGGAACTACAGATTACGAGCCTGGCGCGCTACCGACTGAGCGCCCCTGATTTACCTCTGATGGGCATTTCTGTTTGTACACAGTGGGCTATATGGCCAGGTCACACAAGTATTCCATGACCTCAGAGAAGATTGTGGGGAATGGAATTAACTGGACAGCTTTTAGGAGATGGATGGTAGCCATTCAGCGTGTTTTTCATGTTATCAGGGTATCACTATGTTACATCCGACTGATGATGACTAGCGTTTCCTTTGTCAGCGAAGGCAGGTAATTCTCAGAGCAGACTGAGACAATCCCTGCCCTAAACTTAAAAGGATTTGCATTTTCGAAATCTACCGAGAGTGTTAATTTCTGCTGTTAAGAGCGCTAAAGTTCAAACAAAAAAACAGAAAAACATTAATGCAGATATTATCATTAATTTTCAGAAAAACATTAATGCAGATATTATCACCTGTCTATTCATTCTATAAATCTTAAATTTAGTTGGTAAAGTTTGGTGATCGAGCGATTGCATTGGCAGCAGTGGCTTGCTTTCATGTTATCGTTTGGGGGGGGGCTTAAATTTTTAATTTTCAGATGAAAATGAAAAATTTTTTATGTTGGATAGGTAATAATATATTTAATGATAATATAATAATATAACCATTCATATTTTTCGAATCTTCTGTTACTTTTAATTTCCGCAATAATCCCACAACATTTTCTCTTTGAAAACAAGCATTCTATATTCGCCAAAAGTGATTGCATTTTCTAATATCTTTTTAAACGTGAAATTGAAAGCGTCACGAAATGTTTTTGTAAGCATCACGAAACAGTTTCGTAGTTTAATTTTAGTCTTGTAGAGTCAGCTGAAAAACAAATTCAGAATTGTTTTGATACTCTACGATTAACGAAAAGCATGAGTCGCTTTCTGAAGAACGGGAAAACCGTCTTTTAGGTTAACTAACCGTTTTAAACTAGTACAGTCTCTACTAACCACAGATTACCTGACCAACAGATACCGCACAATTGGGTTAATATATTGAATACTTAATTTTGAGGGGCAGACACAGTCGGTAGCGGTCCAGGTAGTGATGTGCCGTTGCCGCCTTCCAGTGGATGTCTTTCTCCAAACCTTCAATGAACCATTGGGGGTCCTTGCAACCTAACTGTCTAGCCCATTGTGTGCCCAGATGTGCAACTACGAGGTAAAACAGCACAGTCATACCCTTTGCATGTTGAAGAATACACTAGATGGCATTGATGGTAGGTTTCTCTGTGTCTCCTAACAACAGTTCAGTGTATATCCTTCCCCAACTACTCTGAGCTCTTGGGGTCCTTGTGACCTGACCATTTAGTTCATTAGGAACGTAGAAAAAGCAGCTCAACGGTCACACGGATATCAACCGGAAATCTAACTACCTGCACTACTGAATCAGTGACTGAATGGGTACTTTCCACGAGAAAATCAAATTTCTCTCTAGAAATTCATATGCAGACATCATTTTAAAGAGTAAAAACAACTCATCGGAATACCACTGCAACACTATTATTCACTACATTCCGCATTGCTTGTGGAAGACATAAAATGCCTTTCATCGTACCAAACTTTGCCACATGCGCTCCTATTTCTATAACTGGATGCAACATTTAAATCACTCGATCAATATTAGGAACAAGTGTCAACGATCCACTTAAAGCGCTATTTGTAGCGCATAATATATAACCGAACGAAATCGCGTCGTTCGGTGGTGGAAATGCATGCGGATGCTGCGATATTTCATTCCGAACTTGACACGATGTTTATTATGCTATCAGCGGACAAGAGATGTGCGCGGTCTTAAAGATACCATTCGTCGAGTTGGCTGTTGGTGATTACGGCTCGGGGGGGGGGGAAGTATAGACGTCCTTAATTTTTACGCCACGTGTGATGTGTGTAGTATCGCAAATCACAACGACGAGTTGATGGCATTACAATCATTCGGGAGGATGGATTGAAAATGAGTGAGGCCTTCCATGCACGACGTTGGAAACAATTTAAGGAATTTTATTGGCGCCGAAGGAAGGGAAATTGAAAATTTAGCCTTCATCTGCAGAGCGAAAGGTTTCTGCATCCATGAATGCGAAAACTGAAATAACTTATTGACTTGCGCTTTGCTGCTGGCCTTGGATATGGAACAGATTTGGGTGTAGATTTATAGTTCGTTTTGTAAGAATGGTTCTGCGCAGCACGAAATCTTTTAACTTCTACAAGTCGGTTGTATCTTTGTACTCTTGTATGACCGACTGTGCCGGCATTATTTATCAGTAACAACTACTGAATGATAGTTCTCATGTTTTGACAATAGCACTGTGGCTTTTAAAATATGCGTTTATAAATAAGCAGGTTGGGTTCGGTTGTTTTACCTCTGAGCGGCACTTTTTTTGCACACCATGGGCTAAATGGCCAAGTCACATGGATCCCGAAGGCTCAGAGAAGGTTGGGGGAGGGGACCCACTGGAACAGCTGTTGGGAGACAGATGGTAGCCTCCCATCAAAGCCATCCAGCGTGTTCTTTAACGTGCACAGGGTATGGCTCTCCCGCACACGGGGTCACGGCTTAACGTCCCATCTGACGGACCGCGACCTTATCCAAGCCCAGCGGTGTCCCTGACCGTGGGCAGGGCGGGGAATTTAGCGCAGATAAATCTCAACGCTGACCCAGCTGGACTCGAACCTGGGAACTACAGATTACGAGCCTGGCGCGCTACCGACTGAGCAACCCCTTCCCCAATTCTATAGGTACTAGATAGAAAAATGGAAAGAATTCCATGTTATATCAATAGAAAATCTCATTCAGAGTTGAATAACTTCTTCAATATGATTTTTAACGAAAAATATCTCAAAAGATAGATTTGATTGAGATCCTGAATTTATTTAAATCTCGATTTTTCAACATTTGTTCAATATTTAAAGAGCTATTATACCTGGAATATTCAACTGGTTGCAAAAATTTACTCAAAATTTAATTGAAACTGGTTAAGAGATCGGTTTAAGCCGTCCCATGGCCGTGTGATTAGCACGCTTGGCTACTGATCTAAGGGACCTGGGTTCGAGCCCTGGACAAGGCATGGACGTTTGTGTTGTTTTTCTGCTGAGGTCCTGCCATCCTCACAGACCTTCTACTCTGGCATATAAACTGACAGGCTCCTGTCAGGCTCCTGTCAACCCTAAAGGTGATTTTTTATTGAGATAACATGTAACTGTTTCCATTTTTCCATCCAGTAGCTGGGACGGGGGTGGTTGTTCCAGTAGGTCTCCTCCCCCAACGGAGGACATACAACCCCCACGTAGGTCCCCTCTCCCAACGGAGGACATACGTTGGTTCCCCCAACGGAACCCAGTAGGTCTCCTCCCTCAACCTTCTCTGAGCCTTCGGAATCCATGTGACCTGGCCATTTAGCCCATGGTGTGCAAAAAAGTGCCGCTCAGAGGTAAAACAACCCAACTAACATGTTCATATCTGGTTTGCTTCAATTTTTAAAGTTGGTCCTGTGCGGACATATAGTGACTCAATGATGGAGTAGACAACTGATGGAAGTAATCTGTTGACTCCTACACCACCTCTATATATCATAATAATCCCAACTTCTATGTTGCTCTGGGATGATGGAAGTTTGAAGTTGGGATATTTCCTTCCACACATTTCGTCAATTTGCGCGATGCTTTTGTTCCCCATCGGAAGACTCTTTCATCTCAAGAGACGCAAGCCGAAGTGCAAGAGTTTTCATCTTTTTTTTATCTGGATAAAATACGATAAAGTGTAATGGCATTTTTACTCACATTTTACCTTTCTCTTTGACGCAGGAATGTACTCGGTTCAAAGCTACGAATTCTTAGAGACCAATGCTCGGTGAAAAAAGAAACCACAATGCAAAAAATAGAAACATCAAAGGAGAGGAAGGAGAGCGAAAGAAAAAAAAAGATACAAATTTACGTTTTCAAGAGGGAAAAAAAATATATTAAGCTTTAGCTGCCGTGATGTCTTTCTAAAGGGTAACCTCTGCACTTTGTCTGCTAGCAAACAGAAAACCAAGCAGATGTCCCCAATAAAGTCGACCTTTAAACCCCCGCATCTGTTGGTGAGCAAGAAGAGGAGGAGAGAGGCACGGACGAGGGAAGTTCAGAGAGGGAGGCGGTGGCGGCGAAGTGGGGGCGGGAGAATCGCTGAGAAAAGGGCCGAATGCTGTGGCAAAAGGAGACGCTAGCGATGTAGATGTTGGAGGCCAGGGAGGAGGGAGAGTTGTGCCGCCGTGAATCACCCTCCGCCGCTCTGCGGTGCGTGAGTCACACCTGCTCTCTGCCAGCCCGTCTGCCTCTCGGTGTTGTCACGTGCGCGGCGTCCCAGGACGCGCGTGCGCTGACAACTCGCAAGAGGAGGGGGGAAAACCGCGCGTAATTTGTCACTTGTCTCTCCCTCCATCAGCTCCTGGTCGGAGAGGTGTTGCGTGGCCATCGCTTGATGGGATGCTGGGTGAGTGGTTGTCATAGTTAGACCGATCCAGCTCGGATCTCTTTTATCTGGTCTTTATCAGCGGGGGATCGCTGAATCGGAAACAGTCGTTGCCGCATACGCTGGTCGTAAAAAGTTTCTCCCTGGTTACATATTAAGCACAATTCTCTTGTGATCTTGTTAACGTAACAACGCTTAGAGGGGGAACATCTATAGATCGGGGAATGCGGCATCGGATAAGAGGACTTTGATTTCGTTAGAAAATTATTAAAAGTATTGTGCTCTGGTACCAATGATCGAGGCTTTACTGCGCATGTTGTGGTTCAAAGGGACTTAGATTCGATCATAGGGCACGAGGGTATCTTTCTACAGAGGTGTTGCCTTTTTATGGTTTATTATAACTGATCTCTGAAGCAAATAAAAGGTTATTTATTTTTTAAATAAAGTGAGTGGAGCGAGCGTTAACTCAGTC
Source organism: Ryuthela nishihirai (assembly GCA_038380435.1). Classification (NCBI taxonomy): domain Eukaryota; kingdom Metazoa; phylum Arthropoda; class Arachnida; order Araneae; family Heptathelidae; genus Ryuthela; species Ryuthela nishihirai. The sequence goes on from JAWZYU010000030.1 coordinate 32,526,941, forward strand.
GTTAGCGCTCCAGGATCGTAATCTGCAGTTCCCAGGTTCGAATCCTAACAGTGCGCATTGGGATTTATCTCTGCTAAGCTCACACCTCATCCTCTATGAGAAAAAAGACACCGATGGGCTTAGAAAGACCGCTGTCCTTAATATGGGACGTTAAGCCGTGGCCTTGTGTGCCACAGAGCTATACCCTTTTCACACTAAAGAACAATTTGGATGGCTTTGATCAGATTTTTCTGCCCAGTAGATCACATTCCCCTACCGAACTCTGAGCCCCTTGGGGTTATTGTGACTTAGCCATTCAATTCAAATTCAATTCAAATTTATATTTCAATATGTATTATCTATAATTGTTTTACATAGAAAACCCATTAAGCCGAAGCTTATCAGCGGGAAGGTATATGGTTTTGACAGATTTGATCTAGATTACATCAATATCATTACATAAAATAAAGGAGGAGAAAAAAAAGGAATAAATGAAAAAGAAACCAATAAGATGATAAATGATTCCGAATAAAAATATCACTTTCTCATCAACCACTGAAATAATTCTTCTTTAACATCCCAAATTTTACTTAAGTTAACTATTTCTCTACGAAGCAAGTTAAATAGGTAGGGAATTTGATATTCTTTGGAATTTCGTCCGTAATTATTATAAAATTTTGGTTGTTTCAAAAAACCCATAGCCTTTTTTCTAGTAAACTTATTGTGGCAAATATTTTGCTTATAGGTATTATTAAAGAAGTTATTGATAACAGAAACAAACACATAAACTTTCAATAGGTAAAATTTTGGACAGATTAAATATGTATTCTTTTGTTGTAAGGGAATTTTTAATTTTTGAATTACACATTCCTTTTAGTAGACAAATTTTGATCCATCGGGAACTAAAGAGCGTCGCTTGAAGATAAATACAACAAGTAAAAGTGCCACTTAAAGATAAAAACAGCAAATAAAAGTTTTATTTAAAGATAAAAACAACAAGTAAAAGTGCCACTCAAAGATAAAACCAGCAAATAAAAGTTTCATTTAAAGATAAAAACAACAAGTAAAAGTGCCACTTAAAGATAAAAACAGCAAATAAAAGTTTCATTTAAAGATAAAAACAACAAGTAAAAGTGCCACCTAAAGATAAAAACGGCAAATAAAAGTTTCATTTAAAGATAAAAACAACAAGTAAAAGTGCCACTTAAAGATAAAAACAACAAATAAAAGTTTCATTTAAAGATAAAAATAACAAGTAAAAGTGCCATTTAAAGATAAAAACAGCAAATAAAAGTACCATTTAAAGATAAAAACAACAAATAAAAGTACCTTTTAAAGGTAACAACAACAAATAAAAGTACCATTAAAGATAAAAATAACAAATAAAAGTGCCATTTAAAGATAAAAACAACAAATAAAAGTACCATTTAAAGATAAAAACAACAAATAAAAGTGCCATTTAAAAATAAAAACAACAAATAAAAGTGTTTTTTTTTAAAGACAAAAACAACGAGTAAAAGCCACCTCTCCCCAATTCTGCTTAAATCCATTTTTTCTTCCCATTCTTTCTTAAACCTTCCTCTCATATATCGGTAGTGTGTGTGTGGAGGGAGACGGATTCGGAAAAATCTTACCACTCGCCAGCACAAAGGCATATCCCATTAGATAGAGTCTAGTGTGGATGCCGATATCTGCAGATAATACCGCATACATCCGTATTTGAAAGCTCTTGGTGGATAAAAGAATAATGTTAACGGGGGTAAAACCGCGAGAAAATGTTTTGATGTTAATGCGGATAAAATCGGGGATTTGATATATATATAGTAGAAATATGGGAAAATATTATTGCATTATTGATGGTTGACATAAAGACTTGAGATAATAGAAAAAAATCATATTTGAAATTCTGTGATGATATTCTCTTGAAAGAGAAAAATGTATTGGAATAAGGAGACGAATTTAAAAAACATATCCTATGTGAAAAAAGCGATCTTTTTGCTGGCAAAGAGAGTTTAAAAAAATTATTCGAGTGTTGGGTAGGAAAAAAAATTAATATTCCCTCAAGCAGCTGCTTGCCACTGAGGTCGGACAGAAAGCTGTCAATTTAATGTCTTAGTAGAAGGTCTGTGAGGATGGCGGGACCTCAGCAGAGAAACAACGCGAACATCCATTGCTTACACGGGGCTCGAACCCAGGTCCCTTTGATCAGTAGCCAAGCGCACTAACTACTCTTTCATATATAATATTACATTAATTTTATGGAATTTGTCACATAATTCGTATAATTTTTAAAATTTCCTATACTTCGTATAAAACAAGCTTCCATGAACTTACATTACTCGACTTGTCACTACTCTCGTCTGTTGTGCGCATGCGTCGACATATCATCTATATCGAAGTCGGATCATCGTTGGCTTCCCAAAACCTTGTTTTCTTTCTCTGCAAATCCCTTTTCTTCCGCTCTATGATAACCCGCTCGCAAACATATCTAGTGTTCTGCTGCTGTGTCATCTTCCGCCAAGATGCTCCTTGCCGGAATTAACTCGGGATTACGTTGCTCTCGCTCTTCATTGGATTGATGTAAGTGGTGTAAGAGACAGAAGCGTTAAAACGATTGCACCAATTACCACGCACTTTGTTACCTCCAAATCTCAGCAGCTTTCCGCTTCATAACGTTGGACGTCAGCTGGATTTTAGCCAATATGTAACAAGAAGGGGGGCGGGGGGGGGGCTCAGTCGGTAGCGCGCCAGGCTCGTAATCTGTAATTCCCAGGTTCGAGTCCCAGCTGGGTTAGCGCTGAGATTTATCTCCGCAAAACTCCTCGCCCTGCCTACGTTCAGTAGGGGACACCGATGGGCTTGGAAAGGCCGCCGTCCTTCGGATGGGACGTTAAGCCGTGGCTCAGTGTGCGGAGAGCCATACCCTGTGCACGTTAAAGAACACGCTGGATGGGCTTGACGGGAGTCTACCATCTATCTCCCAAAAATGAATCTCTTTTGTTGCGATCTTATGCAACCACGGCAATTCCCGGTTCCGCTTGTACAGCACTACCTGGTTATGAAAAGCCGTACTTATCTAGAGCTGGGGGCAAGGAATACGCCCTATAGGCGCACCTCAACCCCAGCCTCACATGGCAGCAGTCCTATAGAAGGAAAGCTGACCACCGGAAGAAACCTTACTTTAATCTATTCCCCGGTTAGCCATGAACGAGGATATATAGATCCAAGTTCGATCGGCGTCCGGGGTGGAGACTCTTAGTAAGACCCAGACTTTTTGGACAGCTCGTGCCTACAGGCGGGTTCAGACCTTTCGGCAGAGCCGTCGAACAGACCACACAGGTCTCCTGAGAGGTGAGGTCTCCAACGCCGTCACCATCTGACCGGCAATCAAGCCGGCCAGCAGCGTCTTCAACCTCGGTTGGCTTCAGCAATGCTCCAGCCGGGGACCACCCCAACCGGCAAAACCTTGGCAATGCTCCAGCTGTTGCCCACTACAGCCGGCAAAGCCGTTGGCATGCTCCAGCTGGGGATCATCCCGACCGGCAAAGCCTCAGCCGGGTTGCTGAGCCCTAGGCCCCCCCACCACGACAAGGTGGTCCCCTATCGGGGGGGGGGGGGCTATCTCCCAACAACTGCTCCAGTGAGTCTCCTTCCCCAACCTTCTCTGAGCCTTCCTTATGACCTGGCCATTTAGCCCATGAGAAAAAAAAAAGCCGCTGAGAGGTAAAACAAACCATCAAAGCCTCTCTCTTACTGTGTAGAGCGACAAGTAGGATGGAAGTGGGTCAGACCCTGACCGTGGTATCCAAGGCTTGAAATGTGCTATAAAATGTCCTCTCACGATCTGGGAGACAAAAAAAACCAGTTTGTCGTAAACCAGACAAGATCGTACCAAGGTCATAACTAACTGCTCATGAGGACATTTGTCTTTAACAACGAGATAGTAAAGGGAAATGAAAGATGTCAGGGGAAACAGGGATGATGACAACAGTATCAACACATTTGTACTCTTTCTATACATGGCATTGGATAAACGAAGTGTATGCAAGAAGACCAATGGTCTGTGTCTCCGTCATCCCCTTCAACAGAAGAGATCGTTTAGCTGACATCACCTTTGTCTACTCTAAATGGAGAATTGGAGTCTAGGCCAATGGACAAATGGTCTCTTCACAGATGAGTCCGAACTCGCCAGAACCTCTGTAACATCCTCTGATTTTTGAATCACGCTAGAACCTCTGTAACATCCTCTGATTTTTGAATCACGCCACAACATCTGTAACATCCTCTGATTTTTGATTCACGCTAGAACCTCTGTAACATCCTCTGATTTTTGAATCACGCTAGAACCTCTGTAATATCCTCTGATTTTTGAATCACGCTAGAACCTCTGTAACATCCTCTGATTTTTGAATCACGCTAGAACCTCTGTAACATCCTCTGATTTTTGAATCACGCCAGAACATCTGTAACATCCTCTGATTTTTGAATCACGCTAGAACCTCTGTAACATCCTCTGATTTTTGAATCACGCCAGAACATCTGTAACATCCTCTGATTTTTGAATCACGCTAGAACCTCTGTAACATCCTCTGATTTTTGAATCACGCTAGAACCTCTGTAACATCCTCTGATTTTTGATTTTTTTGGCGATAGACTAATGGGCGAGCTGGTCATCGTGATGACTAGCGCACAGGGCTTAGCATCTTTCAAAAAGGACTCTGATTGCTCAGAAATACAGAAAGGAGATTCTTGCTCATTTTTTAAATCCTTTGATTGTGCTCTGTCATGATTTCATCTTGGTTAAAATCTCCTGTTGCCCAGTTTCAGCATCTTCTTTATGGGAATCTGATGTTTTCACATTCAGCACTCATATATTACCATACGCCGTCCGTCGTATGGGACATTAAGCCGTGACCGCATATACAGAAGAGCCATACCTTGTGCACGTTAAAGGACACATTGGAAAGCCTTGACAATGGAGGATTTCATCTGTCTCCTAAAAGCTGTCCAGTGGATCTGAGTCCTTGGTGTCTAACTATCCTGACCATTTTGACGATTCTGCAATCTCATTATCCCAATTCCATTTATCAGTCTGTAACCTACAAATTCATAAACACGGCCAAATCTCGTGCAAACGTTTTCACACACATAACAGATTTTCCCCCTAAATCCCTCTACAATTACTTCAATTAATGATATTCATTCCCTGTGTCGGAGCGGGGGTTGCTCAGTCGGTAGTGCGCCAGACTCGTAACCTGCAATTCCCAGCTTCGAGCTCTGCCTCGATCAGCTTTGAGATTTTTTCTCCGCTAAACTCCATCCCTGCTCTCGGTCAATAGGGGACACCGATGGGCTAGGAAAGGCCGCCGTTCGTCGGATGGGACGTTAAGCCGTAAGCCTGTGTGCTGGAGAGCCATACCCTGTGCACATTAAACACGCTGGATGTCCTTGACGAGAGGGTATCATCTATCTCCTAACAGCAATCCAGTAGGTCCCATCCCCTCAACGTTCTCTGAGCCCTCGACCCTTGTGATCTTGTCTTTAGCCCATTGTGTGCAAAAGAAGTGCCGTTCAGATGGTTTGAGTTGTTTTACCTCTGAGCGGCACTTTTTTGCACACTATGGGCTAAATGACCAGGTCACAAGGACCCCGAAGTCTCAGAGCAGTTTGGGGAAGGGGACCCACTGGAACAGCTGTTGGGAGACAGATGGTAGCCTCCCGTCAAAGGCCATCCAGCGTGTTCTTTAACGTGCACAGGGTATGGCTCTCCCGCACACGGGACCACGGCTTAACGTCCATTCCGACGGGCGCCGACCTTCCCAAGCCCATCGTTGTCCCCTACTGACCGCTCAGATGTAAAACAACACATTCCCTTTATCGAAATAGAAGCAAGTCGAGTCAACGACGGTTACCTGACAACTTTATCCTTTGTAGTCTTAGCATTCCCCTCTCTCACAACACTTAGGCGAAAGTTATTCATCAGGTGAAGCATAAAAAGCAAATACGGTTCTTCCTTGCGAAACATGAGAAGACCTCGAAATGCATCGCTCAACGGAAAAAGTAAAGAGCAAGTGAAAGTTTGTGGAAGATGACGCAAGAGGTTGACAAAAGATAAAAGAGGGTCAATATCAAGTGACGGGTTGCTATTGACCCGCATCATGATGGTCACACGACTCTGTGGCTGGCAGGTCATAACCAAATCTAGGGCTCTCCTTCCACACGTGTTTCTGTATCCGATGCTATCCAGGTTGGCCCTGCATGTACTTCACGTACGCGACAGCCCGATGCCATAACATCGCTGCTGACGTGGATAACCGGCCTACATCCTATCGGTGATGTCCCACTTTTCGGCTTGGTTTGGCTGCCACCAAACCAAGAGAGAGAAAAACTGTTGCTTCTTCCACTCTCATCACTTCTCGACCTCTTACATCATCTTCTGCATTCCATTATGAAAGCGCTTTTGTCTCGTGGACTTTCAATAGCTAGTGAATTCTCTTTGCAATATTCAGCGTAAGACTTTGAGCGATTTTTTCAACTTTCTCCGTGGGCTTAGTCCCCGTGGGCTTTAAAGAAAAGAACAGGCTTGATGGCCTTGGGTTGGGTTGGGTTGTTTTACCTCTGAGCGGCACTTTTTTGCACACCATGGGCTAAATGGCCAGGTCACATGGACCCCGAAGGTTGATGGCCTTGACTGTCCAGTAATTTCCCTTCCCCAACCTTCTCTGAGCCCTCGGGGCTTTTTTGACCTGTGTGTGCAAAAAAGGGCCGCTCAAAGGTAGAAAACAAAGGAACTCTGAAATATATATTTCATTTTTTGTCTAAAAAGGTTTAGAAAAAAGCAGTCTTTAAGAAATAACACAGAAAAATTATGCTCTTCTAGTAAAATATTTTTTTCCTGGCAATGAATCTGATTTTGAATCTTTGAAAATGAATCATTAATAAACACTAAAATCAATGTATTCCTAAGTAACATGTAAATTAAATGAAACTATTACATCATCTAAAGCTAGAAATTGTCATTGGTGACAAGAAAATTAGGAAAAAATTATTTCAGTTATCCATCAGTTTCCCATGATCAACTAATTTATACAAAATATGTAGTAAAACAAATTATGCAGAAATCTTACCAAAATATGTTTCAGATAAAATAAAATGCATTCATTAATAACTTGAATGAACAACAAAAATTAAGAAAAATTCCACAACGGTTTGATTTTACATGTGGACAGAAGGTAGCTAAAAGATGTAATAAGATCACTTAAAACATTGGCAAAAAAAAAATATTTAAAAAAATTCCTACAAGTGGAAAAATATTTATAAGCAATTATTATTTATAGGCTTATCGTGTGAAAGGCGAAAATTTTTTAGGAGAAAACAGTAAAAGAAATATCTATCTGAAACGTAAAAGAGAAAAATACTATTGGATGATAAAAAAAGACTGAATACAATGTTTATGATTTTTTTTTCCTTTGAAAGTGATAGATTGCTGCAGCATGCAGGCAGCTTGCCACACGAGAGCAGTCTAATCTACCAAAGACATGCAAAATGCCATGCTATGGCTCTCATAGAGGAAGAGAGAGCTATTCTGCAGAGTCGTGGTCGCATGAGCCTCTCCTGTGATGCATTGTGATCTGCCGACAAAGCTTTTAGCAAAATTCGTATTTTAATTTTAGATGTCTTGTTCCAACTCTCGTCCGACTTTCGCTCTCCACGAATGTAATTAATACGTTCTTCTTACTCTCTAATACGATCATATCTCTTTGGTTCAATTACGGGGGGACGGTTGACAAATTTCATAACGTGTTATGTCGAGGAGGATCATCTAAAAGTTCTTGTTTGGACTTCAGGGACTCATAGAACTCATTATATGCAAGGTACATTGTTATGGACAATTAAGAGATAGTGCCTACGTGTATGTGACGTCAATGCAGACCGTATTCGAGGACATCTTGGGAAGGAAATTTCAAAGAGATTTCATTGTAAATGTAAATTGTGGTTCAAAATTTAGATCTAAAAGGTGTGTATTTAAGTCTTGAATTTCCACAATAGTCGTTCGCATTTAAGACTTAATTCAGAACAAATTAACACAAATTAACTTTCTGACCGCATGTGCGCATATGGGAACAGTAACTGATAAATAATCTCCGATAATTTCCATCCTTCCCGGTGAGAAAGGGCACGTCGTTGGGTTTAGAAAGGTCCACCGTCCGTCGGATAGGACGCTAAGACACGCCCCCGTGTGCAGGAGAGACATAACCTATGTACGTTAACCCTTTCAGGACCATAAGGTTTCTAAGAGTAAATATTAGTATGTAACTGTTTATTTTAGTTTGTTTAGACGTAAAATAAATAAAAATCATAAGAAAAATACATAACAATGTGTAGTTTTTTGGAATTTTATGGGAAATATTTTTCCCAATGGACTATAAAGGTAACACAAATTATAGTTAGGCTTATTATGCAATGTCTTTCATTTATTGGTTTATTAGAACAAAATGTTAACTGAAATAATACAAAATTATAAAATAAAATTACTATACAAAATGGTGTGCTAATTATGATATTCTGCGAAGCAATTTCTTTTGGTAGTGAGGCAAAGATGGACATTGCACATAGTACATATATTATGCGTCCTGACAGTTCTGTTTTTGTTTTCTAAACGTTCCCGTTTACGTAATTGCGTTCGGCATACGTTCTATTTTGACATTCTGTATAAAAAAATGCAGATAAGGTTATTATAATTAAATACGACAATCACCAATTTTAAAATGGGGAAAATGTTTCTCTTAGTCGTGAAAGGGTTAAAAAGCATTCTGGATGGCTTTGACCAGAGATTCCATCTGTTTCCTAGTTGCGAAGGGTTCTGTGTTGGGGAAGGGGATTCAATGGATCCGCTTCCCAACATTCTCTGAGCCCTTAGGGTCTTTATGACCTGGTCACTTAGCTCATTGTGTGCAAAATAGTTGCGCTCAGAGGTAAAACAACCTCATTTAACTGATAAATTATTCTTAATCAATAATAAACTGTTAAATAGTACGTTTTAAAATACTGTCTCTTATATGAGAACTTGTAATATATTTATGATTAATAAAAGATTTGTTTTGTTTTTTTCATTTTAGTTTTATTTTGTGTGTCATGTTTTTCATTTCAATTATTTTTTTTTCGCTAAAGATGTTTATTTACAATAATAACACCTAACATACCATTGACAATGACATCATGTTATAAATATTATCAGATGAACCAAATTAATTCGGAAACTGAAAAAAACTAAGAAATCTTCGTAGAAACAGCTGAAAACCGAAACAATCATTTTGAAATAACATTTGAAATAATGATCGGATAAACATTTTGAAACGATGATTGAAAAGTAATATCTTTACATTTATTGTGAGTGTTACAGTGGATATATATATACTGCTCACAAAAATTAGGGGATATTTCAAAATGAATATGAAGCGATGAAATATCCCCTAATTTTTGTGAGCAGTATATTTTAATCGTCTTAAAAAACGAAGTCTTCAGCACCATAAATAAATAAATAACTTGGTCAATTACTGAATATTTTTTTATAGTCTTAGATCAATTATTGATGTTTTCACCATATAAAAATTTTGTATATAATTATTTTTTCTTTTTCTTTTTTGAGGCAGAAAATTTTATTGGAGATGTTGATTTGGGATCAAAAATTTCATTTGGATTTGGAAAAAAGAAAATTTGCTTGTAAATCCTACTTTGAGACAAAAAAAAAACTTCATTTGTAAGCGCTCGTTTGGTACAAAATGTTTTTGGCGCTTTAAGGAAAAAATTAACGAGATGGCAATCAAAAGGGTGTTTTTAAAATTTTAATTTGAGAAAAAAAATTATTATAATTGATAATTTGGGGCCCAAAACACTTTCTGCTTTGGGAACAAAAATAAATGTTTTTATGGATTTGCTTTTGGTGCAAATAATTTGCTTTGGGAAACAAAGTAACTGTTTACAGATGCTGTTGAAAAAAAGTCAAAGGAATTATTTGCATTTTTAATTTTGGTTTAATAATAATGAATGAAAAATGAATAAATTTGCATACTTTAAAGACTAAAGACAAATTAAATGATAATGGCTCAAGTTTGCTGGTGGGGTTAAACTGCAGCTTTCGAAGTCTGGGTTCGAGTTCCGAGATGGGATGGTTATGTGCATTTGTTTGCATGTTGTATGAGAAACTAGGGCAAACCTGACAAGACTTCTAAGTTACTTCTGTTCTTAGTATATGGGAGTGTTTTCTTCCCTTTTAAAAAAAATCAAATGAATTGAAACGAGTATGAAAATAAAAGTTGTTTGGTTATGCAAAGCATCACAAGTAATAAAGCAAATCAATGCCCTAAAACGAAATGCCGGTGAGAGGGCCGTGATTGGGTTTCGAGAAATATTTTTCTTAGCCGAAAGTGTTAGGTAAAAAGAAGTAATAAACTAGACAAAAAGTTGTTAAAGAAAGGTTTATTTCTAGTACTTGCTCTCCGGGCCTCTTTGCTGTGATTTCTAGTCGCCATTTTTTTCTTTAATTCTTGAAGAACATCGTGATGTTTGGAAAGAGATAAAATAAGTTTCTTCTTTCCGTAATAAAAATTCTCATCAATTAAAAATTAAAGAACCATTTTAGGATTTCGACAAGCAAGTAATTAAACAATCTTCCTCTTGCTTAGAAAAACAGTTGATTTTCTTGATACTATAAGAGAAGGATTTCGATATAGAAGCAATGCCATGGGCAAGGACACTATGGAGCTGCTAACACGAGAGGGTGTTATTCGGGTATAAGAAGGATTTCCAAGAAACAGCCTTTATCTGAATGTGTTCATTGTGCTATTCATCCGCCCTGCCCACGGTCAGTAAGGGACACCTCTGGGCTTGGAAAGGCCGCCTTCCGTCGGATGGGACGTTAAGCCGTGGTCCCGTGTGCGGGAGAGCCATACCCTGTGCACGTTAAAGAACACGCTGGATGGCCTTGACGGAAGGCTACCATCTGTCTCCCAACAGCTGTTCCAGTGGGTCCCCTCCCCCAACCTTCTCTGAGCCTTCGGGGTCCATGTGACCTGGCCATTTAGCCCATGGTGTGCAAAAAAGTGCCGCTCAGAGGTAAAACAACCCAACCCAACTGTGCTATTCATAATTTAAAACTCACCCTTAAAGACTTTTAAAACGTTTTAAAAAGTAAGAACTTTCAGGAAATAATTTTAAAAGGTACTTTTTGGACAGAGTATAAAAAGATCAGCAATATTAATGAAACTAGGTGCAGAATCTGATGTACTCAAAAAAAGTAACATTGAAAAAAGTTTGCTCTACTCAATGGTCATGTAGATATGATAGTTTTGTTTCTATTCGTTATCAATAAGTAGATATTTTAAAAGTTCCGAGAAATATAACACTTTTTTCTAAATAAACATAAAAAAGCAATAGCATTTAAAAATCAATTTCAAAAATTTTTATTTCTAATAATGATGTTTTTAAGCATACAATTTGAAAATTACAAACACTGTTTCAAAATGTTTACAATACAAAAATGTTGTATTTGACAAAGCAGTGGAATTATGTCAGAACTCAATCGGACGTCTATTGGAAGCAAGAAACAATTTCAATGATATTGTAAGAGCCAGAAACTGAAATAGCAATAAAATGGGAAAATCGAAACAAAGTACCAAAGTGAAAACTTAAAAGAAACGAAACACATTTTGGTCAGTTTGGCGAAGATTATAATAGATTCGCCAACTGCGAAAAGAATTTTAGAGTCACAATATTCTACACTTTCTTAGATTGCATAATTAATTAATCAATTAAGACAACGGTTTCAGAGTCTGCAAAATGTGTCCGATTATTTTAGCTTCCCAGAGAACCTGCTTTCTGCTACAGACGAAGAACTGTATAGGAAAGCAAATTCTCCGAAATTTCCGGAAATTAGCTTCTTTCCGTAGTTGTTTCAAAAACAAATTAAATCATCCCAACGATTTGGGATCTGTTCGTTATCAGCGGGATTGGATTGTTTTACCTCTGAGCGGCACTTTTTTGCACACCATGGGCTAAATGGACAGGCCACAAAGACCCCGAAGGTTCAGAGAAGGTTGGGGGAGGGGACCCACTGGAACAGCTGTTGGGAGACAGATGGTAGCGTCCCGTCAAGGCCATCCAGCGTGTTCTTTAACGTGCACAGGGTATGGCTCTCCCCCACACGGGGCCACGGCTTAACGTCCCATGCGACGGACGGCGGCCTTTTCAAGCCCATCGGTGTCCCCTACTGACCGTGGGCAGGGCGGGGAAATTTTGCGGAGATAAATCTCAACGCTGACCCAGCTGGGACTCGAACCTGGGAACTACAGATTACGAGCCTGGCGCGCTACCGACTGAGCCATCCCCACCCCCGTTATCAGCAGGGATAGGGTTGCAATTGATGCAATATAACATCACATTATTATTGAATTTCTCTAATTTATTACCTGTCATATCATTATTTTTAATCTACCCGTAACTATTGGTAGAGCGTTGAACGAAACTTTGCTAAACGGAAATTAATTAAAAGTTACCTGAGGAACACAATCGAACGAGAGCGATTAAACGGACTGTAATTGATATCAGTTGAGAAAGATACAGCAAGAAATTGAGATATGATAGAGTTAATTTGAGTTTTTGCCTAAAGAAATCTAGAAGAGTTAGTATTAAGTAAAATGAAGGAATAAAATTTGAATTTCAATACGTGTCATTATAATATAAATATTGCATATGTCATATGCAATATATATATATATGCCATGATCAAAAGGACCTGGGTTCGAGCCCTGGTTAAAGCATGAATATTTCTATGTTGACTTTCTGCTGATGTCTCATCTTCCTCACGTACTTTATGACGCATTGAACTGACAGCTCCTTTCAGACTTCTGTGTCAAGCAGCTACTTTAGGGGTAATTAATTTTATATATATATATTTTTAGTTTCCAAGTTTTAGGGTCGTCAAAATTAGCACGAGAGTGCTATTGAGAACTTTTGACATTCAGTTTAATATTATAAATAGTAATATATTTTTCCACCTTTAAGTCTTTAAAATCAGTTTTTTATAATACCTAATTTATATTTCACGTGATATTCTAAGTATAATTTTTTTAACATTCAGTCTTCCATTGCATTTAGGGGGCGGGGGCGGGGGTGGCTCAGTCGGTAGCGCGCCAGGCTCGTAATCTGTAGTTCCCAGGTTCGAGTCCCAGCTGGGTCAGCGTTGAGATTTATCTCCGCAAAATTCCCCGCCCTGCCCACGGTCAGTAGGGGACATCGATGGGCTTGGAAAGGCCGCCGTCCGTCGGATGGGACGTTAAGCCGTGGCCCCGTGTGCGGGAGAGCCATACCCTGTGCACGTTAAAGAACAAGCTGGATGGCTTTGACGGGAGCCTACCATCTGTCTCCCAACAGCTGTTCCAGTGGGTCCCCTCCCCCAACCTTCTCTGAGCCTTCGGGGTCCATGTGACCTGGCCATTTAGCCCATGGTGTGCAAAAAAGTGCCGCTCAGAGGTAAAACAACACAAACAACATTGCATTTAGACCAATGTTTCTCAACTGCCGGTCAGCTACATTCCCTTATTCCGGATCTCAAACGTATTTTAAAAAGTATTATTTAAAAATAAAACTGAAAAAATGCTGTAGAAGTTTTTAAGATAAGTTAGTTTTTATTTATTAATAAAATATAAGGCGTTATGCGAGCAAAAAATAAAAATTCTAGTAGTGAAAATATTATTTTATTATTGTAAATTGTTGCTATCGGGCCACGGAATTATATAGAGGGAGTTTTCCGTGCTGTGAGTTCAGTAACGTTGAGAAATATTGATCTAGATATGACGGGGGTGGCTCAGTCGACAGCGCACCAGGCTCGTAATCTGCAATTACCAGGTTCGAGTCCCAGCTGTGTCAGCGTTGAGGTTTATGTCCGCAAAACTCTCCGCCCTGCCCATGGGCATTAGGTGACACCGATGAGCTTGGAAAGGCCGCCGTTCATCGGATGGTACGTTAAGCCGTGGCACCGTGTGCGGGAGAGGTATATCCTATGCACGTTAAAGAACTATGGGCAGTAGGTGACACCGATGAGCTTGGAAAGGCCGCCGTTCATCGGATGGTACGTTAAGCCGTGGCCCCGTGTGCGGGAGAGGTATATCCTATACACGTTAAAGAACTATGGACATTAGGTGACACCGATGAGCTTGGAAAGGCCGCCGTTCATCGGATGGTACGTTAAGCCGTTGCACCGTGTGCGGGAGAGGTATATCCTATACACGTTAAAGAACTATGGACATTAGGTGACACCGATGAGCTTGGAAAGGCCGCCGTTCATCGGATGGTACGTTAAGCCGTGGCACCGTGTGCGGGAGAGGTATATCCTATACAAGTTAAAGAACTCGCTGGATGACCTTTACAGGAGGCTACCATCTATCTCTCAGCAAGTGTTCAGTGGGTCTCCTCCCCCAATCTCCTCTGACCACTCGGGGTCCTTGCGACTCACCATTTAACCTATTGTGTGCAAAAAAAGTACCGCTCAGAAGTAAATCTACCCAACTGTTCTAGACTGAAGAGATTAATAAATAATAATAAATTATGAATAATAAATAATAAATTTATGTCTGTAGTTAAACTAGCATTGATTTTATATCAATAAAATTTAAAAAATATTTTTAAAATAGGGCGTATAAATGTAATTGATAATTTAGCATCATATGAAATCACTGCTATCCAAAAATTTGAGTTCCCGAAAAAGTATCTTTCCCCAATGCCCGTGGCCTATTTGTTCCGCCACTGATTTATGGAGCAATTGCTTGCAGATCTTGCTTTGGGACTAGAAAATTTGTTTCGGAATGTATATAGTGATAGGAAGTTTGTTTTTACATGTTGTTTTGATAATAAATTTAGCTCTAGCTATTGTTTAGAGCAGTGGTCTGCAAATTTTTTTATCAACTATGTTAGCTAAAAAAAAGCACGCACCCCTATAACAAAAAAAATTGCATGCACCCCTATATCAGAAAAAATATTGTACGCAACTCTATACCAGAAAACAATATAGCGCACACACCTTAGTCAGAAAAATTGTAGCACGCACCCTTACATCAGAAAAAATATAGTACACACACACCCCTTGATCAGAAAAAAATAGCACGCAACCCTACATCGAAAAAACAGCACGCACCCCTCAATCAGAAAAAATAGCACGCACCCCTCAATCAGAAAAAATAGCACGCACCCCTATATCAGAAAAAATAGCACGCACCTCCTACATCAGAAAAAACAGCACGTAACCCTACATCAGAAAAAATAGCACCCACCCCCAATATTTATGAATTATATATATATATTTATTTTATATATTTATTATAAGTACACAACTGAAATAAAATAAGATGAAAATACACATACCTGTCAGGGTTGCCAGATGATAAATCCATTAAAAGGCTAAACCTGGAAACCGTGCTCCTTCTGAGTTCTAACTTGTGTGCCCAGACAATATCAGAAGGAGCACTTTGGAGACCACTGGTCAAGAGGACAAAGAGCAAAAAATTGTAGATGGTGCTTTCTACCAAATATAAATTGTTTTAGATCATGCAAGCAATTATAATAATTATAATTAAAGAATAAAATATTTTCAATTTAAAAGCTTTTAGTTACACTTTGTGGTTTAAAATTGCTTGCTTGTAGATTGCTTCTAAAAGTTTTTTTTTTTAATATTCATTGATACTGCTTTGAAAAATAAAAAGTACACTTGTTGATGCTGCTCGCAGTACAGAAAAATTGTTTTCCATTGCTCTTAGGGTAGAGGGGGGAGGGCGTTGTTTTTTGTCATCCTACTTTGAAGAGAACATTACTAAATGATGTTCTTTTGAAGTCAAAAAAATTATTTTGATGTTCAATATATGGATAAAGAAATTGTTTTTCAATTCGTCTTTGAAGGAAGAAATGCTTGTCGACGCTACTTTGAGGATAGAAAATTGATTTTCGATGATACTTCCAGGGGACAAAATTGCTTGTCGATTATTGCTTTGCGACAAAAACAAAATGTTTGTTGATGCAGATTTAGACGAGTAAGCATTTGCTTATCGATACTGCTCTGGGACAAAAACAAAGGCTTCTTAATGCAGTGTTAGGAGCAAAAATTACTTCTCAGTGTTGCTTTGGGGGCAAAAAATTTCTTGTTTATAATACTCTACGGTTAGAAATGTTTGTTAAATGCTGCTCCAGAATCAAACGTTGCTTTTCGTTGCTGCTTAAGGCAAAAAGAAATTTTATTGATGTTGCTCTTGATACAAAAACATTTACTTGTAGATAACTTATTTGAACGAATGAAATATTCGTGTCCTATCATAAGTGTCCTATCATAAAGAGTGAGTTGGGTTGGGTTGTTTTACCTCTGAGCGGCACTTTTTTGCACACCATGGACTAAATGGCCAGGTCACATGGACTCCGAAGGCTCAGAGAAGGTTGGGGGTGGGGACCCACTGAAACAGCTGTTGGGAGACAGTTGGTAGCCTCCCGTCAAGGCCATCCAGCGTGTTCTTTGACGTGCACAGGGTGTGGCTCTCCCGCACACGGGGCCACGGCTTAACGTCCCATCCGACGGACGGCGGCCATTCCAAGCCCATCGGTGTCTCCTACTGACCGTGACAGGGCGGGGAATTTTGCGGAGATAAATCTCAACGCTGACCCAGCTGGGACTCGAACCTGGGAACTACAGATTACGAGCATGGCGCGCTACCGACTGAGCCACCCCCGCCCAATATATAAAGAGTGAGTGTCTGATTCGTCTCTACGGAGAATTTGCCCTCGATTCTCCTCAAACTTTTCGAAATCTATTCTTCTAATATTCACAAAAAATAGGAACTTTTAACCATTCGAATTCCCTTCTCCCAACGCCCGAAAAGAGTCGTCAGTTCTCTTCTATTCAAATGAAAGGGGAACCGCAAAAACCTTAGTTTGAACCATCATCCGCACATAAAACAAAACTAAGCCTATATAGCTCTACTTCTCCAATATCATCCACAGAGCCTGCGCAAAACAAGTGGATGAAAAGAATCTAATGTACTAGGAAGATCGTGACTGAAACAATTTAATATCTACATGTAAATCACAAATGCTAGGACTCATAACGTAAGGGCCGATGAAGCTCAGTTTGTGTGGCTTGTGCGGGACTGCCCACATCATTGGAAGGAGGTGGAGAAGGGGGGGAGGGACACTAGCAGCTTGGCAATGTGGGAAAAGCTCCCACGGTCACACGGCATCGTCGCCAGTCGAGGTGCCGAAAAGCAGCCGCGTTCTCTGCGAAGTGCAGAGTTCCGGTGGATCGTACGTGAGAGGCTTCCAAAGCACTCCCGCGAACTCAAACGCAAATAGCACTCCCAACACGAAGGAAATGGTATAAATACGAAAGGGAAGAAGGAACAGCGTTTAGGCAGTTCATCACGTGTTCGAGTGTATTGTCATGTTTTTGGCAATTAAACATTCCTCCGAAATGTCTACATTGGATATAGATTGTCCTAGCGAAATATTAGGGAATATCTGTTATGTCAATAGGAATCTAACTTCGAAGCTCTGTAAATTCTAAAATGTGCATTTTATGGGAAATGTGACTGAAGGTTGGGTTGGGATGTTTTACCTCTGAGCGGCACTTTTTTGCACACCATGGGCTAAATGGCCAGGTCACATGGACCCCGAAGGCTCAGAGAAGGTTGGGGGAGGGGACCCACTGGAACAGCTGTTGGGAGACAGATGGTAGCCTCCCGTCAAGGCTATCCAGCGTGTTCTTTAACGTGCACAGGGTATGGCTCTCCCGCACACGGGGCTTAACGTCCCATCTGACGGACGGTGGCCTTTCCAAGCCCATCGGTTCAGATCTCACCATTTGAAATAATCATTACACAAACTTCTAAATGTATGTTTATTTTATTAAATGATTTGAAACAACACTTATCAGGAGGTCTTGGGTTCAGATCTCACCCGGCAAAAATGGGGCGGGGGTGGCTCAGTCGGTAGCGTGCCAGGCTCGTAATCTGTAGTTCCCAGGTTCGAGTCCCAGCTGGGTCAGCGTTGAGATTTATCTCCACAAAATTCCTCGCCCTGCCCACGGTCAGTAGGGGACACCGATGGGCTTGGAAAGGCCGCAGTCCGTCGGATGGGACGTTAAGCCGTTGCCCCGTGTGCGGGAGATCCATACCCTGTGCACGTTAAAGAACACGCTGGATGGCCTTGACGGGAGGCTGCCATCTGTCTCCCAACAACTGTTCCAGTGGGTCCCCTGCTCCAACCTTCTCTGAGCCTTCGGGGATCATGTGACCTGGCCATTTTGCCCAGGGTGTGCAAAAAAGTGCCGCTCAGTGGTAAAACAACACAACCTAACCCAACTCACCCGGCAAATGACAATTTTTCCTCTAAAACATTCTTTTAAATTGATTTGAGTATGATCTTTATCTTCCGTCATATTTTTGCATCAGAGGCATATTTTAGAAGCAGTAGAGCTTTGAATTTATATTCCCATTATTCGAATATGGAAATTCTCTAATATTCTGGTAAGGCAGTGAAATTTGTCCACAAATATTCAAGTCCTTAATAAACTTATATACAAATATTCTTATCCTTCAACATACTTAACATCAAATATTCTTTTTGAAATAACTGGTTGAAAAAAAAATTGATTTTCCTGAGTTGGGTTATGTTTCAACATCATACTTATTACTGAGTGGGGCTTCTGCATCAACATACTTATTATTAAATATTCTTATCTTTCAACATATCAAATATTCTTCTTCAACATACTTATTATTAAATATTCTTATCTTTCAACATATCAAATATTCTTCTTCAACATACTTATTATTAAATATTCTTATCTTTCAACATATCAAATATTCTTCTTCAACATACTTATTATTAAATATTCTTATCTTTCAACATATCAAATATTCTTCTTCAACATACTTATCTCACAACATTAGTATTATTACAACATATTTTGAGTGAAGGAACGCAAATGTAACGAAAAATTGTGCAGCAACTGCCAAGTTGATATAGTTTGCCGTATCATAAACAAAGACGCTATGTAATATAATGAACTACGGATTTTTCAAATTTGTAAGAAATCAAATTTATTTATAAAGCAAACTCCTATTGTTTTATAAAATATTCGTGTTTTTTTTTTCAAGCGTTTTCAAGCTGAAAGATAAAATATTTTGTAGATTACCAGTTAAAACAAATAGTGATGTAGATAAAGGCAATAATCAGATTAAGAGCATTCATAAAAATTTAATTTTGGTCAATGAAAAAAAGGACATTTATTGTTTCTTCTTAAATATATTCACTGATTATAAATACTTTACTCATCAATGCGTTAACCTACTTTTAAAATTATTTTCCACTCCATATTTTATCCCACAATTAACCTAATTACCAATATCGACACTAAATAATCAAATAATCAACAGAAAACACAGAAATTTCAATTTCTCTTTATTTACTTTCGTACAGAAAAAAAAAGACAAAATAATTCAATAGCTGTCACCTTTAAACTTTCATTACTAAATAATAAAGCTCGGATGAAGTTTTCCATCTGCAGAACAACCGTTACCATAGCGACGCGAATTCCTGCACCACACTCCGACTCAATTGAAAGCGAATTTCTGTCATTGTGTGTTCTGCGTGGTTTTAATGTGAACTGCGTTGAAATGCGGGGGACTGAATAATTGAATGCTCACGTGCAAAGGAACAAAGCGGGAGAGAAAAAAATTGTTGCAAATTGTTTCTGCGTTCATAATTGATAGTCATCCACAAAACGCCATTTAATTAAATATGCTTTTCCTCGTGCAGGGGTGTCCTGTTACTCGAATTTAATCGCTTTTTGGATAAACAAATACTACGCCTTTATACGGATGTATGTAAGTATAAAGGAGAATTTTGTTCTCATTTGAATTTCACCAATTGCAATTGCTCAATACGTTTTTGAAACTTATCAATTTTTCAAAAACCTATTGAGAAATTGCAGATGATTAATCATTTCGATGTACAGTCGCTCAAAAAAAGTATCCGAACACTATGGTTGATTACAGAATTCAGAAAAAAATATCTGGCAACGATTTTTTTTTAGAAATTAGTGATCTGGCAACCTTCGTGTCACGTGATTGCAGAATTCAGGAAAAATATCTGGAGCGTGTACAGCAACTGTACACGCTCCAGTTACCGTTCACAGCAAACTGGAGCGTGTGCAGTTACTGCACACGCTCCAGTTTGCTGTGAACGGTAACTGCACACGCTCAATATTTCCGTGAGTGAGCCCACACGATCTAGTATCAAAATAATATGACCACCTACAGTCGCTCAAAAAAAGTATCCGAACACATGGTTGATTACAGAATTCAGAAAAAATATCTGGCAACGATATTTTTTTAGAAATTAGTGATCAGGCAACCTTCGTGTCACGGCACCGTTGCCTGGTTTAGCCTTCAGATATTATAAAACATCTCAGTCACACTGTTCTCATTAAATTGTATTTTTATGTTTATTTTTATCTTATTTTATTCGTATGCTTATATATATTTATTTTATATATTTATTTTATATCTTCATGCATATTTGAATGGCGGGGGGGGTGCGATCAGAAAAAGCTTGTAGACCATTATTCCATTGGTTTTCAAAAAATATAAAAATATTCCCTAAATAATGTTCAGTTTGTATCTTCCAGAGAGAGCATTTATGTTTAAAGGATTGAAATCATTTTGTTCCGCATTTTTGCCCGTCTGTTCTTTTTACAGTGTAATATTTTGCTTTTTTCTCTATTGTGTTTTACGTAATACAGTCGCTCAAAAAAGTATCCGAACGCTATGGTTGATTACAAAATTCAGACCAGAAAAAATATCTGGCAACGATTTTTTTTTAGAAATTAGTGATCTGGCAACCTTCGTGTCACGTGACACGAAGGTTATTCACTAATTTCTAAAAAAAATCGTTGCGAGATATTTTTTCTGAATTCTGTAATCAACCATAGCGTTCGGATACTTTTTTGAGCGACTGTACACTGATTTTCATAAATTAAAGAAAATCCCTTTGTTAAGTCAATTGAAAGCTAACGTCAAAGCTTTATAACTTCTAAAATAAGTTTTTTTGTTTTGAAAAATGCGATTGCAGATAAAGATCTCAATCAAATAAATCGATATCTCGATTTTCAACAATATTCGTTCAGTATTAAATGAGTTATGGAAGTTTGAATATTTAGCGATAATAATGCCAGTCACAAAAATTGACTTCAGAAGTTAATGGAAACTTAGTAAATAAGTATTGTATCAAAGTGTTTAATAAAATAAGTTTATATTTTAGAAGTTTGTGTAAAGAATTCGTTCACTATTCTTCAGTTTTGTATAAGTTTCTTAAGACTGGCATTGCTGTTGTTTTTTTGAATTTCAGAAATTCACTAGATAATTACTAGATGACTATTAGAACACTGAAATTTCAGTGTTCTAATGCTGCTTCCAATTGATATTTTATTTTCTACTTGCATGCTTCACGACATAAGTCTTCAAACAAAACTAGTATTTTTTCTTTACACAATGTAACTTAAACCTTAGTATAGAACCTTTACTTTTTAGGTTGGGTTATTTTACCTCTGAGCTGCACATTTTCGGACACAGTGAGCTAAATGGCCAGGTCACAAAAGCCCCAAAAGCTCAGAGAAGTTTGGGAATGAGGGGGACTCACTGGACAATTGTTAGGAGACAGATAATAGCCTCCCGTCAAGGCCATCCAGAGTGTTCTTTAACGTGGAGAGGGTATCACTCATCTCGTCTTTACGTCCCATTTGAAGGACGGGGAAATTTCCAAGCTCCATTGGTGTCCCTTACTGAATGACGGTAGAGAGGGAAGTTTTGCGGAGATAAATCTCAATGCTGGGCCAACTGGAATTCTAATCTGGGAATTGCAGATTATGAGCCTGGCGCGCTACCGGCTGAGCTCCCCTCCCCCTTTTTTTTTGAGTTAAATTTCTTTAAGATTACGGTCATACAAAATACAGTTTAAACGTTATTAATATTCCTGAACTATCTCGATGTAAAGTTATTATAAACAACAGAGGTGGCGTTGCACCTACAGGAGCGTGTGCCTTAACCACCTGCACACCCTCCAAGTTGTTGTCATGCCAGAGTTTAAAAACGTTAATAAAGTTAACCTGCTGAAATCATTTTCTATGTACTCACCTTCTATCTGCTCGCTTCTGCCAAACATTTATGAAAAAAAAACGCAAAAAAGAAAATATTTGTCCTACTTCTAAGTCCTTGCAAGTAATCCTTTTAGTTCAAAGTACGGCCAACGATTAAATATAATCCGTCATTCGAAATAATTTCCTGTCTTCAACAGTTATTTCTATAAATACTACATGCAAAGTTTTAATCATTGTGTTCTTGTTGCAAAAGACAAAAAAAAAATCACTTCTGGTTTATCCCATTTGCATTTTAATCTCTCGTTTATCACTAATATTGACGACCAACTCGAGGCAAGAAAAAAATTAATTTTCGTATTGCAATAAAGCTTCTAGATCGATTTTTCCAATGTGGCTTTTTTTGTTCCCGAAATTTTCCTCCTATTATTCTTCGGTCCGACGATGTGTTGTAATGGTTGTCAGCCAGAAAAACCAATCAAAACTGGAGCCGGAGCAGTGCCTTACATCGCATAGACAACAGAAAAGAAGTTCTACTGAAGAAGATGCAAAAATTCCGATTTCGCGCACGTGAAATCTATCGAGAACTCTTTGCCCATGGCGTCAGAAAACTTGGATGCTGTGCTGAACGTCAATAAAATGGATGGTGATTAAAACAGACTATCTGCAGTTACAGATAGCTTAACTGGGCGTTTTTCTTTCCAGCAATATATAGAAATGATATGCAGGGTGGATTGGGTTGTTTTTCCTCTGAGTGGCCCTTTTTTGCACACAATAGGCTAAATGGCCACGTCACAAGGACCCCGAAGGCTCAGAGAAGGTTGGGAGAGGGGACCCACTGGAACAGCTGTTAGGAGACAGAGGGTAGCCTCCCGTCAAATCCATCCAGTGTGTTCTTTAACATGCACAGGGTATGGCTCTCCCACACACGGGACCACGGCTTAACGTTCCATCCGACGGCGGCTTTTCCAAGCCCATCGGTGACCCCTACTGACCATGGGCAGGGCGGGGAATTTTGCGGAGATAATTCTCAACGCTGACCCAGCTGGAGCTCGAACCTGGATATGCAGGGTGAAATATTGAGTCAGTGGCCACTGAATTATGATCACTCCACCCCACGTTTTATCAATGAGGTTAATTTCGAAAATATATAACATCGAAAACAAGCGTTTTATGAAGAAATCTCGATTTTCATCTATTTTCGGTATTTAAACAGATATCGAGGTTGGGTTGTTTACCTCTGAGCGGCACTTTTTTTGCACACCATGGGCTAAATGACCAGGTCACAAGGTCACAACATATTTTGAGTGAAGGAACCCAAATCTATCTATCTGGCAACATCTATCTCTCTGAGCGGCACTTTTTTGCACACCATGGGCTAAATGGCCAGGTCACATGGACCCCGAGGGCTCAGAGAAGGTTGGGAAAGGGGACCAACTGGAACAGCTGTTGGGAGACAGATGGTAGCCTCCCATCAAGATCATCCAGCGTGTTCTTTAACGTGCACAGGGTATGGCTCTCCCGCACACGGGGTCACGGCTTAACGTCCCATCCGACGGACGGCGGTCTTTCCAAGCCCATCGGTGTCCCCTACTGACCGTGGGCAGGGCGGGGAATTTTGCGGAGATAAATCTCAACGCTGACCCAGCTGGGACTCGAACCTGGGAACTTTTTACAGATTACGAGCCTGGCGCGCTACCGACTGAGCCACCCCCGCCCCAGATATCGAGGTTTAAACATTTCAAAACAGCAATGTGTTGTAAGAAATTTATCAAAAAAAATTTAAAAGAATATTGAAGGAACTCTTTACACATCCTTTTGAAAGATGTATTATTTATAAAAAAAAAAAGGTTTCAAATATAACTTCGTATTCCAGTTTCATTTAACTTCTAAGATTAATTTGTCTAACAGTGCTGTTGTTAGGTGTTCAAACTTCCATAACTCTTTAAATACTGAAGGAATATTGTTGAAAATCGATATTTAAATAGAATTGATTGAGATCTTTAATTTGCCTTTAGTTACATTTTCGCCTAAAATGCTTATTTTAAAAGATATATAGTTTTGAAATTAGCATCCCACTGATGTATAATGAAGTGGTCGTAATTCAATGGTCACTCAGTAAGGTCCAAAAGAAGGAGAAAAAGACCTCTAGACACATATCTGGTAACACTTTATTTGAAAATTACAGCGTACAACTTATGTTACAACATTTGTCCGAACTGTAGTCATTGAACGTGGATGCAGGCCGCAGCTCGCCGCATTAATTGGTGAACATTATTTGTAGATTCCTGGAGTGATCCTAATGGCTTCGCATGCAGCTTCATCTTGCTGCAGAGTTCGTTCAGTCGGTAGCGCGCCAAGCTCGTAACTAATGTTCCCAAGTTCGAATGTCAATTTCCTTGTTTCGAGATTTATCTCCTGTTGCCCGTTCTGCTTTCAATGAGTGAGGGGACACCGATGGGCTTGGAAAGGTCGCCGTCTGTCAGATGGGATGTTAAGCCATGGGTTTGTGTTCAGAAGAGCCCTAACTTGTGCACGTTAAAGAATACGCTGGATTGTCTTCACGGGAGGCTTATATCTTTTCCTAACAGCTTCCCAGTGGATCCTCTTCCCAAAACTCCTCTGAGCATTTGAGGTTCTTGTGACCTGGTTCTTTACACCACTTGTGCAAAAAACAAAGTGCAGCTCAGAGGCTAAACAATCAACCTTCGACAGTCATGTCCCCTTATCTCCAATTAAACAAAAGTTCGCTTCTCCCCCCCCCCCCCCTCCAAAAAAAAAAAAAGGAAAAGCTAACTAAAGTGTATATTGATGTTACTCTCAATTTATCATGAACTTTTCATTCGCAATTTACATAATTTTCCTGAGAAATTGAAGCCCACGTCTACCTAATACATGACAGATGTTCTGACCCCTAAACTTTAGCGGCTAGTTAATTTCTCATCTAATTGTGACTATAAATCTTGAAATTAACCCTTAAAGATTAAGCGTTGAGATTTATCTCCGCAAAATTCCCCGCCCTACCCACGGTCAGTAGGGGACACCGATGGGCTTGGAAAGGATGCCGTCCGTCGGATGGGACGTTAAGCCGTGGTCCCGTGTGCGGGAGAGCCATACCCTGTGCACGTTAAAGAACACGCTGGATGGCCTTGACGGGAGCTACCCTCTGTCTCCCAACAGCTGTTCCAGTGGGTCCCCTCTCCCAACCTTCTCTGAGCCTTCGGGGTCCATGTGACCTGGCCATTTAGCCCATGGTGTGCAAAAAAGTGCCGCTCAGAGGTAAAACAACACAACCCAACCCTTAAAGATTAATATGCCTTAAGAACACTTGGCATGAATTTAGGAGAAATGGGCTCTCGTCTCTCTCAAGGGGAAACACATTTTTGCAGCAAAAATATTTCTTAATTCTTTGTTCATAGGTAGTCTGTGCCTTTGCTATTGATTGATATAGCATTTATTGTGTGTTGGTTAGTTTTTTATGTTCAAATGATTCAAGATAAATAAAAATATAAAGAGGTTTAATCGACAAAAAACAATTCTCACAGTTTATTAAACATGTTTTTCGTGCTAAGGCAAAATAAAATCCTAAATATATCGTGTACCCATCCGGTTGTAAACCACTGAGTAAACTAATGCTGTAAATTTATCAGAGGAAAAATTAATCACTTAATTTTAACTCCTCCATTTCCTCATCCACATGTCCGGATCTGGAAAAAATTCGTGGGAGCCCGAGAAAAAGTAAAGGGAGGGGGGGAGGCAAAAGACTGGATTTCCAATGCAATCAACATTTTCACTTCCTTTGTACAGTCGATCAAAAAAGTATCCGAACAACATGGTTGATTACAGAATTCAGAAAAAATATCTGGCAACGAAATTAGTGATCTGGCAACCTTCGTGTCACGTGATTACAGAATTGAGGAAAAATATCTGCAGCGTGTACAGCAACTGTACATGCTCCAGTTACCGTTCACAGCAAACTGGAGCGTGTGCAGTTACTGCACACGCTCCAGTTTGCTGTGAACGGTTTACTGCACACGCTCAATATTTCCGTGAGTGAGCCCACACGATCTAGTATCAAAATAATATGACCACCTACAGTCGCTCAAAAAAGTATCCGAACACTATGGTTGATTACAGAATTCAGAAAAAATATCTAGCAACGATTTTTTTAGAAATTAGTGATCTGGCAACCTTCGTGTCACGTGACACGAAGATTGTCAGATCACTAATTTCTAAAAAAATCGTTGCTAGGTATTTTTTCTGAATTCTGTAATCAACCATACTGTTCGGATACTTTTTCGAGCGACTGTACAGGTCTTTAAAAATTTTCTTGAAAATAACATGAAATGTAAATAAATTAAATACTTTTTTTTGCCTCTCTTACCCTTACTAGCATTCTGAAAGGGCCATGGCCTCGGGGGGAGCCAAAGGGGCATGTGGCTTCCTTGTCTCCCCTAAGATCCGGTCCTGTCCACCGACATTAGAAAGAAAAACTAACCTTTATTGCATTGTTTCAAAATCTCTTCTTTCTTTCCCATGATTCCAGATTCTCGAGATTACTCTTCTAGTGGCGGATTACATGAACGCCCTGGGTCGAGCGCCAGGTATTCCGCCTTCACCTCAAGCCAGTACCCTCAGCCGTTTGGAAAGGATCCGCGCCAAGTTCCGGTCAGCAGCTCCTGAAACGTGCCCTCGAGGAGCCACGGAACCTCCGGAGGTCTCGAAGTCTATCTCGGTGGAAGCGGACGGCCGACGGGGAGCTTTCAAGAAGCGAGCGGGCAGCGATTGTACGTGATGGCAATGTGTGGTCGCAAGGTCGTTAATCAGCTCAAGTGCCATATGATGTCTTCTCTAAGGAGAAGGGGAATTTTCTACACGTGACTCGAAGGCTCGAGGGTCCCTTCTCGCTGAAGCAACGCCGGTGGATCGAGATGGATTTTTTTTTTCGTGTGTGTGTCACTACGATCGAGCTTTGGAAGGCCATGTGACAAAGGAACGTATTTGTGGACATCATGATTCTTGTAATTATTTGCAAAACATAGGAACAACTGTTACTCTCTTTTTTATATTTAAATAAAAATTGTGTTTATGTGAAATTTGCTGTGGTTTTTTTTTTCTTCATCTGTGTTTGTGGTGTTTATGAATTTTCTGCTTGAAATGATACGATTAATGTTTGGTCGAGTAGGGGCGGGGGTGGCTCAGTCGGTAGCGCGCCAGGCTCGTAATCTGTAGTTCCCAGGTTCGAGTCCCAGCTGGGTCAGCGTTGAGATTTATCTCCGCAATAATTCCCTGTCCACGGTCAGTAGGGGACACCGATGTGCTTGGAAAGGCCACCGTCCGTCGGATGGGACGTTAAGCCGTGGCCCCGTGTGTGGGAGAGAGCCATACCCTGTGCACGTTAAAGAACACGCTGGATGGCCTTGACGGGAGGCTACCATCTGTCTCCCAACAGCTGTTCCAGTGGGTCCCCTCCCCCAACCTTCTCTGAGCCTTCGGGGTACATGTGACCTGGCCATTTAGCCCATGGTGTGCAAAAAAGCGCCGCTCAGAGGTAAAACAACCCAACGACTTTGGTCGGGTTATTTACTTCTGAGGAATGGGCAAAGTGGCCAAATCATATAGACTCCAAGTTCTCGTGGGGCAGGTTTGCCTCATGCCCGACTAATAATATGCAATACCCAGTTTGAGTTTCAACCGTGTCAGTTGAAATTTATATCTGCAAATCCCCTGTCTTGCCATCGGTCAGAAAGGGGACACGTGGGCTTGGAAAGGTTTCCGTGGCCTCGAGTGCAGAGAGCCATACCCTGTGTACGTTAAAGAACACTCTGGATGGTCTTGACGAGAGGTTACTATGTGTCTCCTAACATCTGTCCAGTGGATCCCCCTTCCCCTCCCTCCCCCAACTTTCTCTGAGTCCTTGTGATGACTCACAGGTCGTTGTCCTTGTGAGCTGATCCTTGTGGATCCTTGTATACTGGCCAGTTAGCCCATCGTGTGCAAAAAAGTGCGGCTCAGAATTAAAACAACTCAACCGACCTGGCATTTACCCCACTGATTGTGCAAAAGTGTCGCTCAGTGGTAAAACAGAAACACTCAAGATCTCGTAGTGGGGTTGAAAAAGGGGATTTACTGAACAGCTGTTAAGAGGCAGAAGAAAGCCTACCTATCAAGGCCATACAGATGAAGACACGCTGATGCCCTAAGCTGTGTCAAAACTAAGACACGGGAAAACGTTTATTCCCTCTGAGAAGACAAAGACAACAGAAATATTACTGCTTTATATTTAACCTCATTACTGTTCTAAAGCTAGTTAGGTAGTGAAACTTGGACCCTTAGTCAGCAAGGGAACAGAAAGCTTGATTTCAAAGATCCTTAATACTAGACATGAGGCAAAATGAAAAGGATGCCTTTGATTCTCGATGCGTATCTTGGGCATTAGCAATAGTTTGTTTGTAAGTAATGATGAGCTTGGAAGAAGATGTTTAGCAACCTCTTTTGAGCAGCATATTGTGCAAATAGAAACTGTGTTGGTTCAACCATGTTGCCTGAATGGATAACTATAGATTAGCGAATAGAGTTATGAAATTGTGCCTAAAGACTTCAGAAAAAATTTTCGCCCATCTGTCGGTCAGCAGAGAACACCGATGGCTTGGAATTACAGCCGTCCTTTGAATGGGACATAAAGCGTGACCCCTTGTGCGGGAGAGTCATACCCTGTGCACATTAAAGAACACACTGGGTGCCTTGACAGGAGCCTTGACACTGGGTGCTCGTAGGAGCCTACCATTTAGCTCCTACGAACTGTCTAGTGAGTCCCCCAACCTTCTCTGAGCCTTTGGAGCACTTGTGACCTGGTCATTTAGCCCATTGTGTGCACAAAAGTTCCATTCAAAGGTAAAACAACCCAACCTTCTGTGGCTTGAGGGGATATATTTATTTTTTTAGTGTCGGACCTAAAATATGGGGCTAAAATATAATCATACAAAAACTGGTGTTTTGGAATTCAAAGCAGGTAGACAAATTTCATATTTCGTATAAGACGACCAGATTTTTTTTTTTTTTGGGGGGGGGGTATGGGGAGATTACGCCCATGGGTAAAACAACTCAATGCCACCATACACAGAAAAAATATTTAATATTTTTTGCTATGTACCATTATTATTTTGTCATTACTTAACTCTTTCTAGAAATTCTTGCAGACAGTTTTAACTTCCTAACAACAGCTGTTAAAAGGGAAATACTTTTATTTCCAATTCTATAGATAGATATACGTCATCCTCATCCTCAAGCAGCCATGGGCTATGGAAGTCCAACCAGATTTAGTTCTCCAAACACATCTCTCCTGGGCTGCATCTGCTGCATCTCACCACTGCAGACCAATTCTAACAAGATCCTGTTTGACATTGTCTGCCCACCGCATTGTAGATCTTCCCCCTCTTTCTGAAGCCTTTAAGCACACTATTCATAACCCTATTCACTAATTTATAGGTATGCATACGGGAAACATGGCCAGACCAACAGAGTCTCTCTCTGAACAATATGCTGCTCAAAGGAGGTTGCCCACTCGTTTGCCTAACCTCATCATTACTTACAAACTTGAACCACCTAATGCCAAACATCTAGAATCAAAAGCATCAAGTTTTCTGCTATCTTGTTTTCAAAGAGTCGAAGTTTCACTACCGTAACTAACCGTAGAAAGAACCAAACTATTATACAGTCTAATTTTTGTCTTTAGGTGCATATGCCTATTTATCCACACTCTCCATAGATTCTTAAAAGTCCCGATTCATTTTAACTGAATCATAGCCTTCCTGACCAATTTTCATCAGTGTAGTTTTCTCTATGTTTATAGCAAACCTATTCTACTATCAGTCTCATCAACAGCTCGAATGAAAGCTCAACATTATTTGCCGAAAGGGCTAATCATCAGCATAATCTAAATCAGAAATTTTCGTATCTCCAGTCCATTTAAGGCCAAAATCTTTCCCTTGAAGTGAATTTCGCATAACATAATCAATAACTAAGCTAAAGAGAAAAGGAGACAAAATGCACCCTTGTCGAACACCAGAAGTAATGCTAACCAATTGCTACAAGCCTTACCAACTCTCACACACGACTCAGTGTTCTTATAGAGAGCTTTCATTATGTCAACTAACTTGTCTGGTATACCATATGATCTCACAATCAACCACAAATTATGACGATTAACAGAGTCGAAAGCCTTTTTAAAATCAACAAAGCTAGAAACCAAAGGTTTCTGAAACTCTAAATACTTCTCAAGAATCAGCCTGAGTGAAAATATTTGATCTACACATCTCCTACCACTTCTGAATCCAATTGCTCATCACGCAATTGCCCGTCAACTATATTCTTAATTCTATTAAAAACAATAATTCAAAAAACTTTACCTGGAACAGAAAGTATACTGAACCCTATAGTTATCGCAAAAACTGCGATCACTTTTTTTTTAAATACAGGGATAAAAACAAGCTCACAATTCCTTTATCATAGAAGAAATTCAAAATTTCAGTCAGCCATGTGGTAACCGAAACATTCCCAGCTCTAAGCATTTCCATAGTAATTTCATCTACTACTGGGGATTTATGCAGTTTAAATTTACAAAAACCATAATTTCAGACTGTGATATAGAGCCAACGTTGAAGCCCGTAATGCATCTACATATCTTCATTACAAACAATGGGAGTAGAACTACCCAAATTGTTTAGAACATTTCTGAAATGCTCAGCTCACCTAGCCATCACAGAATCCCCATGTTCAATAACCTTACCTTGTTTATCCTTCAATCCCTGTATACTGGTCCGTTTTTCCCCACACGTTTTTTCTCTCTGCTGTTACGTTGTCTAACTGCTTCCTCGGCTTCGTCAGCCAAGCATCAAGCCAAAGATTTTTATCAGCTCCCAACTAATCCTTTACACGCTTATTGAACTCTTTGTAACGCTTTCTATTAGGACTAGTAGGGTGTTAATTAAGAACATTCCTACAGTTCTTTCTCTCCAAAATAAGCTCTAGTGTCTTATCACTCAAATAATTCTGCCTCCTCCTCCTTTTTTCCTAAAAGAGTACTGTTAGTTCCCAAAAAAGCCTGTTTAAAATGGTCCCATTCATCCTCAACTTCAGTAGTAAGCAAACCATGACTGTCATAATGACTAAGTAACCTATCATGGTAAGCTTTAGCTCTAACTGGGTCTTTCACATCTTCAGTGTTAAAGGTAGCTTTTTTAACTTTATCACAATCTTTTTAAGTTTAAGTTGCAAGACACTTTTAACAAGGTAATGGTCAGATCCAATTTCAGCTCCCCTATATGGTCTTGTATTCCTAACAGAACTAGCCCATTTGCTGTTAATTAATATGTAATCAATCATATTCTTATGCAGCCCATCAGGTGAAACCCATGTGTACTTATGTATGTCGCGGTGTTTGTAATAAGTGTTAGTTTCTGAATCCATTGAGTTTACTTACCTGTAGGAGACGTTGCCCATTGCCATTGCAGCTACCAATACCAAAAGGGCCTATCACTCCTCCCCAAAGGTCAGAGTCAGTACCAACTTTGGCATTAAAGTCACCTTGAACAAGGGTAGAATCTCCTTTCTTGACATAATTCAAAATACTCATATATTCAAAAATAAAAATAAATTCAAAAACAAAAATAAATTCATAATTCAAAAATATCAAACAGCTCCCTAATCACAGGCATAGGGCAAAGACCTGTTTCCCCTCAGTATTAAAGGCTGAGGCCATCTACACTGGAAGAATTCCTCCAATGTAGAATTTGATGATGCCAGTAGAAGCAAGAGTTCAGGTACCTGCGATGGCCTCTGATCAGGATTATCCACCAGCTGACAAAACTTATTCTGTGAATCTATCACTTGGAGCTGTCAACTGGCAAACAAACAGAAAACACAGAGAAAGATTTTTCCCTAAACATAAGCCCACCAGTGCAAATATTCAGAATCCATAATAAAGCTCAGAGACATTATTCCAATCGTATTGGTGTAGATGTTCAGCACCAGGACCCTGTGTGGTTGATCACTCCTCAGAAGGGTAGGAAAAAAAAAGGAAAGTAGCCACAGTTGTCCAGATCAGTAGGCCACACAGATCTGGTAACCCTTCTCTTCCGTTCCTTTCCATAAGAGAGCATCTCTTTTGAAAGGCTCTAATTACTATTGAACTACTAGATGAACTACTATTGAACTACTAGATGAACTACTATTGAACTACTAGATGAACTACTATTGAACTACTAGATGAACTACTATTGAACTACAAGATTCTACTACGAGAAAACTGAGTCGAACTTTAGGTGCTAAGCCTGAACTATTCTGTGCGTCGTCATAGGGGATTAGTGCATAGCTCTTCTTCCAGTGACTACTAGCTAAAATTTACACTATATGACAAAAAAGTAACCTGACATTTCCATGTTATGTGACTGGAAAGTTACATACAAAGTTGTCTAACCTTTAAAATAAGATTTTTACAGAAAAAGTGTCACTAGAGACAAACTGAAGATCTTGCTGAAATCTATGTAAATCTCAGGTTTCAAAAATATTCGTTTAACATGTTAAGATTTATCCAAGTTGAAACATTTAACAACAGACGCCGCTGTCGCACTCTTCCTAAACATTTTTATTTTCCTTCAAATGGATGAAAACTGAAAAAATCGTTACCTGAACTTCAAATATTAAAATATATGTTCCTCGAACGATTTGTTAAGAAAGTTGTGTTTTGCCGTTTGAAGTAAATTTTCGTGACTAGCAAAAGGTTAACAGTTAAGTGTTTCAATAACTCTTTTAGGGGTGGGAGTGGCTCAGTCGGTAGCGCGCCAGGCTCGTAATCTGTAGTTCCCAAGTTCGAGTCCCAGCTGGGTCAGCGTTGAGATTTATCTCCGCAAAAATTCCCCGCCCTGCCCACGGTCAGTAGGGGACACCGATGGGCTTGGAAAGGCCGCCGTCCGTCGGATGGGACGTTAAACCGTAGCCCCGTGTGCGGGAGAGCCATACCCTGTGAACGTTAAAGAACACGCTGGATGGCCTTGACGGGAGGCTACCATCTGTCTCCCAACAGCTGTTCCAGTGGGTCCCCTCCCCCAACCTTCTCTGAGCCTTCGGGGTCCATGTGACCTGGCCATTTAGCCCATGGTGTGCAAAAAAGTGCCACTCAGAGGTAAAACAACCCACGGAATATATATAGCACGGAAGTGCCCGATTGCTTTTTGTGATTAGTATTGGGTCGTGGCCGAGTGGTTAGCGCGCTTGGCTACTGATCTCCGGGACCTGGGTTCGAGCCCCGGGTAAGGCATGGCTGTTTGTGTCATTTTTCTGCTGAGGTCCTGCCATCCTCTCAGACCTTCTACTGTGGCATATAAACTGACAGGCTCCTGTCAGACCTCTGTGGCAAGCAGCTGCTTGAGGGGGTATTTATTTTATTTTTTTTTATGTTTTACCTCTGAGCGGCACTTTTTTTTCACACAATGAGCTAAATGTCCAGGTCACAAGGACCCCAAGGGGCTCAGAGAAGGTTAAGGGTGGGGACCCACTGGACAGTTGTTGGGAGACAAATGATAGCCTCCCGCAAAGACCATCCAGAGTGTTCTTTAACATGCACAGAGTATGGCTCTTCCGCACACTGGACCACAGTTTAACATTCCATCCGATGGACGGCGGTCTTTCCAAACTCATCGGTTTCCGTTATTGACCATGGGTAGGGCGGTGAGTTTTGCGGAGATAAATCTCAACGCTGGCCTAACCGGGACTAGAACCTGGGTACTGCCCATTACGAGCATGGCGCACTACTGAAGAAACAGCATAAATGAGAGTTCTAGCACAGCAAAAAGTTCTAGAGAATTTTCCTTTCTGTTTCACAAATTTATACTTCATTTTTCCACATGTTCTACATCTACCTCTCATCATTAGGCCTTTTTACTCTGACAGTACTCTCATTTATGATACTACTTACCAACTGAATCCCCCCAACCCCTTCTCCAGCATAAGAGATTTCTGGGTAATTTAAACATGACTTCAAACAGCTATGTAAATAGCAAATTTCCTTTTTGGTAAAAATATTTTTATGCACATAAAATATTAATTACTTATATCTTAATTTCATTTTGTCATTACTTAGTTATTGCCAGGAATATCTGCAGACAAATTTAAATTTCTAAAGACAGCTGTTGAAAGGGTTACATACTTTCATTTCCAAATCTCTAACTAAAAATATAAGCAGGAGTTTACCTTTTGCAAAGTCATTTTATCTCCTTGGAAACCAACTACTGAATTAGTGACAACAAAAAATTTTCAATGATACGAAAGCGACTAGAAATAAGAACCTAAATTTTAATCAAAAATCGTAAATATTCATTCGCTGACTGATACCTCCACCTTACAAATTCTTAATAAGAAATTCAAATAACTTAAATACAAAGACTGAAGAGTGCTTTTTGGCGTGCTATTCGCCTCACAGACTATAAATTATACATATATTTAAATGAGTTCTAATTAAGCATAATGATACAACGTTTTTTTCGTTCTTTCTCAAAGTCTAACATGTGCTGTTTCTTTTCTAAAGAACAATGATACCAAGGGGAAAAAAGATTCCTGAATAATTAGGTCACAACTTCAGTTAACAAATCTTCCAAGTAAAACTTTATGTTTTTTAACATCTTTTAAATTCTTTTTTTTTTCCTTCTGTGAGTTTTTTACCTCATCATCATGTTAGAAGGTTGAAGATTTCAGCGCAAAAGCAAGACATTTTCTTACTCTTTGCCAGTCCCAAGAGTTTCACAGTGATAATTGCTTTATAGCAAAGGACAGACTGGGACCGAAACTCTCTGACATAAAAAGACCGACGAGCTGTTTCAGAAAACTGAAAAGAAAAACAGGAAAAAGAAAAATAAATAGTGATTTCCCGGAAGACAAAAAGCTGACGTGTCACTTCTAGCGTAACTCTTGTAGAAAGTAATATGGGCTCAAATCAAATGCATTTAGATTAATACAATGTTGAAAAAAGCAATAAAAAATTATTTCATATCACTGGATCAGCATAACCATAATTTTTACCGCGTATTGCATCTACATACATTTCTTGACAATGATTTTCGATTTGACTCGAATACAATTTTTATCTAAACAATGCGCAATGAAGACAATGAGCAAAGATTTCTCTATTTTCTTGAATTCTCTATCCACCTACAAATCACTTTCCACTGAATTCCGTACCCTAATAGAGATCTCTTTCCACTTTCTGTACTCTCCTAGTGATGTCTTATTCTCTGAATTCTGTACTCTCCTAGTGGTATCTTTTTCTCTGAATTCTGTACTCTCCTAGTGATATCTTTTTCTCTGAATTCTGTACTCTCCTAGTGCTATCTTTTTCTCTGAATTCTGTACTCTCCTAGTGATATCTTTTTCTCTGAATTCTGTACTCTCCTAGTGATATCTTTTTCTCTGCATTCTGTACTCTCCTAGTGATATCTTTTTCTCTGAATTCTGTACTCTCCTAGTGATATCTTTTTCTCTGAATTCTGTACTCTCCTAGTGATATCTTTTTCTCTGAATTCTGTACTCTCCTAGTGATATCTTTTTCTCTGAATTCTGTACTCTCCTAGTGATATCTTTTTCTCTGAATTCTGTACTCTCCTAGTGATATCTTTTTCTCTGAATTCTGTACTCTCCTAGTGATATCTTTTTCTCTGAATTCTGTACTCTCCTAGTGATATCTTTTTCTCTGAATTCTGTACTCTCCTAGTGATATCTTTTTCTCTGAATTCTGTACTCTCCTAGTGATATCTTTTTCTCTGAATTCTGTACTCTCCTAGTGATATCTTTTTCTCTGAATTCTGTACTCTCCTAGTGATATCTTTTTCTCTGCATTCTGTACTCTCCTAGTGATATCTTTTTCTCTGAATTCTGTACTCTCCTAGTGATATCTTTTTCTCTGAATTCTGTACTCTCCTAGTGACATCTTTTTCTCTGAATTCTGTACTCTCCTAGTGATATCGTTTTCTCTGAATTCTGTACTCTCCTAGTGATATCTTTTCTCTGAATTATCGCTCTTCCAGTGATCACTTCCTCTATTAATTCTATAATTACCAAATGGTTATTTCCCTTTCTCGTAGGAACGGGAAGTTCTCAGTCTGTAGATCTCCAGGTTCATAATCTGCATCTCCCAGGTCCCAGTGCCAATTGTGCCAGAACTAAAGTGAAAAGGCCGCCACTATCGGAAGGGACGTTGAACTGTGGTCCTGTGTTCAAGGGAGCCATACCCTTCGCACATTAAAAAATACGCTGAATGGCATTGATTGGAAGCTTTCACCTATCTCCAAACAGCTGGCCAGTGGCTATTTAAATTGGCTATTTTAACAACCATTCAAAGTTCACGAGCAGAGCAAGATTATAGACGGAGCTATGAGGCCATATCTCTAGGTCCAAGGAGGTGATTATTGATTATTTTTTAATTTATTTAAAGTCCTTTTTATTTTATTTTTTCATTGGCTCAATCGACCATTTTTACATAAAGCATTTCAGTTTTCGTTATATTTTGTCATGTGATGTAATCAAAGAAATTTAATCGTAATCCTAAGCGGTTCAAGGGCCATGTTTAAAACTTGACTCCAGGGTCCCCAATTGCTTAATCTAGCCCTGGTCACGGCCCATAATATCCGTTTCATATTGTCACCTAAACGATAGAACTGCGAACCTGTCACATCGTTTATACTAAGCTAACCAGCGCTTCATGAGAGCGCCACTGGTAGACAAAACAAAAAGCTCAATACAAAATAACTTGCGACTGATAAAAACAAACCATTAATATACTGAACCTGGCCTCGTTTTTTGAAATTTTTGGTGCATAACTGAACGATTTTCCCAAATCATGTCACTAATTAAAAATGTATTTTTTTTTAATCGAGATAAGTTGCCTTGATTCCTTAAAAAAATTTTTTTCTTCAAATTCGTTATACATTACTTTGGGTTGTTTTACCGCTGAGCGGCACTTTTTTGCACACCATGGGCTAAATGGCCAGGTCACATGGACCCCGAAGGCTCAGATAAGGTTGGGGGAGGGGACCCACTGGAACAGCTGTTGGGAGACAGATGGTAGCCTCCCGTCAAGGCCATCCAGCGTGTTCTTTAACGTGCACAGCGTATGGCACGGGCCACGGCTTAACGTCCCATCCGACGGACGGCGGCCTTTCCAAGCCCATCGGTGTCCCCTACTGACCGTGGGCAGGGCGGGGAATTTTGCAGAGACGTTATACATTACAAATGTATTGTTTCTGTTTTTAAGTAGAATTTTTTTCCTGTGGCTGTTCAAGAAAATAGTTTTTTCCTAGTCCGTCTTCACTAAGTTTGTATTGGATCAAGGCAGGGGTGCCTTGACCCAATACAACCTTGGCAATACAACCCTGGCAACCTTCGTGTCACGTGACACGAAGGTTCACAGATCACTAATTTCTAAAAAAATCGTTGCCAGATATTTCTTTCTGAATTCTGTAATCAACCATAGCGTTCGGATACTTTTTTGAGCGACTGTACACAACCCCTTGTCGCATAAATGGTTCATTTCAACACTTAACACGTCACGTGACCGCGGTGTGTGGTACAAATTAGGCAAACTACTTCTTGGAGCATCAGAGTTGGATTGAGAGTCAGAATGGGTTGAGAGTCAGAATGGGCAAAACAAGCGACCTGAGCGATTTATGAACGGGGAAACCGCTTTCCTCTGGGCACAACCCTTTCCAAGATACCGAGAATGGTGTAAAAAGGAAAAAACTAACAGTGATCGGCTATCCTATGAACGAAACAGCTTTTGGATCAGATGGGTCAGAGGGAGATTGGCGAGAATCGTGCAAGCATACAGTGTGGCTATAACCAAGCAAATCACAGCAGAATTAAGCATTGGTGCGCAGAAGGTCATCGCTGAATGCACCCCACGTTTCGGATCTTGTCGCGAATGGGCTGCCATATGAAATGTGTCAGCAAAGAACACCACTGATGTTGTCAGCAAAGAACATCAAAGCGAATCTCTAGTGGGTGCAGTAACATTGACATTGGACCGTTGAGGACGGGAGAAAGATAACCTGGTAGGACGGGTCGAGATTCCTTTGGCATCATGCTGATGGAAGGATCAGAATTTGTCACAAGCAACATAAGGCCATCCAGATATCTGAAGGCCACGGCGTATGCTGGCCAAGTTCTTCTCATCATGGCTGTAGTTTATCCTCACTCCGCACGTTCAGTATTATAACGCGCTTGCTCGGAAGAACGTATCGTCACAGAATGGTTCCGGGAACATGCAGACGAGAATTCCTTGCTTCCACAACCTGCGCAGTCCCCAAATCTAAACTCTATCGCTCATCTTTGGGATAAGGTGGTGAGAGCGGTTCGCACCGACAAATGCGGCAGTCCAATTTGCAGCAACTGCACGACACAATCACTTCTGCATGGTGCAATATTCCTGCACAACGCATCCAACATCTTGTAAGTTCCATGCGCCAACGAATTCGGACTTTCTGGAAGTCAAAGGAGGCACTGCACGCTACTAGGTAGTAGAGGCTCTATATAGGTAGAGGTGGACCATCTCAAAATTGGACGCCATGTTTTGTCGTCTCTCGAATTGTTTACCGTGGAAAGTTGAATGGTATTGCACGAATACCTATGGATTACTGGGGGTGGCTCAGTCGTTAGCGCCACAGGCTCGTAATCTGTAGTTCCCAGGTTCGAGTCCCCGCCCTGCCCGCGGTCAGTAGGGGACACCGATGGGCTTGGAAAGGCCGCCGTCCGTCGGATGGGACGTTAAGCCGTGGCCCCGTGTGTGGGAGAGCCATACCCTAAGCACGTTAAAGAACACACTGGATGGCCTTGACGGGAGGTTACCATCTGTCTCCCAACATCTCTTCCAGTGGGTCCCCTCCCCCAATCTTCTCTGAGCCTTCGGGGTCCTTGTGACCTGGCCATTTAGCCCATGGTGTGCAAAAAAGTGCCGCTCACAGATAAAACAACCCAACCCAAAAATCATAACTACGCTCTCTAACGGTGGAAAATTTTGAAAAATTCGAAAATTAAACAAATATTGCAAACTATGTAGTTATGCTAGAAATTTAAATCTTTGGTGGTGGAATGTGACTGGTTTGAAGATTCCATTGACAATAATGAGTTGATCCCTTATGCTCAGGGTAGGTAGGAAATGCAACTGTTTTATTTTAACTTTATTTTTGGTAACGTTTTTATTTGGTACATTATAATTCGCATTTTCGAAGGTAATTTTAATTTATATCGTTAGACATCACTAAATATGTAAACGGTTAAACTTTTAACGAATTGTTCAATTGATGGGCTGTAGGCTAATTGATGGTCTTTGGCTGCAGAGTGTCATTCCGTTTAATAAGCAATGATCTGCCTTTTTTTTTCAGTGAACTGTGAGAAAAGCAACTTTTTAAATTTAGAACTAAAAGACAAACACTTTTATGTTGTATAATTGCTAATAAAATACTACTGTGTGAATTCCCATCATCCATTAGCTCTAATTAAAATTTTAAGTATTTTAAAAGTAGGTAAATGAAAACTTCATTCTCTTTGAAAACAAGATTTCTATATGCGCCACAGGTGATATGCGTCCTTCTAGTTATTTTACATATTCAGTACCCTCTAACAGTGGAAGGGGCGGGGGTGGCTCAGTCGGTAGCGCGCCAGGCTCGTAATCTGTAGTTCTCAGGTTCGAGTCCCAGCTGGGTCAGCGTTGAGATTTATCTCCGCAAAACTCCCCGCCCTGCCCACGGTCAGTAGGGGACACCGATGGGCTTGGAAAGGCCGCCGTCCGTCGGATGGGACGTTAAGCCGTGGCCCCGTGTGCGGGAAAGACATACCCTGTGCACGTTAAAGAACACGCTGGATGGCCTTGACGGGAGGCTATCATCTGTCTCCCAACAGCTGTTCCAGTGGGTCCCCTCCCCCAACCTTCTCTGAGCCTTCGGGGTCCTTGTGACCTGGCCATTTAGCCCATGGTGTGCAAAAAAGTGCCGCTCATAGGTAAAACAACCCAACCCTAACAGTGGAAATTTTAACTAATTGAGAATATATATTAATCTTTTATTAGTACCTGTACAACACAAAAAAATGCTTTTCACATATTTCTTAAAACAGAAAAGTTGCATTTAACCAAAACCCTTTGGTGTAAGGGTGCAAATCATTACTATTAGTGCAAAGCACTTGACCATTACAATCAATCTCCAAAATTTTAAATTTCCAGCGTTTATATTAGATCGTTTAGAATTTCCTTTAAATATTTGGTATTTTTTCCAGATTTTTCCATCGCTAGAGGCTGCTTTTTGAGTTTATATTTACCATCTTTAGCACTCTCTATCAATGAAAATTTCAACTCATGGGTGATTAGAAAAACATAATAATGAATATTTTGTTATTACCTGTAAAAAAAATAACTTTTCACTTCTCTTAAAATAAAAAAAAGTTTCGTTTTCCTAATCCTTTTGGGGATAAGAGGGCAAAGCCTTGTTGCCATTCTAAACCTTCTGATCATACTCATCTATTAGCAAAATTTCAAAATTCCAGATCGTTTACAATATGCGTTTGAAATTTTAGTACTTTCCATTTTTCCACCGCTAGAAGGCGCTATTAAAGCTATTGGAAGATTTCAAAATTGCTAATCGTAATATTTTATCAGTATCAAAGCAAAGCAGAAAGAATTTTTCATTTATCTGTAAAAGTAAAAAAAAAAAAGTTGTTTTTCTATATAGGGACAGACAGGTAGAGAGACAGACAGACGGACAACAGTCAACAGACAGACAAACAGACAAATTAACTAACATTGCATACACAGACGACAAAGTGAAAACATTAACCCGTTTTGCAAGCGAACTAAAAGGAAATTATTTGTCGGGTTTCAATTAACTCGTTTCACTTTTTCAACCCATTGCTGTCTTCTGGCGGAATTTCTTGGAAAAATCTTCATTAATTTATTTCTGTGAGTAGAATTTTGCCCTCAAATGCTGCGAGTACTGATAAAAGTGAGGCATTGATAAATATGGAAGCTTTTATAGGCAAAATAGCGGTAGAAATGTATAAAACTATAACAACTGAGAAG
This sequence comes from Ryuthela nishihirai, assembly GCA_038380435.1. Taxonomy (NCBI): domain Eukaryota; kingdom Metazoa; phylum Arthropoda; class Arachnida; order Araneae; family Heptathelidae; genus Ryuthela; species Ryuthela nishihirai. The sequence goes on from JAWZYU010000030.1 coordinate 32,568,220, forward strand.
CTTTATCTTGGTACAGTCGCTGAAAAAAATATCCGAACACTATGGTTGATTACAAAATTCAGGAAAAACATCTGGAAACTATTGTTTTTAGAAATTAGTGATCTGGCAACTTTCGTGTCACGTGATTGCAGAATTCAGGAAAAATATCTGGAGCGTGTACAGCAACTGTACACGCTCCAGTTACCGTTCACAGCAAACTGGAGCGTGTGTAGTTACTGCACACGCTCCAGTTTGCTGTGAACGGTAACTGCACACGCTCAATATTTCCGTGAGTGCGCCCACACGATCTAGTATCAAAATAATATGATCACCTACAGTCGCTCAAAAGAGTATCCGAACACCATGGTTGATTACAGAATTCAGAAAAAATATCTGGCAACGATTTCTTTAGAAATTAGTGATCTGGCAACCTTCGTGTCACGTGATTACAGAATTCAGGAAAAATATCTGGAGCGTGTACAGCAACTGAACACGCTCCAGTTACCATTATAATTTTAAGTTAGGATTACTGTCCTCTTGTGGGGCGGGGGTGGCTCAGTCGGTAGCGCGCCAGGCTCGTAATCTGCAGTTCCCAGGTTCGAGTCGCAGCTGGATTTATGTCCGCGAAATTCCCCGCCCTGCCCACGGTCAGTAGGGGACACCGATGGGCTTGGAAAGGCCGCCGTCCGTCGGATGGGACGTTAAGCCGTGGCCCCGTGTGTGGGAGAGCCATACCCTGTGCACGTTAAAGAACACGCTGGATGGCCTTGACGGGAGGCTACCATCTGTCTTCCAACAGCTGTTTCAGTGGGTCCCCTCCCCCAACTTTCTCTGAGCCTTCGGGGTCCATGTGACCTGGCCATTTAGCCCATGGTGTGCAAAAAGTGCCGCTCAGAGGTAACCCAACCTGTCTCTTGTAATTTTGTTGTCTGTCAGATGCGTCACAGAGAGCAGGTTGAAGCCTCCAAGTTTTCGCAGTTTCGATGCAGAGCAGGCCCAGAAGCAGTAGCGAAGGAGAGTGGCAGGAATAGAAGAAAGGATTAACAGAATAGGGAAATTAATAGACTTCTGTACAACTTGTTCATAACAAAAACTTCTATTATACCGTGCATTGGTTGTTAGTTGTTTGGTGTTTTATAACATAACATCAACAAAGGCTATGTTGCACCAAGGTTAAATTAAAAGATGAACGACATCAAATTGGGGCGGGGGTGGCTCCAGTCGGTAGAGCGCCAGGCTCGTAATCTTCAGTTCCCAGGTTCGAGTCCCAGCTGGGTCAGCGTTGAGATTTATCTCCGCAAAATTCCCCCGCCCTGCCCACGGTCAGTAGGGGACACCGATGGGCTTGGAAAGGCCGCCGTCCGTCGGATGGGACGTTAAGCCGTGGCCCCGTGTGCGGGAGAGCCATACCCTGTGCACGTTAAAGAACACGCTGGATGGCCTTGACGGGAGGCTACCATCTGTCTCCCAACAGCTGTTCCAGTGGGTCCCCTCCCCCAACCTTCTCTGAACCTTCGGGGTCCATGTGACCTGGCCATTTAGCCCATGGTGTGCAAAAAAAGTGCCGCTCAGAGGTAAAACAACCCATACAACGATATCAAACCGACAAAGTTAAAAGCAACACACAAAGGGGAGGAAAAGGAACGAAAATGTAAAGGACACTATACCGTACATCACAATACAAATTTATTAGACGTCACTTAATGGATGAATAAAAAAAAAAAGATACTGATAAAAGTTGGAAATCATCATTTCAAAACGTAACAAACTTAATTAAATAAACATGTAGTTAATCATAAATTATTATTAACAAAAAACCGATGATTGAAAAAATTAAGTTTGTAAAAACTAAAAGAAAAAAAAAAGTGCATTAAAACCAAAAGAAGACTTCACAAAAATAAAATAAAAATATTGGGGGGAAAACAATAATAGGAGCGATCTATAAATAAATAAAAATAAATACCTCCTCAAGCAGCTGCTTGCCACAGAGGTCTGACAGGAGCCTGTCAGCTTATAATGCCATAGTAGAAGGTCTTTGAGGATGGCAGGACCTCAGCAAAAAAACGACACGCACATCCATGCTTTACCCGAGGCTCGAACCCAGGTCCCTTACATTAGTAGGCAAGCACGCTAACCACGTGGTCATGGGACGGCAGGAGTGGCAGGAATGATCTATAGAAATGAAAAATAAAAACACTTTATGTTGGGTTGTTTTACCTCTGAGCTGCACTTTTTTGCACACCATGGGCTAAATGGCCAGGTCACATGGACCCCGAAGGCTCAGAGAAAGTTGGGGGAAGGGACCCACTGGAACAAGCTGTTGGGAGACAGATGGTAGTCTCCCATCAAGACCATCCAGCGTGCTCTTTAACGTGCACAGGGTATGGCTCTCCCGCACACGGGGCCACGGCTTAACGTCCCATCCGACGGACGGCGGTCTTTCCAAGCCCATCGGTGTCCCCTACTGACCGTGGACAGGGCGGGGAATTTTGCGGAGATAAATCTCAACGCTGACCCAGCTGGGACTCGAACCTGAGAACTACAGATTACGAGCCTGGCGCGCTACCGACTGAGCCACCCCCGCCCCAAAAACACTTTGGGAAATAGAAAAATGCCGAATATGAAATGGATAACTGAAGATGTAAAGAGGAAATGGGGAGAAAAGAAAATGATAAAAAAGTAAACCGTCGAAAGAAAATGAAAATAAAATGGAAGGAATAAAATAAACTCAACAATAAAAGAGAAGAAGACAATGACGCATGCAAAAGACATGAATTAAAAACAATATCTAGAACAATAAAACAAATATCGGAAACAGTTGGTAAGGCAATGCAAATTAAATAAAGCCGTCAAAGCGAAAACGTGGCAAGAGAAATGGAAAAATATGAAAAATAAAAATGCAAACAGTTAATTAGAGACAAATATTTAGAAACACACACAAAATATTAAACCTAGAATTATTAAATCAGGAGAAAGAAGTAGGAATTATAGAAATAATGCAGAAAGAATTACATTTAGATGTGAAAAATAATAAGCAAATGTTCAGACTGAACTCTTAATTATCGATGATAAGGAATGTTATCTGCTGCACTGAGTTGCAACATAATTATTTTATTTAATCTTAAAAAAACAGGTAAAGTTCCAAAGAGCTGGTAAAAAAGGGAAAAAAATTCTTGTTATTCATAAAAAAAGGAGACAATTAGGTCTCCTGAATCACTCACATAAATTATTCAAAAGAATCCTACAGAGTGGAATTAAAAATCTTTAGAAAGATTTATGGAGGAAAATAGAATGATTTCAGTAGTGAGTTGGGATGCTTTAATCGGAGCTAGACTTTTTGCACAAAATGGCCAGGTCACAAGGACTCCAAAGGCTCAGAGAAGGTTGGAGACTCACTGGACAACTGTTAGGAGACAGATGGAAGAGTCTAGTCAAGGCCATCCAGCGTGTTTTTAAAGTGGACATTGTATGGCTCTCTTGTCTACGGGTCCAAGGCTTTACGTCTCATCTGATGGACGACGGTCTTTACAACACTATCGGTGTCAGTTTTCTGACAGAGAGTCGGTTGAGGATTTATCGGAGATAATCTCAAAGCTCGGCACAGGTGGGACTCGAACCTGGGACCTATAGATTACGAGCCTGGCGTGCTACCGACTGAGGGGATTCACTAGAGAGCTGTTAGGAAACTCGTCCCTTTCAGAAGGGAAAGGGAAATGTAGAGTAGGTGCTTGGGTTGGGTTGTTTTACCTCTGAGCGGCACTTTTTTGCACACCATGGGCTAAATGGCCAGGTCACATGGACCCCGAGAGCTCAGAGAAGGTTGGGAAAGGGGACCAACTGGAACAGCTGTTGGGAGACAGATGGTAGTCTCCCGTCAAGATCATCCAGCGTGTTCTTTAACGTGCACAGGGTATAGTTCTCCCGCACACGGAGTCACGGCTTAACGTCCCATCCGACGGACGGTGATCTTTCTAAGCCGATCGGTGTCCCCTACTGACCGTGGGAGGGCGGGGAATTTTGCGGCGATGAATCTCAACGCTGACCCAGCTGGGACTAGAACCTAGAGTAGGTGCAGTTCACTCTTTACGTAGACTAGCAGAATTAATGTTCATCTAGAACAGGGTTCTCAACGTGGGGTACGAGGTAAAATTATTTGGGGTACGCCGTGAGAGCTCAAAAGTAGCTAGATCTAGTAACAAAGTCGCTAAGTTGGCATTATTATATTATAACTATAGTTTTATCTATCTATATAAGAGGTACGCCATTACATACACATTTCCAGGGGGTACGTGAAGCATAAAAGATTGAGAACCACTGATCTAGAAGAATAAGATATGGCTATAACGAATATCAAATGTTCCTTTTTTTCTTTTGCTATTTCAATCAAGATATTTTCATGATTCCTGGAAAATACAGTTTTTTTCCAATTCATTATTTATCAGAAATGTATGCTTCCGTTTTAAAGTAGGAGATTCTTCTTGCTGCACTTTAAGAATGTTTTTCTTTTCTCTAGTGAATCTTCACTAAATTTGGTTTCGAGAACCTGGTTTACATTATTCGCGTACGTTTTTTTCTTTTGCCATTTTTCTGACTTTAGCGCAGTTTAACGATAGAAATATAAACTTCTGGAGATTCCATGGGTTGGGTTGTTTTTCCTCTGAGCGGCACTTTTTTGCACACCATGGGCTAAATGGCCAGGTCACATGGACCCCGAAGGCTCAGAGAAGGTTGGGGGAGGGTACCCACTGGAACAGCTTTTGGGAGACAGATGGTAGCCTCCCGTCAAGGCCATCCAGCGTGTTCTTTAACGTGCACAGGGTATGTCTCTCCCGCACACGGGGCTACGGCTTAACGTCCCATCCGACGGACGGCGGCCTTTCCAAGCCCATCGGTGTCCCCTACTGACCGTGGGCAGGGCGGGGAATTTTACGGAGATAAATCTCAACGCTGACCCAGCTGGGACTCGAACCTGGAGAACTACAGATTACGAGCCTGGCGCGCTACCAACTGAGCCACCCCCACCCCGGAGATTCCATGAAAGCGAATCCTAGTTTTTTGCTAATTTTACTACTACTATCCGAAATATTCCTAGTAATAGTCTCCCGCCTCCTCCTCCCCCAGAAAAGGCATTTATCTCTTAAATTAAAAAAATATATATATTGTCTATGCAGACTGACGACGACAAAGCTACAACAATAGCTCGTCAGTGTTTTTTTTTTATAACAATAGAGAAAGCCAAAAAGAACAAGTATGTCTTGAATATTCTACAACAGTACTATTGGATTACATGGAGAAATAAACCACGAAAAAAGGAAAATCTATGGAACCATTAACGAAGGATTTGAAAAGAACACCGTCCGTCGGATGGGGCATAAGCTGAGACCCCGTGTAAATTGACCTTGTGCACATTAAAGAACACACTGTATGGCCTGTTACTAAGTAACACACTGTATGGTTGTTAGGGGACAGATGGAAGCCTCACGTGAGGCTTCCATCTGTCCCCTAACTCTCGTGGTTCTTGGGGTCTTTGTAACCTAGCCGTTTAGGCCATAATGAGCGTAAAAGTGCCATTGAAAAATGATAAAAAAAAACCAACGAAGAAGCATCATTAGCAGAACAGAAAGTCATGATAAGCTAAATTCGGTGTGAGAGTGTTTTTCTTTTGTAAGCAAAAAAAATATAAACCTTTATATATTTCCAGTAATAGAAACAACTTCCAAAATGTGAAATAAAACTGTTGTAATCACACAAAGGAAAAAAAAATCCTTTTCAACGGCGAATTCTCCGAAATAACTTAGATTAGCATAAGATCCCTAACATCTACGAAGTGAGTAGGATTTCAATTTACACACTTCCTCGATCACGTTACTGGAGAATCACCCTTAACAACTCGAGCAACGATGCCGAGATACAATCTCACGCGTCCGGAGAACGTCAGGTGTTTACGTTTCGCAGAACAGATCTCTGTCGCGCGCAAGCCACCCACCCGCCCACCCACTCCTCCATCCATCCCTCCCTCCCTCAGCTTTTACTGTTCCTCGTCACTTCTCTCGCTTCACTGCTCGTGCGCCATCGATCCGAGGGATGCAGGTACTCGGGAGGGAGGGATCGCACGAAGAGGAGCAATGCTTCGCGGAATGACGGAAATGTCACACTTCACGAGGAGTGGCTTCCAGCACTCGAATCATTTACGTCAGATTCTTGGATTTCCACAATTAAAAGGCAGCATCCTCCATTATTTTTTTAATATCTCTCTCCTCCTTCAATCAATTCGATGATTGGATGCTCCTTTGTCATCGGATGATTTCCTTTTTAGTTTTTTTTTTTCTGACCTTTTAAGCTTATGGCAAACTAAAGCTTCACTTGTGGCAACAGTGTTTCTTTCCAAAAGGAGAAATCCACTGCCTCCGTCTCTTACTGGTTCGAAGCTTTTTTATTTTCCTTTCTTTGCTGAATGAAGGTTGTTAAGCAACGCCTACTCGGTGACTAATTATGTAGCTTAATTACTAATTAATGATAGGCTACTTGGCTCTAGCGCGCACACAAGGAGGGATTACGATTTTTCTAAGCCGTAAGTAAAAGTCAAATGCGGTTGTCGTTGAAGCGTTTAGGTGCACAAAGGTGAGGAAATAAAATGGCATAAATCCTTCGTGTTTAACCCTTTTAAATTACTTCGAAAACACTTCTCTACTCTAAATCTTAATAATGACAATGGCGATGATGATATGATGATGTTATTGATGGTGGAGTGGATAATAATGGCGGTGATGATGGGAATAATGATGATTCTGATGAGGATAATAACAATAGCTAAAATAATCGTGGTAGTTGTGGTGATGATGGGAATAATGATGATTCTGATGAGGATAATAACAATAGCTAAAATAATCGTGGTGGTTGTGGTGATGATGGGAATAATGATGATTCTGATGAGAATAATAACAATAGCTAAAATAATCGTGGTCGTTGTGGTGATGCTGGGAATAATGATGATTCTGATGAGGATAATAACAATAGCTAAAATAATCGTGGTGGTTGTGGTGATGATGGGAATAATGATGATTCTGATGAGGATAATAACAATAGCTAAATTAATCGTGGTGGTTGTGATGATGATGATAATAGCGGCAATGATAACAATAACAATGGTGGTGATGATAATAATAATAATGGTGGTGATGATAATAGTAATAATGGTGGTGATGATAATAATAATAATAATAATAATAATAATAATGGTGATGTGATAGTAATCATGATGACAATAGCAAAGACTGTCGTAGTGATAATAATAATGATGATCATGAAAATTATAACTATAGCAATAATAATGTTGGTGATGGTGATGACGACAATAATGATGATGGCAATGATAACAATAGTAATAATAATAATGGTGGCTATGGTGACAATAATGGCGCATACATATAATAAATGAATAATCCATACATCACTTCAAATTTTTTCATAGCGCAAAAACATTTGGAATTTAGGTAGGAATAATTTATGAATTTTGTTTTCTTTTAATTTTTTTTTCCTTAAAATGTTAGAATACGGATTATTAATTCTATTGATAAACTCCTGAATAAGTACAGTCGCCCAAAAAAATATCCGAACACTATGGTTGATTACGGAATTCAAAAACAAATATCTGGCAACGATTTTTTTAGAAATTAGTGATCTGGCAACCTTCGTGTCACGTGACACGAAGGCTGACAGATCACTAATTTCTAAAAAAAAATCGTTGCCATATATTTTTCCAGAATTCTGTAATCATCCATAGTGTTCGGATACTTTTTTGAGCGACTGTAGGTGGTCATATTATTTTGATACTAGATCGTGTGGGCTCACTCACGGAAATATTGAGCGTGTGCAATTACCGTTCACAGCAAACTGGAGCGTGTAAAGTTGCTGTACACGCCCCAGATATTTTTCCTGAATTCTGTAATCACGTGACACGAAGGCTGTCAGATCACTAATTTCTAAAAAAAAAATCGTTGCCATATATTTTTCCAGAATTCTGTAATCATCCATAGTGTTCGGATACTTTTTTGAGCGACTGTAGGTGGTCATATTATTTTGATACTAGATCGTGTGGGCTCACTCACGGAAATATTGAGCGTGTGCAATTACCGTTCACAGCAAACTGGAGCGTGTAAAGTTGCTGTACACGCCCCAGATATTTTTCCTGAATTCTGTAATCACGTGACACGAAGGCTGTCAGATCACTAATTTCTAAAAAAAAAATCGTTGCCATATATTTCTCCAGAATTCTGTAATCATCCATAGTGTTCGGATACTTTTTTGAGCGACTGTAGGTGGTCATATTATTTTGATACTAGATCGTGTGGGCTCACTCACGGAAATATTGAGCGTGTGCAATTACCGTTCACAGCAAACTGGAGCGTGTGCAGTAACTGCACACGCTCCAGTTTGCTGTGAACGGTAACTGGAGCGTGTAAAGTTGCTGTACACGCCCCAGATATTTTTCCTGAATTCTGTAATCACGTGACACGAAGGCTGTCAGATCACTAATTTCTAAAAAAAAAAATCGTTGCCATATATTTTTCCAGAATTCTGTAATCATCCATAGTGTTTGGATACTTTTTTGAGCGACTGTACCACATGTTATGCAGAAGAAACGATCGACTCAACTAAGCAGCAATTCATTTGATTCGCCAGTACAATTTGTCTCTTCGCGACAAGGATTCGCTCCATCGGCGGCGCCACCTTCGCAATCTGTATCAATTCCGAGGTTCAATTCCCAACTATTACTGCATTAAGAATTTTCGTCTCTAACCTTCGTTCTGCACTCGGTAAGAAACTGTAGAATCGAAAACGTCACCGTCCATCGGAATGAACGTGGACGCGTTGCCCAAGCGGCAAAAGATTGGGTTGGGTTGGGTTGTATTACCTCTGAGCGGCATTTTTTTGCACACCATGGGCTAAATGGCCAGGTCACATGGACCCCGAGGGCTCAGAGAAGGTTGGGAAAGGGGACCAACTGGAACAGCTGTTGGGAGACAGATGGTAGCCTCCCGTCAAGGCCATCCAGCGTGTTCTTTAACGTGCACAGGGTATAGCTCTCCCGCACACAGGCCACGGCTTAACATCCCATCCGACGGACGGCGGCCTTTCCAAGCCCATCGGTGTCCCCTACTGACCATGGGCAGGGCGGGGGAATTTTGCGGAGAGAAATCTCAACGCTGACCCAGCTGGGACTCGAACCTGGTGCGGCAAAAGAGCCATACCCTGTGCATGTTAAAGAAACAGATTGCTGGAGATCAATTTCTGCATTAAGCAAGGTTAGCGACATTTTTTTTTACCAATAGTGACGTTTGGTTTTAATTGTTTTTTAACGCGAGAAGCAGTTTAAAATATTTTGGCCAACTGGGTTGGGTTGTTTTACCTCTGAGCGGCACTTTTTTGTACACACAATGGGCTAAATGGCCAGGTCACAAGGACCCCCGAACGCTCAGAGAAGGTTGGGGGAGGGAGCCCAGTGGAATAGCTGTTGGGAGACAGGTGGTAGCCTTCCGTCAAGGCCATCCAGCGTGTTCTTTAACGTGCACAGGGTATGGCTCTCCCACACAAGAGGTCACGGCGGTCTTTCCAAGTCCATCGGTGTCCCCTATTGACCGTGGGCAGGGCGGAGAATTTTGCGGAGATAAATCTCAACGCTGACCCAGCTGGGATTCGAACCTGGGAACTGCAGATTACGAGCCTGGCGCGCTACCGACAAAGCCACCCCGCCCCTGGCCAACTGGGAAAAACGTATCAGTCTCTCACTTATTCTACGTATTCGTTTTACTTTGACCCACCAAAAACTTCAAAAACTCTATAATTCCATTTCGATACCCCCTAGTGAGCCGTCCCGTGGCCGAGTGGTAAGCGCACTTGGCTACTGATCTAAGGGACCTGGGTTCGAGCCTCGGACAAGGCATGGACGTTTGTGTCGTTTTTCTGCTGAGGTCCTGCCATCCTCACAGACCTTCTACTCTGGCATATAAACTGACAGGCACCTGTCAGACTTCTGTGGCAAACAGCTGCTTGAGGGGGTATTTATTTATTTTTTTTAACCCTAGAGATGATGTAACGATTTCTTTCAACTTCCTCCCACTGTGCGTCAGTTGAAATTCTCTCCGCTAACCCCCATTTTGGCATAATCAGAAAATAGGACGCGGATAGACTTAGACAACCATCTATTGAATAGGACATTAAGCCGTGCCTCTGTGTACAAGAGATTCTCTGTGCACATTAAAGACTGGATTGTGTTACCTCTGAGCGGCACTTTTTTGCACACCATGGGCTAAATGGCCAGGCCACAAGGACCCCGAAGGCTCAGAGAAGGTTGGGTGAGGGGACCCACTGGAACAGCTGTTGGGAGACAGATGGTAGCCTCCCGTCAAGGCCATCCAGCGTGTTCTTTAACGTGCACAGGGTATGGCTCTCCCACACACGGGGCCACGGTTTAACCTCCCATCCGATGGACGGCGGCCTTTCCAAGCCCATCGGTGTCCCCTGACCGTGGGCAGGGCGGGGAAATTTTGCGGAGATAAAACTCAACGCTGACCCAGCTGGGACTCGAACCTGGGAACTACAGATAACGAGCCTGGCGCGCTACCGACTGAGCCACCCCCGCCCCGCACATTAAAGAACAGAGCTGGATGGCTGAGACGGGAAATTTCTGTCTGTCTCTTAAAATCTGACCAAGGTATTCCTACTTAATTCTGAGTCTTTGGGATCCTTGTAACCTGGCCATTTATCCTATTGTGAGCAAAATAGCTTCGTTTAGATATAATAGAACCTAACCCTTTAAAGCTAGCAGGTAGTCTTCCTATAAATATTGCAACTCTTGATAAAGGAAAACAATAAAATAAACTTTTTCTACACTGCATTTAAACGAGTGGACCGGAGAAATTCATTGGTGCCGCTTTCAACGAAGCAGACTAAGTAATTGTTACGAAGGCAAATTTCAGGGGATGCAACATTTTCGCCTTAAATTACAGAATAAGAAAACTTGTTGATGTCAAAGAAAAATAACGTCTCCTAGGAGAAAACAAATACAGCTAAAAGGACACATTTTTATCTTCTTTGTTGATATCTATTTCCATTTTGATGGGATTTTATTTGTTCATCTAAGCAAGGCTGTCTCAAAACATTTTGCAACCTTCAAGTGAAAAAAGTCCGGGGTTTACTTTAGACCAGTCTTGAAACTCTTTGTTTTGCTACCTCAAATGAATTTAGTTGGTTTCTTTTTTGCCGTTACAATTGTTTTGTTGTTTTTTTTCATTTTTTTAACCGCCTCCAGCGATCGTTTTTGGCATTCTAAATGAGGAGTGGGATTGGTTCCGTTGGTAGCGTGCCAGGCTCGTAATCTGCAGTTCTCAGGTTCGAGTCCAGCTGGGCCAGCGTTGAGATTTATCTCCGCAAAACTGTCTGCGCGGTCAGTAGGAGTGACCGTTGGACTTGGAAAGGCTAGCCGTCCGTCGGATGGGGCGTTAAGCCGTCGGGAAGAGCCATATTCCGTGTTCGGGAAAGCCGTACCCTGTGCACGTTAGAGAACACGTTGTATGACCTTGACGGGAGGCTACCATCTGTTCCCAATAACTATCCAGTGGGTCTTCTCCCCTTAACCTAATGCAAGTGACTTTCTTACCACATATTTATCTCTGATTTAAGTTTGTTTTCTACTTTAAATTGTTGTACTACACTTCTTTTGTTTCATTCTATAGTACGATTTGAAAATTCGGTGATGTTGAGTGTGGCTCCGTGTGCAGAAAGAGCCATACCCTGTGCTCGTTAAAGAACACGCTGGATGGTCTTGACGGGAGGTTGCATCTGTCTCCTAACAGCTGTCCAATGGGTCCCCTTCCCACTGGACAGCTGTTAGAGCACTGGACAGCTTGTCTCTGAGCTCCTCGGGGTTCTTGTGACCTGGCCATTTAGCCCATTGTGACCAAAAAAGTGCCGTTCATAGGTAAAAACAACCCAACCCATCACAAATAATCTTGCCGTTTTTGTGGTTCTATTTGACTATATTTTGTTGCCTCAATATTTGAAATAAAATCCCAGCAAAATCATTAGTAAGAGAGTTTCAAAATTATGCTACTCGTAAAACTACGTAACATCGTAATCACTACACTTGAATTTTGATTTGAAATTAGAGCTATCCCATTCTGTTATTAGCAGCTTCTCCAAGCTACTACTAAGAATGCATTATGTGCTGCTAGGTCGATCCTACATCTAAGGTAAGTAAACTTATATTTAATATGATTTAATATTTGGTTAGTTAGGCTTAAAATAATTTTCCCAGGTTCGAGTCCCAACTGGGTCAGCGTTGAGATTTATCTCCGCAAAATTTCCCCGCCCTGCCCACGGTCAGTAGGGGACACCGATGGGCTTAGAAAGGCTACCGTCCGTCAGATGGGACGTTAAGCCGTGGCCCCTTGTGCGGGAGAGCCATACCCTGTGCACCTTAAAGAACACGCTGGATGGCCTTGACGGGAGGCCACCATCTGTCTTCCAACAGCTGTTCCAGTGGGTCCCCTCCCCCAACCTTCTCTGAGCCTTCGGGGTCCTTGTGGCCTGGCCATTTAGCCCATGGTGTGCAAAAAAGTGCCGCTCAGAGGTAAAACAATCCAATCCAATCTTAAAATAGTTCTATTATGATCGAAAAAGAAGCAGAAAGACAAAGTAATATGAAGTATGCACAGTTCAGCAATGGCCTCGCAGTTCATAGATTTAGTTTAAAAAAAATCACGTGTAATTTGAACGTTAATAATGGAACCACTCGACTGTTAAAGGTTGGGTGATAAGTAATTTTTTTGCATGGCCGGCAACGGGGGCCTACTAATAGGACCCACAACTCCAGCGATGCAAGAGGTGGGGGAGGGGGGGGGGCGCACGACCTCTGAAAACATTTATTGGGAAAAATTGATGTACAGTTATTTATAAGAATATCATATTCTTTTGCCCTGCTAGAAATTCTTGTCTTTTCTTTCAGTGAGCCAGAAATTATTTCCTTAAAGCCTTTCATAGTTCTCTAAAAAAAATTCCATCTTATGATGAACCTTTGGCTTAGTATTTTATATAGGTATTTAGGATAGGTATAAAGAAATAATAAATACCCCCTCAAACAGCTGCTTGTCTCAGAGGTCTGACAGGAGCCTGTCAGTTTAATATGCCATAATAGAGCATCTGAGAGGATGGCAGGACCTCAGCAGGAAAACGACACATACGTGCCTTACCCGGGGCTTCAACCCAGGTCTCTTAGAACAGTAGCAAAGCGCGCTAACCACTCGGCCACAGAAGTAAGATAATCGTGTAAATGCAAAAAAAAAAAGGCACACGTGTTTTATGAAGTGAAGTGTAATAATTTTGGTTTCATTCAAAATATCTGCGGATTTTAAAATTTAAATTGCTGAAAACTACAGAAATTTTTAAAACAATGACATCAATACGAAATATAATTATAAAATTTCAATAACTGAAAGCTAATAGATTCTCGCAAAAGTTGCACCCCAAGATATTTACATTATAAAGTAGGCGGGGAGCGGGTGTGGGGAGTGAGTGTGGGGGGCCAGGCTCGTAATCTGCAGTTCCCAGGATTAGAGTCCCGCCTGGGACGTTGAGATTTATTTCCACAAAACTCCCCGCCCTGTCCTGGATCAGTAGGAGACACCGATGGTCTTAGAAAGGCCGCCGTCCGTCGGATGGGACGTTAAGTCGTGGACCGTGTGCGGGAGGGACATACCCTGTGTACGTTACAGAGCACGCTGGTTAAGCATCATCTGTCTTCCAACAGCTGTCCAGTGGGTCTACTCCCCAATCTTCTCTGAGCCATTGGGGACCTTGTGACCTGGCCGTTTAGCTCATTGTGTGTACAAAAGTGCCACTCAGAAAGAAAGATCTCAGAAGAATCCATGAGCTTTCTGAAGTTTACAACTTTTGAGAAGGTTTCTACTTTATATTGTACATAATTATGCTGTTTTATAATTTATAATGCACAGTAAAATAATGTTAAAAACTAATTTTTCTATATTCATGTTCCTTTGGTCATAAATAAAACACATTTGAATGGAAACATTCTTTCCTTCATAAAATAAATTAGATTCTGAAGGGGTTACAAAGTGTACTACTCCCCGGCTAGATCCCAAAAATCACTAAAATCAGAGAATGAACTAAAGGTAATATTGAAGTTGAGACCACCATCCATAGAATTCTTTCTTTCAATGAATAGGTTTAATCGGAAAGAATCGGAAGCAGAATCTTCAATCATCTTCGTCCCTGGCTGTCTCACGAGAGAGGCTATTAAAGATACCAAGACACATCCTTTACCATTCCTTAAAGAAAAGAAATCTTCTGTTCTCTTCACTAGCATCTTAATCATCTGTTCGCCGCTGGCTATTCCTCCTTTTCTTCTACACCCAGTCAGGTATCCGCCTACGTCTAATGAGTGAAGTGGCATTTCCGGCGTTGGCATCCGGACATCCGGTATCAAGCCCGGTGTCTTACACGCTCTTAGTATTTTTCCCGACGTTTTGTGATTCAGTGAAATCATCTTAATGTGTGGATGAAGGGAGCAGAAAACCTTTGTGGTGACTGTGATGTTGACAAGCTGTCGAGATAGTGTTTCAAGGTAAATGTAAGATTACTGAGATTTTTGAAAGCAGTCGTAAAAATGAAACAATCTTCAAGAATAATTCGTTAAACGCTGGATGTTTCTGGATTAATCCATTTGGAAATAAAACAGAAACACAATCTTAGAATGTGTGACAAAATCAGGAATGCCCAACTGCTGTAAGATCTGAGAATCCTGTTTTATATATAATGATTGACTAAAAGTGGGATCGTATGTTTAGTGTTTATGAAAAGAAAAATGACGATTCTTCATATTTGCTGCTTTCAAGCATTAAAGGAAGTTAGGATTGTTTAAATTCTCCTAATGTGCTAAAACTTTTGTATCTCCGAGCGACACTTTTTTTGAATACAATAGGCTAAATGGCCAGGTCACAAAGATCCCAAGAGGTAAGAGCTGGGTAAAAAAAAAATAATAAAAAAAAACCCTCAAGCAGCTGCTTGCCACAGAGGTCTGACAGGAGCCTATCAGTTTATATGCCAAAGCAGAAGATCTGAGAGGATGGCAGGACCTCAGCAGAAAAACGACACATACATCCATGCGTTACCCGGGGATCGAACCCAGGTCCCTTAG
This sequence comes from Ryuthela nishihirai, assembly GCA_038380435.1. Lineage (NCBI taxonomy): Eukaryota > Metazoa > Arthropoda > Arachnida > Araneae > Heptathelidae > Ryuthela > Ryuthela nishihirai. The sequence continues at coordinate 32,583,413 of JAWZYU010000030.1, forward strand.
ATCAGTAGCCAAGCGCGTTAACCACTCGGCCATAGAGGAAGAAAAATCTCTGGACATCTGTTAAGACACAAATGGAAGTCGTCCCCCATCCAAGAGGCGAGCCGTCTCATCCGGAAACGCACCAGGCAATTCTGCAATTCCCAGGTTGGTGTCTCACGTGGACCAGCGTTGAGATTTATCTCAACGCTGGTCCACGTGAGACACCAACCTGGAATCCCCACCTCTTTCCCTTGGTCAGAAAGGGGACATCGATGGGCCGCCGCCCCTCGACCCCTCGGTGTCGCCTTTAAAGAGTTTAAAGAATCACCTTAGTTAGTCTCTCCTCCTGGAGAAATCTCACACCTGAATTACATTTTTTGTTGCATCCACACTGGGATCTTCTTATTTCATCCACACTGGGATAAAATTTCGTGTCATACGAAGCATGGAAAAATCTCTCACCTGAATTTCACTTCTTTTCAGTTGCGTTTTTCATACGGATAAGCGATTTGCTGAACAGTTGGATGATTTCGAGGATCAAGGGATATAGCACTTTTTTTTTTCCCCTTTAGGGCAGTTGGTCACCCTAACTACATTAATTAGCCCTATGGCAACTCTTTAGAGGGAATGTCTTCAAAGGAACGTATGAAAAGATCCTGAGATTTTTAAAATTCAGTTTGAAGAATTAGCCAGATGTCAGACACGTACCCAAGATTTAGTGTTCGAGGCGGGGGGGAGGGGGTCCGAGAATTAGTATTTAGTTTCAGGGGCGGGGAGGGATTTCCAATTTTTTCAAATTACTGAAATATTCCACCGGGCAGGAAAGGTTAAAACGGTATTCTGTATGGAATAAAAATTTTCAGTTGTTTATAATCTATTTTAAAGCAAGTACACATGTTTCAGATTTCGCATACGACCGAGATTTTCGAGGATTTTCTGTCTTCCTCCCCCCCCCCCTCCCTCTCCTGGTGAGTCCCTGCCAGACGTCTCCGCATTTCGGGGGACTTCTGATCACCCTAGTTTGACAGCTCGCAATTAACGATGCGATATCATTTCGTCATGAAATTCTAGTCTCATTTTTTAAGTCATCTGCATTTTTCGGGTTTGGGATCGGAATAATTTAAATTTCATACATTTCTTGGAACTGCGAAAAAATAGGTAAATATAAAATATCTTTGATTATAATTTAAATCCTTTCAATCAATCTATAAAAATTAAAAGTAAGCATCATGTGACTTTCGATTATTTTTTACAAATCTCTCTTTAATAAATAAATGAGCCTCTGCCTTTATTGTGATACCCACAAATTTTCAATTTCTACTAGTATTTCTGATTTTTTTTCTTACCAAACAAATAAAAAAAATAAATACCCCCTCAAGCAGCTGCTTGCCACAGAGGTCTGACAGAAGCCTGTCAGTTTATATGCCACAGTAGAAGATCTGAGAGGATGGCAGGACCTCAGCAGAAAAACGACACATACATCCATGCCTTACCCGGGGCTCGAACCCAGGTCCCTTAGGTCAGTAGCCCGGGGCTCGAACCCAGGTCCCTTAGGTCAGTAGCCAAGTGCGCTAACCACTCGGCCATGGGACGGCACCTTTCCAAATAGTACTAACATTTTTAATTTTGTAAAAAAATGATTATAATTACTATTATAAGATGTAATAAATGATTATCAACACGCATTTCAGCATATATATATGTGTCTTTGATGTATCAGAATATATTTTTTCTTTCGAATAAGGCTCAACACATTTGTTGAAATGGTTTGGACTTTGAAGAGCAAGAGGTCGAAAAATTGGGGCCCATCTGCTCTTTGCCCCTTTCGTATGAAGTACAGTCGCTCAAAAAAGTATCCGAACACTATGGTTGATTACAGAATTCAGAAAGAAATATCTGGCAATGATTTTTTTAGAAATTAGTGATCTGGCAACCGTCGTGTCACGTCACATGAAGGTTGCCAGATCACTAATTTCTAAACAAAAAATCGTTGCCAGATATTTTTTCTGAATTCTGTAATCAACCATAGTGTTCGGATACTTTTTTGAGCGACTGTACTTAGAGATTCTTTATACATATAGAAAAGCAGGCCCGGATCTAGAAAAAAAATCAAGGGGTCGGTGACAATAAACACAATCGTGCCAGCAAAATCTAAAAGGGATGCCAAGAATTCTAATGTACTGTGACATTTCTCCCTCCGTTTTACAAGTTCTTTAAAATATTTCTTGGAAAATGCATGAAATATAGATAAGTTTAATAATTTTTAGCCTCTATTAGCCATGTTTAGAAGTATTATTTTTTGTTGGAGAAATAGCTAGTAGAATGAAATATCACCTCTCTTTACTAAGAAATTGCCATAAATGCCTTATCTTGGATCTGTACTCGAGCCTATTGAATCTTTGTAAGCCGATTTGTAATCCGTCACACTGCTTCGAACATTGCAAAAAAAATAAACGGAATTATTTAGGAACGTCTTCTCTCCATAGATGGCGCCCTGAGTCTGGCATTGCATTCTTCTCTTATCGATACATTTGCAAAAAGCTCTCTCTTATCATTACGTTTGCTAATCGTTACATTGCGAAAAGTTCATCCAAGTATGTAGTTGTCATCTGCGCCGAATTTTAAGTAATATACGTCCGATGAATTTTATATTTTATAATTATCCGTTAGCCGTCCCGTGGTCGAGTGGTTAGCGCCCTTGGCTACTGATCTACGGGACCTGGGTTCGAACCCCGGGTAAGGCATGGATGTTCGTGTTGTTTTCTGCTGAGGTACTGCCATCCTCTCAGATCTTCTACTGTGGCATATAAACTGACAGACTCCTGTCAGACCTCTGTGGCAAGCAGCTGCTTGAGGGGGTATTTATTTTTTTTATTTATAATTATCCGTTAGAGTTCGGTTGTATTAATAGTCGTATGTGAAGGAGCATCGCAAAAGGACAGGAAATTAATTCTTTGTAAATACATTGTAAAAAAATATTTCGTCCATTGTGAAGCTTAAATTTCACTTAAGTGCATTAAAGATTGTTTAAAATGGGTTATTTCTTATGAGTATTATTGTAGTAATGCTAAGATAAAGCTAAAGTCCTCAAAAACGGGGGAGGGGCTCAGTCAGAGTGAGCCAGGCTCGCAATCTGCAGTTCTCAGGTTCGAGTCTCACCTGGGCCATCGTTGATAATTTTCTCTGTAACCTCCCCCTCCCCCCATACCCTCGGTCATTAGGGACGGTAGGGTGGGCAGGGGAATGGCCGCCCATCGGATGGAACGTAAAGCCGTGACCTTGACGGCAGGCTTCCATTAGTCTCCTGAAAGATGTGCAGTCAGTCCTCTTCCGTTGGGTTGGGTTGTTTTACCTCTGAGCGGCACTTTTTTTGCACACAATGGGCTAAATGGCCAGGTCACGTGTACCCCGAGGGCTCAGAGAAGGTTGGGGGAGGGGACCCACTGGAACAGCTGTTGGGAGACAGATGGTAGCCTCCCGTCAAGGCCATCCAGCGTGTTCTTTAACGTGCACAGGGTATGGTTCTCCCGCACACGGGGCCACGGCTTAACGTCCCATCCGACGGACGGCGGCCTTTCCAAGCCCATCGGTGTCTCCTCCTGATCGTGGGCAGGGCGGGGAATTTTGCGGAGATAAATCTCAACGCTGACCCAGCTGGGACTCGAACCTGGAAACTACAGATTACGAGCCTGACGCGCAACCGACTGAGCCACCCCCGCCGCCCAGCCCCCTTCCGTCAACCTTGTGGACCTTTCAGAGGCGTATTGATGGGATGCAAAGGGAGCGCACTGTTAGGGAGCCTCGAAAAAAACCTGATTGCAAAATTTAGAAAAAATAAATTGACACTAACACTATATCAAGAAATATCTCCAAAATAATTTTCTACAGCTTTGAACGAATAATTGCGATCTCGAACCATCTATTTTGTTTCCCTAGTAGAAATTCCTCTCCTTTCTGCCTGGGGAGCTGTACAGTCGCTCAAAAAAGTATCCGAACACTATGGTTGATTACAGAATTCAGAAAAAATATCTGGCAACCATTTTTTTTTGGAAATTAATGATCTGGCAACCTTCGTGTCACGCGACAAAAAAAAAAACTGGAGCGTTAACAGTTGCTGTACACGCTCCAGATATTTTTCCTGAATTCTGTATTCACGTGACACGAAGGTTGCCAGATCACTAATTTCTAAAAAAAATCGTTGCCAGATATTTTTCTGAATTCTGTAATCAACCATAGTGTTCGGATATTTTTTTGAGCGACTGTACGCCACTGGGTCCTTGTGACTTGGACCATTGTGTGCCAAAAAAAAATGCCGCACAAAGGTAAAATAATCCAACTCATTCAAAAATATATAATATATACACTAGGCCCGGATCTAGAAAAAAATAATCAAGGGGTGCAATTGTTTGTATTATGAAAGAACAAACAGCGTTCTTTTATATAATTTTACTTTAGTTTTACTGGTCTTTAGAAAATCTTGTTTATAAATATTTGTCCGGATATGAGCAGTGCTGGGGAAATCCTCACGCCATTGGGGAGTGAATTTTCTGGTTGCCACATTATTTTCTAAAGTAGGAAAAAAACTATAGAAGTAAAACATTACCAGGCAAAATAACATCAAATTTCCCAATTGAATGAAATATGATTAATTTCATTGAATGCTCTCTTTTTAATGTACATTAAAATATATTTTTTCCCATCCTCCCTCCTCATTCGTTTCCTATACACTTGTAGAAAAAACAGCTGGCTGCTCTGATTTTTCCAGAATTTTCCGGGGCGGGCTCAGTCGGTAGCGCGCCAGGCTCGTAATCTGTAGTTCCCAGGTTCGAGTCCCAGCTGGGTCAGCGTTGAGATTTATCTCCGCAAAATTCCCCGGCCAGCCCACGGTCAGTAGGGTACACCGATGGGCTTGGAAAGGCCGCCGTCCGTCGGATGGGACGTTAAGCCGTGGCCCCGTGTGCGGGAGAGCCATACCCTGTGCACGTTAAAGAACACGCTGGATGGCCTTGACGGGAGGCTACCATCTGTCTCCCAACAGCTGTTCCAGTGGGTCCCCTCCCCCAACCTTCTCTGAGCCTTCGGAGTCCATGTGACCTGGCCATTTAGCCCATGGTGTGCAAAAAAGTGCCGCTCAGAGGTAAAACAACCCAACCCAACCCAGAATTTTCCCACCACTTGATTAAAGTGTAAAATTAATTTTTTCCACTTTCGTAAAGTTTGGAGACACGATCCCCTTTTCTCCCTTAGACACTTCCATTCATTTTACAACTAAGAAATATTTTAATAATGCTGGAAAACAAACTAATAAGAGCAGACGAAAAACTCCCATATATATATTTTTTTTAATGTGAATGTACAAATTTATTGGGGTTGGCTCACTCGGTAGCGTTCCAGGCTCGTAATCTCGTGATCCCATTCTAGTACCAGCTGTGTCTTGTTGAGATTTATCTCAACCTCTGTAAGAAAGAGAACATCATTTGTCTTGAAAAGGCCCTCGTCCGTCAGATGGGACGTTAATCCGTTGCTCCGTGTGGAGGAGAACCCTACTCTGTTCGCTTTAAAGAACATTCTGGATAGCCTGACTTCCATTTGTCTCCTAACAGCTACCCAGTGGATCACCTTCCTCAACCTTCTGTGAGCTATCGGGGTCCTCATGACCTGGCCGTTTAGCCCATTGTGTGTAAAGTGTATTGCTCGTGAGTAAAATAACGACAACCCAACCACCACCATTACTTTTTCTCTCCGGCCCTAAAACTAATCACTGAAATGCCTTTCCCCTTCCACGAGAACATTCTGGGCATTACTCTTAGAGAGGCGGATCACATCCGGGAATTATGATACTTAAAAGTTTCCTTGTAAAGCATTTAAAAACTACCAGAAGCGTCTAAAGTTTCAAGAGGAACGGAAATCAAACGTTTACTGAGAAAATTCGTTTCAAGCAACGACATCCATAATCAACCGTGTTTATTACATTCCTGGCAGCTTTCTTAAACGTACAGTCGCTCAAAAAAACATATCCGAACACTATGGTTGATTACAGAATTCAGAAAAAATATCTGGCAACGATTTTTTTTTAGAAATTAGTGATCTGGCTTTTTTGAGCGACTGTAGGTGGTCATATTATTTTGATACTAGATCGTGTGGGCTCACTCACGGAAATATTGAGCGTGTGCAGTTACCGTTCGCAGCAAACTGGAGCGTGTGCAGTTACTGGAGCAAACTGGAGCGTGTGCAGTTACCGTTCACAGCAAACTGGAGTGTGTGCAGTAACTGCACACGCTCCAGTTTGCTGTGAGCGGTAACTGGAGCGTGTACAGTTGCTGTACACGCTCCAGATATTTTTCCTGAATTCTGTAATCACGTGACACGAAGGGTTGCCAGATCACCAATTTCCAAAAAAATCGTTGCCAGATATTTTTTCTGAATTCTGTAATCAACCATAGTGTTCGGATACTTTTTAGAGCGACTGTACAACAGAGGTGATGAAGTGAGATTTACAGCAAATAAATGCACTGCGCAACGCTTTCTAACTAACGCAATGTTCGGTGAGTTGGGTGAAGAACAACAACAAGCATCACATGGCGGATGACTCTTGGCTCGGTGCCAGAAAAAGAGATCTCCTCAACCACAATCGCAAACCGCCACCGCAGCACAAAAGTCACCTGCTCACTTTCTAACACGTGGTGGCTGAAACCGTTGTACAACTAACCCTTTGACTAAAGCAGTTAACAATATAAAAAAAGGATAGGGAAAAAAATGGGCACGTCGTTTTGCGTTCACGCGAGCACCAAAGGCTGACATTGCACTGACCTCCCTTACGGAGAATGTGCGATTTCCACGATCGGTTTTTCCCGAAAAGGGCAATAGTTGTTCGAGGAAGTGTTCGGGCGAGTTCGGGACTAAAGGATTCGTAGGAATGATTCTTTTTCTAGATCTCTACAAGAAGGAGGCAGCTTTAATGTGGTGTGCTTAAGACAATGGTTTCTAACTAATTCTCATCTTTCTTTTTTTGTGAAGCTTTTGAAGACCTTGCAGAAGAATTCGAAAGAAGAATGGCCGGAAGAATAGTTGCATACGGAGAAGCCCTGGGCATAGTCAGATTTAGGACGCACTAACAACAAACATGTGTATATCATTAACATTTATTAGATTAAAATTATTTAGTCTGCGTATGAATTTGGGTTGGGTTGTTTTACCTCTGAGCGGCAGTTTTTTGCACACCATGGGCTAAATGGCCAGGTCACATGGACCACGAAGGTTCAGAGAAGGTTGGGGGAGGGGACCCACTGGAACAGCTGTTGGGAGACAGATGGTAGCCTCCCGTCAAGGCCATCCAGCGTGTTCTTGAACGTGCACAGGGTATGGCTCTCCCACACACGGGGCCACGGCTTAACCTCCCATAGGATGAACGGCGGCCTTTCCAAGCCCATAGGTCTCCCCTCCTGACCGTGGGCAGGGCGGGGGAATTTTGCGGAGATAAATCTCAACGCTGACCCAGTTGGGACTCGAACCTGGGAACTACAGATTACGCTACCGACTGAGCCATCCCCACCCCCTCTGCGTATGAAAAAATGACGGCAAATTTCCCTACATATTTCAAGCAACTGGAGTGGCAATCTAACCCCTCATCTCCTTTTTTCCTGTTTGATCCAGTTACTTGCCACTTCCCCACCCCTCTTCTTTCTTCCTGTTTGATCTAGTCACTTTCTCTTCCCACTCTCCTTGCTTTTTTTCGTCATTTATGCAGGGCAGGATCTGGGGGGGCGGGGGGGGGGGGGGCGGGGGGAGCAAGGAGGCCATGCTTCCCTTTCAGAATACTAGTAAGGGTAAAAGAGGCAAAAATTTATAAAACTTATTTATATTTCATGCATTTTTCAATAAATTTTAAAACGGTTCAGGTGATGTCATAATGCATTGGAAATGCAGTCCCTTGTCCCTCCCCCTTTTAGCCTTTTCTGGCTTGATTGTGTTTCTTGCATACACCTCTCCCCCCCCTCTCGTTTTTTACCTAGTTCCGGGCCTGCATCCATTTATACAACCAGGGCCGGATCTTGGGTGCGGGATAAGAGAGCCATGCTCCACCCCTTTTCAGAATATGGTAACCGAAAGAAGGCCGAAATACATACAGTCGCTCAAAAAATTATCCGAACACTATGATTGATTACAAAATTCAGAAAAAATATCTGGCAACGATTTTTTTTAGAAATTAGTGATCTGGCAACCTTCGTGTCATGTGATTACAGAATTCAGGAAAAATATCTGGAGCGTGTACAGCAACTGTACACGCTCCAGTTGGAGCGTGTGCAGTTACTGCACACGCTCCAGTTTGCTGTGATTTGTTTGCAGTTTGCAGTTTGCTGTGTGTTCACAGCAAACTGTAGCGTGTGCAGTTATTGCACACGCTCCAGTTTGCTGTGATTTGTTTGCAGTTTCCAGTTTGCTGTGTGTTCACAGCAAACTGGAGCGTGTGCAGTTATTTCACACGCTCCAGTTTGCTGTGAACGGTAACTGCACACGCTCAATATTTCTGTGAGTGAGCCCACACGATCCAGGTGTTTGTGAGCTCACACGATCCAATGTGCTGTGAACTTTAACCGCAACCGCTCCAGTTTGCTGTGAACGGTAACTGCACACGCTCCATATTCATTCCATTATATATTCATACGCATTATATATATTAAAAAACATCCGAACTCTATGGTTGATTAAAGAATTCAGAAAAAATATCTGGCAACGATTTTTTAGAAATTAGTGATCTGGCAACCTTCGTGTCACGTGACACGAAGGTTGTCAGATCATTAATTTCTAAAAAAATCGTTGCCAGATATTTTTTCTGATTTTTTTCAATCAACCATAGTGTTCGGATACTTTTTTGAGCGACTGTACACTGTTTCCATAAATTAAGGAAAATCCCTATGTTAAGTCAATGGGAAGCTAACGTCAAAGCTATATAACTTCTAAAATATATAACTATAAATTCCATAACTTCTAAAATAAGTTTTTTTTTGTTTTGAAAAATGTGATTTCAGATAAAGATCTCAATCAAATAAATCAATATCTAGATTTTCAACAATATTCGTTCAGTATTTAATGAGGAAGTTTGAATATTTAGCGATAACAATGCCAGTCACAAAAATTGACTTCAGAAGTTAATTAAGACTTAGTAAATAAGTATTGTATCAAAGTGTTTAATAAAATAAGTTTGTATTTTAGAACTTTGTGTAAAGAATTCTTTCACTATTCTTCAGTTTCTTAAGACTGGCATTGCTGTTGTTAAATATTCAAACTTTCATAACTCATTGAATACTGAGCGAATATTGTTGAAAATCGAGATATTGATTTATTTGATTGAGATCTTTATATTCAATCATATTTTTCAAAACAAAAAAAACTTATTTTAGAAGTTATAGAGCGTTAACGTTAGCTTCCTATTGACTTAACATAAGAATTTTCCTTAATTTATGGAAACCATTGCATATTAAACATAAATATATATAAAAAAAATTTCGAATACCACTAAAACCGGTAGATAATGCTTATTTCCGAATGCAGTTCCAATTCAATCTTGATCCATTTCAATCACATCACAGCTCGGACATTTAGCCCATTGAAAGCAAAAAAAATTGGCCAATAAGGGATAAAACTACCTAACAACTCGACCATTTAGTCCATTGTGAACTCCCCCCCCACACACACACACACCACTTAAGAATAAAACAACTCAACAATTCGGTCATTTATCCTAATGAGAGTGAAAAAGGGCCCTTCAGGAGTAAAAATAATAAATAAAATGAATACCCCCTCAAGCAGCTGCTTGCCACAGAGGTCTGACAGGAGCCTGTCAGTTTATATGCCATAGTAGATCTGTGAGGTTGGCAAGACCTCAGCAGAAATACGACACATACACCCATGCCTTACCCAGGACTCGAACACAGGTCCATTAGATCAGTAGCCAAGCGCGCTAACCACTCGGCCATGGGACGGTTAATAAATACACCCTCAAGCAGTTGCTTGCCACAGAGGTTTGACAGGAGCCTGTTAGTTTATATGCCATAGTAGAAGGTCTGTGAGGATGGCAGGACCTCAGCAGAAAAACAACACACACATCCATGCCATATCCGGGGCTCGAACCCAGGTCCCTTAGATCAGTAGCCAAGCAACCCAACAACTCAGCCATTTAGCCATTATGAGCAAAAAAAAAGTCTCCTCCGAGTAAAAATATCCAGCAACAAGACTATATAAATCACTGTGTACAAAAAAATGTCTCTTAGAGGTAAAACAACCCAAGCTTCATTTATGTTCTTAATGGCGAATTATATTAAGTGTCTTCTGTCATATCACTCTCTCAAATGAACTGCTTCAGGAGTCCTTTATTTCACACTCTACTAGAATTGGCCATTACCTGGAAGACTGGGGCGGGGGTGGCTCAGTCGGTAGCGCGCCAGGCTCGTAATCTGTAGTTCCCAGGTTCGAGTCGCAGCTGGATTTATGTCCGCGAAATTCCCCGCCCTGCCCACGGTCAATAGGGGACACTGATGGGCTTGGAAAGGCCGCCGTCCGTCGGATGAGACGTTAAGCCGTGGCCCCGTGTGTGGGAGAGCCATAACCTGTGCACGTTAAAGAACACGCTGGATGGCCTTGACGGGAGGCTACCATCTGTCTCCCAACAGCTGTTCCAATGGGTCCCCTCCCCCAACTTTCTCTGAGCCTTCGGGATCCATGTGACCTGGCCATTTAGCCCATGGTGTGCAAAAAAGTGCTGCTCAGGGGTAAAACAACCCAACCTGGAAGACTAAAATGAACGCCCAACCAAATTTTCTCTCCCCTTTTTGGTTTATAGCTTTACTGAACTTTTTATTTACAATGGATTCAATGGTCATGTCACAATAACCCCAAAGGTAAGGTTTCCTAAATCTGAAAAAAAAGATCAAAACATTAAGAATTTATCCATAAAAAATCACAGATTACCTGTAGCAATAGACTTCAACAATAGTTAAAAGCATCTGAAAAAAATAATCCCGCTCCGTCAGCGATAATTTTTTTCAGATATTTTAGCCATTAAGAATTTGTTTAATAAAAATAAATAAATACCCCCTCAAGCAGCTGCTTGCCACAGACGTCTGACAGGAGCCTGTCAGTTTATATGCCATAGTAGAAGATCTGAGAGGATGGCAGGACCTCAGCAGAAAACAACACGAACATCCATGCCTTACCCGGGGCTCGAACCCAGGTCCCGTAGATCAGTAGCCAAGCGCGCTAACCACTCGGCCACGGGCAAACAAAAATCGTTTTAAAAAATAAAAAATAAATACCCCCTCAAGCAGCTGCTAGCCACAGAGGTCTGACAGGAGCCTGTCAGTTTATATGCCTAGTAGAAGGTCTGTGAGGATGGCAGGACCTCAGCAGAAAAACGACCATGGGACGGCAATGGGACACTCGGCCATGGAACGGCAAAATCATTTTAAGTCAGTTTAATTCTCACGTAATCACTCTTTTATAAAAAAAAACATTAAAGTTTGGTAAACTAATCCACAAAGAAAATTGGGTTGGGTTGTTTTACCTCTGAGCGGCACTTTTTTGCACACCATGGGCTAAATGGCCAGGTCACATGGATCCCGAAGGCTCAGAGAAGGTTGGGGGAGGGAACCCACTGGAACAGCTGTTGGGAGACAGATGGTAGCCTCCCGTCAAGGCCATCCAGTGTGTTCTTTAACGTGCACAGAGTATGGCTCTCCCGCATACGGGGCCACGGTTTAACGTCCCATCCGACGGACGGCGGCCTTTCCAAGCCCATAGGTGGCCCTACTGACCGTGGGCAGAGCGGGGAATTTTTGCGGGGATAAATCTCAACGCTGACCCAGCTGGGACTCGAACCTGGGAACTACAGATTACGAGCCTGGCGCGCTACCGACTGAACCACCCCCGCCCCACAAAGAAAATTGAGGCACAGTCTTAATAAAACATTGAACTAGACGAAAGATTAACCTTGCTTGTTAAATCAATAAAACTGACAATGTATCTCCATTATTTATAAGCCATGAATGTTTACTCATCATTTGTTTATTTTAAAAGTCTCTTTGTTTCATAATGATATCTTTCCCCCTAAACACCATTCCTAGCATCATGTATCGTAGCGAAAGCAAATAAATAACAACGAATAACCTGATCCATCAGAAGACCCCCGTGATGTCTTCTGTTGTTCTGCTCTCTTTAACCTTGAACTTTGACCTGATCCCTCTCCTCGAAGCCCTAAATTATCGACAGGTGCTTGCAAACGGCACGTGGATGGCTTGTCGCTTCTGCAAGGGCCTCGTTTCTATCTTCCGGCGTTTAGGTTGCTAGGCAATGCATCCCATTCAGGTCACTCTTCGGAAGCGGACTCACAGGAAGCGGCTTCAGCAAAATGACGTGTTAAGCCAATTTCGCGCCCTGCTGAAGAGGTAGTTTTTATATTGACTATATAATAATTTAAACGGCTGATGTCCCATTCTACCTCTCCCTTCGCACGGCCCTGTTTCAGATCGTTGTGAATGTTTCAAAATATTCTGGCTTCTTAAATGAAATCCATTACCGCCAACGGAGCTGGTGGCCTCACTGCAAACTAGGGCGTGTGCGGTTAACAACCTTCGTAGGCGATAATGAACACGCTGAACGGTTTGTAAACGTTCATAAAGCTGAATAGCTGAAATCTCTGTGTGGCCGTACGTACTCTTAAGTTTTCACTTACTGGAATCGCTAGGCTAGTAGTTCACAGAATGTTACATAGTGGGAAAAAAGGAGTATTCCCCCTGATATGAAAACTTCTTGGGCTTGGGTTGTTTTACCTCTGAGCGGCACTTTTTTGCACACCATGGGCTAAATGGCCAGGTCACATGAACCCCGAAGGCTCAGAGAAGGTTGGGGGAGGGGACTCACTGGAACAGCTGTTGGGAGACAGATGGTAGCCTCCCGTCAAGGCCATCCAGCGTGTTCTTTAACGTGCACAGGGTATGATATGGCTCTCCTGCACACGGGGCCACGGCTTAACGTCCCACCCGACGGACGGCGGCCTTTCCAAGCCCATCGGTGTCCCCTACTGACCGTGGGCAGGGCGGGGAATTTTGCGGAGATAAATCTCAACGCTGACCCAGCTGGGACTCGAACCTGGGAACTACAGATTACGAGCCTGGCGCGCTACCGACTGTGCCACCCCCGCCCCCGCTAAGCTAGTAGTTCGCAGAATGTTGCATAGTGGGAAAAAAGGAGTATTCCCCCTGATATGAAAACTTCTTGGGCAGCTTCTTGCCAAGAAGCATGCCAGTTTAATGAATATGCCATAGAGATGATTTGTAAAGAAAGTGGAACCTGGGTAGAAAGATCACAAAGAAATGGCACGGTATATTCATGCCTTATCCGGGGCTCAAATCACTCCACCAGAAAATTAAAAATCTTTCGTCAGTAGCCAAGCTTAATCTTTTTTTTTAATCCATCACTGGGTCACACAGATGGGATCAGCGTACGAAATTCAGAACCATTCAGTCAAGTGGTTGGGTTATTATAGGGGACCAAAAAGCTTTCAGAAAAAAATAACAGTGTTCTAAAAGTTTGCGTAGTATTTAAGTTAGTGCACGCTTCTGGTGTGGAGGGGCGGGGGTGGCTCAGTCGGTAGCGCGCCAGGCTCGTATTTTATTTTATTTATCTCCGCAAAAATCCCCGCCTTGCCCACGGTCAGTAGGGGACACCGATGGGTTTGGAAAGGCCGCCGTCCGTCGGATGGGACGTTAAGCCGTGGCCCGTGTGCGGGAGAGCCATACCCTGTGCACGTTAAAGAACACGCTGGATGGCCTTGGCGGGAGGCTACCATCTGTCTCCTAACAGCTGTTCCAGTGGGTCCCCTCCCTCAACCTTCTCTGAGCCTTCGGGGTCCTTGTGACCTGGCCATTTAGCCCATGATGTGCAAAAAAGTGCCGCTCAGAGGTAAAAGAACCAACCCTGTGTGTTCTTTTCCATCTGAGTGTTCGACAAGGGTGTATTTTGTCTCTTTTCCCCTTGATTACGTTATGTGAAATTGCTGCAAAGGAAAGATTTTCACCTTAAATGATCTGGAGATCTGAAAATTTCTTATTTAGATTACGTTGATGATTTTGCCCTCCCCTTTTCCCTGATTTTTTTGTTACTTTTAGTCGCAAAATAGCCACTGTTGGATAATTATTCATAAATATCTCAGAATACCCACTGATCGATTCATATTCTTAAGACAGGTAGTTCCCGATTTACAAGTTTTTGATTTATGCGAATTTTGATTTACACGGTTTATTGATTTAAGCACGTTCTCGATTTGTGAGGGTCCAAAAATTTCTCATTTACGAGGTCCAAAGTGAATCCTCAGAGCTCGACACGAGAAATCGTGGCAGCTTTATTCATAAAAACAGCCACTTTGTAGAAAAAAACACTCACGACTCGTTGCCAGCTGTGTACAACAAGTACAAGGCATCTCGTCTCATGAGTCACTTGTCATGGGATCGACCAAAGGTTGCTGGCCATTCCGATTTCTGCGAGACTGCCCCGCTTGGCATAGGGTAATCCCGAGTCTCGTCGCATAGAACAACCAAAAATCCCGCAGACTGAGCACCATGAAATAATTAAACTCCCCCCCCCGGTCGCCTTTCCTTTCCCCCAATCGCCTTCAGTGTCATTCCCCAGATGATCCCCCTCCTCGAATAACTCCTCCCCCTCTCCTCACGCTCTCTCGGGGCAGGGGTGGCTCAGTCGGTAGCGCGCCAGGCTCGTAATCTGTAGTTCCCAGGTTCGAGTCCCAGCTGGGTCAGCGTTGAGATTTATCTCCGCAAAATTCCCCGCCCTGCCCAGGGTCAGTAGGGGACACCGATGGGCTTGGAAAGGCCACCGTCCGTCGGATGGGACGTTAAGCCGTGGCCCCGTGTGCGGGAGAGCCATACCTTGTGCACGTTAAAGAACACGCTGGATGGCTTTGACGGGAGGGTTCCATCTGTCTCCCAACGGCTGTTCCAGTGGGTCCCCTCCCCCAGCCTTCTCTGAGCCTTCGGGGTACATGTGACCTGGCCATTTAGCCCATGGTGTGCAAAAAAGTGCCGCTCAGAGGTAAAACAACCCAACCCAACCAACGCTCTCCCACCCCAACTCCAGTAAGTTTTTCTGACGCAGCAGTTAATATAAGTGAAGGGGCCAGGGTGGCTCAGTCGTAAGGCGCCAGACTCGTAATCTGCAGTTCGCATGTTCGAGTGCCACGTTGTGATTTATCTGCGCAAAACTCCCCCAAAACTCCCCCTCTCGGTCAGCAGGGGAAACAGGTGGGCTTGAAATTATCGCCACCGTCAGATGGGACTTCGATGTCAGATGGAGTCGTCTGAAGGATGGCGGCATTTTCAATACGACGTTGTCTGACAGGGGTTGCCATAAATCTCCTAACAGTTGTCCACCCGGTCTCCCTTCCCCAACCACCTCTGACCCCTCCCCCCTCAGGTCCCTTATGACCTGGCCATTTACACCATTATATAAAAAGTGCCATTCAGAGGTAAATTAACATGATGTAAATGACTTTCTTACCGTATATTTATCTCTAATTTAAGTTTATTTTCTACTTTAAATTTTTGTATTAAAAAAATAAAAAAAATACCCCCTCAAGCAGCTGCTTGCCACAGAGGTCTGACAGGAGCCTGTCAGTTTATATGCCATAGCAGAAGGTCTGAGAGGATGGCAGGCCCTCAGCAGAAAAACCACACTAACATCGATGCCTTATCTGGGTCTCGAACCCAGGTCCCTTAGATCAGTAGCCAAGTATTTTATTTCATTCTATACTGCGAATTTAAATTTCGGTGATTTTGGGTGGGCAATAAAAGAATGTCCTCCCCCTAACCTGGACCTTTGAATTGTTTTAGGTGGGAAGAGTGTTCTGCGCGAATTTGATTCACCCCGTAGTTTTCAGGAACGCAGTAACCACCTAAATCGAGAACTATCTATAATCTGTTAACAAAAATAAACAAAATTTCAAAACTATCTACAATCCGTTATTAATAGAAGACGAATAGATACGGATGCGACATCTTCATCATTCTTAACTGTATCCTCCGATATCAATCTCATACACATTAATCTGAATACTTCCATTCACATTTTTCCACTCGTCAGCCCTCGTTTTCCTTTAGGCCACTCGACAAATAATAAGAATGATTATTATTCCTGTCAGTGAGGCATCAGAACAGAGCGCTCACGTCTCTTCCAGAATCTCTTCTCATCAGCGATTCAATGCTCACTCTTCACAGCTATTTAAACTGCTCGGATTCTTTTCTGGGATACGGGACTTGACTCGAGGTTCAAGATGTGCTCAAATCACAATTCATCCGTATTTATCATCAGTTGCATCGATTTTGTGCTCTCCCTCAAAGGAAACGTATGGGATACCCAACTCACAAACTTTTATCACGATGTCGTTTAGCTTCCAGAAGTCGAATTATGTTGACAATTACATCCGCGTGCTTTCGTGGATCATTTCTAGACAATACCTCATTTGTGATCTTCTCGAAGACAATGAGAATTTTAACAGGAAAAAAAAAAATCCTACTTACATTTCTTGAAAGTGGTGACCAGTGATATCCATCAGCATGTGCTTCGAGAATTCTGCTTTTTTTCCCTTGATGAAGGTACAGTCGGTCAAAAAAGTATCCGAACACTATGGTTGATTACAGAAATCAGAAAAAAATATCTGGCAACGATTTTTTTTAGAAATTAGTGATCTGGCAACCTTCGTGTCACGTGACACGAAGGTTGCCAGATCACTAATTTCAAGTTTCATAATCACTATTTTCAATATTCTGTAATCAACCATAGTGTTCGGATACTTTTTTAAGCGATTGTACTGTTCAGAGCTTGAATCATTTTAGTTGGGATGCAAATTTTTCTTCCTGTGAAAAATCGACGCTTTAATATTGTTCTGCAGAAGGTTGCACACAGCCCATGACGAACCAATAATGCATGGAACTGGTCTCCTCATCATCATCATTATCTTTTTTTTTTCTGATAATTCAATCTTCTTCATTGAGTCTGCTCCGAGGGAAAATAAAGAACATGTGCTGCCCATATGAATTGATACTATTCTGCATTTGAGTGTGTTAGGTGTCTTTTATGCAGTTTACTAAAACACTAAAACATCATTTCCAATACCTTCAACACCCAGGGTTATTCAACCTGAGACTAAAAGATTCCAAGGTATATTCCACGATTTTTATGATATCCGTCTGAATTCATCGGGGAAGGGTTGAGTTAAATAATCAAGCAAGCTATTCCGAAGTTTTCTTTAATAAACACTCTGTCGCAAAGTTTATAATTAATCAGGTGTGTGTTCAGACAGTTCTAATAGAAATGTTTTCTGACATGTTTTAACCTGATATTGGGCTTTTTAGCATGCTTGAGACATATCGGGCGACTAACTTAGAAAATATATTTATAGCGGGATGGGGAGGGGGGGGGTTATAACACCATAACTCACCTTTTGTATAGCACTATAGTCAATAAAGTTTGGATTATAATTATAATAATTATACATTATAAGTACACCTATCCCTCGATTTACACGGTACTGACTAAGATTTCCTTTCTATGTACGTCTCAGTCAGTACCGTGTAAATCGGAACTGGTTGCATATTTTGACCGTGCAAAGCCAAAATTGTGTGAACTGAGTACCGTGTAAATCGAGGGATAGGTGTATTATATATCAAATAATAAAGCTAGATATTTCACTTTTCTGGACATAGGACTTTTCGTCCCTGAAGCATTTCATACCCGGTGATCGATTCTGTAATTTAAAGAATTAATATGACGTCTTCCTATTTGCAGGTCGTCAGAAATAGATGTCAAACAATTTTTTAGCCATTTCTCGTCATCCTCCTTCATGTTGCATTTTAACAAATTCGAGGAATCTTTCAGTTAACTCGATTTCTACAGATGATCTTTCTAATGAATATTTCAGTTACCAAATATCTCAAAGCTGAAATTCGTTTTTGCAATGGCAAAATAAAGGAACCAAAAAAAAGGCCTAAAGAATCAGGCCTTATCATTGGCGAATCAGACGCCCTTTGCACCCTTTACAATTCTAGGGCAGGGGTTCCCTAATTCACGCCCCCCCCTCCCCTCCCCAGGATAGCGACCCGATTTTGGATAGCATAGCGATGGTCTTCTGGTGGGTAGCGAAACACTCCTGGCCCGCGCATTCATTCTCATTCATTCGATGTGAATAGGAATTCGAATTTTGTGTTGCGACCAGAAAGGTTTCGGAAACACTGTCCTAGGGCCTGGTGTAACGGTGATAACCACTCTGGCACCTCGCCTCTGCGTCGACGCAATTTTAGGGTAAGAGGGCCCAACACAGAGTTTTTTCTCCTTGATCCTTTACCCATTAGTCCATTCTTCCACATAGAATCAAAATTAAGCCAGCCTTTCTTATTAAATCCAAATTATGTCCAGCCTTTCATACCGATTCCAAATTATGTCCAGCCTTTCATACTGATTCCAAATTATGTCCAGCGTTTCAAACTAAATCCAAATATATTCTTCAATACAGCTTTCAATACATAATCCAAAGCAGATTCATTTCATTTTTCCGTACTGAACCCAAATGAGTCCATCCTTCCATACAAAATCCAAACCAAATTCATCCTTCCATACAAAATCCAAACCAAATCCATCCTTCCACACAAAATCCAAACCAAATCCATCCTTCCATGCAAAATCCAAACCAAATCCATCCTTCCACACAAAATCCAAACAAAATCCATCCTTCCATACAAAATCCAAACCAAATCCATCCTTCCACACAAAAACCAAACAAAATCCATCCTTCCATACAAAATCCAAACCAAATCCATCCTTCCATACAAAACCAAATAAAATCCATCCTTCCATACAAAAACCAAACAAAATTCCTCCTTCCATACAAAAACCAAACAAAATTCCTCCTTCCATACAAAAACCAAACAAAATCCATCCTTCCATACAGAATCTAAACTATGATCAAAACTAATTGCCATGATACAGTCAAAAAAAAAGGAATATTTTAGCCAGCTCGGGTTTCGCAACCAGTAACCACCTGAATTGAAAAATTAATTCTAGTCTTTAATGCTGGCCGTATTTTGGTGACTTACGATCTATGAAAAAAATAACAGTTCATCGTCGGTATGCCGGAAATATGATCGTAGATCATCATAAATCTTTTCAAAGCCGAAGAAAATCCTTCGCAACATCATTCGGTACTCTATTGCTTCAAGCGCTAATTGTTCGCCTCTTATCACCGTTGAAAAGAAGAAAACATCTAATTTGCTGTTTGTTTCGTTTTTCTTGTTTTTCAACCAGGGTATTGGTTTCGCACCACATTTTTGCTTTGGTTGCCAAGATCCAGAGTGTAAACACCGGAATTTGCATCGCTGAGAACATTAATCATCTTGCCGAGTTACTAGGTGTTGACAGCACCTATCCCATGCAGGCGCAGTGACCCCCCCCCCTCCCTCTCTCTCTTCCCTCCTCCCCATCTTAGCATTGAAAAATCGCGAAAGTGTGAAGAGTAGAAAATGGGAGACATGTGCGATAGAGGAAAATTATTCTCACTCGGACTGTTCTGGAGAAAGAGGAAAATAAACTGGGAAACAAAGGAACAAAACGATAATCGAAAAATATCATAATTGAATTTGTGGGAAAAAAAAGTTTTTTTTTTTCTCAGTTTGTCAGTCAAATAAGTGATTTTTATTCTGTCGTTGTCCCTCTTTTCAATGAATTCATCATTTCCTTAATTAATCAAGCCTCTATCGTGTATTTCGATATGACCAAGGTACGACTTATCAGTCTATAGCACAAGAGGTGTCCGGATTTTCTACGAGGATTGAACTAGGTTGGTTTTATCTCTGAACGGCACTTTTTCTGTACAAATAATAATAAATATCCCCTCAAGCAGCTGCTTGCCACAGAGGTCTGACAGGAGCCTGTCAGTTTATATGCCACAGTAGAAGGTCTGAGAGGATGTTAGGACCTCAGCAGAAAAACGACACATACATCCATGCCTACAATAGGCTAAATTACCAGGTCACAAAGACTCAGGGGATCAGAGCAGGTAGTAGGAGATAGACTTACTGGACAGCTGTTAGGAGACACGGAAGTATCCTGTTAAGACTATCCAGCATGTCCTTTAAAGTAGGGGCGGGGGTGGCTCAGTCGGTAGCGCGCCAGGCTCGTAATCTGTAGTTCCCAGGTTCGAGTCCCAGCTGGGTCAGCGTTGAAATTTATCTCCGCAAAAATTCCCCGCCCTGCCCACGGTCAGTAGGGGACACCGATGGGCTTGGAAAGGCCGCCGTCCGTCGGATGGGACGTTAAGCCGTGGCCCCGTGTGCGGGAGAGTCATACCCTGTGCACGTTAAAGAACACGCTGGATGGCCTTGACGGGAGGCTACCATCTGTCTCCCAACAGCTGTTCCAGTGGGTTCCCTCCCCCAACCTTCTCTGAGCCTTCGGGGTCCATGTGACCTGGCCATTTAGCCCATGGTGTGCAAAAAAGTGCCGCTCAGAGGTAAAACAACCCAACCCTGTAAAGTAGAGGAAGGCTCATTATTCTCTTCTGCATAGTATAACTGAGATAAATCTCAACGCTGGCCCAGTGGGACTCGAACCTGGGAACTTCAGATGCCTGGATTGCTACCGATAGCCACCACCATCTCTCTCGAATCAGGGAACTGCAGATTGCGAGCGTAGGCGCTCAAACCGAGGCTACATTCGTCCCTTTCAATGAAAACTTCAGGACTGATTAAACCTACTCTAGGTGGGAGTAACAAAAAAAGGTGAAATAAAAAGCATTAGCTCTAAATGCAAAGGAATAGTGAGCTGAACCTCGCTGTTCATGTCGGCCATTTTCCTTACCCCATTGTGTCGTCACTGAGAACACCAACTTGGGGAGTCTCTTCTCCTGAATTGGTCTGCACCAGTGCCATGTTAGTAAACAGCCGAAACGGCAATGCGCACGTGACTGACGTCAGTGACGGCATCTGCAGGTGACAGGGCAATTGCAGCTGCGAAGGAAGCACAATGGGAGCAACAGGTCAGCTCACACGGATCGCAGAAAAGATGTGTTCTTTTGTACCGTTGTTATTCCGGATATCCGCATTATCATTCGTGGCTGTTTCTGAAGGATAAGAGAATCTCTCTGGATGAAGAGAAGTGAAGAAAAAAAATCAATTGTACCCGTTTAGAAACATATTGGGTAAGACGCTTTTGGGTTTCATAACAGAACATGTCAACGAAATGTAACCTAAAATCCGTGAAAGAGACGAGGATTTGATAGACTAAGAAGAGCGAAGAAAAAGTTTGCAATTCATGCTGTTTGTCTGTGAATGTCCAATGACTGCCGAAAGGTTATATGGACCAATATCGTTTCTAGTTTGCGATCGTTTCGTATAAAAAGAAGTATGCCTCATAAAATTTCTTTATTAAATGAAATAAATACTTTCATGTTCGAAGGTGAACGAAATATTTATTTTTTTCTGACAATATAGCCGACAATCCTCTGGAAGGCTCACAACAAGCAATTAACTCTGTATATTCAATTAATTTTTCCTTGTTAAAGTATTAACCGGTGGCTTAAGTAGCGTTAGAACTGTCACGGTCTGTGTTCGTGGACCTTGGATGGCATAGTCGTTTGTTCTGTTTTGAGATTGTCCATGGCCGGATCTAAAAGGTGAGAGGACAATGGAGGGGGGGGGGGAGTTTGGTTGCGTTGTTTTACCTCTGAGCGGCACTTTTTTGCACACCATGGGCTAAATGGCCAGGTCACATGGACCCCGAAGGCTCAGAGAAGGTTAGGGGAGGGGACCCACTGGAACAGCTGTTGGGAAACAGATGGTAGCCTCCCGTCAAGGCCATACAGCGTGTTCTTTAACGTGCACAGGGCATGGCTCTCTCCCGCACACGGGGCCACGGCTTAACGTTCCATCCGACGAACGGCGGCATTTCCAAGCCCATCGGTGTCCCCTACTGACCGGGGCAGGGCGGGGAATTTTGCGGAGATAAATCTCAACGCTGACCCAGCTGGGACTCGAACCTGGAAACTACAGATTACGAGCTTGGCGCGCTACCGACTGAGCCCCGGGGGGAGGGGGGAGTACATGATACTCCCTTTCGAAATGATATCAAGGATAATGGGAGCAAGCATTTTTCAATAAGTTTTTTAAAGACCTCTAAAACAGGAAAATGTTATACTTCAATGGAAATAATTTTCCTTGAGTCTCTTTAAACACAAAGTATTTTTTTAGTGGTTCTTTACTAAGTTTAGATTGAACGGGCATACCCTAGCCACTCTCTATGTGGTTAAAGCTCGATTCTCTATCTATTATACAGAGATATACTATATAAGGATGGGGGGGCAACAGGGGGTCCGAGACACCGCCCCCCGAAAATCCGGCCGTCTTAAAGGAAATCTCAAATTTGTCTACTTGTTCTGAATTCCAAAACAGATGTCTTTGTACAGTCGCTCAAAAAAATATCCGAACACTAACCCACGTGTCACGTGACACGAAGGTTGCCAGATCACTAATTTCTAAAAAAAAATCGTTGCTAGATATTTTTTCTGAATTCTATAATCAACCATAGTGTTCGGATACTTTTTTTGAGCGACTGTAGGTTGTCATATTATTTTGATACTAGATCGTGTGGGCTCACTCACGGAAATATTGAGCGTTTGCAGTTACCGTTCACAGCAGACTGGAGCGTGTGCAGTAATTGCACACGCTCCAGTTTGCTGTGAACGGTAACTGGAGCGTGTACAGTAGCTGTACACGCTCCAGATATTTTTCCTGAATTCTGTAATCACGTGACACGAAGGTTGCCAGATCACTAATTTCTAAAATAAAATCGTTGCTAGATATTTTTTCTGAATTTTGTAATCAACCATAGTGTTCGGATATTTTTTGAGCAACTGTACTAACTATCTGCACCACGAGAAGGCGGGGTCGGACATTAGGCGTTAGACCTTGCCGATTCTGTGTATCATCACTGGGGATTGGTACACAGCTCTTCTTCCAGTTTATGCCTAGCTACCATTTACACAAAAGAAATTATGGCGTGCAAATTCTAAATAACAAATGCTAATAGCTACAGAGTAAATAAATACCCTTCTACATCGTTACACTATTGCCATCACATCTCTACGCAGAGTTAAGGCTTCTTGCGAAAGGCGACACCCAACGTCTCTACAGATACAAATCTGAAAATAAATCATTTTTGCAAAACTCAATGTCGCAGCCAGTTTTCGGCACCTGCTCTCTTCGCGAAAAGAAAGGAAAACGAGAAGCATCTTGTTATTCTCTTATATCGGGAAGCATTTCAAAAGAACGCACTGGCGTGGTAACAAAAAAAGGAAAACTTACAAATCAAGGGTGAGAAAAAAGAAGTGTGCACAAAGCATTGCAAAATGTTTTCTCGATCTTTCCGGTTGTAAACAAAAAACACAATCATTGTGAAGTGCGACTCATCTTTCTAAATCTGATCTGCCATAAAGGTTGGACCACATAAGAAATCGGCGTAGTGTTATTATTAGAATTTCTTAACTCACAACGCTTTTCTGTGAAGCGTCCTCTGTAGTTTGTAATGATTTTGTTTGCAGGCGCCAGAAATCGTTTTCTGTGTGACCGTGATGTAAGAGCAGGCTCGCGACAGACAATCTTGCAATAGAAGACGTCACATGACAATTTGTGACGTCCACAACATCATTTGGCGCGCGGTGAAGCCATTCGTCGCTAACCTCGCCGTCAGGAAGGAAGTGTTTGTGACGTTTAACTACAGTGGCGACGTTTCCGGTCTAGACGTAGAGCAGCAGATGATGGCGTTTCGAGATGTGATAGAAATCTTGACGAAGCTTTATAAAATCACGCTTCTCTTATCGCTGGGAAATAGAAACGCTGTAAATTGAATAAATATAAATCTGTTTCGAAAAGTTAAATGTTTAGAAGTACGAGGTGTTTATTTTATGGCCATTTAATAACGGTAGAGGAAATTTCGTTTTAAAGTGTAATATTGTTAATTTCATTTGACTTCAGAGCAGGGCCGGCGCGAGGCGGTTTCAGCGCGTTCCCCGGAACCAGGCCCCCTCGCTTTAAAAGGCCCCGCGGTCCGCGGTCCGCGTAAAAAAACGATGCCATTTTCCTATCTTTAACACAGCAGCCGACACAATGTAGCCTCGTTCCTCTAGCTCCACGTCCCAATACCAGAGTGCATGTCTGTTATTTTCCAAGCCCAATTGTAAATCCAATCGCAGAATTCGCTAATCGATGACTAACTATTCTTTCAATAGAAACCGAAATAACGAAATCGGTCAATTTTGATGACGTAATTAAAGATTTTGCAGCGAAAAAGGCGAAAAAAATTATGTAATATTTATAATATACTCGGTGTTCCTATAAGTTGTATGTAGATATGTACCGTACTTTGTACTTATAATAAATAATTTATTATAAAATTTAGAAATACATATAAATGCGTTTTTTTATTTGACTCCGCACAATTTTGAAACTCTGCCCCGCAAAAGTTCACTCCGGCCTTGCTTCAGAGTAATGGAATATTAGAATTTGGATTGTTTTATATCTTAGCTGCATTTTGTTTTGTACATAGTGGGCTAAATGGTCGGGGTTGGGTTGTTGTTTTACCTCTGAGCGGCACTTTTTTGCACACCATGAGCTAAATGGCCAGGTCACACGGGGCCACGGCTTAACGTCCCATCCGACGGACGGCGGCCTTTCCAAGCCCATCGGTGTCCCCTACTGACCGTGGGCAGGGCGGGGAATTTTGCGGAGATAAATCTCAACGCTGACTCAGCTGGGACTCGAACCTGGGAACTACAGATTACGAGCCTGGCGCGCTACCGACTGAGCCACCCCGGCCCCAAAATGGTCAGGTCACAAGAATCCCAATGGCTCAGAATAGGCTAGGGAACCCACTGGGCAGTCGTTAGAAGACAGATGATAGCATCCGTCAAGACCATCCAGCGTGTTCCTTAACATGCACAGGATATGGCTCTCCCGCACATTGGGCCAGGGCTTATCATCTCATAGAACGGAAGTTGGCCCATTCCAAATCCATCGTTGTCCCCTTTCTCACTGAGGGTTGAGTATTATATACAATATTTAAAAGAAATTGCTCCTCAAAGCAGCTGTTTGCCCCAGAACCCCCCCCCCCCCCGAATAGGAGCCAATTTGTCGAGGTGGGGGGAGGGGGCTTGAGGGCCTAAATGAAGTTGAGGGCGATTCTGACTGGAGCTGCTCCAGTCAGACAGGTCAAGATGGACGGGCCGGACTAAGAGCTCCGTCACGGGAGCAGAGGCAACTTGGATCTTTATATCCTTGTTTGTGGCGATCCGGAACACAGATTAAATTTAGGTTTTGACCGAGGGAGGAACTTCACTTCTGTAGTACTGTTCGCCATAGGTAGTCGTGGGGTGAGCTGTATCTATATAGTACTGTCTTGCCCCCGACCGTAGTTAGTGGAAATCTTGGCAATATCCCTATAGATGTAGTGCAGTCTTGAATTGCGGAGCATCTGGGTTTTGTCATTCAATTAATTTCCTGTTTTCCCCAGAGGTAAAAAAGGATCCTGTCTTTGTAACACGCCACAGAAAAAATTCGTGTGAAAGCGAGACCTCAACAGAAGAACAACATGAGTAGAAACATTCATGCTTTAGCACGGACTGCAGCCTAGGTCACTTCGATCCTCAGCCAAGCACACTAACCATTTGGCAACTGGGACGGTTAGCTAATGTTATTGGTTAATGTATGAAAAATTAACTTAATATATTAATAATGAACTGTTATAATCCGGATGTATGAGCCTCCGTCCAGTTTTGTTCTCCCCCCTCATCCGGTACTGATTATTGTTTCATCCTATACGGTGTTTTCGTCAATGAAATAAACAATCTCTCAAGCAGCTGCTTGCTGTAGATGTCCGACGCAGCAGACATACCATGTAAGAAAAGGAAGACTCAAAATCTCTCACTCTTCTTTTCTTTATTCAAGAGAATATGTCAGCCGAATATCGTTATTGGACCTCAGTTAACGTCCTCTTTAATTAAACCATGTACTCTTTATCTCTCGATTAGATATGACATGCATACGCATTTAACTAGGGCACAACCTTAATCCACTGCTCCACCGAGAACATCCAGTCACACACTCCCTGAGTGCTGTTTATCTCCGCAAAAATTCCCCGCCCTGCCCACGGTCAGTAGGGGACACCGATGGGCTTGGAAAGGCCGCCCTCCGTCGGATGGGACGTTAAGCCGTGGCCCCGTGTGCGGGAGAGCCATACCCTGTGCACGTTAAAGAACACGCTGGATGGCCTTGACGGGAGGCTACCATCTGTCTCCCAACAGCTGTTCCAGTGGGTCCCCTCCCCCAACCTTCTCTGAGCCTTCGGGGTCCATGCGACCTGGCCATTTAGCCCATGGTGTGCAAAAAAGTGCCGCTCAGAGGTAAAACAACCCAACACAACCCAACCCTGAGTGCTGACACGACTCTTATTAATAAAAATCCTTCTAATCTGCTGGTTCCCAGAGCTTCTTCTCCGATGGACAGCACTCCCCCTTCCTGTCCGTGTAAGAGAGCAGCATATCTCACGTGACGGCATCCCGCGGTGTGCCGGTCAGAGTTCCACAGGTCATCTATATTACAGATGGCTCTAGCCTAATACAGTCATACAGCAGAGAGGCAACGTGAATGCCCGGGTGGAAACATCCCTGACAAAAGCAGAAGCCCTTTCACAAATGAGTAGGATAATCACTAAGCCACGAGGACAGTATTTGCATCCGTACAGCAGAGTGAAAAAAAAGCAGCTGCTTGCCACAGAGGTCTGACAGGAGCCTGTCAGTTTATATGCCATAAGTAGAAGGTCTGTGAGAATGGCAGGACCTCAGCAGAAAGACAAAGCAAACATCCATGCCTTACCCAGGGTTCGAACACAGGTCCCTCTGATCAATAGCCAAGCACGTCAGCATGGAATAAGTTATCAATATTATATTATTATAACCACTCGTTCGCAATGCAAAAATCTTGGAATTTCATTCTAGCTGATCTTGAAATACAAGACAATTTTGTAAATGGAACGGATTCTAAAAAAAATGTGTGATTATTCTGAAAAAAGATTGGTTTCTAATTGTACTAAAAAAATATTTAATTTTACTCAATTAAGCGAAGAGTTCTATCGAATAAAATGTTTTGAAATTGAATATGTATATGAAGGGGCAAGCGCTGCGTGGGAGCAAAATGTGGAAATTACAGTCACGGACTAGCACTGGAATATAGAACTAATAATAGGTCCACATTAGAATGTGGAACTGATAATGCGTCCGCATTTTGTTGAAAGTGTTGAGAAGGAATCTCGGCCCTCTCTAGGTAATATTGCAAACGTTAGGTTGTCTAAAACGATCTCGCCACTCAAAAGAAATGTGAACCATTCGAAGAAGGGAATTCGATAAGTCTGAAGGGTTGACACTATAGTTGGTTGTTTAAATTGTGAGCGGCGCTTTTTTGCACATCATGGGCTAAATGACCATGTCACATGGACCCCGAAAGCTCAGAGAAGGTTGGGGAAGCGGACCCACTGGAACAGCTGTTGGGAGACAGATGGTAGCCTCCCGTCAAGGCCATCCAGCGTGTTCTTTAACGTGCACAGGGTATGGCTCTCCCGAACATGGGACCACGGCTTAAGGTCCCATCTGACGGACGGCGGCCTTTACCAAGCCCATCGGTGTCCCCTACTGACCGTGGGCAGGGCGAGGAATTTTTCGGAGATAAATCTCAACGCTGACCCAGTTGGGACTCGAACCTGGGAACTGCAGATTACGAGCCTGGCACGCTTTCGACTGAACCATCCCCACCCATAAGAGACTGTATGCTAATAAGAATGCAACTCTGTAGTTACAAAATATCCCTAAAAGATTCTGGCATATGATTTTGCCAACAGAATGGTTTTTCCCGGTAACGAAAGATGTTTATTTCCAGATCCGTGTCAAGGCAAGGACACCTTGATACACTAGGCCTGGACAGACCTTGAACGAAAGGTTGGGTTGTTTTACCTCTGAGCGGCACTTTTTCGCACACCATGGGCTAAATGGCCAGGTCACATGGACTCCGAAGGCTCAGAGAAGGTCGGGGGAGGGGACCCACTGGAACAACTGTTGGGAGACAGATGGTAGCCTCCCGTCAAGGCCATCCAGCGTGTTCTTTAACGTGCACAGGGTATGGCTCTCCCGCACAAGGGGCCACTGCTTAACGTCCCATCCGACGGACGGAAGCCTTTCCAAGCCCATCGGTGTCCCCTACTGACTGTGGGCAGGGCGGGGAATTTTGCGGAGATCAATCTCAACGCTGACCCAGCTGGGACTCGAACCTGGGAACTGCAGATTACGAGCCTGGCGCGCTACTGACTGAGCCACCCCCGCCCCAATTGAACAAAAGGAGGGAAAAAAGAGAGAAATTAATTATAAAAAAATTTAATTGATTTAATTTGTTTAAAATTTAAGTTAAAGCCATTTATTTTAGAAACATTAATTAATTACCAAATTTTAAAAAAAAATAAATAACTACCAGCTGAATTTTTAGAAATGTAGTTACAATTAGAATTACTACGTTTTTTTTTTTGAAAATTAAGTCTTCTGTTACTGCAGTGTCCAGGCTTATTGTATTGAGGTGGCCTTAGTCAAGGCATGGGCGAGTACAGTCGGTCAGTAAAAAAAGTACTATTCAGAAGTATTTTTTTTTTCATAGTTAATAGAAACGTTTTTCATCTTTCCTGTAGTTTTTTTTATATAAAACTTCCCCTGAAAATGATGGAAAAGGGATCAACAAAGTACGACTGAAGAAGGAATATTTAGTCAAAACATCGGACCTTGGTAAATAAACTTCGCGAATTAAGAACAGACATGTTCACGACATCACCCATCTTGCAGGAAAAGAACAAGGGAGAATAAAGAACAGCGAGCCCCGGAGTAAGGCACGGATGTTCGTGTTGTTTTCTGCTGAGGTCCTGCCATCCTCTCAGATCTTCTACTGTGGCATATAAACTGACAGCCTCCTGTCAGACCTCTATGGCAAGCAGCTGCTTGAGGAGTATTTATTATTTATTTTTTTACTTCATTACTTCTATGAAACCAGGCCGGTCTAGAAGAAACAATAAAGGTGGGGGGGGGGGGGGCAAGTGATCCGAATGAAAGGGAGCGGAGGGGCCAAAATTGATCGGGAACCCCGTTCCAATATAAAATTTATTCCTCTGTTTAGTGGTTTTTAAAGCTTACGATAGACGTATATGGAGAAATAAATTACACAATCTGGTTGGACTTCCGTAGCCCATGAGTGCTTGAGGATTATAAATGTATTTATGTAAAGAATGTTTTAGAAAATTCGTGTAATATTTATGCGTTTAATTTTATATTTTCGTTTCCATTCCAGTTACTAGCTTTGTCAGGGGGGGGGGGATGGGGAATGGACATGGCCATCTATTTTGTCATCATGTGCTGTTTTCAAAAACATTGCCATTTCAAAAGCATGCCCCTCCCCTAGATTCGGTCCTGTATCGAACTACGATCCATTTAACTCTGTCTCATTTAAAATATATTTACTCTTTTTCTTTTGCAAGATTCTAAAGCGAAAACAATTTTTTTGAACTGCAGTTTCAAATTATATAGCGCTTTACTATATAACTTGACTTGTTATGTAAATGGCGATGAAGTGAATTACTTGCGGAAGTTTTCATTAAGTCACTCTCAAATATTTTCAGGCAGAGGGTTATCATCTGGTAGCTGAAACTTCTCGGAACGTGCGTACATATAAATAAAAAATAAAAAAATAATACCCCCTCAAGCAGCTGCTTGCCACAGAGGTTTGACAGGAGCCTGTCAGTTTTTATGCCCACAGTAGGAGATCTGTGAGGATGGCAGGACCTCAGCAGAAAAACGACACACACACATCCATGCCTAATCCGGGGCTCGAACCCAGGTCCCTTAGATCAGTAGCCAAGCGTGCTAACCACTCGGTCACGGGACGGCTATAAATAATAATAATAAAAATAGAAGGAACAAGGGAGCAGAACCACATCTAGCTGAGGGGGAGGGGAGGAGATGCACCATCCAGAAAAATTCATTTCTAATGAAAGAAATATCGGAAAATCTCTCTGGTCCATTTCGTCTAAATTCATTTGTAACCCCCCCCCCCACACACACACACACACTTAAAAAAAATCTGTAAAAGAAAATTTCCATTCTCACTTAAAAAAAAAACGAGAAAAATGTCAGATTCAGACTCAATTCCTCAACAATCGTCATATGTGCATTTTTCAAGAGAAGAAGAATCTGACTAGTAACGACGAATTTTCACGCTAAATTTCCCCCTGCTCTTTCCTCATTGTACGTCAATCGAGTGATGAGGGGAGGTTTCACAAGAAACGATTTCGTCATGCAGCTTCTCCGACCGTCGATGCCAATCTCACGTTTGCGCATGCGCGAAGAGAGAGAGAGCGAGAGGTACCCAGCGAGCGCCAAAGGGGATGATATATAGACTTACTAAGAGCAACAACTTATTGCTCTTTGCGGTTGGGCATTAAAAATGAAAGGGCACAGTGAGAGTTAAAAAAAAGGGTGGAGGAAGGAAAGACTGGAAACGGATGTCTGACGCTTGCTTCTAGCATCCATTGCAGTGGACAGCAAAGAGTATCGGATGTTGAGGAGGATCTTCTTTGCCCGTAATGTGTTTCATTCACTTGAGCACGGAGGATTCTCTCTCGGCGGACATCGACTGTGGTATTGATTTAGCGAATCACGTAGGTGAAGGCGGAAGATGGAGAGCGGAGAGGGAGGGAGGAGGATAGAGTGGGGAGGAGGAGGAAGGGGGAGGAGTTACGATTGCGAAAGCTAGCTGAAAGGAATGTGTTCGCCCCAGCGAAAACAGTATCGAAAACAGATTAAATGCACTCTTAATTAGAATGAGTTAATATCGCACACGTGCAACTCTCTTTTTTTCATCTGAAAGTTACTGAGGTTTTTCAACAGATTATCAAGTTTGTTTTTTAATATTTTTATAACCACAACTACAAACGCAACTCGATTAGCTCAAAAACGTACAGGATCAATCCACTGACTTGGTTGTTGGTTAAGAGTAAATTGAAAGTGAATAAGTTTATTGTTTTCACTAAAAATTGAAATTGAGGAGAAGGTGTTCCAGTTGTAAAATGATGTCTAATTTTGAATGGTGTATTGAGTTTTGCTGACGAATTAAAATTTGAAAGGGGAGTTCTACTTTTTAAAGAGATGTCAACGTTTAATGCTGTGTTCTATTTCCTTAAGGAAATGACTTCAAGGAAGTGAATAGTTTCCAAATTTTTAAAGGAATATGCAATTTTTAATTTGATTGGTACTCCTTTTTGCATGAGAATTCAAATCAAGAATTAAATTAAAAAAAAAGGGGGGGGGGGGGTTATAGAAAGGAAGGAAGTAGTAAAAGGATGTTCAATAGTCAATGAAGTCTCGTATTTTCCCGAGGAAATGGAATCAAGGAGTTCCAGTGATAAGTATATGAACAATTTATGAAGGAATGTTTCATTTATCTGAGAAACTGAAATCAAGGGTCCTGTTTTAGAGGGATGTTCAATATTTAATTGGATATTATATTTTCAAGAGCAAATTAAATCATTAATAAAAAAATAAATACTCCCTCAAGCAGCTGCTTGTCACAGAAGTCTGACAGGAGCCTATCAGTTTATATGCCATAGAGGAACTAAAATTAAAAAGAGGGGGGGGGGGAGTATCCAGTTTTAAAACGATATTAAATTTCCGCAACATGACGCCATCTTTCAACAGAACAACGCCACATTGCATACTTCCCTAGTGGCGATTAATTGGCTCCAGGGGTATTCAAATGAGTTTACAACACTCTAATGGCCCCCTCGATGGCCGGATCTCACCCCCATTGAGAATTTGTGGAACGAATTGAAAAGATCTGTTCGAGCCGCCAACCCCCACCGGTAACTGTGGATGCTCTACGACAGGGTTGGGTTGTTAGATTGTTTTACCTCTGAGCGGCACTTTTTTGCACACAATGGGCTAAATGGGCAGGTCACAAGGACCCCGAAGGCCTCAGAGAAGGCTGGGGGAGGGGACCCACTGGAACGGCTGTTGGGAGACAGATGGTAGCCACCCGTCAAGACCATCTAGCGTGTTCTTTAACGTGCGCAGGGTATGGCTCTCCCGTACACGGGGCCACGGCTTAACGTCCCATCCGACGAACGGCGGCCTTTCCAAGCCCATCGGTGTCCCCTACTGATCATGGGTAGGGCGGAGAGTTTTGCGGAGATTATTAGTTACTGAGCGTGAAGTGGAATGCACTTCAACCGAAAACAATCCCAAATACGTTTAACGCCAGTGAAAGTCTGTTATATAAGATAATTGCAAAGTTGGGCAATAGTTTGGATTCGATTAAAAAAATTACTAAAACGTTTTTCTTCTAATCCCTCTTCGAAATTTGAATTTTTGTTGCTGGAATGTGATTGCTGACAGCACCAACGTCTCCTTCTTATCCTCAGGAAAGGTTATAAAGTACATTTTTTTTTGTCTTAGGAGATGAATTAAAAATTCTTTTTGAATTGGATAGTTACCAGTGAAATACACTTCTTTACCAAAATATTAGAGAATTCCATGCTATGTTAATGTGACTGCAAATAAATTAAAGTTCATGGTGAAATCTATTTAAATCTCTACTTTTAGCAATATTTGTTATGTATTAAAACAGTTACGATAACTGGAATATTTCGTACCAGTACTGCCTAAGAATTCGCCTCATAAACTGAAATTTATAAAATATTGTTTCAAAATATTTAATAAAATAAATGTTAGAAGTCTGCCTAATGATTATTTCAATATCAGACAATTTGGAGTGAGTGTTTATTTTTTTATGAAACAAGATAATTTATTCTTCAATATTACATATTTTTTGAAATATTTAAAGAACGTTATTGAAAATCGCGATTTAGATTTTAATATGATCTTTGTCTTTAACGACATTTTTCAATTAAATGTATGTTTTGGAAGTTATAGAGCTTTGAAGTTAGATTCCCACTGACACGGAAATTTTCTAATATTGCGGTAAAAAAAGTGTATTTGCCTTTTTCTGAATTATCCATAGTTCGAGTTACAACTGTTGGAGGAAGCTAAAATTAGGAACTTCATTTCTTGAAAAAAAAAGCAGCGTTTTGTATTCGTCAAAGTCTATATGCTGTTTTTCTAGTTGATGTCTATCTTATTCATTTTCTTTTCTGGAAAATCGCGGCCCCTAAAAACCTCGTGTTCCTGGATTGAGCCTGCGAAGTCTAGAGTTAAATCCGCCACAATGCAATGTGTCTACGTCAATGTTTCCATTGCCAGTCGCTGCTTAAGTCTTTTTCTTCCACGCCATTTTCCATAAAACGTCTGAAGAATTCTTCACTGTATTTTTCTTACTGACCTCTCTAAAGATGGAAACAAAACAAAAATTTGTTTCTATCATAATTCAATGGTTATGTCTCTTTGGAAGGTGATGCACGCTTGAAAAATCCGGTAGAAAGTCTTCAGAGAGAATCTAATCGTTGATAAGATGTCACCAACTCGGGATATATTTTCTAATTACCAATGATTAGATTTCTGTATCATATTTTGCAAAGCTCGCTGAGAGACGTTCAAATATAAACGAGAATTTGATTTTAATAAATTTAATAATAAATGAATAATAAATACCCCCTCAAGCAGCTGCTTGCCACAGAGGTCTGACAGGAGCCTGTCAGTTTATATGCCACAGTAGGAGATCTGAGAGGATGGCAGGACCTCAGCAGAAAAACGACACACACATCCATGCCTAATTCCGGGGCTCGAACCCAGGTCCCTTAGATCAGTAGCCAAGCGTGCTAACCACTCGGCCACGGGACGGCCTTAATAAATTTATTCACAATAAAATAGAATAAAAATCATACATACTACTTTTCAATGTAGTCCAGTTAACTGCAATGCACTTGTTCCTAAGTTCTGGAAGCTTCTTAATTTTCCCCGTTGTATATATATATATGTTAAATTATGATATTTCTAAGGAGATAGGACAGTTAAACAAATAGTAAATCAACAGAAAAACATTGAAAAATAGTAAATCAACAGAAAAATAGTAAATCAACAGAAAAACATTGAAGAAAAATAAAGAAAAAAAATAAAGAAAATAAAGATGTGTTACTTAGTTTATCTTTTTTTTTTGCAGTCAGGATTTTTTTATGATGTTTTAAAAACTGTTGTCGTTTTACCTATTTATAAATAATGGTAATATTAAAGTTCTTGATAATTATCGACTAGTTTCTTTCGGACATCATTTTATATATACGATCATCGTTAAATGAACGTGAAAAAAATTATAATTTTGGTTATCCTTAAAACAAAACTTTTCTTTCAATAATCAATCAATGGAAATCCACAACACCGAATCAACTTATTTTAACAAAATTCACTGATATATTTTCTGCGATCTAACACTTAATAAGCAAAGGAAAATTTGCCCAAACAATAGAAAAGTAGACAAAACAGCAAGGCTGTCTTTAAAGGCTTTTGGATTGAAACAAATGGAACAGTTCGAGGATTGAGTTATATGCGGATGGTTTTATCTCTGAAGGGCATTACGTTTACACAATGGGTTAAACGACTGAGGTCACAAATTCTCAGAAAAGGTTGGAGAAGAGAATCACTGGCAGCTGTTGGAAGACAGAAGGAAGCCTCTTTTCAAGGGTATGTTCTTTAACATACCCTTGCAAGGGTATGGTCCTCCTTCACACGTGATTGCTTAACATCCCATCCGACTCACGGCGGTCTTTCCAGGTCCATCGGTGTCTCTTTTCTCACCGGGTACAGGATAGGGATTAGCGGAGATAAATCTCAACGCTAGCACATTTGGGACTCGAACCTGGAAACTGTAGATTATGATCCTGTAGCGCTACCAACTGAGCCAAACCCAAGTTCCAAATATTTCGAGGAAATTCGTTTTAAAAAAATAGCATAAAATCATTCTCTTTCCTTCGAGAAATCTGATTACCTCTGAAGAAAGACTTGCCCAATTTACCAAATAATACCGTCAATAGGTGCCGCTAGTAGTAGCACCCCTCCCATTCGTCAGCTGAGAAGGATCTGCTTCGGAAGGATATTGTCTCTCCTCTGGCTCTCAGCAATCAATACCACCAATCCACTCTATCTCTTCTTCCTCTGCCTTGGTATCCAGCCTAGCGGCGCTGCCGTGGAGATCATGCAGGAGGCCATAACAATCAATTACAGACCGTTTTTGCCAGCAGTCAGCTAGCTAGATACCCTTGTGCACGGCAGTTTGCTGCTGCTCCAAATCCTACGCCAGCGGTGGACTGCATAACCTTAATTATTAATTATCAAGTACACATGGCCTGTTACAGAGCGCCTGGCTACAGCAAAGCCAATGGCTTGTTGTTGCCACTTAGTTAGCTTGGTACGCCGTTTATCAATCTAATCACAAGTTAATATTTGACACTCAATCGTGTTTTTCTTTCTCTCTTCAGACTGAGTGGGGGGGGGAACTTTTTTTTTTTCAAATCTCTCTCCGAAAAAGAAATGCATTTGCAGACTTGCTGCACATCACGATCATTTTGTTTTAAAGTATGTTAAAGTTGTTTAAAAGTGATGATCGTTTTAAAGATCTTCAGCTACTACTCAAGTAGAGCAATGATTTCTGAAAGTTTTATTAGCTAAAACTCATTTTAACAAGTTTAAAAGGCCCTGGTCTATTTTCCCAGCATTGTTAAAGGTCGCACGCCATCTGCTTAAAAAAAAAGGCCATTAATATCGCATTTACCCTTTTCCACAAATTTAAATTTATCTTAAAGTGGCGCAACTCACTTTAAGAGAATTTTAAATTATCTCACTCCCATTTTAAATAACATTTAAAAGGTGGCTACTAATCTAAGGGACCTGGGTTCGAGCCCCGGGTAAGGCATGGATGTATGTGTCATTTTTCTGCTGAGGTCCTACCATCCTCACAGATCTTCTACTATGGCATATGAACTTACAGGCTCCTGTCAGTTTATATGCCATAAGTATATAAACTGTGTGATAGCAGCTGCTTTGAGGGTTTTTTTTTAAATCCTGCAACCCATTTTAATAAGTATAAAAAAAAACTAACATTTTAACAAGTATTCAAAAGACATCGACACAATTTTAAAGGCCACGACCTGTTTTAATAAAAGAAATCCCTTCAAGCAGCTGCTTACCACAGAGGTCTGACAGGAGAAGGTTGGGGACCCATTGACAACTGTTGGAAGACAGATGGTAATCTTCCGTGAAGGCCATCCAGCGTGATGTTTAACGCGCATAGAGAATGGCTCTCCCGCACAACGGACCACAGCTTAACGTCGCATCCGACGGACTGCGGCCTTTCCAAGCCCGTCGATGTCCCTTGCAGACCGTGAGCAGGGAGTCAACGCTGGCCCAGTTGGGACTCGAACCTGGGAACTGCAGATTACGAGTCAGGCAGGCTACCGACTGATCCACTCCGGCCCTCATTTAAATAAGTGATAACAACCATTTTAGCAACTATTCAAAAAATAACGACCCATAGTGCCACATCGTTAAAACCAATGGTTCCCAACCTTTTTGAACCAAAAGGAGCGTTTTAAAGCATTTCCTTTATTAAAGTTTCCTTTAGTCTTCCTAATGCTCTTTGAGGAAATTAAAAATGTTTTTCCCCGTATGAAAGTAGTGAAATAATATTTTCCCTGCACAAAAATTCTCAAATATTTTGATATTTTATCCACGAATTTCTAAGGTTTTCCTGTCCAAACAAAGCAGGCATAATAATCGTTAATCTAAGAACTCTTCCACATTCTAATTAGTCTATTTCTGCCGAAAAACTGGAGGAAACTTCTCCCGTTAGGAACCACTGGTTAAGACAAAGCCCCTCCAACTTGCAAAAGAACTTGTGGCTCATAAAAAATTCATCAATATACTGAATCTGGTTCATATCTTCCAATTTTTTTCACTAATATTTTCAGAAGCGCAGCTAAATGATTCCGCTAATTCATAGTACTCACTAACAACGTCCATTTTTATTTCTTAATTACTTAAAAATATTCTTTCTTTTAATTTGTTACTTATTAGAAATGTATGTTTTCGCTTTTAAGTGAGAATATTTCCTGCGGAACTTTAAGAATATATTTTTATCCTACAGAATCTCCGCTAAGTTTGGGTTTGGACGGACTGCACCTCAAAATAGCGTGTCTCCAAACAGCTGTCCAAATACTAATCAGAGTAAAATTCGAAGGAATTGCGAATAGTTATATTTAAAAAAAAAACTAGAAGAACGCATATCGCCTCTGGCGCATACGGGAATTTTTTTTAAAAAGAATGCAGTTTTTCCTCTACCTAATTTTTCACTTCTTAAAAGTTTAATTTGAGCTAACGGATGGTGGGAAAATGCAAACAGTGTTTTATTAGTAATTATACAACATAAAAAGAATTCGTATTTTATTTCGTAAATATAAAAAGTTGCATTTATCACACTCTTCTGAGAAAAGTGGGTACATTATTACTGTCAGTAGAATATGTCTTGAAAGCCTACCACCGAAATTTCAATCAATTGTTATGATTGCATACAATTATAATTCTGTTGTATACAAAATTATTTGTAAAAGCCGTTGGTAGTGTTGCTGTTTCTACATTTAGTGATCTGAAACGATATGAATTTAAATTACTTAAGTTTTAAAAAAAATGTGAATTATAATATTTCATTAGTACCAGTCAAAATAAATGAGTTTTCCAATTATCACCTTATTTAAAAAAAAAAGTGGTAACCTTCACATTTCACCATCAAAATTTCAAATTTCTAGCATAAATACATCGTTTGCAGTATTCGTTTAAAATTTTGGAATTTTCAAATTTTTCCAGCAATAGAGGGAGCAATCATAGCTTTTGGGATATTTGGAAAGTGCAAATCGTATATTTCATGAATACCTATCTAACCTAAAAAGAATTTTTAATTTACCTTTATAAACAAAGAATTATCTTTTAAAACAAAAAAAAAGTCGCGTTTTCCTCCTCCTACTCTGGGTCTAAGAGGTCAATTCATTGTTGTCAATGGAAACATCATGGCGTTCACATTCCACCACCAAAATTAAAAATTTCTAGCTTAAATACGTCGTCTGCAATATTGGTTTGAAAATTTGGAATTTGCCAATTTTCCACCGTGAGAGGGCGCAATTATAATTTTCGGCAGATTTTAAAAGTGTGAATCATAATATTTCATCAATTCCTATCTAAACAAAAAAAAATATATATTTATATCTAAAAGCAAAAAATTATCAGCTAAAACTATAAAGGTGTGTTTTTCCATCCCCTCTGGGTCTAAGAGGTAAACTTCATGACCTTCACATTCCACCAGCAAAATTTCAAATTTCTATCATAAATATATCGCTTGCAATATTGGTTTTAAATTTTGGAATTTTCAACTTTTCCATCGTTAGAGGGCGCAATTATAGATTTAGGGAGATTCGGAAAGTGCATATCGTAATATTTTATCAATACCTATCCAACACAAAAAGAATTTTAAATATATTTCTGTAAACAAAAAAGTTCGCTGTCTACAGACGGACAGTTGGGTTGTATTACCTCTGAGCGGCACTTTTTTGCACACCATGGGCTAAATGGCCAGGTCACATGGACCCCGAAGGCTCAGAGAAGTTTGAGGGAGGGGACCCACTGGCACAGCTGTTGGGAGACAGATGGTAGTCTCCCGTCAAGGCCATCCAGCGTGTTCTTTAATGTGCACAAGGTATGGCTCTCCCGCACACGGAGCCACGGCTTAACGTCCCATCCGACGGACGGCGGCCTTTCCAAGTCCATCGGTGTCACCTACTGACCGTGGGCAGGGCGGGGAATTTTGCGGAGATAAATCTCAACGCTGACCCAGCTGGGACTCGAACCTGGGAACTACAGATTACGAGCCTGGCGCGCTACCGACTGAGTTACCCCCGCCCCACAGACGGACAGACAAAGCGAAACTATTACCTCGTCCATAGTAAATACACAAATTTCCTACAGAAATCGCAAAAAAAAAGAGTAGAAAATTCAACAATTATTAAAAACATCTGAAAAAAATTTTCCTGACGCGGCGGTAAGCGATAATTTTTTTTCAGATGTTTTTAATTATTATCTCGGGTTTTTTTTTTATTTGAAAACGAGATAAAAAATACATTATTATTCATATAATTTTCGAAATAGACGATGAACTCCTTCGTTCAAAGAGTAGAGGATGAATAGCAAATAATGTCGTTAACAAAAAATATTTTAATTTAGGAAATTAATTTGTGGGGTCTATTTGTTGAATATGACCTTTCAATAATACACACCATTCAGTGCGTTCTAGTAGTGACGTAGAGTTAGCGCCAACTGGGAAATTACGAGACTGCGCAGTTGATGTTGAGACAGCGTTTCTAAGATTGGTGATGCTTGAGTCTCATTTTACTCCCCTAACGCAGCGTGCTCGTTTCAGTTAAACATGACATCTAAGTTTCATTCTGCTAAGTTAGGGGTGGCTCAGTCGGTAGCGCGCCAAGCCCGTAATCTGTAGTTACCAGGTTGGAGTCCCAGCTGGGTCAGCGTTGAGATTTATCTCCGCAAAAACTCCACGGTCAGTAGGGGACACCGATGGGCTTGGAAAGGCCGCCGTCCGTCGGATGGAACGTTAAGCCGTGGCCCCGTGTGCGGGAGAGACATGTGCACGTTAAAGAACACGCTGGATGGCCTTGACGGGAGGCTACCATCTGTCTCCCAACAGCTGTTCCAGTGGGTCCCCTCCCCCAACCTTCTCTGAGCCTTTGGGGTCCTTGTGGCCTGGCCATTTAGCCCATGGTGTGCAAAAAAGTGCCGCTCAGAGGTAAAACAATCCAATTCTGCTAAGTTTACAGTTCTAGTCCACTGATGCAACTAGTATTTTTTAACCGTCGGTACGTAATCTCTCTTTTCCAAGTTCGATTTCTTTTGTCCTCTAATCCCCTATTCTGTAGACAATGAGAAAGGGGGCACAATGGTCTTCAGTTCCTTGGTTGGTTTTGTTGGGCTTGGAAAGTCCCCGCATTGGATGGGACGTTGAATTGGGTTGGGTTGTTTTACCTCTGAGTGCCACTTTTTTGCACACCATGGCCAGGTCACATGGACCCCGAAGGCTCAGAGAAGGTTGGGGGAGGGGACCCACTGGAACAGCTGTTGGGAGACAGATGATAGCCTCCCGTCAAGGCCATCCAGCGTGTTCTTTAACGTGCACAGGGTATAACTCTTCCGCACACGGGACCACGGCTTAGGATGGGACGTTAAATCGTGACCCTGTGTGGGAGATTGACTAGTTGTTTAGCTGATTAAGTGGGTTTTAGACGCAAGAGTAATTTAAGACAATATAGCACCCATTTGCAGAGCTACATACTGTTTACATTAAAGAACACGACGGCTGGCCTTGACGGAAGAATTCCAGCATGTCTCCAAATAGCAGTGCAATGGGTTTCCTTTCTATATAGGACTTTGCGCTCTTGGATTCTTTGTGACCTGGCCATTTATCCCATTGTGCACAAAAGAGTACCATCAGGAGTGAAATAACTCGATACTTGTATATAACTTTTTTTTATCCAATTGAATACAAATTTGAATCGTAATCGTTAGGACTGATTTGCAAAAATAGCCAAATTATAACTCATTGTATGGCAAGCGCCACAAATTTATTTCGTTATAGAAGCGATATTATCAGAGGTACAATCCTGCCGGAATTTTCGCTAGATATAAAATTTTAATTTTCTACTGCTTATTTTATTATTGGGTTGTTTTACCTCTGAGCGGCACTTTTTTGCACACCATGGGCTAAATGGCCTGGTCACAAGGACCCCGAAGGCTCAGAGAAGGGGACCACTGGAACAGCTGTTGGGAGACATATGGTAGACTCCCATCAAGGCCATCCAGCGTGTTCTTTAACGTGCACCGGGTATGGCTCTCCCGCACACGGGGCCACGGCTTAGCGTCCCATCCGACGGACGGCGTCCTTTCCAAGCCCATCGATGTCCCCTACTGACCGTGGGTAGGGCGGGGAAATTTTGCGGAGATAAATCTCAACGCTGACCCAGCTGGGACTCGAACCTGAGAACTACAGATTATGAGCCTGGCGCGCTACCGACTGAGCCAACCCGCCCCTATGTTATTCTTGACTGACATTAATGATAACAGTGGTCCATTAAAAAAAAAATCAAAGTGGAGAATATCATATTATCCTTTTTCTCCAGTCTGTATGTAACCAGGAAACGCTAAATAAATTCACCAAAAAAGGGTCCAGCCACTTTTAACATTCGCCTCTTCAGGCCTCAATAAAAATCATCAGCATAGTGAGGGACGAAATCTGGTACAGTTGGTAACTCTGCTGGCACGTGATTTGATGTTCCCATGTTCGAGCCCCAACTGTATCAGCACCCCGATTTATCTCATGCTAGCACATTACCCTCCCTGAGGAAGAGAACATTGATGAGTTTCAAAAAGGCCAGGGTTGTTTTACCTCTGAGCGGCACTTTTTTGCACACCATGGGCTAAATGACCATGGTCACATGGACCCCGAAGGCTCAGAGAAGGTTGGGGGAGGGGACCCACTGGAACAGCTATTGGGAGACAGATGGCAGCCTCCCGTCAAGGCCATCCAGCGTGTTCTTTAACGTGCGCAGGGTGTGGCTCTCCCGCACACGGGACCACGGCTTAACGTCCAATCCGACGGACGGCGCCTTTCCAAGCCCACCGGTGTCCCCTACTGACCGTGGGCAGGGCGGGGAAATTTTGCGGAGATAAATCTCAACGCTGACCCAGCTGGGACTCGAACCTGGGAACTACAGATTACGAGCCTGGCGCTCTACCGACTGAGCCACCCCCGCCCCTGATGAAAAAGGTGTATGAACTAATGCTTCTCCCTTCCTCGCCTCGATGCACTACTGGCCCTATGTTTTTCCACAGCTGAAGATTTTCTGCGGCCTTCATGTTCCAACAAAGAGGTCTCCCAAAATTGGTTTCTTCCCTCAAACACAATGGATAAAAATTGTTGCATTCGGAGAGAAAGTTTCAAATTCTGGTGTAAGCAAGTTTAAAGAAAAATAACGACGCTTGTATACCCACTCTTTCTTAGATTCTTTCTCTGCAATGAAAGCAAGAGAATACGATATTTTTATTTTCTCTATCGCCCTAATCCTGCAGCAAAGTGTTCTCAGCTACTTTACACTTATCGAAATATCTCCGAAGTTCGCAGTTGAAGTTTCATGTGATTGCTGTGAATTCTGAAGCCAAACCTACATCATCGTCTGCGATGTGGGATCTTGTTATTGATATCAGTTTTACTTCTTCTCTTACTTATTTTCCGTTCCAGAATAAGTTCTAGGAAATAGTTCCTAGAACCTCTTGTAAAATATCTTGCAAAGCCGCAATATAAATGTAGCATTATTTTCCGTGCAACGCTGTTCTGAATCTTTTCTTCAAGGCAGGAACTTAGTTTTCTGTTACCGGATTGTGTTATGTATGAAAGAAGCTACTCAGTTTATTAGAACGATCGTTTACAAGAACTTGTCATGTCAATAGAGAAATACATTAAAAACTCAATTTGGGTTGTTTGGGTTTCTTTACCTCTGAGCGGCACTTTTTGGCACACCATAAGGCTAAATTTCCAGGTCACAAGGACCCCGAAGGCTCAGAGAAGGTTGGGGGAGGGGACCCAGTGGAACAGCTGTTGGGAGACAGATGGTAGCCTCCCGTCAAGGCCATCCAGCTTGTTCTTTAACGTGCACAGGGTATGGTTCTCTCGCACACGGGGCCACGGCTTAACGTCCCACCCGACGGACAGCGGCCTTTCCAAGCCCATCGGTGTCCCCTACTGACTGTAGGCAGGGCGGGGAATTTTGCGGAGATAAATCTCAACGCTGACCCAACTGGGACTCGAACCTGGGAACTACAGATTACGAGCCTGGCGCGCTACCGACTGAGCCACCCCCGCCACATTAAAAAAAAAAAAAACTCAATGACTCTTTTAATAATCTTTTTGTGAAAAAAAATGGGTGAAGATAAAAGACTAGTTAAATCTATCTTAATCGCGATATCCAATAATGTTCGTTCAGTTTTTAAAATGTTATGAAAGCTAGAAAATAACTGATCTGAAAATTTTATTGCAACAGGTTAAAACAGAAGATATAAATGTTACAAAAAGAAAATACCCCCTCAAGCAGCTGCTTGCCACAAAGATCTGAAGCACAAATATTCATGCCTTACCTGGACTCGAATCCAGGTTCCTTTGGTTATAGCCA
The DNA here is from genome assembly GCA_038380435.1 of Ryuthela nishihirai. Lineage (NCBI taxonomy): Eukaryota > Metazoa > Arthropoda > Arachnida > Araneae > Heptathelidae > Ryuthela > Ryuthela nishihirai. Next base: position 32,626,802 of record JAWZYU010000030.1, read on the forward strand.
AGCGCGCTAAAACATGTTTCTAAAATGTTTTACGTCGGTTGGTGTCAAGGCCAAATTACAGCCAAAGTTAAGCCCAAAGCAACAGATTATTAGTTGATGTTTCAGCCAGCACGCGGTTATAATCCAAACCCCAGGGTGTTGATTGGTGTCAGAGCCAACCTGTTCATATATCCAAAAGCCAAGGATGGATATTGTATGTACTGTATTAGGAAAAGTGGGACGGCGATAGATCATTCTCGCGTGCCAGGCTCCTAATCTGCAGTTTCCAGGTTCAATTCCCAGTTGAGCCAGTGTTGAAATCTATCTCTGCAAAACTCCGTGTCTTGCCCTTGGTCAGTAGGGACACCGACGGGTTTGGAAAGACTACCGTCCATCAAATGGGACTTTTAGCCATGGCCAGGGCCGGCCCTATGGTTGCTGGCGCCCTGGGCAAGCTGAAATTCTGCGCCCTTTTTAAGTATAATTATAAAACTTTTCACAAGGAAAAAACTAAAAATATAGAAATGAGTTTATTACCTGGGTTGTTTTTTAACAAACAATGAACAATAATATTGTTTTTTTTCTCAACCAGTATTTGGACAGTATGAACTACCTAAAACATTTTTTTTTCTAGCTTTTAGATCAGCAAATCTTTTCATGGCACTTTCTATATTTATATTCTTTGCAAAAAATATCATTTTCTATAGACAAAATTGCCACAGAATTCATTCTGACTTGAGACATGGATGACCGTAAGTATTTTTTTTTTATAAGCTTCAGTTTACTAAAGATTCTCTCTCCAGCGGCCACAGTAATAGGTATTGCAAGCATTATTCTTAATGCAACCCACAGATTTGGCATGGCATCCTGTAACTTATTAGTGTTTATGAACCTAGCGGCTTCTATTGGAAGCTTTACATCTTCAGGAAATAATTCTTTGGCTATATCTAGTTCAGTCAAGAGATCACATCCATTTATACCACTATTTTCTTGGCATCTTAACTTATTCTCCAAACCTTGACATGCTACTTTGAGTTTATTTTTATCTCGCAGATCTTTTATGTCATTTAAAAATCCCCATGTGCTATTGAAACTTTGTAACTGTTCAAATCTCTCTGATAAAGAATTAATAGCTCTGTCCAGTATCACATTGAACACATGATTTTTAAATCTTTTTTCTGGGTCATCTGCATTTGTAACCTCGTCAGTGCACTCATATTCAAACAGCCTCCTTCTTCTGCTTATTCTTGTACTTCTAAAAATGGGCTCTACATGTATTTCTGTAGCTAATTCTTTTGCTGACTCTAGTGCCTTTTCATATCCATTTGCACGATAATAAATTAAGTAATCAGTGACACTATTCATTAGTGAAACTGCAGTAGATAGTTCCACAGAGGTGTTCTGCATAGTTTTGCTGACAACATTTACCCTGCCTAAGACATCATAAATAAAAAAATTATAAATACCCCCTCAAGCAGCTGCTTGCCACAGAGGTCTGACAGTTTATATGCCATAGTAGAAGGTCTGAGAGGATGGCAGGACCTCAGCAGAAAAACGACACAAACAGCCATGCTTTACCCGGGGCTTGAACCCAGATCCCTTAGATTAGTAGCCAAGCGCGCTAACCACTCGGTCATGGGACACCAGACATTTATCATCACTGAGAAAACCGTAATCTTCTATTTGTGTTACAAGAGTCTCTGCTTTATGCCGCACTACAGGATCAGACGAAGGCATTTCTGAAAGTTCATAAAGAGCTTCTCGAATTCCCGTGATTTCATATTTAATGGCTTTGACACATTCTATTCTGCACTCCCATCTAGTCTCGCATAAAGGTTTTGCAGTGAGGCAGTTAACATGTTTTTTCAGTGCATGCCATCGCCCAGGAGAGGCAGAAAAGAAAATATATATGCGCTGGACAGTACCAAAAAAAAGAAGTGGATTCCAGGCAGCTTGTTGCACTGTCACCAACCACTAAGTTTAGGCTATGACATCCACATGGCATATAAAAAGCCCGTGGATTTTCTTTCATGATCCGTGCCTGAACCCCTTTATTTTTTCCTTTCATATTTGAACCATTATCGTAGACCTGGTCTCTGCATATGTAAGTCTAGGTTGCTCTCTCTCAGAAAATCAAGTATACTTTCATATACCTAATCCTTGACCTGTAGTTTCTATAACAGGTGCGAATAACAGGTCTATAACAGGTGCTAAGAACAGGTGCGTAGTTTAATAACAGGTTCCTGAATGCGATCTATAGCTAACAAAATGTTCAATATCTTCTAAATCTAAAAATCGTATTGTAAATGAAGGCTGCTCCACATGACTTATATCTGGTGTACAGTCTAAAATAAGACTAAAATATTTGGCTGATTTAGCTCGGCTAAATATATTTTCCTGAACAGAATTTCCCAACAAATTGATTATTTCGTTCTGAATATTTTTTCCACAATAGTGAACGTGAGTTTCTTGAGACACAACCCGACGTAAATGTTCACTCATTGTTAAATCAAATTTTCCAAGTAGCTCAACAAGACCTAAAAAATTCCCAATAATGTGTCTGAAGTTTCTCTGAAAGCCAAATTGCGTTCAGCTAAATTATGAGTGATGCTCATTAAACGTTCTAAAACTTTGTACCAATGCTCTCGTTCTTTTTTCCACTTGTGACTGAAGCTCCTTATTAATAGTTTTATTAGTCTGCAATCGCAGTGATGTTTCAAACCATTTCTTTAGACATTCCAGGTGATGTACTGAATTTTCATGTGACTGTAAGTATTCATGAACATGCTTCCAGTCATTAATTCCAGATTTTCCTAACATTGACTTACTGGAGAAGCCAAAAATTTTGAAACAAAAGCAATAAATTTTATTGCTGCTGTGTGAATAAATAAGCCACCTTCTAAGAAAATTCTCACCATTGTTTATTTTCCTATACATCATTGTCACATAGAAACTACGTTTATTTGCATCTTTTGGAAAACTGTACTGTTTATTAATAGGATGTGGCCCATTCATAATGACGTGATCACTTTCAGCTATTGATAATTCATCTGGCCATCGTGCTGGATCATTGTAGTTGACATCTATTTTGGTTGAGTTTTCAAATTTACTTTCAACATTCCCAGTATTCCCTGTTGTGAGTGTGACATTATTGCCTAAGACTAAGTCTTCAACCGCATTACAGTTGTGATCCTGATCTTTTAATTCATGCATGCAGTTGTTCTTTTCTTCACAAAGTACAGTATCTTCAGTGGGTTTGACTTCACAATCATTAGATGACAAATCTGAACAGATAAATGTAGCTGAAGAAGTTGAGCCTGCATTTTTTTTCCACTGTTTGACTTAGAACTGAAAAAGCTTGATACCTTTGGGTGTTTCTTGACTGCTTCTTCTTGAAGACGTCTTTTTCTGTTTTCATAGCCGGATAACTTTTTTGGAGGCATTTCCTAATTTTAGGAGTAGGAAAAAATAAAATAAATCGAAAATGTCTAAAGAAAACAAATAAAAACACTACGGTATATCATTATAAATGGCAGAAAACAGAAAACACAAGAACAATCTCAGAAACAAAAGAAAAATTGACAGCTGTCACTTTGACGTCTGAGAAGATACTGAACAGATAATTTGTTGCCTTTCTAGGGGATAAACGTATCGTTCCCATGGCCGAAATTCACTGCAAAGGAAAGATTGCGGCCTTAAATGGTCTAGAGATACGAAAATTTCTGATTTAGATTATGCTGACGATTTGTGATCAGACTGATGATGAGTCCGTCCCATGGCCGAGAGGTTAGCACGCTTGGCTACTGATCTCAGGGACCTGGGTTCGAGCCCCTAGTTAAGGCATGGTTGTTTGTGTCGTTTTTCTGCTGAGGTCCTGCCATCCTCTCAGACCTTCTACTGTGGCATATAAACTGAGAGGCTCCTGTCAGACCTCTGTGGCAAGCAGCTGCTTGAGGGGGTATTTATTATTATTTATTTACAGTAACGCCAATATCAAAAATAAACTCCGCGTGAACTTACACTAGAGATTTGGCAACCGAGCACCTTTGCGTGTGTTAAAAGTGACAAACACTCTCTCTATATATATATACATGAACCTGCTGTTTTTCCATCTTAAAAACGTCAGATTGAAAAAAATATTTTATTTATTATTTTCACTTTTTCTTTTTTGGAAGATCCTTGATGGCGCCCCTAAGCACATGGCGCGCCCGGGCAACTGCCCGAGTTGCCGGTACCTTGAGCCGGCACTGGCCATGGCCCCATATGCGGGAGAGCCATACTCTCTGCACGTTAAAGAACATGGTGGATGGCCTTGAAGGGATGCTTCCATCTGTCTCCCAACAGTTGCCCATTGGGTCCCCTCCCTCAATCTTCTCTGAACCTTCGGGGTCCTTGTGACCTGACCATTTACCCCATTGGGTGCAAAAAAGTGCCACTCAGAGGTAAAACAACCCAACCCATTAGGAAAAATATCAGAAACGTCAGGAATGGCTCAGTTTCTAGTCCACCTGCATCTTAATCTGCAGTTCCCAGGTTCAAGTCCCAACAGTGCTTGCGTTGAGATTTATCTTTGTTAAACCCTCACTCTGGCTTCTGTGCGTGGGGCGGGGGTGGCTCAGTCGGGAGCGCGCCAGGCTCGTAATCTGTAGTTCCCAGGTTCGAGTCCCAGCTGGGTCAGCGTTGAGATTTATCTCCGCAAAATTCCCCGCCCTGCCCACGGTCAGTAGGGGACACCGATGGGCTTAGAAAGGCCGCCGTCCGTCGGATGGGACGTTAAGCCGTGTCCCCGTGTGCGGGAGAGCCATACCCTGTGCACGTTAAAGAACACGCTGGATGGCCTTGACGGGAGGCTACCATCTGTCTCCCAACAGCTGTTCCAGTGGGTCCCCTCCCCCAACCTTCTCTGAGCCTTCGGGGTCCATGTGACCTAGCCATTTAGCCCATGGTGTGCAAAAAAAGTGCCGCTCAGAGGTAAAACAACCCAACCCTGGCTTCTCTGAGCAAGGAGATACCGATGGACTGGAAAAGGACACAATCCATTGAATGCGATCTATAGCCACAGCCCCATGTGCAGAGGAAAGTGTAGATGTTAAGGCCGTAGACTCCTCTGCAAGTTAAAGAAGAGACTGGATGCCTTTGATAGAATCTTACATTTTTCTCCAAAACGCTGTCCAGTGGATACTCTTCCTCACCCAGCTCTGAATCTTTGGATTTCTTGTGCCCTGGACATTTAGCCCATTATATTCATAATAATAAAAGTGACAGAGGTGAACAATCCAAGTTTGATATTATGTTGATCGAAAGACAAATATGGATCTCTTTCGTATTTAAAACAAGCATTTTATTGAAGAATGATAGAGAAGATAACGATCTAAATTAGATCTATCAAGATTTTGAATTATTTAACAAATACCTCACACATCCTGAAAAGGAATCTTAAAATTGGCGTAAAATAATATGATCATCGCGCATAATCTATTAGAAATACACTTATGTCAGGAAACGATTTGATACAACAGCAATTATTTCTTTTAACTGACTTTTGAGATAAGTCCTTGTGATGAAAAAATACTGCCATTGAACATTGTATATTAATATTATATTGATATAACGTGGTAAACAAGAAGCCAACTTGTAACGATGACACTATGAACGAAACATAATTAGAAAAGATGAAGCCTCAAGGAAAAAAAGCCAGCCAGAAAGAGTGCCTCTGTAATCATTGACCAAACAGGATGAAATGTTATCATAAACAAAAAGCTTTCTTTAACTGATGGCTCCGAAAACAAAAGACATTTAAAAAATGCGATAACACGAACAGAAGCCAACGAAGAATGCTGGTACAATAAACAAACACCAAGTTAGAAAATAGCGCAGTAAACAAACACCAAATAAGAGGGATAGCACAGTAAACAAACACCAAATAAGAGGGATAGCACAGTAAATAAACAACAAACGACAGTACACAGACACCAAGTAAGAACATAGCACAGTAAACAAAACACCAAACGACAGCACAGTAAATAAACAAGTAAGAGTATAGCATAGTAAAAAAAAAAACGATACCACAGTAAACAAACACCAAACGACAGCATAGTAAACATCAAACAAATAAGCAACGACGAAAACAAAAACGGAAGAACACAGTAAACAAATGTCAAATAACGACGCTAAGTTACTAAACAAACACCAAATAAGAACGATAGCACGGTAAACAAATATCCAATAAAGTAGATAGCGCAGTAAACAAACGCCAAATGAAAACAATAGCACATAGACGAACACCAATTAGGAGATGTGCGCAGTAAACAAAAATGAACCAGAAATAATGGTACCATAAATAAAGGATAACTAGTAGAGTTGGCACCATAGAAAAAATGGGACGCTGTAAACAAAAACTAGCAAGAAAAGGTTCCACAGTAAGCAAAGTTCGGCTAAAAATAATGCAAACAAATGTCAACTTGAAGAGATGGCACCATAGACAACTAAGTAAACTAAGAATGATGGCACAAATAAAAATAAAAACCCCCTCAAGCAGCTGCTTGCCACAGAGGTCTGACAGGAGCCTGTCAGTTTATATACCATAGTAGAAGATCTGAGAGGATGGCAGGACCTCAGCAGAAAAACGATACATACATCCATGCCTTACCCGGGGCTCGAACCCAGGTCCCTTAGATCAGTAGCCAAGCGCGCTAACCACTCGGCCATGGGACGGCACAGCAAGGAAAAAAACTAACTGAATGATGATACCGTAAAAAAATGGCCAACTACAGGAGATGACCCCATAAAGAAATACCCGCCAGAAACCGTAAACAAAGGTGAAAATAGAAAGAGTGTTACCGCAAACGAAAAAGCCATTCAAAGTAATTCAAACAAAAGGCGACACTAGAAGAGGTGCTAAAAACACCAATACATAAAACTCTAGAAAGGTAACGAATCGCTGCAATGATTCCAAGATAACAAGGCAACAAATTGCAGGCACCTAATGCGTCCTTAAAGAGCTCAGGGAGGCTGTGAAACGAGGGAATTGTAAAACCGGCTTCAAGACGCTTTTTCTCTCCGGAGAGAAAGAGAATCTGGCCGTCTTTGTTGCAAGCAACTGCTGCTCGTGTTTGAGCGGTGGTTTATTGAGCTGAACGAGAGAATGAGATAAAAAAAACAGATCCCTTCTGTAATCGGTTCGTAACGCTCTTATGGGACACACTCTTTGTCACGTGACAGAAGAGCTTTTATTCTTGACTTCTTTCTCTTCTCATAGTGATTTGAGTAATGAGATCGAGAGTGCTTTTTGAGTGTGGGCAGGTAAAAAATTTAATGAAAGACGATCGACAATAAATAGAGGAATAAGTATCAGCACTGAAAACATGATGAAAATGATTAATGAGAGATTTAAATAATTGTGAAAAATGTCGATTCTGTCCCGCTAAAATTCTTTAGAAGCAGATTGTGGCCAGCTACAATCCTTTAGAAGTCTATTCTAGTCCGCTTCAATCCTTCAGAAGTCTATTCTGACCCCGCTACAATCATTTACAAGTCGATTCTGCGCCATTTCAATCTTTTGGAAGTCGAATCTGGCCCCCTTGAATCCTTTAGAAGCCGATTCTGTCCCGCAACCACATTTGAGTTGTAAACCCTTGTTCTAAGCGCTGATACTTGTATGCCAATCTTAGAAACTACGAAATTCCAGATCCCACCAGTACACAGACATCAGAGGTCAAATTTCTATCTTCATCGTGCTACGAACCTGAAAATTGGTGGTGAGGCTATTTACTTTTCCACATCTTAGAAACGTTACGAAACTTTTAATCCGACGAGTATCTCGAGGTGAGGTCGAATTTTACCTAACTCTGCCAGAGAGAAGAAAATTGGTTCTTAGATGATAGTTCGAGTGGTAGATCTTAGGAGCATTAAGAAATTTCAGAACCGGTGTCGCCCTCAATGTCAATTAGGGATCAGGATGATGTGGTTAGATCAAGAGGTGTCGGAAACGGAGATTGATTTCAGTAATGATCAGATTGATTCAATTTGCGACAACAGAGTATTGCATATTGTGGGAGGAAAAACAAATGTACACCTTTGTGATGACTAAAGAGGGTTTTACCAGAATGTTCTTTAGAATTTCTTTTCCTTTCAGCATGGTGAGTACAGAGAGTTTACAGAAGAGGTCTCGCGTCCATCAAAGTCATTTTATGAGGCCCACGAGCATTACGTTCTACCCTAATCATGGTAGCGAACTTTGTCTTACTAATCTTACTCGAGAGTAATGATCTCACGCGAGTATGAAAAATAGGGTAGCATTCAGCCAAAAATGAAGTAAATGCAATTAAATTCAAATATATGTTTTGTTATTAAAGGTATGTAACATTTAAATGCTAAAACAAAAATATAAGTAATTATGCTTTGCTCATTATTGCTTATAATAAAATGAGGTCCACCATATATTGAGTTGGGTTGTTTTACCTCTGAGCGGCACTTTTTTGCACACCATGGGCTAAATGCCACAAAGACCCCGAAGGTTCAGAGAAGGTTGGGGGAGGAGACCCACTGGAACAGCTGTTGGGAGACAGATGGTAGCCTCCCGTCAAGCCATCCAGCGTGTTCTTTAACGTGCACAGGGTATGGCTCTCCCGCACACGGGACCAAGGCTTAACGTCCCATCCGACGGACGGCGGCCTTTCCAAACCCATCGGTGTCCCCTACTGACCGTAGGCAGGGCGGGGAATTTTGCGGAGATAAATCTCAACGCTGACCCAGCTGGGACTCGAACCTGGGAACTACAGATTACGAGCCTGGCGCGCTACCGACTGAGCCACCCCCGCCCCCCATATTTTGAGAATTAACTGATTTGGCCCCAAAATGATTTGACTTTAAACGAAATCTCCATATGAAGGATCTTTTCGAACCTCATACTGCACCCCAGACGAGTGCGAGCCACAAAGATCTATGAATTCGACACACATCTAAGTGATAAGAGATCTATGAGTTCTATGCCTTAGAACAGTGATATTCAACCCTTCTTTTTTTTTGGAAGGCGGAACACTTTGAAAATCGATTTAAAAAAATTTAGTAGAACACTTTGCAGTGTGACAAAATTTTGGTGGAACATTTTGTAATACGATAAAAATTTGATGGATCCTTTTGTAATGGGACAAAATTTTGGTGGGACATCTTGTAATGTGATAAAACTTTGACGGAACATTTTGTAATGTGACAATTTATGGCGGAACATTTTGTAATATGACAAACTTTTGATGGGACACTTTGTACTGTGATAAAAATTTTGCGGAACACTGTAATGTGATGAAAATTTAGCGGAACTCTCGCAAACAAATGCACATGTCTTTGCATGTAAGCATTATTTTCTGCATTCAATAGAAATAAAAGTATAATTTTATACAAAACTAGATTTAACGAAATAAATATTTGCATTGTAAAAAAAATAAAAAAAATACCCCCTCAAGCAGCTGCTTGCCACAGAGATCTGATAGGCCTATCAGTTTATATGCCATAGTAGAAGGTCTGTGAGGATGGCAGGACCTCAGCAGAAAAGCAACGCAAACATCCATGTTTAACCCGGGGCTCGAACCCAGGTCCCTTAGATCAGTAGCCAAGCGCGCTAACAGCCTTGCAACAAAATGCTTAAATTCGTAAAATTTTATAAGGTAAAAAATTTAGTGCAAAATGGTTGATTACGATAACATATTTCTTTTGCATGGGTTTAATTTTTGATAAGCTTGGCGAGTACAGAAGGGTTACCATCCGACAAGAAATCGTCCTTTTTTTCGAACAATGTTTATTAGAATGTCTAAATTAATAGAAAAATATAAATTCGATGGGACATTTCACGGAACACTTAAAACCATGCTCGCAGAACACCGTTGAAAAACACTGCCTTTAGGGTTGGGTTGTTTCACCTCTGAGCGGCACTTTTTTGCACACCGTGGGCTAAATTGCCAGGTCACAAGGACCCCGAAGGCTCAGAGAAGGTTGGGGGAGGGGACCCACTGGAACAGCTGTTGGGAGACAGATGGTAGCTTCCCGTCAAGGCCATACAGCGTGTTCTTTTACGTGCACAGGGTATGGCTCTCCCACACACGGGGCCACGGCTTAACGTCCCATCCGACGGACGGCGGCCTTTCCAAGCCCATCGGTGTCCTCTACTGACCGTGGGCAGGGCGGGGAATTTTGCGGAGATAAATCTCAACGCTGACCCAGCTGGGACTCGAACCTGGGAACTACAGATTACGAGCCTGGCGCGCTACCGACTGAGCCACCCCCGCCCCTACTGCCTTTAGAAAATGGAACGAGCAGTAATAGATCTTGATTATTTATTTTTTTCCTTTTCAAGCCCAGCGTTAAAAAGAGTTTTAACCTGACTCTTAAGCCTTATTAGGACACTAGAGCTCCGTCGTTTTAACAACTAACCAAAAGTTCTTTTTAATCCCGACCTACTATAGAACATAAAGGAGCTAGCAATATCTGAGATTATTGTGCCTGATAAGCTAGTCATCAAATGACTGCTTTGTGCTGCTGGAGATGTAGCAGTGTCAGTGGTCGATAACGCGCCTAACAAGATGCTTCTACTACAAGACGCGTTATCTGGACATGCCAAACATTCGATTCTCTTTAATTAAGATGCCGACAAATGTACGAATCGGGGTTCGTTACGTTGTACGTGCTTAGTAAAACTTTCTTTCTCTACCGTATTCATTTCTTCGTTTAACGAAAACTACAGAAATGTTTCATCATCTGGTGGAGGGCAGCCAAGTGATGAAACCATTTATGCTTCACGTACACCCTGGGATTCCCCGCCCTGCCCACGGTCAGTAGGGGACACCTATGGGCTTGGAAAGGCCGCCGTCCGTCGGATGGGACTTTAAGCCGTGGCGCCGTGTGCGGGAGAGTCATACCCTGTGCACGTTAAAGAACAGGCTGGATGGCCTTGACGGGAGACCACCATCTGTCTCCCAACAGCTGTTCCAGTGGGTCCCCTCCTCCAACCTTCTCTGAGCCTTCGGGGTCCATGTGACCTGGCCATTTAGCCCATGGTGTGCAAAAAAGTGCCGCTCAGAGGTAAAACAACCCAACCTGGAGCAAAAAAAAAAATTAGCAGCATGACAAGAAAAAGAAAAGTGCCTTAAGAAACCCTCCCTCCCCCCTTCAAAAAAAATTTTCTAGTCATAGGAGAAGCAAGGAGCTCCGGGAAATATTTCTTATCCAGCGCCACGCGAATGCTTAGGGTGGCACTGCTTGTACCAAATTTTTTAGCTCTAACTTTAATTAAGCATTATTTTCTAAACGTCCCTTCGGAAATCGAAATTATTTTTGCTGCAGAAATGAAAAGTAGATGGCGATAGCGCCTCCATTACGAGTTTGACAAACCAAACACCCCCACAGATTTCTAAAACGATCCTTTGGGAACCACTGGTGTAAAACTAGCCATTCATGAAAAAATTTTGAAATTAGGTGATAGAGTGTTATGGGTTAAGGGACTTTAGCGATTTGTTCTCTAGAGGGTGGGAAAAAACGACTTTTCACGTTTCGAGAGATAAAAGGAATTGTTTTGTGTGCATTGAATAAGTACTAATCAAACATCAAAAATAATCCTTCAATCATCTGCTTGCCACAGAGGTTTTGCAGGAGATTGTCGGTGCAATACGTCATGGATCAGCTATCTGATATGAAGAGGAGACTTCAACAGAAAGACAACTGATGAGAGACGAACAAAGTTCTTTTGATCAAGATCTCTCTAACCACTCAGCCGTTTCTGAATAAGCTTCTTACTTTAATTTCCACCATTATAAGGGTTGGGTTGGGTTCTTTACCTCTGAGCGGCACTTTTTTGCACACCATGGGCTAAATGGCCAGGTCACATGGACCCCGAAGGCTCAGAGAAAGTTGGGGGAGGGACCCACTGGAACAGCTGTTGGGGGACAGATCGTAGCCTCCCGTCAAGGCGATCTAGCATGTTCTTTAACGTGCACAGGGTATGGCTCTCCGCTCACGGGACGCGGCTTAATGTCCCATCCGACGGACGGCGGCCATTCCAAGCCCATCGGTGTCTCCTTCTGACCGTTGGCAGGGCGGGGAGTTTTGCGGAGATAAGTCTCAACGCTGACCCAGCTGGGACTCAAACATGGGAACTTCAGATTACGAGCCTGGCGCGCTACCAACTGAGCCACCCCCGCCCCTAAAAAGGTTGGGGGAGGGGATCCACTTGAACAGCTGTTGGGATACAGATGGTAGCTTCCCGACAAGCCTTCCAGCGTGTTCTTTAACGTGCACAGGGTATGGCTCTCCCGCACACGGGGCCACGGCTTAACGTCCCATCCGACGGACAGCGGTGTTTCCAAGCCCATCGGTGTCCCCTACTGACCGTGGGCATGGCGGAGAGTTTTGCGGAGATAAATCTCAACACTGACCCAGCTGGGTCTCGAACACCATTTTAAGACCTAAAGTCTAAAAATAACATGTTTCATTGTTTTTGGAAATGACCATTCCGTTGTCTTTCTAATTCTACTTCACAATACTCTTCCATCTTACACAGAGACAGGTTGTGCAATACAATGATGCGGTCTGGCACATTGCAAACTCCTACTCTGTTTCAAGTTATAAAAGCACAATGATACACTCTGTCAAGTTACACAGTACTCTTTGTCAAGTTTTAAAACATAATTATATGTTCTCTCAAGTTGCAAAATAAAATCATACAATTCTGCCACGTTATAAAGTACAATGTTACACTCTGCTATTTCAAGAATGTGGAAATATCCAATTACTCTTCAGGACTGGCCAGAATTTTTCACCAATTTTCCTAAATGAAGAGCCCTTTTCGTATGGGTTATAAACTGTTGATTTCGTATTAACATTACATATTAATGGTATGCGGCAAAATTTGAATAAACTCATTTACATGTACAAATATTTATAAAACATTTCTACGTCACAAACGAATATCTCTCTTTGCGAGATTAAATGGACAGTGCCTAATGCTACACAATGATACACTCTGAAAAGTTGTGTGGGGGCGGGGGGTGGCTCAGTCGGTAGCGCGCCAGGCTCGTAATCTGATAATGAGGTTCGAGTCCCAGCTGGGTCAGCGTTGAGATTTATCTTCGCAAAATTCCCCGCCTTGCCCACGGTCAGTAGGGGACACCGACGGGCTTGGAAAGGCCGCCGTCCATCGGATGGGACGTTAAGCCGTGGTCCCGTGTGCGGGAGAGCCATACCCTGTGCACGTTAAAGAACACGCTGGAAGACCTTGACGGGAGGCTACCATCTGTCTCCAACAGTTGTTCCAGTGGGTCCCCTCCCCCAACCTTCTCTGATCCTTTGGGGTCCATGTGACCTGGCCATTTAGCCCATGGTGTGCAAAAAAGTGCCGCTCAGAGGTAAAACAACCCAACCCAACTGAAAAGTTGTGAAATGAATTTAAAAACAAGGCATGAAATTCCTGAAAAGGGTTGACTTCCATTGTTTGCTTCACATGGCTCACTCCAAGATGTGGTCTTACACTACATTAAAACAGGATGCAAAATATGAGTTTCTAGAATGCCTTATTTGCTGATAAAGAAGCTGAAAACTATATTTAACTACAGCAAAGCAATATAATAAATAGATTAATATTCCCTCAAGCAGCTGCTTGCTACAGAAGTCTGACAGTTTAATACGCCAGAGTAGATAGGTCTGTGAAGATGGTGGGATCTCAGCAGAAAGACAACACAAACATTCATGCCTTACCCGGGGTTCGAACCTAGGTCCTTCTTGTTAGTAGCCAAGCACACTAACCACTCGGCCACTGGTACATCTCTATAAAAACCCAAGTGTGTATAAATTTTTCAAAGACACTTATATATATAAAAAACATTTACAGTTTTTGAAGCACTAATTATGCACTCAGCGTCTACTTATTAGGTAGGAGTTCCATGTTATGTCATTTATCACAGAATCCAGTAACTTCCTATATAAGCTTTTTATTAAAAGTACTTCATTACATATTAATGATTAGAGATCTCAATAAAATCTATTTCATTCTCGATTCTCAACAATATTCGTTCTTTATTTAGAGTTTTACGGAAATTGGATTTTTAGCGTTAATGTGCACTAAAATCCTCAAAATAAAAAGTACACTAACATAACTACACAAGTTTTCTTTATTTGATTCTGTATTTTATGGAAAAAATTGAACAAAATCTACTTCATTCGGAGTAAAGTGGAAACATTGAGTTCCGGGATTTCCCCTCAATTTTATCTTCAATACATACGTTAGTCTTGGTCTCTCATTTCTTGTTTAAAGTTAGAGGTGTTTGCTGTTTAATAAAAAAAATCGAAAAAAAAAATTTTTTTTTTTAAAGTTTTGTGTGCGTAATATAAATTTATTAAATTTTGCTGATGGGAAATTTCAAATTTTTCATCATCCAATTTATTAATTACAATTGAAATATTTTTCGTAAGCTTTACCACGATGTTGGATAATTCAACTATACAAAAGCAGAAAAGGAAAGCTATCTCTTTGGATGCTAAGATCCAAATTCTAGATCATCCTGCAACTGGAGAAGGTTCAACATCCATAGGTAAATATTTTGGTTTGAACGAAGCTACCGTAAGAACCATCAAGAAAAATGAAGATGCTATTAGAAAATCTGTGCTTTCTGGAACAAAGTTGAGCGCTAAGTCGTCATCGTACACGAGAGATATTGTAAAAGTGAAGATGGAAAAGGCCCTAGTAATGTGGACAGAAGATAACTCGCAAAAAGGAATACCTCTAGACGGAAATACTATCAAACAGATGGCATTACGAATACATAAGCAGATACAAGAAATGAAATCAACCACATCAGCTCAGTTAAACAAAAATTATGAATTTTCTGCAAGTACAGGTTGGCTTGCAGGATTTCTTCAAAGACACGCGTTTCATAATATAAAGATAAACGGTGAAGTTGTATCTGCAAATGAACCGGCTGCTAAAGAATTTTGTCCAAAATTGGCCCTAATCATTGAAGATGGTGGATACACTCTTGATCAAGTTTGAAATGCAGATGAAACTGGTCTTCTTTGGGAAAAAAATGCCGAGTAGAGCCTACGTAGCAAAATCACAAAAAACTGTTGGTGGCTTTAAAGCAGTTAAGGATCGTATGACTTTTCTATTTTGCAGTAACGCTTCAGGAGATCGTACGTTAAAACCGCTGCTCATCAACCGATCCCTAAGACCACGTCAATGAAAGGTGTAGATTTGAATAAATTGCCTGTGTATTGGATGGCAAACAAAAAAGCCTGGGGTATAAAAGAAATTTTTAATGAATGGTTCCATAAATGTTTTGTTCCAGAATTTAAACGTATTTGAAGGAAAAAAATCTCGAATTTAAAGTTCTGTTGATTATACACAATGCGCCTGGCCATCCTTTTTGGAACACCCAAATGTGCAATTTTGTTTTCTGCCGCCTAATACGACATCCTTAATACGACCACTAGACCAGGGTATTATTACCACATTTAAAACTTACCACATAAGACGAACATTCCATTACATTTTGGATAAACTAGATAAGGATAAAACACTAACAGTTATTGAGGTGTAGAAGAAATTTTCTTCTACACCTCAATAATTGATTTTAGATTTTTATTCTGTATTAGATTGTATCAGACACGCTGGATTGACGTTATCAGAATTAAAACCATCAGCTTTAAACGCATGCTGGAAAGCTATTTGG
Organism: Ryuthela nishihirai; assembly: GCA_038380435.1. Classification (NCBI taxonomy): domain Eukaryota; kingdom Metazoa; phylum Arthropoda; class Arachnida; order Araneae; family Heptathelidae; genus Ryuthela; species Ryuthela nishihirai. Next base: position 32,642,491 of record JAWZYU010000030.1, read on the forward strand.
CCAGAATGTGTAAAAAGCAAATATCCTGTACCTCCAAATGCAACTGAATATCCTAATATCATCACTTTAGCACATGCAGTTGGTGGAGAAGGATTCGATGATTTGTCGTTTGCAGATATTGATGAATTGCTGGTTGACAAAGCTCTTAGCGAAGATGAAATAATAGAAGTTGTCCTTGAGACTCCTGATAAAAAAGAAAAAAGTTTTGGGATGAAGAGGTTCCACTCACTGCAGGTTTAACCCTTTCACGACTAAGGGAAACATTTTTCCCCATTTTAAAATTGGTGATTGTCGTATTTAATTATAACCTTATCTTTATTTTTTATACAGAATGTCAAAATAGAACGTATGCCGAACGCAATTACGTAAACGGGAACGTTCAGTCCATGTCCATCTTTGCAATAATGTTGCATCTGTGCAATGTCCATCTTTGCTTCACAACCAAAAGAAATTGCTTCGCAGAATATCATAATTAGCACATCATTTTGTATAGTAATTTTATTTCATAATTTTGTATTATTTTAGTTAACATTTTGTTCTAATAAACCAATAAATAAAAGACATTGCATAATAAGCCTAACTTTAATTTGTGTTACCTTTATAGTCCATTGGGAAAAATATTTCCCATAAAATTCCAAAAAAACTACACATTGTTATGTACTTTTCTTATGATTTTTATTTATTTTACGTCTAAACAAACTAAAATAAACAGTTACATACTAATATTTACTCTTAGAAACCTTATGGTCCTGAAAGTGTTAATTAAAGAAGGGCTTCAAATGGTTAGTAAATTAGAAAGTCATTTTGTTACACCTGATCCCGTTATCGAAGGAGCTGAGCAGTTTAAACGTGAAATGAAGTCATGTGTCAAGGATTATACAAAGATCTAGTCAAAGCAGGATCTCAACGATTGATTACAGAGTTGGTTGTCAAAAGTAATCAAACTTCAGAATCACTGGAAACAAGTGATAATTTGGTTCCCCATGCCACAGAGAGCATTTCACCATTGGAGTATGAACACGACGGCCAAAATGTTTCAAGCGATGAAAGTGATTTAATTCCAGTCTTACCCAAACGAATGCGTCTATTGTCAGAAAGTGACAACGAATAAAATCTAGTTCATAAGCATATGTAAGTCATATTTTTTGCATTCTTGAATAATTAGTGACATATTATTTTCTTTATGAACGATAATTTACTTTATATATGTACATATAATTATCTTTATAAGTTTATAAAATAAAAAATCTGTTTAAGTGAATAAAAATCAAATACAGATTTAATTAAAGATTTTGATATGATTTGTTTGAAAACAACTTATTATTTGTATTGGGTTTTCACGTCTGGAACCAATCTTCTATTTTTTCATATGCATTGTATTTTTTTTTTACACTTTTTTTGCACGGTTTTTTCGGGAACCTATCTACCGTGTAAAAACAGAATTGGGTGTATATTCTTTATTATATTTCATTTTAGAATATTGAAATATATCTTATATTGGCAATATGTTCTGAAAATGTAGAGTAATTATCAATAAATCGGAATATGTTCTAATTCAATCGTTTAATCATCGTCTATTTGTTTTTCCCAGATACTTGGTTTTCAATGTCTCTACTTCACATACAAGCTGACAACAGATTGGAACCGATACTTTTCTTAACCATATCTCCCCTTACTGTCCTCTTCCTCCATTTACATGGTACTGCCTTCTCTGACCTTGTTCTTTAACGGAAGTGAACTGCAGAGGTGAAACTGCTGAGCACTACCTGCAGAGCCTCTGGGTGACATTCACGACCCACATATTTCTCCGTCTCCTATGGAAACCGGGGTGTCAACAAGTGGGTTGAGTAGGGCATTAGGTTTTACGTGAACGTGGTCGCCGTGCCACGGACGAATACATTTTCATAAATAAAAATAAATACCCCCTCAACAAGCTGTTTGCCACAGAGGTCAGACACGAGCCTAACGTCTTTAAAAAAAAAAACAGGCGTGTCCGAAATTTCATTTTCACTCAGTATTGTTAGCCGCCTTTTTTTTCCTTTTTTTCTTTCTGCAGCTGTGAGTCAAAGCTCTCGCAATTTATCACAAAAAAAAGCTTTTTTGGATTTAATAGTTTTAGAAAGCAATGTGATCCTGTGGAGTTTCCTAGGTGGCAGTTGAGGATACTATGAGATTTGAATGACTACTGGAGGTACTACGAGAGTAAAGTCACATTGGAAATGCTGTTATGCGCTGATTTTACATCAGGCATAATGATTCATTTTTATTTTTAAATTAATTTGTTACTGGATTGAGATTTTTGTTTTTCTCCAACACAAAGGGAACAGACTAACAGGGTGGACACGTCAGGAGTGGGCGGAAGTTGCAGCTGCACCGAGGGACACACACACGGAACACCCAGCGCCAGATCTAATGACATTCGATATCACACGGCACAGCGCCCCGTGGGTGGATGGCAGGCGGAATCACATTTTCTTCTCTTGCAGTGAAGGTCCGGCTGGGGTAGTCTGGGGGTGCGAAGGTCTGCCGACAGCTTTAGTGCCGATTTCACACGAGAAGCTGTGTTCGCCCCCATAACAAATGCAGATGCAGAGCTGGACAACCTTGTCCAGTGTTGTAGTAACGAACGAGGGATCCCGTTTTTTTCCAGGCGGCGATCTCAACCTCACAGACCCCCTGGGGAGAATTTATCACTCGTAAGTTCCTCCGCAGATGCTGTGGATGGTTTGCACATACCATTTTCGTGGGAAATCAAGGGAGAAGAGACGTGGGAAAATTGTAGCAAGGAGCAGAGAGGACTGAGATTTTGGAGAGAGCAGTTGGACTCTAGATTCGGAACAGGGCAGACAGCACGGAGATTTCAGAGAGAGCAGTCGGACGGGACGGCCAGAGCTCGGGACGGGCCCGATTCAGTATCAGAGATCGGAATCAGTGGAAATGAGTGCAGGACTTTGAATAAACAGCCGTGTGCTTTGATGCGTATGCAAGGACTTCCCATGAATGAGTGGCTCCCTAAAATGAGAAGCAGAAAGACGAGAATTTGCTTCCGAAGCGCCTACCAGTGAAGGACACCCTCTCCTTCCCAACATTCCTACGATGATGCAGTAGACTGCAGTAGACCGCCTCTCTTCGCCGCAGCCAAATTACCCCACAGCGGAGGTGAAGGTCAACAGAGGCCCGTCTCCCTATCAGCCACAATGCGACGGAGATATCATCGGCTAAAGCGACACACTAAGGAGATGATCCCCACCCGGTGCTGGAGTGACGACGACCTGGCCGTAATCCGATGCAGCTGACGGACGAGCTGAGCACTTAGAACGGTACGCTTATCCTTCCTTTAGTTGCTTACCCTTCCTTTCACTATAAGTTGCTATCCTTAATTTTAGAGTTAATTGTAAAGGGGTTCCATAGTCCGTTTAATTCTTTAAGTTTTTTTTGTTTTAAGTCCACGATAGATGATTGATTCTTAGAAGATTAATTGTTTTGCCTGTACTGTTAGATATTTTGTTTCAATAAATATTGTTATTCTTTTATGTTTCCATAAACCTGAGTTGTGCATCATCATTGAATTTCCTTAATAAAAACGTCTTCCCCTAAGGAGACGGCCTGGGATTTTTGCGGCCCCCATTGTCTGATTAAGGGGATATCCGTAATTGGACAGTGTGGGAAACACAACGTCACATATTTAAATTTGCTTATTTCTATTTAGAAAGTGAATAGTGCTTGCAACCGCGAGGTGCGCACGAGGTGCGCATCGGCGCACCTCGTGCGCACCTCGCGGTTGAGACATTAGTGACAGTGCTATGAGATCGCGGTTGAGACATTAGTGACAGACGCTATGAGACATTAGTGACAGCTTGGAAGATTATGATATTTAAGTGACAACTACCAACATTATGAGTTGGGTTAGGTTGTCTTACCTCTGAGCGGTACTTTTTTGCACACCATTGGCTAAATAGCCAGGTCACAAGAACCCCGAAGGCTCAGAGAAAGTTGGGGGAGGGGACCTACTGGAACAGTTGTTATGAGGCAGATGGTAGCCTCTCGTAAAGGCCATTCAGTGTGTTCTTTAACGTGCACAGGGTATGGCTCTCCCGCACACGAGGCCATGACTTAACGCCCCATCCGACGGACGGCGGCCTTTCCAAGCCCATCGGTGTCCTCTACTGATCGCGGGCAGGGCGAGGAGTTTTGTGGAGATAAATCTCAACGGTGACCCAGCTGGGACTCGAACCCGAGAACTGCAGATTACGAGCCTGACGCGCTACCGACTGGGCCACTTCCGCCTACTCCTACGCACGGGGCCACGGCTTAACGTCCCATCCGACGGATTTCTATCAGGAATTTCTATGACCTGTGTCTGAATCCTACCTGAGATCTACGGCTGATCTAAGGCACCAAAATTGTTTAGTCCTCTAGCACCGGTATATCTATAGTTCACCTTTGACCTCGGAGGACCAATGGCATTTAAAATTTCACATTTCTGGGATCTATGACCCAAAATAACCCCACGAACCAAATTTTAGCTCTACAGCACTGGTGGATCTCAATTTGACATTTGACCTTTGACCTCGAAAGGCACTGAATCCAACATTTCGTAACGTTTTCGAGATTTAGAGCCTGAAATAACCCCAGACACTAATTTTTCACATTTATAGCACTCGTTGATCAAGGTTTGTCTTTTACATGACCTCTATTTGACCTTGAAGAACGCTTCAGAGGTCAAATTTCGGGGTTTTCCAAAGATCTACGACCCGGATTGCCCCTAGGCGCAAATTTTCAGAGCTCTACCATTTCTGCATCATAAATAGAATTAGCGTAATCTCCTTGTCAGCTGTCAGTCACTTAATCACTCAACCGTCAATCACAGCCAAAATGCTTTCACTCGCCGCCAGAATACTTTCTCTCTCAGCCAGATTGCTTTCACTCGTAGTCAAAATGCTTTCTCCCGCTGCCAGAATAATTTCTCTCGAGACCAAAATACTTTTTCTCGAATCCAAAATACTTTCTGTGCGGCCAGAATACTTTCTCTCGAGGCCCCAATATTTCTCTCGTTGCCAGAATACTTTCTCTGGAGACCAAAATACTTTCTCTCAAACCCAAAATATTTCTCTCAAGGCCAGAATACTTTTCTCACGGCCAGAATACTTTCTCTTGAGGCTACAATATTTTCTTTCACAGCCAGAGTACTTTCACTCGCGTCTGGAATACTTTCCCTCGCTGCCATAATAATTTCTCTCGAGACCAAAATACTTTTTCTCCAGACCAAAATGATTTCTGTGCGGCCTGAATACTTTCTCTAGAGACCAAAATACTTTCTCTCGAGGCCATAATATTTCTCTCGTTGCCAGAATACTTTCTCTGGAGACCAAAATACTTTCTTTCGCAGCCAGAGTACGTTCACTCGAGTCTAGAATACTTTCTCTCGCTGCCAGAATAATTTCTCTCGAGCCAAAAATACTTTTTCTTGAGACCAAAATGCTCTCTGTGCGACCAGAATACTTTCTCTCGAGGCCAGAATATTTCTCTCGTGGCCAGAATACTTTCTCTGGAAACAAAAATACTTTCTCTCGAAGCCAGAATATTTCTCTCAAGACCAGAATACTTTCTCTTGAGGCTAAAATACTTTCTTTCGCAGCCAGAGTACTTTCTCTCGCTGCCAGAATTATTTCTCTCGAGCCAAAAATACTTTTTCTTGAGACCAAAATGTTCTCTGTGCGGTCAGAATACTTTCTCTCGAGGCTAGAATACTTTCTCTCGTGGCCAGAATACTTTCTCTCGTGGCCAGAATACTTTCTCTGGAGACCAAAATATTTTCTATCGAACCCAAAATATTTCTCACAAGGTCAGAATACTTTCTCTTGAGGCCAGAATACTTTCTCTTGAGGCTAGAATACTTTCTTTCGCAGCCAGAGTACTTTCACTCGCCCCTAGAATACTTTTTCACGGGTCTAGTATACTTTCTCTCGCGTACAGAAAACTTTATACCTTACACGATAAAATGGGGAAAAGATATTTTAAGTAATGCTAGCTGCAAATTTTGTTCGCCGAATAATACTCTTCCCCTCCAAACACTAAACCTTCCTAGTTTTGACAGCTCGTGCGATAAAGAAGAGGGAGACTGTGAATCACGCGTGTTAGTTTGCAAAATTTAAAATTTATTCTCAACTCGCAACATATTTAATTCCTCTTCACATTCTCGCGCCTCGCTTAGAATTACTTGGAACTGTCTTGGCTAAAATAATTGGCGCCAACTTGCAAGACCGTGCAGTTGAGTTAGGTTTGGTTGTTTTGCCTCTGAACGGCATTCTGGTGCGCACAATGGGATAAATGGCTAGATCATAAGGACCCCAAAGGCTCAGAGTTCGTTAAGGAAACCGTATCCACTGGATAGCTGTTATGAGATAAATGGTAACCTCCCGTGAAGGCCATCCAGCATGTTCTTTAAAGTGCACATGATATGGCTTTCCTGCACAGGGAAACGGCTTAACCTCCCTTGCGAAAGCGGTCTTTCCAAGTTCATCGGTGTCCTCTTTCTGACCGAGGGTACGGTGGGGATTAAAATAATAAATAAATACCCCCTCAAGCAGCTGCTTGCCACAGAGGTCTGACAGGAGCCTGTCAGTTTATATGCCATAGTAGAAGGTCAGAGGATGGCAGGACCTCAGCAGAAAAACAACACACACATCCATGCCTTACCCGGGGCTCGAACCCAGGTCCCTTAGATCAGTAGCCAAGCGTGCTAACCACTCGGCCATGGGACGGCATAGCGAAGGTAAATCTCAAAGCTTGACAGAGTTGGGACTCGTATCTGAGAACTGCAGATTATGAGCCTGGCGATGCTGAGACAATACCCATACTCCCAAAAATGTTGAGAATCACTATATAGATCACAGGTTAATAAAGCCTATGAGAATTGTCAAAGCGTCAACTGTCAGTTGTCCCAAACATTACATCACCGAGAACAACTTAACCTTATCCCTCCGTAAAACAGAAATCCTTATCCTTAACACTCAGATCGCTGCAACTGTTGAAAAGGAAAAAAAGAAACCAAACACTCTAACTCGAAAATACATACAAAAGACATAAAAAAGGAAATATCTGTAATAAATGCAGAGTGTGTGGAAAGACCTAGACAAAAACTAAAGCTTCTGCCTGGAAAACTTATCTTAAGCGTCAGGATTCTGATTATGCATACATGTATTTAAATAGAGGCAATGAATTATCAGCGACATTATCATTTGCTGTGCTGTCAAGAAGTATCCCGCCACCTCCAGTATCATTTCATGGATTTATTGTCACTTTTTTTCTTCCCTCGGTGACTTTTTTTATTTTCGCCAGCTTCTAACATCCCCTTTCTCCCCCGTATCCTCATCTCCGTTACATCATGTACACCAAATGAGCTGTTTGGTATTCAGAAGTGACTGTTATCCAAACATTAAGCCGTCGCCAGCACAAATAGATATCAAAACCCGTTGCATATTACGTAGCAATTTCTCGGCCGAACCAAAAGCCACGTTTCAAGCAACTGATGAGAACGCAGATGCGGCGAGATTTGTGCTTGATGCGGGCTTTCTTTTTTTTTTCCTTCGCATCTTTTTTTTTTATGACACTTTTATCCGTCTTGTAATGCTCGATTTTATTCCTCTCCTTTTCTCTCTTTTTTAATTTTTTTTTTATTATTTTGGTCTAGAGAGAATGTAGATAAATGATGTGAGAACAATTCAGAAAAGCGATAAGGGTTCGACCACACAAAAATCTGCTTGAACTGGTTAGCGTTTTTAGCTTTTTTAAACTTTTCGACTTGCTATAAACAACCATTATCAACAGTGGAGCTGTCTTCACAGCACAGTACTCTACGCCTCCAGTTTGCTACGAATCCAACAGCGTTGTTTCAGTCGGTAGCGCATCAGACTCGTAATGTTCACCTCCGAGGTTCGGGTCCCAGCTGGGCCAGTGTTGAATTTACCTCCGAAAAACTCCCTGCCCTCTGTGAGTAGGGAACTCCGATGGACTTGGAAAGGCCGCCGTCCGTCGGATGGGCCGTTAAGCCTGGCCCCGAATGCGGGAGATCCACACCCTGTGCACGTTAAAGAACACACTGGATGGCCTTGACGGGAGGCTGCCATCTGTCTCTCAATAGCTGTCTCAGCGGGTCCCATATCCCAGCCTTCTCTGGGCCTTAGGGGTCCTTGTAATCTGGCCATTTAGACCATTGCACGCAAAAAAGTACCGCTTAGAGGTAAAATAACCCACTCACGGCGAAACTCTGCTATTTCAGTTAACTATTCATAGTTTCCATGTTTACAGGATATTTGTTATGCTACTCTTACTCTACCATCGAATAATTCACTAATTTTTTAGTACGGTGATTGCATATATTAGTATAATAACCGAATTCAAGAATTTTTGTCATCTCCACGTGGCTAAATTTAGAAATTTACCCATCAGCACAATGATTGAATTCAAGAATTTTACCATTAGTACGACCACTGAATTCGAGCATTTTTCTGAACTAAATTCAGAAAAAAAAAAATTCTCATCGTTCAGTGACTTGAAAAAAGATTTTTTCCCCCATCGGCAAATAACCAAGTTCAAGAAATTTTCCCATCAGTAAATTATTGAATTAAAGAATTATTTCTCTTGGTATTGCGAGGTGGGGCGGGCTCAGTCGGTAGCGCACCCGGCTCTTCATTTGCAGTTCCCAGGTTTGAGTTCTAATTATGCTTGAGTTGAGAATTATCTCTGCTATCCCTCAGTGAGAATGGGAACGCCGATGTTCCTGGAAAGACCGGCGTCCGTCTATTCGGACGTTAAGCAGTGTCCTCGTATGCCGTTACGTTAAAGAACACGCTGGATGGCCTTGATGGAAGGATACCATCTATTTACCAATCTAGTGAATCCCCAACCTTCTCTGAACCCTGGAAGTCCTTGTGACCTGGCCATTTTTCCCGTTCCTGTACAAAACGCCGCTCAGAGATAAAACAAATCGAAATCCCATCGGTACAGTAACGGAATTCAAAACTTTTTTTTCCATCAATATAGTGGATGGATAGCCGTCCCGTGGCCGAGTGGTTAGCGCGCTTGGCTACTGATCTATGGGACCTGGGTTCGAGTCCCGGGTAAGGCATGGATGTATGTGTCGTTTTTCTGCTGAGGTCCTGCCATCCTCTCAGACCTTCTACTTTGGCATATAAACTGACAGACTCCTGTCAGACCTCTGTGGCAAGCAGCTGCTTGAGGGGGTATTTATTTCATTTATTTATAGTGGATGAATTCAAGGACTTTTTTCCACTGATATCGTGACTTGAGTTCAAGAATCTTAACTGAAGGACCAAGACTTCAAATAGCCATAAAACTCATTGGTGACTCTGCTGAGAGAATACATAACTCACCAAGCTCCTCAAAAGAGAAACAAACCGATCAACGTTTACAAATCACCCCCCCCCCCACCAAAAAAAAAAAATCGATCTCCATCCTTCTCCAACCGGACAATTATTCATTGGTATGTTCAGTCTTCCGGCGTCTCTCTCACCATCTCTCTCACCATTGCGGCATAAAGTATCGCAGAGAAGGTTTCTCCAGTGTCGGGTTGGCGACACTGAGCGAAATCAACTTTCACACTGGAACGAAGCAATCGTAAGACTCTCATTGACCTTTCCGCCACGTGTTCATCGTGTGCACCGATGTGCATCGGAACGGCAACGGCGGTCGCAACGCAATCGGGGTTAGGACATTATTATGCCGACTAGCAACTCACATTCCAGTCGTGGTTGCCACTGGGGGCAAAGCTCTGTTAGTCTGTCGAATTCGTGGCATGGTGTCTACATCATCTCCTACTAACGCTGTTCGCAATCATTGGATCCATCTTAACGGATTCCTTTCGTTAACAGTACTTGGGTTTTTTTGGTTAACTCATTCTATCGGTTAATATAAAGAACGATAACAATGTTTATATTTTTTTGATAATCTAAATATTTATCTGACTAAAAATAGTTTTTTCCATCATGAAACTCAAAAAAAAATGTGTCCTAGAGCTACAGTTTATAAAATCTATATTACTTAATCAATCGGAATAAATAAATGCAAAACATTCAAAAAAATGTACGCTATAAAACAACGTTGATGACCTCGATGGGAGGCGTCCGTCTGTCCCCTAACAGCTGTTCAGTGGGTCCCCTTTGCCTCAACTATCTCTTAGCCGTTGGAGTTTTTGTTACTGGACATTTGACCCATTCTGCGCTCAAAAGCGCCGCTCAGATGTAAAAGAGCCCAATTTAGGATTTTTTTATGCTCTATTTCTTATCAGTAACTAAGATATGTTATTTATTTATTTAAAATTTTGATGTGATAAATTTTCCTACACTATCAGAATTAAATTTAGGTTGTATCTCCAAATAATATTTCGTTCTGATTCAACCATTTAAACTAGTGACGTTTTGCGAAAATTCCCAAATATTGTGTGGTTTAAAATTAACAAACAATTATTTTATCCAAAAAATGGTCAGGGTCTGCTCCTTCGATGGCATACCAAGCTCGTAATCTGCAATTCCCAGATTAGAGTTCCAGCTTGCCTAGTATTGATATATATACATATCCTGCAATCCCAATCCCGCCATCTGTGGGAAAAGAAACAGCGAGAGACTTGGGAAGTCCGTCAGATGGAGCGTTAAAACGTGATCCCGTATGCAGGAAAGCCATACCATACGCACGTTTAAGAACATGCTGGATAGCCCTGACAGGAAACCTGCATCTGCCTATGGGATATGTTCAGTGGGTCCCCTTTCTCAACCTTCTCTGAGTCCTTGAGATCCTTGTGATCTGGCAATTTAGCTTTCTGTGTGTGAAAAAATATATTCCTCACAGTTAAAAGAACCTAAGCCCCTGCATTTGGAGTGAGAGTGGTTCAGTCTATAGCGCCAGGTGGATAATCTGCAGTTCCCAGGTTCGAGTCCTACCTGGCCAGCATTGAGATTTATCTCCGCAAAACTCTTTCCCTGCCTTCGGTCAGTAGGGGACACTGATGGTCTTGGAAAATCCGCGGGTCCATCGGTTAGGACGTTAAAGCCGTGGCCCCGTGTGTAGGAGATAGACAGACTGTGCACGTTAATGAACACGATGGATGGACTTGATGGAAGGCTTTCATCTGTATCTTAACAGTTCCCCCAACCTTCTCTGAGCCTTCGGGGTCCTTGTGACCTGGCCATTTAGTCTATTGTTGTGCGAGCGGGGGTGGCTCAGTCGGTAGCGCGCCAGACTCGTAATTTGTAGTTCCCAGGTTCGAGTCCCAGCTGGGTCAGCGTTGAGATTTATTTCCGCAAAATTCCCCGCCCTGCCCACGGTCAGTAGGGGACACCGATGGGCTTGGAAAGGCCACCGTCCGTCGGATGGGACGTTAAGCCATGGCCCCGTGTGCGGGAGAGCCATACCCTGTGCACGTTAAAGAACACGCTGGATGGCCTTGACGGGAGGCTACCATCTGTCTCCCAACAGCTGTTCCAGTGGGTCTCCTCCCCCAACCTTCTCTGAGCCTTCGGGGTCCATGTGACCTGGCCATTTAGCCCATGGTGTGCAAAAAAGTGCCGCTCAGAGGTAAAACAACCCAACAACCCAACGTATTGTTGTGTGTGTAAAAATGCCACTCAAAAACAACCTAACCCTAAACCACTGCATTTAATAATTATCCTATTGCCTAAGATTGTGTTTTTCTAGTAATTTGTTGCTGCGCATCTAGAAAGATCGATTAACCATTACAAAGTTGTTTCAACCTCATCTCACTTTCGGGCAAATCCCAAACACCGACTTCCCCCAAGAGGAATTCCTTCTTTCCTACGTGCTTATGTCGACAGCACTCTGCTTGTACATAGAATTCGACAGAAGCAAAGAAAAATTCCATCTCGTTCTGTGAAAGCCTATGAAATGTGTTTACGTATGTTTCTTGATATGAAGTCACTGAGGGAGAACGCACGGACTCGGATGACGTGTTCCCCTCTTTTCGCTAGCGGTGGTAAGTCGCCAAAAGTTCCCCTGTGCTGATGACCGCAACGGTAAAGCAATGCGAAATCTGGGTTATTGGTGTGTCCCATTTTTCCTGTCTGTCTGTCACTTTAACTATGACTGGCGAACGCAGGGGAGGAAGAAATAAAAGTGCCAGCCAGCGCTAGATGAGAAAGAGAAACCAGTTTGTCTTCTTCTCCATAACCCGACCTTTATATCTCTCAGTACAGCTGCAACGTAACCTTGCTGATTTAGAAGTAGCGGCGATGTGTACTTACTGAATTTCAATGATGTGACTTCTTTATTGCGTCCCATTCATCATACAACTCACAGGAGCTGTCTTTTCTGTCGCGTTGCTGTATTATTCAAGAGGTGCTTCACGTGCATAATTAATTATATGGACGATACGAGTTATTAGTAAACTCTTAATGAGCTGGAATGAAAATATATAGGAAAGACGAAAAAGAATGTGTGTTTTTTGTCAATTTTCTGGGATGAAGTACACTGGTTAGAGCGGTAAATCTCAATGAGAGATTAAATTATTTGAGAAGGCGAATTATATAAATTGCCCCGCCTAGGCCAGAGCAAATTTAATTAAAGAATGCACTGATACAGGCATTTCCTTTTCGAACATGGGAAGGAATTATTTCGGGACTTAACCAGAATAATAATTTAACGCTGCTTTGTAAAAAATAACAGTCACAAAAAAATATTCTGGGAAAGTGGCTGAACTATGTTTTTAAATAATAATATTTTGTACCAAATAAATTACAAAACTGTCCTTTACTTGACCTTGCGAATGATACGTAAGAAGATGATATGGCTAGCTTAATTCTCATTTTTTTTAATGCTGAGTTGCAATGAACAGGGTTTTAATATGTTTTACTTAGAATTCAATGATCTTATCCACTGAACTTTTGTATTTGATTTTAGAAATTCTATCAGGATTTTAAATTTTAATAGGAGTACTAATGGGAAAGAAATTAGGGTCTAAATTTTGGAGAGGATTTTAGAGGGGGCCTCAATTATATGACATATAAATATATACGGATTGTTTTAATTCGAAGAGGAACTTTTTCGCACACATTGATTTAAATGGCCAGGTCACAAGGATCCCAAGGGCTCAGAGAAAGTTGAGGAAGAGGACCCACTAGACAGCTATTAGGAGACAGACGTCTCCCCTCAAAGCACACTCTATCTCTTGCACACGGGACCACGTCCCATCCGTCCCATAACGTCCCATCCGAAGGTCGACAGCCTTTCCAAGTCCGTCGGTGTCCCCTTTGACACCAAAGGTAGGTGAGGATTAGCGGAGATAAATCAAAGCACGGACAGTTGGGACTCGAACCTAGGAACTTCAGATTAAAAGACTGGCGTCTACAGACTGATCCAACTCCAGCGAATATGTATAAGCATCGCCAAAATACTAAAATAAAAATTTTATTTCGGAGGCATTTTGAAGTTCCCGTTCGAGGCAAGGCAATTTCGTTTTAAATTTAATTCAAGGTCGCTTCCATTTCCCTTTCTTAAAAGAATTTTTTTTATTTTTGCGCCAAATTTAAAAATAATATATTTAATTGACTTCTTGATTGAGTCTGAATGGTCGGCTCAGCCACTCGGAAATTGTGGGGTTTTTTTTACGTCCTCTTGAATTTTTAAACAATCATTTTTTCACCCTTTTTTTACATTATTTTTTACATCTTGGAAACTTTTTTGAATTTTGTTTACAGTTTGTTTTAGCATCGTTTTCTAACACCTCGGAACTCGATCTGTATTTGAATTTCAAGATCGAAAAACCCTTTCAAGCTTCGTTCAATACCGTAGCATTCCTTTTGTATTTAGTATTTTACGTCACGGAGCACTTTTCTTATATCTCGCGGAACACCTGTCGTACTATTTCTTTATATCGAAGAAAAAAATCCAAAAGGATCCCCCGTGATGACTTTCTTACATCACTCGGGATCCTTATAGATTTTTTTTTGCATGCATAATATTTTTTTAACATCGTTTCTTACATCGTAAAATTACTTTTCAATGCGAAATCTCCTTTAAATATTGCTAACAACAGAGATCTTTCGCATTATTTTCCTTACGTGTGGAATTTCGTCTGACATCCCCTTTTTTATTTCTTTTGCGTTATTTTTTTGTTGAGAAGAAAAAAGTGAACACCTCTAACCGAGGCTCCTAATCCAAGATACGAGTCCCACCCGTGCCAGTGTTGAAATTGACCTCAATCAGAAAAGAGACACCAAGGTCACCGTCAGTCGGATGGGACATTAATCCCTGACGTCGTATACAAGAGAGCCCATACCCTGTGCATATTAAAGAACATGCTGGATGGACTTGATTGGAGGTTTCCGTTTGTCCTAACAGTTGCCCAGTGGATCCTCTTCCCCAGTCTACTGTGAGCTTTTGGGATTCTTGTAATATGTCCCTTTAAGCTATTACACAAGAGCCGATCAGAGTTAAAACAATCCAACCCTTGGCACATTTAGAGATGTTTCCATCTGTCTCCAAACTGCTATTAAGTGGGTCGTTGGGGCGGGGGTGGCTCAGTCGGTAGCGCGCCAGGCTCGTAATCTGTAGTTACCAGGTTCGAGTCCCAGCTGGGTCAGCGTTGAGATTTATCTCCGCAAAATTCCCCGCCCTGCCCACGGTCAGTAGGGGACACCGATGGGCTTGGAAAGGCCGCCGTCCGTCGGATGGGACGTTAAGCCGTGGCTCTGTGTGCGGGAGAGCCATACCCTGTGCACGTTAAATAACACGCTGGATGGCCTTCACGGGAGGCTACCATCTGTCTCCCAACAGCTGTTCCAGTGAGTCCCCTCCCCCTATCTTCTCTGAGACTTCGGGGTCCATGTGACCTGGTCTTTAGCCCATTGTGTGCAAAAAAGTGCCGCTCAGGGGTAAAACAACCCAACCCAGTAGGTCGTCTTTCGACACCAAGTTCTAAGCCATTGGGGTTCTTATGACCTGGCCATTAATCCTGTTCTATGCACAGACGTAAAACAAGCCGCCCCAATTCAATAAAACGAAATAAATATTAAAATAAAACAATGAAAGATAATAAAAAAATGTAAAAAAAGTTTTTGACAGAAATAATCAGGTTTATCTCAACCCAACTGGCACAATTTTCAAATTGCTTATGCTTTTCGCAGATACTATAAATTTTATTTGGCTATGAAAAAATCGGTAAGCGCAAAATTTGCCATTAAATTCTTGCCATTTGAAACTTTTCTGTAGAGTAAACGCAATTCTACTTCGTTAACGAAGTTATTTCCAGAGGGGGAAGCAGAATATTTGATTAACAAATGGAAAAGCCCGCAAGAGAGAAAGATCTTCCTAGTCAGTGAATCCTTTTCTCTCTCCATATGTTTACAAACGCAACGACAGTCAATGGCAAGGAAAGAAGACAATGAAATAAATAGGACAGTGCGTCTAGACGAAGAGGAGGATCCTTACTGGAGTTAGCAGTTTACGCTACGGACTGAGTGAATCACTGAAAGCGGACCTCGCGTAATGGATGGTGGACATCGGATTAACCATGCACACATGTTGAACAACGTGAAGCAACAGCTAGTAGAGTTCTACAAAAAGAAAAGCTTCATCGTGCTCTGAACTTTGTAATAAGGAGACGCTTTTGACAGAGACGTTCTAGATCAGAGCAGCACTAAAGAAGGGAATGTTAGACTTGTAATTTAATTGGGGGATTCTAAAAGAACAAGCAACTTTATAGGAGTTTTTTTGTGTGTGTCTGTTTGACTAGTAATAGTGTAGAGAAAAAAAAAAGTTTGAAAAATTGCTGCTCTAACAGCCAGAGTGCGAATCAGTTTGGGATTCAGCCGAAATTAAAGTAGTAATGCAATTGGAAGAATTTAATTTCATTTCTGTGTTTTTTCCCTTTTTAAAGGTTTTTCGCTGGGTAATGATATATTATACATATAAAGGTTCACCGTCAGTTTCTGTCTTTGAAGGGGGAATTAATGGCTCAAGTTAATGATACAATGCAAAAGAGTATTGGAAAGAAAAGGTGAGATGTGCGAAAGAAAAGATGGCATGTGTAAAAGGTAAGATGTGAGAAAGAAAAGAGATGTGTGTAAAGTATGAAAAAGAAAAGGAGACGTGTAAAAGGTAAGGTGTGAGAAAGAAAATGTAATGGGTGCATTTGAATTTGAAAAGGAAACAACAAATGTAGTATTCAGGCAAAGTATTGCAATGTTATTCGTATCCTCGCGAAAACGATTAATTTTTTTTATTATGATAATTTGCATGGTTATGCTGTTATAAATATGTAGATAAGCAGTGAAATTTTTCGATTTGTTGCTTTAATGTTTCCTAGTGATTGTTGGATTATGTGTGCGTTTTTTTTTGTCATGTTTTATGAGATGTGTTCTTTTTTGTGCTAATTCTGATTACTGAGAAAGTCCATTTCGAATTGAGGGGCGGGTGTGGCTCAGTCGGTAGCGCGCCAGGCTCGTAATCTGTAGTTCCCAGGTTCGAGTCCCAGCTGGGTCAGCGTTGAGATTTATCTCCGCAAAATTCCCCGCCCTGCCCACGGTCAGTAGCGGACACCGATGGGCTTGGAAAGGCCGCCGTCCGTCGGATGGGACGTTAAGCCGTGGCTCCGTGTGCGGGAGAGACATACCCTGTGCACGTTAAAGAACACGCTGGATGGCCTTGACGGGAGGCTACCATCTGTCTCCCAACAGCTGTTCCAGTGGGTCCCCTCCCCCAACCTTCTCTGAGCCTTCGGGGTCCATGTGACCTGGCCATTTAGCCCATGGTGTGCAAAAAAGTGCCGCTCAGAGCTAAAACAACCCAACCATTTCGAATTGCAAGCTGACGTGTAATTGCTGGGGGGGGGGGGGTTAGTTCTGTCGATACCGCGGCAGGTTCATAATCTGCAATTCCGAGGTCCTGCCATCCTCTCAGACCTTCTACTATGGCATATAAACTGACAGGCTCCTGTCAGACCTCTGTGGCAAGCAGCTGCTTGAGGGGATATTTATTTATTTTATTTACATGCTCCCTACATGCTCTTGTTCAGATAGGAGACAGCTATGGCTTTGAAAGGCGGTAGCCCATCGGAAGGGTCGTTAAACAGAGAAGATGTTATCTATAACATCTTCTCTGAGCCATTGGGGTCCTTGTGACCTTGACTCGTTTTCTGTTTTCTACGGGCATCGGGGTCGGTTCATGAATGTGGAACAGCGATGACAATCAAGTTCTGAAAACTGTCTGTCCACAAAACAAGGTAAGTTACAAAAATAAGCAGAAGAAATGAAATAAAAATTCGCATTCACTTGTTGATGGACGTGACGGATTTAATTTTATGTGGCATCTCCGGCAATGTTAACGACGGCGATCGTAGTGACCACGAAGAGCCGGCAGGGCCCAGGTCAACGCCTCTAGAAGGCTTAGGCGGCGTCATGTCGCCCGTCACTAGGGGGTGCTCCGATCGCTCTTCACATTTAGCCCATTGTGTGCACAAAGGTGTCTCTCAGAGGTAAAATTGCTCAACCCAATTGGTATATTTGTTGCATGTTTCAGAAACAACAAAAGTGCGGAAGAAGGACCACGTGATGATCTACCTGTGCTAGATGGTCAACTGTTGACACCGGCGAAGGTTAGGGAGTGCGGCGGGCGCGAATTCGTTCCAGGTGGCAACAGGCTGATGCAAAAATGATAATCCTAGGCAGATGGTGATCACACGAGGAACAGATGTTGATGCATCAGAGTTGTAATAGCTTTGGGAAACTGTAACAGAGAGATGGCGTTTTCTCACATTCCAAAGAGCAGATATCCGATATCCGCCTCAGAGATGTTTAAAGATACGATCTCGGCGTAGGATCAATGATTTCCAGCATCTGGGTTGTTTTTATCTCAGAGCTCCACTTTTTTACACGCAATGAAATAAATGCAGAACGCATAAGCTAACTAAGCTACGTTTAAAGTATCCGTTTAAAGTATCCGTTTAAAGCCTCACAAACTGATTCACGAGGCTCAGAATCTTACTGAAGGTACTTACACGTTATTTGTATTTAATATGGAAAATTTGTTAATTGATTTGTTACCCGTGATTGATGACTCGATTTGATCTGACAGAATTACCAGCGCTAAATTCTCATGAACTTTTAAGAAAAAAAAGCATTCAAGGAAACAGAAAATGATCCAAAGCAATCTTTTTGAGCATTACAGTAGAAACCAGCAAACCTACATTTGTAAGAGCATTATTTGCTGAAAATAGTTGACGAAAGGAAAAGCGGCACTTGCTGCAAAAGTAGCTCATGATGGGAATAAGACTGAATATCAATGTGGCAGAATATTTGACTCGAACCCGCATATCTTACATTCAGTGGGCAGTACCAAACCAGGACCCGTGTCGACATGTTTTTCTGTTAAAATAACTTTCTTTTATTACTTATTGCTGGAACGACCTCACGACCTTCTCATTTTTTAAATTACTTACAAAAGATATTTTTAAGGAGTCCTGTAAAATAAAAGTCTCATACCAGGGCCCGGCATCACTTTACGACATTGCTAGTTTACAAATTTAGTTTATTAAAACCAGGCCCGGATCTAGAAAAAATAGAAGGGGGAGAGGTGAAATAAACTGGTTCGCCATTTCAGAATAAAATTTTCCTTTCGTATTAGTAGCAAAATTTATCGAAAAAAAATGCATAAAATATACACGTATAATACTTTTTTTGTCTCAGTTTCGGTTTACTGGAATTCTCAAAGAGAGGGGGGTATGCACCCCCCCCCCCTCTAGGTCCAGCCATCTTTAAAATTAAACCATCAACAACCAGTCAGTGACAGAAGGTCAATGACAGCTCATTGCTTTGTTCTTTAAACGCAAAGCTTGCGTCATCATTTTCTTACTCTCCCCCCCCCCCCTCAACCCCCGAACCCAAAATCCTTTGTAACTTTCCTTTCAGCGTCCACTTATTAGCGCTTAATCTCGTTTTCTGTTTTCTACGGGCTGAGGTCGGCTCAAGAATGTGGAACAGAGATGACAATCAAGTTCTGAAAACCGTCTGTCCATAGAACAAGGTAAACTACAAAAAAAAAGAAGAAAAAAACAGAAGAAATAAAAAAAAAATCGCATCCACTTGTTGATGGACGTGACGGATTTAATTTTATGTGGCATCTCCGGCAATGTTGACGACGGCGATAGCCGTCACCACGAAGAGCCGGCAGGGCCCAGGTCAACGCCTCCAGAAGGCTTAGGCGGCGTCATGTCGCCCGTCACTAGGGGGTGCTCCGATCTCTCTCGGCCTTCCCACTTCCGTTGAGGCTCAGGAAACGCTTCGCGAGGTTCGTTGTCTTCCCTCGTGTCTCCCAGTGGCAGTTCGCATTACACTGCAGTGAGCAGTGCAAATAAAAGCCGCGGGATCGTCACTAACTGAATGGAAGAGAAAGTGCCTCTTTAGGAGCGTTGATTTGATGGCTGTGAATTGAACAAAAGCTTTTGCCTCGTGACAGCTGTGATTAGCATTGCTGATTAATCGTCGTTTACAGAAGTTGCTCCTGGATCAATAGACATCGATCTGTTTGATTTATTTACGTCAAAATAAATGACAGAGATTTGAAGGGTTTTGCTATCGTCTTACAAACAGAAGAATTCGATTACTTCCCAAGAACACTTTATTTTTGCACACACTAAGCTAAATAGTCAGGTCACAAAGACCCCCAAGGACTCAGAGAACGATTGAGGAAGTGGACTCACTGGATAGCTGATAATCTAGCGTGATATTTAAAGTGAACAGAGTAGGACTCTGTATATACTAGACCAGGCGTGTCCAAACTTTTAATTTCCCTGGGCCACATTGAGTGAATATTTGACTTCCCTGGGCCACACTAAGTGAAGATGAAGTGTTTTGAGCCGCACATAAAATATAAAATATAGTTAAGGAATATGAATAATAAAACTTCATTTATTTTCTTATGTTTTCTATTATAAAATAAAAAAGGGCAATATAAAACTAGTGGGATATCAAAAACTCGTTGAAAATTCAGCGAGAGGAAAGCCAACGGGTCGGATCGATTTGGCGAACGTTCGATGGCCCTTTTTTCTGTGAAGGGCTCCCTTGGCCAAAAGGATTAGGAATTCAAAATACAATGCAATATAAAAATAAATAAATAAATATAAATTCCCCCTCAAGCAGCTGCTTGCCACAGAGGTCTAACAGGAGCCTGTCAGTTTATATGTCATAGTAGAAGATCTGAGAGGATGGCAGGACCTCAGCAGAAAAACGACACACACATCCATGCCTTACCCGGGACTCGAACCCAGGTCCCTTAGATCAGTAGCCAAGCGTGCTAACCACTCGACACTGCATACAAATATTCAAAAAATTCGCCGTCGAGTGGATACACACATAATTCGAAACGTAAATTCTCATGGCATACTAAGATATTTTTATTTAAATTTTTATTTCAAAATAAATGTCAACGAATCGATTATATATATGAAAAATATTGCAAACATTTATTTTTTTAATAAAAATGTGTAAATTTAAATATTTTCATAATTTGCGTTTGGGCCGCATTTTAAAGGCTTTTGGTCCGCACTTTAGACAAGCATGTACTAGACCATGGTTTAATGACCTGGTCCGACGCTCTTTTCCGAGCCCATCTGTGTCCAGTTTCTCACCTAGGTAAGGAGCGGGTTTTGCGGAGGTAAATCTCATCGCGGGCACAAGTGGAACTCGAACCTGGGAACTGCAGATTAAGGCCTGATGCGCTACCAACCGAACCCCGTCCCTTCGAGTAGCGCTAAGGCATGGGTGTTTTCATTCTGACGTATGCTGTTTTTTTACTGAGGTCTCACCTTCCTCATAGATCTTTTCTACGTTCTAATTATAATTTAAGGTTCTTGTCACGCCGCTGTAGCAACTGCAGAGTCAGGCAGTTAGCATATTCCGATGCACAGTAAGGGAGTCAACAAATTTTTTTTAATTTGTTCAAATGTCACGCATTTTTAAGAAATTTTGCTACAGATCTCTAAAACGCAGGATGGAAATGTTACACTACAATAGAAAGTCAGTCTCTTGACCTCCTTCTTTAATTATCTTTAGTGTTTTTTTTTACGTTACCCTAGTAAAATATTAGATAATTCCCAATGGGAATCTAACTTCGAAGCTCCATAATTTCCCAACACAGCATTTAATGGGGGAAAAAAACACTAAAGATAAATTAAAGATTAGAGATCAAATCTATTTAAATTTCGATTTTTCAAAAATATTCGTTCAGAGGTAAGGCATGGATGTTCGTGTTGTTTTTCTGCTGAGGTCCTGCCATCCTCTCAGACCTTCTACTATGGCATATAAACTGATAGGCTCCTGTCAGACCTCTGTGGCAAGCAGCTGCTTGAGGGGGTATTTATTTATGTTATTATAAGTTTGAGGTTAATGGGGACATCATGCTTCGGTCTGATTTTCGGGGATTGCCTTAGAAAACATGGGTTAGTCAAGCCGTCAGGGTAGGGTAGCTTAGTTATAGCCTCATAACCTCCCTTGAGTGTGCCAATGAATAAATTAATATTATTTTTTTATAATAATTCGATGTATGTATTTAGATGCATGCATTATTTTTCAGTGTCCCGTGGTGGATCCAGAAGCGTTTGACAGGAGGGGCATGTAATAAAATATTTTTTACGGATGGGGGGGGGGTGGACATTATAAAACTTCCTGTCATATTAAGTGGCTATGAAGAGGAATGAAAATAAACGCTAATCTAGAAAAAAATCTGGGGAGGGGGGGGGAAGTGACGTAATTGAGCCTAAAAAATGTAAAAGGGGAGGGAGGACAAGAGACTGGATTTCAGTTGCAGTGTAACAATTTCGTCTTGGTTTTAGAATTTTCTTTTTTGAAAAATGTGTGAAATATGCTGAAGATTAATAAATTTTGGCTTCCATTACCCTTTCTGGTATTCTCAAGGGGGAGGGTCATTGCCCCCTTGCCCCATCCTTTATATTTTACCCGAGTGCCATCCCCTGCATTCCCCAATGGTCATGTTCTTACTTTCAAAAACTTGTCGAATGGGATGAATACGATGCGAATCGTTAGTTTCATTAATTAAAATCATTGTTTAAAATTGCTATTAATTAGATTACTTGGTTTTATAAAAAAAACATTCATAATTTTCTAATATTGAATTTTAATTATTTTCTGAGATTCTACAACAATTTATTGTATTTTAGCTTCCACAACCATTTAAATACTAAATGATACCACCTTTTAATTCACGCGACGATTTGTATTCACTCCCACTTACCCCAACTTAAACTACTGGATCACTGAGACTTTCGCTCCCCTCTTCTACTTCTGACTCCCCTCGAAATTCTACGTGCACCTCTTATAGGATTAGGATATGATTTATACACTACCCTATCAAAATATATATAGCCGTCCCATGGCCGAGTGGTTAGCACGCTTGGCTACTGATCTAAGGGACCTGGGTTCGAGCCCCGGTTAAGGCATGGTTGTGTGTATTGTTTTTCTGCTGAGGTCCTGCCATCCTCACAGACCTTCTACTATGGCATATAAACTGGCGGGCTCCTGTCAAGACCTCTGTGGCAAGCAGCTGCTTGAGGGGGTATTTATTATTTATATCAAAATATTAGATTATTCCCATGTGATGGGAACATCCGTCGTCCCACGGCAGAGTGGTTAACGTACTTGTCTACTGATCAAAGGGACCTGGGGTCGAGCCTGGGTAAGGCATGGATGTTAGTTTTGTTTTTCTGTTGAGGTCCTGCTATACTAACAGAACTCCTACTGTGATGTATAAACTAACAGGCTCCTGTCAGACCTCTGCGGCAAGCAGCTGCTTGATGGAGTATTTATTTATGTGAATGGGAGCGTTCCGTGGCCGAGTGGTTGGCGCACTTGGTTGCTGATCTAAGGGACCTGGGTTCGAGCCCCGGGATAAGGCATGGATGTTTGTGTTGTTTTTCTGCTGAGGTCCTGCCATCCTCTCAGACCTTCTACTATGGCATACAAACTGAGAAGCTCCTATCAGACCTCTGAGGCAAGCAGCTGCTTGAGGGGGTATTTATTTTATTTATATTTTATTTATAACTATAAGATATGCATTTAATGAAAAATACATCACGGAAGATAAATATCATAAATCTATTTTCGATAATAATCCTTCAGTTCTTAGAGTTATGAAAGCTGGGATATTAGCAACTAATTATCTTGTTTTATAAAAATAATTCATAATTGTCTAACATTGAAACAATCATCACGCAAATTCTAAAATGTATTGCATTAAATGGTTTGGGTTGTTTTACCTCTGAGCGGCACTTTTTTGCACACCATGGGCTAAATGGCCAGGTCACATGGACCCCGAAGGCTCAGAGAAGGTTGGGGGAGGGGACCCACTGGAACAGCTGTTGGGAGACAGATGGTAGCCTCCCGTCAAGGCCATCCAGCGTGTTCTTTAACGTGCACAGGGTATGTCTCTCCCGCACACGGGGCTACGGCTTAACGTCCCATCCGACGGACGGTGGCCTTTCCAAGCCCATCGGTGTCCCCTACTGACCGCGGGCAGGGCGGGGAATTTTGCGGAGATAAATCTCAACGCTGACCCAGCTGGGACTCGACCCTGGGAACTACAGATTACGAGCCTGGCGCGCTACCGACTGAGCCACCCCCGCCCCTACATTAAATGGTTTGAAACAATATTTATTATATTAGGTTTTAATTAATTTCTGAGGTAAATTCGCTTGACGCATTACTGTTGTGAGATTATCCATCTTACATAACTTTTTAAATATTAAACGAATATTGTTGAAAATCAAAATTTAAATAGCTTCTTCTTATCAAAAATTCTTATCAAAATTTCAAAATTTTAAAAGCTATTACGCTCTTTAATTTATCTACACTCGCATTTTTCCATTAAATGAATATTTCAGAAGTTGGTGAGCTTAGAAGTTAGATTGTCATGGCTATAACATGGAAATTCTCTAATATTTTGACAGCAGAGGATATCTTTTTATTTAATAACTGCCAATGTTTCCGATATCGACAAAAGCATTCGTAAACAATTTTACTCTGCGCATTATTTATTGCATGCGTATCTAACGCCTAAAATCCATGGGACGGGGGTGGCTCAGTCGGTAGCGCGCCAGGCTCGTAATCTGTAGTTCCCAGGTTCGAATCCCAGCTGGGTCAGCGTTGAGATTTATTTCCGCAAAAATTCCCCGCCCTGCCCACGGTCAGTAGGGGACACCGATGGGCTTGGAAAGGCCGCCGTCCGTCGGATGGGACGTTAAGCCGTGGCCCCGTGTGCGGGAGAGCCATCCCCTGTGCACGTTAAAGAACATGCTGAATGGCCTTGATGGGAGGCTACCATCTGTCTCCCCACAGTGGGTCCCCTCCCCCAACCTTCTCTGAGCCTTCGGGGTCCTTGTGGCCTGGCCATTTAGCCCATGGTGTGCAAAAAAGTGCCGCTCAGAGGTAAAACAACCCAACCCTAAAATCCATCAATGCATGTTGAATTCCAAATGGCACACGACGAATTTGCACGATTTTTCGCTAAAGCTGAGTGTTACTGTTGATTCCCATTTTCTATTCGACAAGCTCCAATTCAAACAACACGAGATAGAACAAGGAACTATCTGTGACAAAGCTACGAGCATTTTAAGTGGAATTTTTTTACTTTCATAAAAACGAGTCTGTTTCTTCGGCATGCCGTACTAAAGATCTAAGCAAACGCACAAAACTATTCTTTTCGTCAGCAAATGATCAATCACGGAGCACTGCCAGAGATAAATAAGGAATTATTTGCCCATAAGTAGATCAGATCTGCAAAGAATAAGAAATGGTCAAACCTACACACATTTTCTGCTTCAGAAGTAGCCCACGGCTTCAACGTGAGTTGTTCGATTGTATACTTGTTTTTATAGTAGCAACCAACTGGTAGTTAAGGGAGATTTTGGGTTGGGTTGTTTTACCTCTGAGCGGCACTTTTTTTGCACACCATGGGCTAAATGGCCAGGTCACATGGACCCCGAAGGCTCAGAGAAGGTTGGGGGAGGGGACCCACTGGAACAGCTGTTGGGAGACAGATGGTAGCCTCCCGTCAAGGCCATCCAGCGTGTTCTTTAACGTGCACAGGGTATGGCTCTCCCGCACACGGGGAAAAGGCTTAACGTCCCATCCGACGGACGGCGGCCTTTCCAAGCCCATCGGTGCCCCCTACTGACCGTGGGCAGGGCGGGGAATTTTGCGGAGATAAATCTAAACGCTGACCCAGCTGGGACTCGAACCTCGGAACTACAGATTACGAACCTGGCGCGCTACCGACTGAGCCACCCCCGCCCCTTAAGGGAGATTATTCCTTTTTAGGTATATTTGCAATCTTCCTTGTTTTTGGAGCACGTTCTCATAAGAAGGTTAATAAAGATCTTTGGCTGAAGTTGTATCATTATCCACCCTCGTCTGAAAAAGCCAATGGATGAAGAGATATTTTTGATTTCTTGTTTCGCAAAATATGAGTTATGAGACAACAATTTGATTGTTTTGCAATATCAATATTGGCAGGAATCTGTTTAAAATTATACATTGAATTTCCATCTTTTATGTAAATGGGAATCCAATTTCGAATCTAAACAATATTTTTTTTTGTAAAAAAAAAAAGGAGAATAATGTCCCTAAAAATAGATGGATCACTGAAGAAATAAAGCACTTATTAAATAAAAAGAAAAATTGTACAAACATTTTAAGAAATATCCTTACAATTCGTTTCATGAGAACATTTATAAAATTATTGTGTATGAACTTCAAATACAATAAGGTCTGCAAAAAACAATTTTTACAGACACATTTTATGAATTGCAATGGAGATAATAAGAAATAATGGTGGTTTATTAATAAATTCATTGATAATAAAAAAACTACTTTAGTTCCACCTAGCAAGTCTGTTGAATCTAATCAAACTTTACAGAGTATTTGGATCGAAACTGCTGATGATTCGAAGTAGTTTACAACTGTCATTATACGAGCTATTCATTCGACACCTAAATCGTAACTGTAGGCCCTCGCGTTCGGAAGTAGAACAACTCTCGAATTTACCGTTTTCTAGGGGGGAATAAAGCATGGGGGGTCGGTTTTTCATAGCCTATGACACTCCTTGCATCACAAGCTTTCACTAAACACATAATCCGTTATTTTCCTTACTCAAGTTCAGGAGATTTAGGGAACAATCATTTTCATATTTGCCTACTTTTTTAGAGGGGAGGAATGCATGGGGGGTCAATGTTTCATAGTCTATGATTGGATTGTTTTACCTCTGAGCGGCACTTTTTTGCACACCATGGGCTAAATGGCCAGGCCACAAGGACCCCAAAGGCTCAGAGAAGGTTGGGGGAGGGGACCCACTGGAACAGCTGTTGGGAGACAGATGGTAGCCTCCCATCAAGGCCATCCAGCGTGTTCTTTAACGTGCACAGGGTATGGTTCTCCTGCACACGGGGCCACGGCTTAACATCCCATCCGACGGACGGCGGCCTTTCCAAGCCCATCGGTGTCCCCTACTGACCGTGGGCAGGGCGGGGAATTTTACGGAGATAAATCTCAACGCTGACCCAGCTGGGACTCGAACCTGGGAACTACAGATTACGAGCCTGGCGCGCTACCGACTGAGCCACCCCCGCCCCCATAGTCTACGACATTCCCCGCGTCAGACAAAAGCAGTCATATATCTCAAGCCTGGAGGGGGCCATTTAGGGGCATATGAAGGATTTTGTAGTTAAAAAATGTCATTTCAGACTACATAATCCTTTATATGCCCCTACGTATACCTTAATATGGGGGACTAAAGGCGTCAGGGAACACGCCTACCCAGAAAAAAAATTGGCTGGCTGTTGGAATGAAAAAATAAAACACCTACGAACCTTTTGGAGGGGGTGTTGAGGTGGTGAGGGCGAAAGCCGTTTGTTACTTCGTCACTTACAGTTGAATAATTGCGTATACGGACTGCTACTGCAAACCTTCATATAATTAGGTGGAAATCTGTGCTTCACAGATTCTCTTTATAGACCACAAACTCAGTGAGAGGATCGGGGCGGGGGTGGCTCAGTCGGTAGCGCGCCAGGCTCGTAATCTGTAGTTCCCAGGTTCGTGTCCCAGCTGGGTCAGCGTTGAGATTTATCTCCGCAAAATTCCCCGCTCTGCCCACGGTCAGTAGGGGACACCGATGGGCTTGGAAAGGCCGTCGTCCATCGGATGGGACGTTAAGCCATGGTCCCGTGTGCGGAAGAGCCATACCCTGTGCACGTTAAAGAACACGCTGGATGGCCTTGACGGGAGACTACCATCTGTCTCCCAACAGCTGTTCCAGTGGGTCCCCTCCCCCAACCTTCTCTGAGCCTTCGGGGTCCTTGTGACCTGGAAATTTAGCCTATGGTGTGCCAAAAAGTGCCGCTCAGAAGTAAAGAACCCAACCCTTATAATGGTGGAAATTTGTGCTTCACAGGTTCTCTTTACAGACCACAAACTCAGTGAGAGGATATTTAATCCTTGCCTACTACCTGGTTCACACAGAACCATACCACGGTTCACACAGAACTGAATATTGGTTCACACAGAACCGAACCTTCTCCTTAAGGGTTTGCTTTTGAGAAAAAGCAGTGTCACTTGACGGCGTTTGTCAAACTTCCTTCCTGTTTGTGAACGGCGCTCAGTCTGACCTTCATTGTTTTCGCGCATCTCTTCGATCTCGCATTAGGACTTCAGACTAGTAAAAGTGTTTTCCCTGCTGTGAGCATGTGCAGCGAGCGATCTCAAGCCTGATTAACAATCGTGAGTCACATCCTCATCTCAACACTTCCAAAAATACACTTAATACAGGGGCGGGGGTGACTCAGTCGATAGCGCGCCAGGCTCGTAATCTGTAGTTCCCAGGTTCGAGTCCCAGCTGGGTCAGCGTTGAGATTTTTCTCCACAAAATTCCCCGCATTGTCCAAAGGCCGCCGTCCGTCGGATGGGACGTTAAGCCGTGGCCCCGTGTGCGGGAGAGTCATACCCTGTACACGTTAAAGAACACGCTGGATGGCCTTGACGGGAATCTACCGTCAAGTGGGTCTCCCAACAGCTGTTCCAGTGGTTCCCCTCCCCCAACCTTCTCTGAGCCTTCGGGGTCCATGTGACCTGGCCATTTAGCCCATGGTGTGCAAAAAAGTGCTGCTCAGAGGTAAAACAACCCAACCCAACAAATGTAGGTTTGCTGGTTTCTACTGTAATGCTCAAAAAGATTGCTTTGGATCATTTTCTGTTTCCTTGAATGAATATACAGGGTGATTCAGAATTCACCATCAATATTTTGTGGGGAGGAAGGGAATAAGAAAAGAAAGAGATTTCACATAGGAAAGTATGGGGGCAGACGAACGCATGGTGGTGTAGAGGGCGCTGTGTGTACACACCTCTCATACAGAAGCACAGCTGTTTGACGCGTGCAGTCAGTTGTCATTCGACAAGGTGAATTTGCAGAAGTAACATGAACCGGTATACGTGGAATGAATGTGCAGATATGCATGTAACTTACGGTGCGGCAGGAGAAAGATGTCTTCGAGCCAGGCAATTGTATGCAGCGCGCTTCCCAAACCGCCGTGTGCCACAGCATCAAATGTTTTCACGTATTCATCGCCAACTGCGTGAAACAGGATCGTTTGCTGCTAGTAATGTTAATCGAGGGAGGCGCAGATCGGCATGGACAGTAGCAGTAGAGGAAGCTGTCCTACAGGAAATCGAGGAACAACCTGGTCTTAGCACACGAGGTATGGCTAGGCAGTTTGGAATTTCGCAAGCAACAGCGTGGCTGATATTACACGATGAAGGGTTACATCCGTTTCATCTGCAAAGAGTGCAATTATTGGCAGCAGACGACCATCCCAAGCGTGTTATTTTTTGTCAGTGGTTCATGCAGAGAACAGCCGTTGATCCCAAATTCCCAACGTATGTTCTTTTCACCGATGAGGCGTTGTTCACTTGAGAGGATGTCTTCAACACACACAATTGGCATGTGTGGGCTCATCAGAACCCACACGGTACAAGACCTGGAGCTGCGCAACAACGTTTTGCTGTCAATGTGTGGACTGGGATTGTCGGTGACTGTTTGTTGGGCCCGTATTTACTACCATCCCGTTTGGACGGTGCCAAGTACCTAACATTTCTTCAGACTGTGTTACCGGATCTTCTGAACGAGGTTCCTGATGGTAGTCTCCGGCGAATGTGGTTCCAGCATGACGGCGCTCCTGCACATTTCGCAAATGCTGTGCGTGCTTACCTACGCAGACAGTTTGGTGGTCAATGGATTGGCCGCGGTGGACCGGTTTCTTGGCCACCACGTTCACCGGATTTATCTCCAATCGATTTCTTTGTATGGGGTGCTATGAAAAACATGGTGTACGAGACCCCCTGTTGATAGTGCTATGGATCTTGTAGCACGCATATCAGTTGCTGCCTCAAACATCCGGGAAATGCCAGGCATCTTCCACAGGGTCCGGCTGTCCATGCAACGCCGTTGTGAGTCATGCATTCTAGCACATGGTCGGCAGTTCGAGCACCTCTTGTAAGTCTGTACAACCAATGCAAAGAAATGTTACATGTAAGATAATAAATGTTTTTTCCTTACCACTTCCTTCTTATGTGTTCTTTCCATCATTGAACTGGGGTCATTTTGCCCTACGACATGACATATGCGCCAATGCTTTCCTATGTGAAATCTCCTTCGTTTCTTATTACATACCTCCCCACCAAATATTGATGATGAATTCTGAATCACCCTGTATATCCTTAATACAGATATATATTTACAACAATAAAAATAACAACAAAAATAAAAAAATAAAAAAAATAAATTAATTGATGAAAAAAATAAATTAATGATTAATTGATGACAACCTCCTTATGACCCCCTCCTTACAAGCTTTCATTTGACGTATAGCTTGTTACTTTCGATATGTTTGTTACTTCGCGTTCTGGAAATATAGCTTAAGAATAGTTTTCCATTTCCACTTTTTCAAGGGGGAAGAAAGCATGGGGGGGTCAATGTTTTTATAGCCTATGACACTCCCCGCGTCACAAGCTTTCATTTGGCACATAAATCATAAAGCTCCTCCATGGCGTTCGAAAGACATGGTGGAACAACGTTTTGTCAAATCCACAAACCGGCAAATGCCACTGCCAAAAGCAATAGGAAGATAGGTAAAAAAAAAGGCATTTACTTCAGAAAAATATACCTTACTAAATGTTAGATAAAAATTTACTAGAATGTAAATTTTCAAATTCTTCAGTGCCGCCAGAAATAAAACATCCCAAGCCAACAATATATAAATGAACGTTTCGACTATTTTAACTTAGTTTTTTTTTTAAATTGTCAACCAAAACAAATATTTTGGTCGTCAGAAATTATATCTTCTCAAAAATATCTCCGCAAAATTCCCCACCCTGCCCACGGTCAGTAGGGGACACCGATGGGCTTGGAAAGGCCGTCGTCCGTCGGATGGGACGTTAAGCCGTGGCCCCGTGTGCGGGATAGCCATGCCCTGTGCACGTTAAAGAACACGCTGGATGGCCTTGACGGGAGGCTACTATCAGTCTCCCAACAGCTGTTCCAGTGGGTCCCCTCCCCCAACCTTCTCTGAGCCTTCGGGGTCCATGTGACCTGGCCATTTAGCCCATGGTGTACAAAAAAGTGCCGCTCAGAGGTAAAACAACCCAACCCAAATCTCAAAAATATTGCTACAGCTAGGCCACTCTTGGCGTAACAAGAATAAATATTGCTCTGTGGGCGCTGTGGTTCTTCCACGCATCAACAACACGTAATATCTTTCAATATGGAAAAATAGAGAATTTTCTGAAGACAGTTGTAAATAGGACTAATGACGATAGCATTAAAAGAAGAAAAATCCTGATTAGCTTTAAGGAAAGTTATTATTTAGCGATTAGTTAGCTATTCTGCATATTCTGTCCAACTCAAAGGAATAAGTTTGTTGTATTTAATTAGAATTTCGGGAGAAATAAATCGAATTCAGACAAAAAAAAATATGCCGTGTGTACAAATGAATCTGTATAAAGAATTGTAATAAAAACTATTCAACTAGATTAGAATCTCAATTTCTGGAAAAAACACCGATTTTTTTCCTGTCTGCTTCCAGTTCTACATTTTTTACTCTGTACAAATCTCTCTAAAATCTCAGTTTCTGGAAAAACCAACGACTTTTTCCTATCTTCAAATTTTGCTTTCACATCTCGTCTAGCTTTCCTTATCTTTGATGGGTCTTTCAAGACTTCTTTATTCATAATACTCTTGTCAAACTGAATGTCTACCATATATCGTGTAGGCATGAGATGGTTGTAGTTTACAACTTTCACAAATGGCTTGATGAATGCTTTATCTTGGAACGTTTAGCAATAATTTTCCTTCCATTCTCCTTGCAACTTTTCGTGGATAACGGTCAATACCAGCCACTAATGCTTGACCATTTGGTTTATTCAGATGTTCCTTCATCATTATTCTTTAAAACAACAACTTTTTCTCTATCATATTTGCCACTTAACATCAGGACAACTTTTCCAATTTTCATGATCATCAATTAAAGCCACAATTCCCCAAACTTAAGGGAAAAAAATTCTCTTCTGATATTTCTTGTCTATATATACATGGTGATTCAAAACTCTTGGGCCAAACTTTAAGGGGTGATAGAACACACCTAAACAAGCACTTTTCGTCATACAATGCATGGTCGGAACTTAAGCGGTGAAGCGCTAGAGGGCGCTTCCCAGTGAACACTTATAAGTGCTGGTTTTCGCACTCGTCGTCATTTCTACCGTAGATTGCCGAACGGATGGATTGTTTCACGAATCAGGAGAAGACAAACATGCATTTTATGTACGGAGCTGCCGACGGGAATGGGAGGGAAGCCATCCATTCTGCGATCCACGGTAGAAATGACGACGAGTGTGAAAATAAGAGCTACAAGTGTTCACTGGGAAGCGCCCTCTAGTGCTTCACCGCTTGAGTTCCGACCATGCATTGTATGACGAAAAGTGCTTGTTTAGGTGTGTTCTATCACCCCTTAAAGTTTGGCCCAAGAGTTTTGAATCACCCTGTATATGCTACTTGCATTGATCATCTATTTATTAGAAATGTTAATTCTACGTTCAAAAATAAATATGCTATCTACACGACTGAAATAATAGACCATTATCCACTTTTAATGATTATAAAATCACAAAAAATAAATTAAACAAATACAAATAATAAAAACTTGCATGTCATCATTAGGATGAATTATCTGAAATTGTAATATAAAATAAGGGACTATAAATTGGATAACGATATTTTTGTAAGCAAAAACGTTAACTTGGTTTATCAAGAATTTATTAATGTGGTTTATACAGCGATGCAGATTTGTAGTTATAATATTGATGGTGTGAAAGATAAAAATAAAGTTGAAGGTATTAATAAAAAATGAATTGCATATGAAATTTTAAACAGTATTAATAAAAAGGAAAAGCTATATAAAAAAGCAAAAAAGTATTCTTTAGTTATTGCTTATATGAGTAAATATAAATATTACAATGAAAACCTTGAAATAACCCTAAAAATGCAAGGAATTTATATTATAGGAATTTATTTATTAACTGTAACAATGATCGACGACGACACTGCAGATTATTATATGACATAACAGGTACATCAACAGCTCATAATATTTTTCCAAATAATAAAGAATCTAATTTCGTAGTGAATGAAATTAATGAATTTTTTACAAATGTTAATAGTAACCGAAATTTATCTGTATCTCAGCAATCGGAGTCAAATTTCAATTTATCTGATCAACAACCAATCTTGAGTTCTGTGTATTTTTATGAATACAGATGCAGGAGAAATCTTGAATTTAATTTCTAATTTAGATACCAACAAAGCTATAGGATGCGATACCTTAAATGCAAAAATACTAAAAAAAATAGCTAGACATATATTAGATTTATTAGTTTGTATTATTAATTTATCAATGGAAACAGGAACCTTTGTGGACGATTTGAAATTTTCTATAGTTAAACCAATCTATAAGGGAGAAAACAGAAATGATTATAATAATTATCGACCTATTGCAATTTTACCAATTTTCTCTAAAGTCATTGAAAGAATAGTTAAAAAAGGAGTGGTTAGTTATTTGGATAACATTGAGTTTTTTGCAAAATACCAGTTTCGTTTCCGTGAAAATTGCAGTACGACTCATACAAAAATAAAATTTAATGAATTGATTTATAAGGATATTAATAATAATAAAAAGATTATTGGGGTTTTTTTTAGACATCAAAAAACATTTGACTCTATTAATCATAAAATACTTTTACATAAGCTGAAATTTTATGGTTTTCGTGGTGTAGTCTATGATTGGTTTAAAAGTTTCATTGAGAATAGAAATCAAATTGTGATTATTAACAATTTTAAAAGTAAAACATTATTGACACCTAAGTGGAGTCCCACAGGGTTCTGGGTTGGGTCCTTTACAGAAATCACCAATGATTTCTGTAAATTAAAAATTGCCGGATGAATTATTTCTTTTGCACATGATACATCTATAGTTTTTGATGTAGACGATAATGAAGCATTACTTGGAAATATTAATAGTAATTTAATAATTATTAAAAAATGGCTTACTAATAATGAGCTAGAATAAAATATAAAAAAAAACTAAGTGCACATATTTTACATTTACTTCATTACACACATTTAGAAATAACATCAAACTCCAGGAATTGAGCAGTTTAAGTACAGACTGCTGTAACTGTGATACTATCGAAGTGACAGATATCTACAGTTATTTAGGATTAATAATAGAATCTAATTTAAAATGAAAAAAAACATATTTACTCACTTTCTTCAAAACTAAACAGAATATTATTTAAAATTTACTACTTAAAACGTTATGTTAATTATAATTTCCTAAGGGATATTTATTTTGTATGGGTTCAGTCTACCTTAATTTATGGGATTTGTTGTTGGGGTGGAGAATATAAATCAAATTTATTGTCTTTAGTACTAAAGAATCACAAGTCCTGTAAACATGAAACTCATGAAATGAATTTATGTACAAAATAAAATACTTCGTAATCTTTATTATAATTATTTTGTTGGGAACATAATATTATACAACAAACACAATATATTGCCACTAAGAAAACTATCTTTTTGTATAAAAATCAAAATTTAATTCCGATTAGAAATCCTAATTTTAACTCCAGAGTTTTGGGATTACAATTTTATGTAGAAAAAAAAGAAAAAGGAAATTTTTCATAAAATTTTTTATTTTATTGTGGCTAATTTTTTTAATTCATTGGAGTATACAATAAGAAACGAAAAATGTTTTACAACTTTTAAGAAATGTTTGCGTGCATATTTGTCAAAGTTAGACAACATTGAATGTACGTTTACTGCGATTAAATAATATTTTGATAGCATTTATGTAGGAACTGATATTTTGGTGAAATCGCATACCCACACCACTCATGATAGTTAATATTTTTCTATACTTTTTATTTTTTATTTACTTTATTTTCTTTAACAAAAATCAATTATTTTCATAACCTGGAAGAGCTCGAAAGCTCCTTGGTAGTTCACATATACCTATTGATGGTTTTACTTAGTTTTGTGCTTTTATTTGTTTCTCTGTTCTTTGTAAAGTGTTGTATCGATAATGTATTTGACAAAGCGTTGTGCATTCTGTGTTTATTGTCCTCGTGTATTTCTTTATGTTATTTTATATGTAATAATAAATTTGAATTTGAATATATGGTTCCTGTATTGACTTACAAAAGTGTTATTTGTAAATTTATGTTCTTTGGGTTGTTTCGCCTCTGAGCGGCACTTTTTCCCCCCACAATGGGCTAAATGGCCTGGTCAAGGACTTCAAAGGATCAGAGAAGGTTAGGAGAAGAGGACAAGTAAGTCTCCCGTAGAGCCATTCAGCGTATTCTGTGCACAAGGTATGGCTTTCCTACTCACGGTGCCACGGCTTAACGTCCTATCCGACGGACGGCGGCCTTCTTAAACCCATCGGGGTCCCCTTTGCCACCAACGGTAGGGATTTTTTAGCACAAATAAAACACATAGCTGGCATAAGTGGGACTCGAACAGTGACGTACAGGAAAATCTCGAGCCCCGCCTCCACCTCCCGCAAAAATGCCTCGGGGGGGGGGAACTTTTATTTCATTTAATGTGCACTGTCATAATGATAATAATAAATCATAAATATAAAAATATCATAAATATCTGATTTTTTTTTTCGGTTTTCGTAATATATAATTCGGCAATTTGGAATAAATTATTATTACAGCTTTCACGCGATTGTGGATGGAGGCTCATGTTCATTTTCACTGTCATTGTAAATGGAAAAATGAGAAATTGCTGTATACTAAGGACAATTACGAGAGTTTACATATTTTTAATCTGAATTCAAGGTTTTCTATGATGTACTGGATATATACAACAAGTTTTTTTTGTTTTGAAAATCTGAAAAATGTTCAATATCGCAGTTTAGCAATTTCTGTTGTATAAAGAATATTTTTGTTGTATTGTGAATATAAAAATCTTCAATTATTTTCAGACGGACATAAACAAAATTTGCCTTAAAAAGCTTAAATAGTTTCAACTATAACAACGTTTTCCTCTCTATTGCAAAAAAAAGATAAGAGCAGCAAAGAAATATAGAGGCCTCCCTAACTATGGTGCCTATCAGTAAGCCTCGAGACTCGAACCAGGGAACTGCTGATTGCGAGCCAGGCGCGCTACCGACTGAGCCAACCTCCGTCCCTGTGCTCTTTATAGATGTAGATAACATAGAATATTAGACCAAACTTATTCTGAAATAAACGTAAATTATTACTGGTAGTTAGAACGTTGTTGCAGATATTTATAGTTATTGTGTCATATTACAATTTTCCCCATTACTATAAATCTCCTACAATGTAAATAGATTAGTTTTCATATTTATTCGAACTTCCTTTCCGATCCATGACAATATTAAGATTGGGAAAATTCATTTAGTGACGTGGGATTTTAAAAATAATTCAAAACTTGAAAGGTGCCATCTCCCAAATGGAAACAAAGATATTGATGAATTAAAAAGAGACTTAAAACTTTCGGAGATATCAGTAAAGAGCTTGGAAGCTAAATTACGTCAAAGCACTCTCCAGTGCCTGAAAAGAAATCTTGTTAATTCAGCTACTGAATATTCCAATTTAAGTAATAGCAGAGAACATCGCGAGGAACATCCGAAGATGTATAGTCTAAACGTAAGTGGAGAAAGTATTCCTCCGTTGCCATGACAGCACGTGGCATTGTTCCCTGTCGGACGTTTCCCTGGTGGCCAAGGGATGGTGGCGAACGTTGCCATGGTAACGGAGCTACCATAGCACTTGCGGTAGTACTGGTGGACGCGCGGTTGCTTCCCAACAGAGCGATAATGCCTTGCCACTAAGAGCAGTCTCGTTTGCATGCGGCAAGGGTCGGTTTAGGGTTGAGGCCATCATCAGATAGCTCTAATTGTTCTGTTGAGCCGATTTAACAATCTAGCCTATATTGCCTAGGAGTTGGTTCTTTGTTGCCTAGGTGACGCAGCACGGCTCACTTGTCTGGCTAGAACTGGTAAGAAATGGTATTCTTTTCGAATTCGCGACATCAACAAATTATTATCAATTTCAAACTTGTAGATCAAAATTTCACTTTCAGATTTCGACATTTTTGCATACAATGGACTAAATGGCTAGGTCGCAAGGACCCCAAGTCTCAAGGTGGTAAGGGATGAACATCCACTAGTCGAAAGAAGATAGTCGCTCCCCTAAAAGTAAAAAATCTAAGAGAGCGATTCTTAGAGAGAACTACAGCTGTTCCAGTGAGTTCCGTTTTTGAGAGTTGTTCACGGCAAGATATTCTGAGATCCACTGATCAGCTGTTAGGAGACAGATGGAAGCCTTCCGTCAAAGCCATACAAGATGTTTCTTTAACGTCCTATATAGCCACGGATCCGCAGCCTAACGTTCTATTCGACGGGTTCGAAGCGTTTTAACTATATATTTTTGTTTTACAGGATTAACATCTAATCTTTTATGTAGTCAACAAATTTCCTTTTTGTGCTGTACGATCCAAAGTTTCACGGGAATTGAAAATATCATTTTAAAATTTCCTATCCGGTGGAGTATTTTAGTAATTGGGAAACCTACTTAAGTCTTATTCTAGGACCCCTCGCCTCCCACTCCGTCTCCGAAGCACTAAATCCTGGTAAGTGCCTGATGTCTGCTTTATTGATCGTGTTACGATTTCTGACCTGAAAAACCAGATCTAATTCATCTTTGAAATGATTTTTTTATTGCATAGAACTTATTTTTTTTTTAAATGAGAATAATCTATGCAATCTTCTCATAGCTGCGGAATAAACAAATAATAAAATTGCTTATCGAGGATTATGTAAAATTGAGATTTTCTCCGCTAATTCCCGTTCCGACCTCGGCTAAAACTAATGATCCTCAGTAGCCTCTGAAATACTGCAGTACATATATACCATCCAGGAAATAAAATTCCACAAAAAGAAAGCATTCACAATGTTGCATTGAAAACAAAACTATCACATCTGAAAAAAAAAAAACATTTTGTAAAACTTTCATATTCAATAGGAGCAAGAAAATTAACTTAGAAACTTCTACCTTCTCAAAAAAATATGTGGACTATCTATAAAAAAAAATAAAGTTCTATAAGCATCCTTATTAACTGACAATACAGGATATTTTCTCTTGATTCCCTCTGTTTCCTGATAAAAAAAAAATGAAAACCCTATGTTCCTTACGTTTCTACAAAAGGAATTTATTTAAATATATGGCAATATGTTTTAAAACAACTAACAAAATGGACCAGAATCAATCAAATAATAACCCAAAATTGACATTTCTAAAATAGAAATAAGAACTTTCGAAAATATTTTTATACGTAAGCAAGCTATAAAGGTAAACACCGAGTTTCTTAAGTATTCTGCAGAAGTGATGGAACATAACGTCGGTTTTAGATGCATATATATATATTCGAATGTGATTATCGATTCATTTTTTTTTTCGAAAAGTACCATAGAGGAATCAAACCTCAAAGCTACTCAGAAATGTTTTTATCCCCATGGACATGCCTACTGACATTTACCTAAACTGGTTACAACATTTACAGTAATGTTTCTTAACCATCCTGAGGGGCGGAGATGGCTCACTCGTAATCTGCAGGTCCCAACTGGAGCAGCGTTAAAATTGTATCTCAGCAAAACTCCCCGACCTGCCCTCGGTCAGTAGGGAATACCGATGGGTTCAAAAAGCCGCCATCCATCAGATGGGTCGTTAAGCCGTGTCTCCGTGTTTGGGAGAATATTACCCTGTGTACGTTAAAGAATACGCTGGATGATTTTGAGAGGAGGCTACCATCTGTCTCCCAGCAGCGGTCCAGTTCCCAGAGGTCCAACAGCGGGTCCAACAGCGGTCCAGTCCCCAGAGGGTTCCTCCCCCTTCCCCTCCCCCCAACCTTCTCTGCCGTTATAGTACCGCTCAGAGGTAAAACAATCTAACTATCCAGAATCTGCATCCTCTAATCCAGTTTTTACGTGTCAGGTGCTCTTTAGTGTACTTTTTCTTTCCATTTGTTATCACATACTCTCTTATGCTGTTTCTTGTTATCATGTTCTCTCTGATTCATTGTTTTATTAGTACATATTCTCTAATCCATTTTTTGGTATTACGTACTCTCTAAATAGCTTTGTAATATTACATATCCTGTAGTGCTGCCGTGTTATGTCTTCACATACTTTCTAATTTAATTTTCTGCTATTACATACTCTTTAATCCAATTTTTTGTTATTGTGTTGGGTTGTTTTACCTCTGAGCGGCACTTTTTTGTACACAATGGGCTAAATGGCCAGGCCACAAGGACCCAAAAGACTCGGAGAAGGTTAGGGGAGGGGACCCACTGGAGCAACTGTTAGGAGACAGATGGTAGCCTCCCGTCAAGGCCATATAGTGTGTTTCTTAACGTCCCATCCAAGCCCATCGGTGTTCCGTACTGACCGTGGGCAGGGCGGGGAGTTTTGCGAACATAAATCTCAACGCTGAATCAGCTGGGACTCGAACCTGGGAACTGCAGATTACGAGACTGGCACGCTACCGACTGAGCCACCCCTTGTTATTTGGTACTCTTTAAACCACCGTGACCGAGTGGTTAGCGCGCTTGGCTACTGATCTACGGGACCTGGGTTCGAGCCCCGGATAAGGCATGGATATATGTGTCGTTTTTCTACTGAGGTCCTGCCATCCTCTCAGACCTTCTACTATGGCATATAAACTGACAGGCTCCTGTCAGACCTCTGTGGCAAGCAGCTGCTTGAGGGGGTATTTATTTATTTATTTTTTTTTTTTTGGCATGGTTATGTAGGCAGGGATTAGAATATTCTCTCGCCGAGTTTTGAGGTCTGTAAAGCGATTTCTATATGGAAAAGTGCAGATTTCTACCTCACTAAGTGAGTGCCTGCAAAAGCAAAGCAGCATTCTAACTACGATAAGCTGAATGGAAAAAGTCTCCAAGAAATATCAATTTAAGCCATTTCATTCAGCAAGGTGTTGAGCCCACAGAATCTAAGGCCCACAGAATCTAAAACATTCCCATATGGTGTATATATGTGTGTGAGAATGTAAATAAATAGTTTGTCGTCATCTATTTAGTGCATTGGACATTTCTTTCTTTCATCTTTCTGACGCACACCTAAGCATGAGTGTAAAAACCCCAGGATCTGCGGTTTCATCCAGAATCACAGGTGGAGATTAATTATTGGAATGATTAATTAACAGGAAAATTAAGAGGAAGTTTGGGGACCACTAATCATCGAGGGGTCATGACAGTCTCCTCCCCCAACCTTCTCTGAGTCCTCGGAGAGCTTATGACCTGGACATTTAGCCCATTTTGTGTGCAAAAAAAAAAATAGTGCATCTCAGAGGTAAAACAACCCAACGAAAATAAAGATTTAGATATGCTTCTATGTTTAATTTACCTGCAGTCTTATTTGCATACTAAATAATATTTCATTAGTGTCTACAAAACAAAAATGAATATGTAATATTATATAAAAATAAAAATAAATACCCCCTCAAGCAGCTACTTGCCACAGAAGTTATATAAATATATATAAATGTCTACAAAACAAAAAAGTTCCATCCTCCCCTTCTCGGGGGGGGGGGCAATGTAAAGATCTTAATCATCGTCCTATACAACCAAAATTTCAAATTTCTACTATAAATAGATGGTTTGCAATTCTTGTTTAAAATTTTGGCATTTTCCACCTTTAGAGGATGCTATTATAGCTATTCGGAGATTCGAAAAATGCGAATCGTAATATTCATCGATACCTATGCGACCTCTAAAAGAATTTAAAATTTTCTATAAAAACAAAAAAAATTAAATGATGACCGACAGATAGATGGATAAAGGGAAAACCTTAGCGTGTTTTTTTTAATACGAGCTAAAAAGGTATAAATTTGATTCCTTAATGACGTGCAACTATTCTTATTAAAGTGTTCACTGAATTTATATATATGTATGTAAACTGCCGATGAATAATTTAGGCGCACAAAACACTTTTTTCAAAACTTTTTTTTTAACTTTATAAAGAGTAAATTACATTTTTAACTCTTCCAGACATTTTTTTATTTTTTTTTTGACTCAGAATACATTGAAATTCAGCACAAATTATTTTTACAGAATTTTAAGCTATAACCGATGCCTACGTGATATACATGCTTGCCATATTATGGAAAAGTGGAAGCAACTAGATTTTTTTTTATTATTTATAAATTAATAAGACCAAAATAACAAAACAATACAAAAACTTGCATATACAAACAGAAAACAATATTAACACAAGTCAGAAAAAGAATAAAATATAAACAAAATAAATAAAAGTTTTACATTAATAGATTTAAGATTTAAAGAAAAGATTTAAGAAAATGAGATCTGTTTGATCATGGTTCTGGACAGTTGTGAGTTCATGACAGAATTGTTTCCTTCCCGCAAAGTCGTTTAAATCATTTTTATAAACTTGAACATTTTCTTCTCAAATTTAAAATCACGGCTCTCAAAACCTTTGCCTTTTCCACAAGTTTCAGCCAGCAACTTTCATCAACTGATCTCCGCATCCGTCATCCGATGCTACATGCCAACAACGCTTGACTGTCTGCAACAGTAAGGAGGATTGCAGTCGATCCTTTAATGAGCTCCCTCTTTCTGCTCCTGCCTCTCCCAGCAGGAGAGCCTCCCAGTGAGCTGTAAACACGTGCCAGGAGACGACTGCTGGGGTTCACTGACACAAGCTTCCGCTTTGTCTGTCCATCTCTTCCTCTTTCTTCCAGTCATGTGGCTACAGGAGCACTTCGCCATCGCCACTGCCATATTATGCCTCTTTGCATCGCTCATGCGCACTCGCTCCATCGTCACGGGGAGACGGGCACTGCGCACGTAGCTCACACACAGATAGTGACCATGCTCTTCTAATATCAATCAGCGACGATGAATGAAATCACGCTGAACAGGCGTTTGATCACCGAGTGCGATTCGCGTGAATCACAGTGCATCAGAATGTCGCGTGAGGTGTAAGTTTGGAGAGTGCTGTCACACCATATGTTGTCAGTGTTCGCCCAAGAATATAATCCCCACGCGAGAGGATACTTCTTGCCCATTTAAATTAAAATGTCAAGGGATAAATCATAATTGTACTCAGACAAAGAAAAGTAATTCTAATTCCAACATTCCTTTTTTTCAGGGGGAAGGGAGTTGATCTTTTAAAATTCTTGAGCATTTTATTCGCATAGTTTCGTATTTTTAGAATTGTTAATTATTTTTTCTATTTTTTTGCTTATTGTCAAAAAAACGAGTTAATGTTTTCTTTTTGCCATCTGTTTATGGACATTCAAATTTTTTTGTTTTTATATTCCGAAACATTTGGACGAATAATGGAAACGATCTTTTTTATGCTACTTGAAATTTAGTTGGAGAGCCGAGTGAAAGAAGGGTGGCCACAAGAAATGTGTAAGGATGCAGATGAAATAGGATGCAGATGAAAGCTTCCCTTCAGGAGTATCCAGCGTGTTCTTTTACGTACATCTGTTACGTAAAACATATTCTTCAAATGGAGCTAAGGGTTGGGTTGTTTTACCTCTGAGCGGCACTTTTTTGCACACTAAGGACTAAATGACCAGGTCACAAGGACCCCGAAGGCTCAGAGAAGGTTGGGGGAGGGGACCCACTGGAACAGCTGTTGGGAGACAGATGGTAGCCTCCCGTCAAGGCCATCCAGCGTGTTCTTTAACGTGCACAGGGTATGGCTCTCTCCCGCACACGGGGCCACGGCTTAACGTTCCATCCGACGGACAGCGGCCTTTCCAAGCCCATCGGTGTCCCCTACTGACCGTGAGCAGGGCGGGGAATTTTTGCGGAGATAAATCTCAACGCTGACCCAGCTGGGACTCGAACCTGGGTAGTACAGATTACGAGCCTGGCGCGCTACCGACTGAGCCACCCCCGCCCCATGGAGCTAAGGATTAACGCATTCAGTAGTCTTCAAACGGGAGTCCGCGAGTTGAATCGATTCAACTCAATCAAACAGAAAGTATTTTTTCCTGATTTTAATTTTATTGTCATTACTGCTAAAGGAAAATTCTTTTTTTTTGTAATAATTTATCATTGACATAAAAGTTTTTTTAATTTAAATATTTTATTTTCATTTGTAAGCAACTTTAAATGTTGCTTTTTGAGTTTTTTTTCCTTCCTTTTACTTTTACATTGGAGTAAAAAACACGATGAATAATCTATACCTATCAGCATTTATATTTCAGTTAGTTTATATTTGTTTAATTAAAACGTATAATTTTGGAGAACTCTGTTCACAGAATCAGCTAAACTTTGTAAGAAATACCCAATACTGAAAAGGTTGAGAAAGAATGGTGAATGATCGCCGACTATTCTAAGCCCATGGGCTTGGAAAGGCCGCCGTCCGTCGTAATGGACGTTAAGCCGTGGCCCTGTGTGTGGGAGAGCCATACCCCGTGCACGTTAAAGAACACACTAGATGGCCTTGACGGGAGGCTACCATCTGTCTCCTAACAGCTGTTCTAGTAGGTCTCCTCCCCCAACCTTCTCTGAGCCTTCGGGGTCCTTGTGAGCTGGCCATTTAGCCCATTGTGTGCAAAAAAAGTGCCGCTCAGAGGTAAAACATAAAATAATAAATACCCCCTCAAGCAGCTGCTTGCCACAGAGGTCGGACAGGAGCCTGTCAGTTTATATGCCATAGTAGAAGGTCTGAGAGGATGGCAGGCCCTCAGCAGAAAAACGACACAAACAGCCATGCCTTACCCGGGGCTCGAACCCAGGTCCCTTAGATCAGTAGCCAAGCGCTAACCACTCGGTAATGGGACGGCTCAGAGGTAAAACAACCAAAATTCTAAGCCCATCGGTGTTCCATCTCTAACAAAGAGTAGAGGCCAGAGGAGAAAACCTAAATGAGCCCTGGGAACCTGAGAATAACAGATTAAAAACCTTTCGCGCTATCGATTGATTCACCTCATGATATCAGGATTCATTTTGCGATTCATTTCATCCGATGACAGTATCGAGACTTAACAGTTTGAAATTGTGTGTTCCCACTGGCAATATATTTATTTGCTTTTAGAGTGTGTTTGCTTCCTACTGGTTCGGAATAACTCTCTCGCTTTTTAT
Source organism: Ryuthela nishihirai (assembly GCA_038380435.1). Classification (NCBI taxonomy): domain Eukaryota; kingdom Metazoa; phylum Arthropoda; class Arachnida; order Araneae; family Heptathelidae; genus Ryuthela; species Ryuthela nishihirai. The sequence continues at coordinate 32,686,297 of JAWZYU010000030.1, forward strand.
TATTTCCCCATATGTGTATTCTTTATGTTTGCATCGTATGCATAATTGATTATGAATGAGTAGGGTGGGTTGTTTTACCTCAGAGCGGCACTTTTTTTTCCACACAATGGATTAAATGGTCAGGTCATAAGCACCCCAAGGACTCAGAGAAGGTTAGCGGGAGGGGACGTTTTTAAGACACAGATGGTAGTCTACCGTTAAGGCCATCCATCGTGTTCTCTGAAGTGCACAGATATGGCTCTCCCGTACACGGAGCCACGGCTTAACGTCCCATCCGACGGACCGCGGTCTTTCCAAGCATATTAGTATCCCCTACTGGCCGAGGGCAGGGCAGAGATAAATTTCAACACTAGCCCAGACAGGACTCGAACCTAGAAACTGCAGATTAATAGCCCGGCGATCTACAAGCTGAGACCCCCCCCCCCCCCCGCCTCTGTGAAAAGGTGACTGACAGGAGGTAACGCTAATTCTAACTAAGATGCAGAAATTGCAGTTTACAGAAAATTTCCACCTAAGTGCGATTTCGGGGAAAATTACAAAATTTAACATCCGACGTATCCTTTGAGGTCAAACAGAAGTCATTTAGAGGTCACATTTGATCAACAAGCGCTAGAAACTTGAAAATTGATGACTAAGAAAGTTTCAGGTCGTAGATCTCAGAAACGTTTACAAAATTTTGTACCAGTGGGACCTTCAGGGAGAAAGTTCAAATTTCCATCTTCCGGTATTGGAGGCGTATAAATTGGTGGCAAATGGGTATTCATTCGTAGATCTCAGAAACGTTGTGAAATTTGGGATCTGACGTCACCTTCAATGTGAAACAAAGGTCAAATTTAGAATTAACTGGGGTCTACTAGTGCGAGAAACGTGAAATTAGTGTCTAAGGATATTTCTGGTCTTACATAACAGGAACATTTGAAAAATCCGGTTCCAGCTAGTCCATCGAGGTCAGAGGTTAAAATTTGATCTACGTGTGTTCTGCGAACCGGAAGATTGGTGTCCGTCAGTACATCCGTTTCTACAATTTGGAAATGATGCTGAATTTTTGGTCTGGCGTATCCTCGTGGTCAGATGTCAAATTTCTCTCTACGTGTGGTGAAAAAGTTTCAAAGGTGTGTTTCGGGGTCGTAGATCTCAGAAACCTTAAGCTGTTTCGGATCCGTTGTTGCTTTCATGGTCAGGGCGGGGGTGGCTCAGTCGGTAGCGCGTCAGGCTCGTAATCTGAGGTTCGATCCTGAAGGTCAGCGTTGAGATTTATCTCCGCAAAATTTCCCGCCCTGCCCACGGTCAGTAGGGGACACCGATGGGCTTGGAAAGGCCGCCGTCCGTCGGATGGGACGTTAAGCCGTGGCCCCGTGTGCGGGAGAGACATACCCTGTGCACGTTAAAGAACACGCTGGATGGCCTTGACGGGAGGCTACCATCTGTCTCCCAACAGCTGTTCCAGTGGGTCCCCTCCCCCAACCTTCTCTGAGCCTTCGGGGTCCATGTGACCTGGCCATTTAGCACAGGTTGTGCAAAAAAGTGCCGCTCAGAAGTAAAACAACCCAACCCAAGCTTTCATGGTCGAATAGGAGTCGGGGTGACAGCTCAGAAATATAGAGGAGGTGATTAATTTCTTTTACATTATTTAATATACTTGTATATATATATAAATGATTGTAATGGGTTGGATTGATTTAGCTCAGAACAGCACTTTTTTTGCACACAATGGTCTAAATAGCCAGGTCACAAGGACCCCGAGGGCTCAGAGAAGGTTCGGGGGAGGGATCTACTGGACAGCTGTTAGGAGACAGACGGTAGCCTCCCGCCAAAACCATTCAGCGTGTTGTTTAACGTACACAGTTTATGGCTCTCTTCCCGACACGAGACCACGGCTTTACGTCTCATCCGACAGACGGCGGTCTCCGACGGACTTCGGCTATCTGACGGACGGCGGTCTTTCCAAGCCTATCGGTGTCCCCTACTGACCGAGGACAGGGTGGATAAATCTCAATGATAGCCCAACCGGGGCTCGAACCTAGGTAACTGCAGATTAAGAGAATGGCGTGCTACCGACTGAGCCACCCCTTGATTGTGAGGGATTGATTGATTGAGTGAATGGTTGAGTAAGTGACTGAGTGACAGCAGATCATGCTAATTCTAACTGTGATAGAAAAATGGTAGAGCTCGAAAAACACACAGGGATAATCCGAGTCGCAGATCTCGAGAAAAGTCAAAAATTTCACCTCCGACGTGTCCTTTCAAAATCAAACCTTGATCTTCAAACCAACTTCAAGCTCAACGTAGAAGTCAAACCTTGATCTTCAAAACAACTTCAAGCTCAATGTAGAAGTCAAACCTTGAATATGTTTTACGTTGCTAGAAGCGCGAAAATTGGTGTCTGGTGGTGTTTGAAAGCTATAAGTATCGGGAAAGTTACGAAATTTCTAATTTGGGGGGTTTTTCGAGGTGAAAAGTCAAATTTTAATCTACTACTAATTTTATTAATTAAAAATTTAATCTACTAATATCTACTAATTTTAATCTACTACTAAAATTTTGTAGGGAGGGGGGGGAGTATTACGAAACCTAGAACTGAAAAAATTTGTGAAATTTGCTGTCCAGTGAGTCCTTCAAGGTCAAAAGTCAATTTTTATCTACTGGCACTAGAAAGCTAAAATTTGATGAATATGGATAGATTTTGATCCAACGGGTCATTCGAGGTCAAATGTCAATTTTCAATGTACGGCTGCTAGAGAGATAAAAATTGGATTATGGAGATATTTCGGATCGTAGATCTCAAGAAACGTTAAGAATTTTGAGATCCGGTCTCAAGTTCAAGTCGGATCAGAATGACAGTTTAGATATCAAGAATCGGCGAATGAGCCGACTGATTTCTAGTATGGTTATATTATTTATATTATTATGTCGTTCAAGCAAATATTTCATACATACATCAGTTTTACTGATTACTTCTACTATAATTATGGTTAAGACAATAATACCATTTCAAAGAGCAGCAACGGTGCTAGAGTTATTTTGCCACCAGGAGCGAACTTGGATAGCTACCGCCCCTTTCTCCGGATCTGATCTTAGGTATTAAAGAGAAATTTAGCTAAATTTCGTGTCGTTTTTAAAAGCAATTGAAAATCACTCTCGAAAAATAGGTCATGCTTACTCCGGTCAACCTTACTGTACCTATGGTCCTTAGTTTGTTTGCAAATTTGACACCCATGCCAAGGTTGGGTTGTTTTACCTCTGAGCGGCACTTTTTTGCACACCATGGGCTAAATGGCCAGGTCACATGCACCCCGAAGGCTCAGAGAAGGTTGGGGGTGGGGACCCACCTGGAACAGCTGTTGCGAGACAGATGGTAGCCTCCCGTCAAGGCCATCCAGCGTGTTCTTTAACGTGCACAGGGTATGGCTCTCCCGCACACGGGACCACGGCTTAACGTCCCTCCGACGGACGGCGGCCTTTTCAAGCCCATCGGTGTCCCCTACTGACCGTGGGCAGGGCGGGGAGTTTTGCGGAGATAAATCTCAACGCTGACCCAGCTGGGACTCGAACCTGGGAACTACAGATTACGAGCCTGGCACGCTACCGACTGAGCCACCCCCGCCTCCCATGCCTAGGACATCAAAACGAAGACGTTTAGATGAATCTATGGGATTTCACTTTCTTCTTGATCCAATAGTTATTTAACTAAAGAGCATTTAGTAAGGAATGCTAATTTAAGGTATGAAATTAAATATGATCCTTCTTAATGGCTAAATTCTATCCTTAGTGGGTTTTTTTTTTCAGTTTTATTAACAAAATAATTTATCTCAAAGCTTTTCTCAGTTCACCGTTCCCAAAGAGCTTCTTTGATAAGGTTTTTACCAATTTCGTGTTCAACTGAGATTTTCTGAAGCCCGGGAAATGGCTCTAGTGCCTCATCTCAGAGAGCAATAGAAGCAATCTTCTCGTAAAGTTCTGATAATTGAAAAAAAATATTAAATATTTATATATTTTAGTGGCATAAAATATATCACACTAACAACTTTCTCGTTGAAATTCAACGGGGCCTTTGAAGTTCAAAAATGAAAGTGGTTTCAATCTCTACTCAGTTTCTACGAGAGAAAGAAACGCGATTTTTTAACCGAAATAACCCCACGAGAAACATTTCGAATCGGGCTTTCAAGTGTTTTGGAAATTACATGGGAGTCAAAAATTGTTTAAGAGAAGATTTCAACTGATGCGTGTAGTAATTAAGTTTTCACCACACGAGTGCATCAATTATATGTAAAAGATTTTGCTATTGGTATAATGACATGGAGTCCCAGATCTAGAAAAAAAAATGATGATCCCAGCAATGTAATCGCCTTAAAAAGGTAACTGGGGGGGGATAAATTTTTCCCCTTCGTTTAAGAGGTTTTCTAAAAATTTCATCAAATTCGAGAAATATGAAGAAGTTTAATCATTTTTGGCCTCCATTAGCCTTATATGCATTATATGAATATTATGTTACATACTTATTATATTGCATTCTCAAAGGAAGCCCTTCTGACCCGCTTATTATCAACAATTAGTGGCATAAAATTCAAAGGGTGTTTTCGTAGCTAATAGTTATCTGAAAGGCGTTTCGATACTTAAATGGTTTTCTCCCCCCCCCCCCACACACACACACACCCACCTCACGTTTCGGAGACACGCTAGTCTTCTATGTGATACCTAGAGACAAATGACTTCTGATGTCATAAAATATGCGTGAAATTTTGCTGAGTATAAAGAAGAAGGAAAATTAATTTACATCTGAGAGCAATCCCGTTCGAAACAACTAGGAACGCTTTTCCTAATCTTAACGCTAGTCGCGGTATCGAGAAAACCGGTTTTCGTTATGTGCAAAATATCATTCCCGCATTTCCTGACGTTCTTTTTTCCCTTGTTTTTCCTAGAAAGAGGGACTTAAACGTTGTTAAACACTTGCCATTAATGACTCTGGTGATTATCAGCATCTCACCGGAAGTGCCGGAAATTGCTTACTAGGGCGGCGTTCCTAAGAGCTTGGATCATCTTACAGGAACAGGTAGAAAGACGAAGCTGTACATCCTCCAGAGGATGAAACCAAGAGTAAGTCCTCCTTGTGATTCCATCAGGCGACTGATGTCATTCTCTCACTTTTATATCAAATGGAGAAATGGTAACCGATGACGATGATAATTGTCATCGGTTGGAGGTTAAGCTTGGTCTGTAATAATAACAATTTCATCGGATCTTGGGAAAAATAAAAAGTAATTAAAATTAATGAGCATGAAATACAACAGACAAAAGCTTTGATAATACTTATAGGAATTAATTGCCTCTTATCTCCAATTTTGTGATTGTCTATGCATTGATGTAATCGTTTTGAGTATCTCAAAAGTAGCTATTCAAATGGGTTGGGTTGTTTTACCTCTGAGCGGCACTTTTTTGCACACCATGGGCTAAATGGCCAAGTCACATGGACCCCGAAGGCTCAGAGAAGGTTGGGGCAGGGGACCCACGGGAACAGCTGTTGGGAAACAGATGGTAGCCTCTTGTCAAGGCCATCCAGCGTGTTCTTTAACGAGCACAGGGTATGGCTCTCCCGCACACGGGACCACGGCTTAACGTCCCATCCGACGGGCGGCGGCCTTTCCAAGCCCATCGGTGTCCCCTACTGACCGTGGGCAGGGAATTTTTGCGGAGATAAATCTCAACGCTGACCCAGCTGGGACTCGAACCTGGGAACTACAGATTACGAGCCTGACGCGCTACCGACTGAGCCACCCCCGCCCCTACTCAAATGCAACGTATGATTCGGGAAAGTTAGGGAGACGTCTGATCTTGGGGGAACAACGGCATTGTAGCATTTACCATCCATAGTAAGAGGAGCAAATGTAGCGAAAAACATGGACCAATAAAATGAAGCATCATAACAGATTTTGGAGGCTGATAAAGCCATTGAAAAAGAAGAATATCCCTTAATCCATCCAATACTGGATAAGAATTTTTCATATTATGAATTACAATGTGCTATAAATATTGTTAACGAAATCTGCATGTGGCGCAAATAACATACCATATAAATACTTAAAAATCACTACTAACAAAATGCAAATGCAAATTTTTAGAAATTTTAAACAACATATATTAAAAAAAATATAAGCAATATTCCCTCTCCCCCCCCCCATCATCTCTCGATAATAAACATAATTTTTTGCTAAAACCTATTAAACCAAGAGACAGTGTTAAATCCTAGAGGCCAGTGTCACTTAACTCTAATGTACTTAAGATTTTTGAGAAATTAGTTCTTAAAGGGTTACTGTAGTTCTTGGATGAAATAAAAATATTTTCACAGCACGTACATAGATTTAGAAGAGGGAGGTCAACTACGGTTAACCCTAACAATATCCTATATCTCGTGGGAGATGTAAAAAATGCTATACACCAGGAAAAAGCTGCAGCAGCAATTTGTTCTGATTTAACAGCTGCAATGCCATTCATTCTGGATTGCAGGATTGTTACATAAATTAAAAGTAACTGGTATTTTAGGATATATTTACTCATTTATTAAGTTCTATTTAACTCAAAAAAGTGGTATCAAATTAAGATTGATAATATATATTCTAAAAAAAATTAAAATGCATAGTGGAATTGTAGAAGATGGAATCTTCTCAATGTCACCATCTATATTCAACATCTACCTCTATGATTTACCTAAATATATAATTAAAAAACATCAGGTTTTCTCTTTATGTTGATGACATTATAGTCGGTGGAAAAAAGATTCTGAAAAAGTTGAGAAAAATTTACAAAAAAAAACAGTAAAAGAAGTAAAATTATATTGTGTCAAATGGCATTTGAAAATAAGCAATGAAATGTCTTTTTCGTGTCATTTGCCACTTATAAATCAACGATTCCTAAACTGAAGAATTGAAAGTACTATGCTACCTAATACTGGCTATCATAAATACTTAGGTGTTTATAATGGTCAGTGTTAGGTAGCATAGTGTGGTAGGCATAGGTGTTGTGTTTGATTTAAGGCTAAATTGTAACATACATCTGGAAAAAATATGTCCAACAGTAAAATAAATTAATTGTACTAAGTGTTTAGCCAAAACCAGAGTGAGGCAAAGTTAGAATATAGTCTGAGTCTATTGGCAGGAATGACAGACTGTAAATTTAATAGCCTAAACGCAATACAAAACAAATTCATCAGAATTTGGGTTTGGTCTGTTGAAGGGCACCCCAAAATTAGCTCTTATAGCAGAAACATTAATTAAATTTAATTTTACAGAGGAGGCCGGAAGGTTTTATATCAGCACACTGATAACGGATAATGGGGAAAGTACATCAAAATATGAAATATTTGAAAAATAATAAATAATGTGATAAGTCAAATCTCTTCAGTCTAAAAGTAAAAACATCAATACTTGTAGAAGTGACATCTCGCTAGGAAGGGAATTACATACTATTCCAACACAGCACACAAAGGAATGGTACTTACAGTTCTTTCGAGCAAAAGGCACATCGATCATAAGAGAACGACCTCTTGTTCTTCTGTCGACAAATACTTCAAAACTGTGGCTAAGTGTACTAGTTTCTCAGAACCAATTCTTTCCAGGCGTTGATCACCACACACAAGACGACAAATTCTTCTTTACCTTTACCAGCTTAACAACACTATCCACACCAATAAACTAATCGAATGCTGGTTCTGTTGTCTGCTAGACGTGCTTGAACCTTGCACCCACCACTTTTTGCAGTTGGCTCGAATATGTCCAGTCTTGCCACAATTCCAACACTGTGTGTTTATAGAAGTCCTTGGAGAGGGACCTTTAATGTCTTTCAAAACGAATAATATTGTTTTGGTTAGTTCATTCATTTCACTATACTTTTCTAGTTTCTTTTGTATTCACATGTCTCACTCTGCGTTTGTTCGCTCGAAAGGAAAGCCTCGAGCACTCGTACTTCATGGCATGTACCACAGCTGACTTTAAGGTTTCACCCAACATCCTCAGATATTGTTGAGTCCGGGTAAGCAATAAAATAATAATAAATACCCCCTCAAGCAGCTGCTTGCCACAGAGGTCTGACAGGAGCCTGTCAGTTTATATGCCATAGTAGAAGGTCTGTGAGGTTGGCAGGACCTCGGCAGAAAAACGACACATACATCCATTCCTTACCCGAGGCTCGAACCCAGGTTCCTTAGATCAGTTGCCAAGCCCGCTGACCACTCGGCCACGAGACTGCAGGGTAAGCAATAACATCAATAAATTGTAATTAAGCAAAGTTATCTTGAATTTCTGGTGGACAGTTACTATAAGCCAATCTAGCTAGTCGCTGAATATCACTGGCAAGTTCTTGCAGTCTCACCACTCTTCTACATACGATGTTTAAATTTAGTCATATAGTATTGCTTTAAATAACTATCACCAAACCTGAGTTCTAATGCAAATATCAGACTTTGATAATCAAGTCTTTTCTCTTCTGGAGCAGACTGTGAAACTTCCGCAGCAGAATTTCTTAAGGAAGCTGCAAAAAAACTGGCCTTCTGAAATTCATTCCACTCATTCGCTCTAGCGATAACTTCAAATTCTGTTTCAAAGACAGTCCAAGATGATTGACCATTATATGTAGAAGGTTTAGTTGCATTTCTAGCGATATGTGTAAAAACATTATTAGCACTAAAATTATCATTATCACAAGAAGAAAGTAACATTTCATTTCTTAAAATCTGAAACTGGCGTTCACAATCAGTTTTTACAGTTTCAATTTGATGTTTATAATCTAACTTAACATTATCAAGATCATCTTTTACACTGTTCAGTTCGGTCTTAATGTCCTTACATTGATCAGTGATTTCACTGATTTTTATATTCAGATCATTATTCTGTTCAGTAATCTTACTAATTTGAGAAGCCACTTCAGCTCTCAACTCATTATTTTGTGCAGCCATTTCGGCTGTCAAGTCATCACTTTGTCTAGCAAGGAACCCAATTTTACTTTTTATGTCATTATTTTGACTAAAAAGTTCACCAATATTGCTGCTTTGAGCAGCTATATCATCTTTAATGTCAGTCATCAACTTTACTAACTCATCCATACTTCTAGCAAAATGCATTCGAAACAATAATAATACCTACACTCCTGGAACCAATTTGTTACGAATTAAAATGGATAAGCACTGAGCATGAATTCGAGTAAATATTATATATATACCAAACTAAAGTATGAATGAAGTAATTCATTACAAAGGCACAAAATTATACAAATTAAACAATCTTATCTAAGCACAAGTATTTCTCTTCCTCTTAGTATAAAGTCAAACCACAAAAAGAACGATTTGCTTTGTTTAACTGATTTTCAATGTTTAAACCACAATGCTGTCAATATTCAGTTCCTATGACAAAATAGGACCTATTTGCAACATCCAACAAAGAAACCAATTTATATTGAATTTCGTTTGTGTTAGAGGACTACCTTATAGATGCGAAACATCTAATGTTGATCTCTCCTGATAGAGGATCCAAAAATAGCTTTACTGTTGATTCCCTTTCACCACCGGAACCAGGCTCATCTTGATTCAAATAATAACAGTCTTCTTACGTAGTATCACACAACACTAATTTAATACAATATATCCTTATTCCTTCACTACTCCACTACACCTTTTTCTTTTTCCTCCACAAATCTTATTATTCAAAGCATCTCCATTCTAAACAGTTGATAACGTAATTTTCACGCAGAAGCATAAGCGAGCATTCATGACACGTTTATCATAAATTCATTGCAGCACGTTCATCTGTCGTAACAATATGTGTAAAAAAAATTGAGAATACAGTCTACGAAGAGCACGAATATGAACGTAGAAACTGTATGGAGCAAAAATTTGAGAAAACGGATTTAAAGAGCACGAAAATGGGAACGCATTTTATAGCAGAGCACAAACCTAGGAACAGAAGTTATGAGGAGGGGAAATATAAGAACACAGTCTATGAGGAAATGAACATGAGAATTCAGAAAATTTTTGTAATAGCATTTCATTAGTGTGTATGCAAATCAAATGGAACTTTTTATATGCCTTTTTTTAAAAAAACGAATTTTTATTTCTCTCTGGCGGGAAAAGAGAAAAAATTACTGCTATCAGTGTAATTTCCTTGACCATGTACAGTCGCTCAAAAAAGTATCCGAACGCCACGGTTGATTACAGAATTCAGAAAAAATATCTGGCAACTTTTTTTTAGAAATTAATGATCTGGCAACCCTTCGTGTCATGTGTCACGTGACACGAGGGGAAAATTAGTGATCTGGCAACCCTTCGTGTCACGTGACACGTGACACGAAGGGTTGCCAGATCACTAATTTCTAAAAAAACGTTGCCAGATATTTTTTCTGAATTCTGTAATCAACCGTGGCGTTCGGATACTTTTTTGAGCGACTGTACATAGTACACTTCTTCATAAGCAGACCGTCTGCAATATTAAAGTTTTGCCATTTTCGAACTTTAGTACTGTCCAGTGATGGAAATTCAGTTTAATGTAAGATTCGTGAAAAGCATTATTTCAGTAATAACTATCCAAAAAGAAAGAAGTATTGTTCAGTAATCTATTAAAACGCAAAAGTTAAATGTCTACAGACAGAGAGACCGACAGACAAGGTGAAAATAATGGCTCTCTTGTTTTGGAAACAAGCTAAAAGTAATATTTTCACCGAAACGGATCCGATAATCACCGTAACCGCACCTTTGTACGTTTGTCATTGTGTGTTGAGCGCACCTGAACTATTAAATGGCGCCCTTTCTAAAACTAGATCCGCCATTTGCCACTGTTTGCACGCTCCGATGAGGATGCAAGCGGAGGAAATCGGGAGTTTCCTTTTTTTCCGTTTGCTCTTCCTCTTTTCGTTGCGCGTTCCCGAGTGATCGATTTCGCTTCTTTTCGAAACAGAGCGAGCAATATGTCAGACTCCGTCGCTAGCTCTGTTCCGATCTGCCCATTAGCGACTGAGAAACATTTATGCAGTGTGCGCAGTGAAAAGTGGACTTTAAAACTTAATCACCGGCGATGAGTCGGATTTTTCTTTTCATAAAGGAGTCGCTTTGGCTGCTGGCCAACGTTCTCAACGGGGAAGGCGAGGACGCATCTGTTGGAGGAGGATTCGCGGTGGGAGATGTTTCCTTTTTTTAAAAATGACATTTCTCTGCAAGTCATTGAAACCGTAAATATTAGGTGACTTGAAATTGCAGAATCGATCCAAGTTTGTGCAGAGGGAGAGTTGACGAGGGTGTCTTTCATTATTCTAAAGATATTTTATTAATTAGAATGACACTGTTCTTGATATATTAGTATATCGCCTTTCAAACTACAGACCGGTCTCGCTTTTGCCTGTTTTTGGTTAAGATATCTTATCTTTGGTTTGGTAATCTGTTTTTGGTTAAGATATCTTAATCTTTGGTTAAGATATCTTATTTTGGTGTGTGTGTAATCATCAGAGGCCTTCGAATTATAATGTTGTCCAACGGTCCGTGGCCGGGCGGTTAATATGCTAAGCTGCGACTTCGGTTCGAACCAAACAAATTTTATTTTTAATTAAAATTTTACGCATAAATAATGAGGTAGACCTGGATAGACTCAAACACATAATTTGGCTAACATTGATAACATTGTAGGCTTCAATAAATTCTCTGATAACTAATGGCAGATAATGATAACGTTATTAATAGATTGGTAATCACGGAAGAATCTTATTTAATTGCACTTTTTGGGAACAGTTGATTACAATAGTCTAAATGTTTTAAATATTAATATTAGAAGTTTAAGGCCCAATTTTGAACTTTTCGAATTGTTTACAGGCTTTAATCAGATTAAAGGTTATGGAACATATTGTAACTTAGACAATGTAATAAAGCTGGTGGTATAATGATATATGTTAAATCTGATATTAACGTTAAAACAATAGACCATAGCTAAATATAAACAGCAGAGTTACTCCATATAGAGCTTTCATTATGTGAAATATCAGTAATTGCAATCTGCCGTTCCCACAATTATTCACCATCTGATTTTATGAATGAATTAGAGCATATTATGCAGGGGTTAAACACAAGAAATATTATTATAACTGGTGATATAGATATAGATTTGTTAGCAAATGCTTCTAACCTTGTAAATGAATACCTAAATATAACTACTTTGTACGGATATGAATCAATGATAAATATTGTTACGAGAGAGATCCATAATACCCAGTCTTATTTGGACCATGTACTGGTTAAAATTAATAATAGAATTAATGTACAAGCTGCAGTATACAAAATGCCTATTACGGATCATTATCCCATAGTAGTTAAAATTAAGACATAAGGAAAATAAAGCTTTTGATAAAAGAAATGATAATATTAAAGATTACATGTTCAGAATTAATTATGAACTAATAAATGATAAATTAAAAGATTATAAATGGAAGGGAATAACACAGGATAACGTTAATAATGCGTACAAAATGTTTTCAGAGATTTTTTGTAAATTAATTAAGGATTCATCTTCCTATGGAAAAAGAAACATTCAGAAACCGAAAAAGCCTTGGATAACAAATGAAATCTCTGATATGATTAAGCAGAGAGATAAGTTATCTAAAAGTGTAAAAAAAAATACCCATATAATGAGGACCATGAAAAGAAATTTTTATATCATAGGAATAACTTAAGGTCTAAAACTAAGGAGGCCAAAAACAAATATAACATGGAAAAATTTCTAAAATGTAATGGTGATATTTTCAAAATGTAAATTCGTAAATAATTTAATTGGGAATAACTCAAAAGATGAAATTCTACCAGATAAAATGAATAATATCGAGAACTGTAACGCTGACGAAATTAAAGATGCAGCAAATGAATTTAACACTTATTTTGTTGATTTACCTAACAAAATACTTAACGATAAACCTACTGAATATTATAAAAATTATTATAGAACAGATAGCTCTTTCATTTTTACTCCTGTAACCATACAAGAATTAGATAAGACCATTACAAATCTAATAAAAGGCAAATGCCCAGTAATCGATGAAATTTCAGTAACTATAGTAAAAAAGTGCAAATAATTTCATCATTCTTCTCTTAGTTGATATCTTTAACCTTTCTGCTCAAACAGGGATTTTTCCAGACGATCTCAAAACCTCTATTGTACTTCCGATTTGCAAGAAGGGAAATAAAAACTGCCTTTCAAACTACAGACCGATCTCGCTTTTGCCTGTTTTTCTCAAAATATTTGAAAAACTAGTAAATTTTAGAGTATCGAGTTAATAAAAAAATAAATAAATGCGCCTCAAGCAGCTGCTTGCCACAAAGGTCTGACAGAAGCCTGTCAGTTTATGTTTGTCTTTATTTTTTTCATTATTTTATATTGTCTTGAGCCGTCCCGTGGCCGAGTGATTAGCACGCTTGGCAACTAATCTAAGGGACCTGGGTTCGGCATGGATGTGTGTGTCGTTTTTCTGCTGAGGTCCTGCCATCCTCTCAGATCTCCTACTATGGCATATAAACTGACAGGCCTGTCAGACCTCTGTGGCAAGCAGCTGCTTGAGGGGGTATTTATTATTATTTTTTATTTATATTGTTTGTTTATGCCTGTCTTTATAGTAGAAGGTCTGTGAGGATGGCGGGACCTCAGCAGAAAAACAACACAAACATCCAAGTCTTACCCGGGGCTCGAATGCAGATCCCTTAGATCAGCAGCCAAACGAGCTAACCACTCTGCCACGGGAGTTATTTAAATAAAATAAATTTCCTTTCGACAAATCAGTTTGGCTTCACTGAGGGTAAGGCACTTTAAACGTTAAAACAATAGACCTACTTTCCAATTTTATTTACTATTACTAATTTTATTTATAAGTCAATTGACCAAGGAAAATGTAACTCTTTCAGTGTTTTTAGATCTTAAAAAAGCTTTTGACACCGTAACTCATTCATCGCTTTTGAAAAAACTGGAGCGTTTGAGTATGAGGGGATTGCTCTAGAATGGTTTATCAGTTACTTGACAAATAGAATTCAATTAGTTAAATTAAAAAACTGCCTCAGCGATCTGAAACAAACTGAATATGATATTCCACAGGGCTCTGTTCTTGGCCCCCTATTGTTTTTTTAATATTTATATTAATGACCTCTGTGAAATGAACATTAATTGTAATATTACTACCTTTGCAGATGACACTGCATTAACATTTAGTGACCAAACTATTACAGATTTAATGTCCAATGTCAATAATGTTCTTGAGAAAGTTAATATGTGGTTCGAAAATAATAAACTCTCAATTAATAAGAATAAAACTAAATTTGTTTTATACAAGTCGAAAAATAACCAAAATGCTGTAAATACTTTGTCATTAAACTGTATTCACCTCAATGCTATAATCATATTGATTGCCGTTTTGATGACATAGAACAGGTTGAGAGCATTAAATATTTAGGTATTTTCATAGATAATAATCTAAAATTGAAGAAACATATTGACTCCATCACAGGTAAAACACGTTACAAACTGTTCAAATTACACCACTTGAAATAAAAAGTTAATCTTAATATGCTGCAAACATTGTATTTCTCATTGATACAAGCTGCATTTCAATACGGTATAGTTTGTTGGGGGGGAATTTATGTCTCGGTTTTTAAACCTCTGGTGTCTCTGCAAAACAAAATTATTAAATTAATTGCAAAAAATAACACTGATATTTTAAGCAATTTCAGTCGTTACTCTATGCTAAAAATTCTACCAATTAGACATATATTTGTTTTTAGAGTGATAATATTTTTAAAGCAGAATTGCTTTGATTTTCACATTCAGTCGGATTTATACAACTTCAGAGAGAAAGTTCTAAAATATTTAATATCTTTGACCAAAAAAGAAATTGCTCATAAGCATTATTCGCACACAGTCGTATCAGAATAATATGACCACCTACTATACATATACTATGGTAGGTGGTCATATTATTCTGATACGACTGTGTATATGGCACCTAAAATCTTCAGTCAGCTGCCTCTTGAAATTTTAATATGTTCAAGCAGAACTTAACAAGCTTTCTCTTTTCTTTGGAAGATTCTACACCTTTGTTAAATATTCAGCGTTAAGCAGAAATTTATTGTTGTGTTGGGTTGTTTTACCTCTGAGCGGCACTTTTTTGCACACCATGGGCTAAATGACCAGGTCACATGGACCCCGAAGGCTCAGAGAAGGTTGGGGGAGGGGACCCACTGGAAAAACTGTTGGGAGACAGATGGTAGCCTCCCGTCAAGGCCATCCAGCGTGTTCTTTAACGTGCACAGGGTATGGCTCTCTCGCACACGGGGCCACGGCTTAACGTCCCATCCGACGGACGGCGGCCTTTCCAAGCCCATCAGTGTCCCCTACTGACCGGGGGCAGGTCGGGGAATTTTGCAGAGATAAATCTCAACGCTGACCCAGCTGGGACTCGAACCTGGGAACTACAGATTACGAGCCTGGCGCGCTACCGACTGAGCCACCCCCGCCCAGAAATTTATTGTACATACTGTATATCGAAAAAATGACACATTGTTTGTGATCTTTGTGATGAGTAAGTCGTTATTGATTTTTGTATTAATTTCCTTTAGTGGCTCAGACAAACCATGTGGTTATTGGGTTCACTCATATTTTTCTTTTAAATTGTGCATGATGATGCAATAAAATTGACTGATTGACATACTAATAAATTGTACAATGCTGAAAGTAAATATAAAAATCCCAGTGTAATTAGGAAATATTCGAAACGTAATAAAAAAAAGGTTAAATTTTAGTAAAGCGAGTAAATTATTCGGTGTTGAATTTTTCAATTGAAATAGTTTCATGGTATTCAACCACTATTATGCTGTTGAAGTATGAGGGTGTCAATTGGGTACAGTTGCTCAAAAAAGTTTCCGAACACAAGGTTGATTACAGAATTCAGAAAAAATATCTGGCAACAATTTTTTTTTCTGAATTCTGTAATCAACTATAGCGTTCGGATACTTTTTTTTAAGCGACTGTAGGTGGTCATATTATTTTGATACTAGATCGTGTGGACTCACTCACGGAAATATTGAGCGTGTGCAGTTACCGTTCACAGCAAACTGGAGCGTGTGCAGTAACTGCACACGCTCCAGTTTGCTGTGAACGGTAACTGGAGCGTGTACAGTTGCTGTACACGCTCTAGATATTTTTCCTGAATTCTGTAATCACGTGACACAAAGGTTGCCAGATCACTAATTTCTAAAAAAATCGTTGCCAGATATTTTTTCTGAATTCTGTAATCAACCGTAGTGTTCGGATACTTTTTTGAGCGACTGTACAGAGGAAAAATTGTCTTAAGCCCGGTGGAATCAGAAATTACGGCTTCCTGATGACAGTTTTTCCTCTGTACCCAATTGATATTCTCATACTTGAGCAGCACAATAGTACCGTGAAATTGTATAGTGTTGTGGATTGAAATGTAGTCAAATAGTATAATAAATGCAACAAGATTAAACTGTATTAAGATTAGCGATGAACACAGAAAGAAGGTGTAAAATATTTTGTCAATGTATTATTCTCTTTTACTGTTAGCTTTGTGAGACATCGGTAAACAGAAATGATTTATTTGTAATTGTTTGAAAAAAGAAATGATTAAAAATGAGTGCCGTCCCGTGGCCGAGTGGTTAGCACGCTTGGCTTGTGATCTACGGGACCTGGGTTCGAGCCCGGGTAAGGCATGGCTGTTTGTGTCGTTTTTCTGCTGAGGGCCTGCCATCCTCTCAGACCTTCTACTATGGCATATAAACTGACAGGCTCCTGTCAGACCTCTGTGACAAGCAGCTGCTTGAGGGGGTATTTATTTATTTTTTTTTTGTATCGTCTGTGAATTGCGTAAATTTGAAGAGGCGGTGATTGGTTCAACCGGTACCACACCACGGGACGGATTATAGTTGTCTTTTTCCCCTGTCTTTTTTTTTTAATCATTTAAGTACTCTTTATTTTTTAATCGGCTGAATGGATGATTTTGCATCAAACAGTAAGTTTTCCATTATATTTATTTCAGTTTCGCAAGATAGAAGAGACTCGTTTAGAAATTGGCTCCTGTGGCCGCATTTAGAAGTTGGTTCCAGGGCCTCTAGTTGCTTAATTCGGCTTTCGTCAGGCTCGTAATCCGCAGTTCCCAAGTTCGAGTCCCACCTATTCCAGCGTTGATTTTTATTTCCGTTACGCGTCCGAGTGGCTAGCGCGCTTGGCTACTGATCAAATATATCTGAGTTCGAGCCCGGGTTGCCCGGGTTTTCGAGGCATGGTTGTTTGTGTTGTTTTCCTGATGAAGTCCTGCCATCCTCGCAGACCTTCTACTAAGACATATAAACTGACCAGACCCCTGTGACAAGCAGCTGCTTGAAGGGAAATTTACTTTTGTTTTTTTTATTTATAAACTCCTCATCCTGCCCTCAGCCAGAAAGGGGACACCGATGGGCTTGGAAAAACCGTTTTCCATCGAATGGGACTATGAAACCTGTCTCAGTGTGCAGAAGAGCCATACCATGTGCATGTTTAAGAACACTCTGGATGGCCTTAAGGGCAGGCTACCATCTGTCTCTTAACCATTTCAGGACCATAAGGTTTCTAAGAGTAAATATTAGTATGTAACTGTTTATTTTAGTTTGTTTAGATGTAAAATAAATAAAAATCAGAAGAAAAATACATAACAATGTGTAGTTTTTTTGGAATTTTATGGGAAATATTTTTCCCAATGGACTATAAAGGTTAACACAAATTATAGTTAGGCTTATTATGCAATGTCTTTTATTTATTGGTTTATTAGAACAAAATGTTAACTAAAATAATACAAAATTATGAAATAAAATTACTATACAAAATGATGTGCTAATTATGATATTTTGCGAAGCAATTTCTTTTGGTAGTGAGGCAAAGATGGACATTGCACATAGTACATATATTATGCGTCCTGACAGTTCTGTTTTTGTTTTCTAAACGTTCCCGTTTACGTAATTGCGTTCGGCATACGTTCTATTTTGACATTCTGTATAAAAAATGCAGATAAGGTTATAATTAAATACGACAATCACCAATTTTAAAATGGGAAAAATGTTTCCCTTAGTCGTGAAAGGGTTAACAGCTGTTCAATGGATCCCGTAACCCCCCCCCCCCCCCCAACTTTCTCTAAACCCTTGGGATGTTTGTGACCTGGCTATATTGCTTTGTATATGTCTAACACTGGACAGCTGTTAGGAGACAGATGGAAATCTCTAGTCAAAGTCGTCCAGCACGTTCTTTAACGGGCATCGCGTGTCTCTTCTGCAGAGGGCAATGTCTCATTCATCGAGAGCGGTCTTTACAAGCTCATTGTCCTCTTTATCGCCGAGGGGAGAACTCGAGTTTAGTGGAGATAAAGCTCAACCACGCACAATTTGGATTCGAACCTAGGAACATTAGATCAGGGGAATTTATCGCAATACTTCATTGTTGTGGTCTATATATATATACCCCCTCAAGCAGCTGCTTGCCACAGAGGTCTGACAGGAGCCTGTCAGTTTATATGCCATAGTAGAAGGTCTGAGAGGATGGCAGGATCTCAGCATGTGGTCTATATCTTTACAAATACTTGTCATTACACTTTATTGTTTTCGCCCATGCAGTGTTTACTTTTAGAGCATATTCTCAATGAGGTGTCAGATTAACCGGGATGCTGAGAAAAACAATAATAATATGCGGCCGAACATAATGGGGGATAGGAGAAATGTTGCTAGGATTTAATGTAGTTTGCAGTGTGAACTCGGTTATTTTTCGTTTTTGTTGAAATGCTTCAAAAAACTTCTCTCTTTCATCTGCGGATTTTATGCAGTTCAATAAAATATGAGGAATTGTATCTTTGCTTTAGAAATCGTCCAAAGTACTGTCGGCGATATTTTGAAAGATATTATTTGTACAAGATGTTCCTGTGCGAAGCCTCGAAATTTTGATTACATTTTGCCTTGAGAAACCATATTGATCAAATTAAGTGTTTTTTTTTCATCTAAAGAATATCTAAAGTTATTATTTATAGAGTCATATAGTTCGACGTATCTAATTCAGCTTTTTGTCTCTCACATTCCTTATTCAATCTTTTTATGCAAATATGAAGAGAAGGTAACTAAGTTATTGCTTGTAAATTAATTGCATCCTTTGCCACTTGATCCACATTTTCGTTATCTGGCATTCCGCAGTGTTCGGTAATCATTGTAAAATAATATTATCTTATTGGACAGAATTTGATATGTCTGGTATATGTCTAATATGGTTTTAAAATGATCGTCCTCATATATCTTCTTCTATGGCGTATGAACTGACAAGCTCCTGTCAGACTTCTGTGACAAGCAGCTGCTTGAGGGAATATTTATTTCATTGTAATAAATATTGTTACGACAGATGAATGTGCTTCAGTGAGTTTATTATAAACGTGACATGAATGCTCGTGTATGCTTCTGCGAGAGATTTATTTTAACCAACGAATTGGAATACAGAACCGATCTAAAAAAAAATAGAAGAGATAGAGTTGTTGTTGGAATTGTGGAGATCTGAAAGGAGGCATAAATAGCCTTAGTCTGTGCGCGGTAGTCTAAAGTAGGAGTTCTCAACGTAGAGTACACGGTAAAATTTTTTGGGGTACGCCGTGAGAGCTGAAAAGTCGCTAGATCTAGTAACAAGTCCATTTCACTGATTACCCAACAAAATGTTTATAATTCTATATGATTTATTAAATTGTTTATGCTACTTTTTGTGTTTATCGATACATGTAATTTATGAATACAAAATTTAATATGTGTGTATGTGTATATATATATGTGCTTTATTTTATTCCCATTGTTATACTAAAACTATAATTTGATCTATCTATACAAGGGTACGCCAGTTAAATACACATTTCCAGGGGGTACGTGAAGCATAAAAAGTTGAGAACCACTTTTATAAAGAATAAATGTTTTTATTTGTTCTGTGCGTGGGAGGTCGATTAGTTTATTGGTGTGGATCGTGTTGTTACGCTGGTAAAGATAAAGAAGAAGTCGTCTCGTGTGTGATGATCAACGCCTGAAAAGAATTGGTTCTGAGAAACCAGTATACTTAGCCACAGTTTTGGAGTACTTGAGGACTAAAACCTAAGAAGGAAATCATTTTCGTGTATAGTTATTTAGTTATTTAGGAATTGGTAAGGTTATTCTCGAGATATTGCAAGTATTCACATATATTATTTTAGTTAGATTAAATATTTATTTCTCAACATGATTTTATTGTTCAGTGAATGATTTTAGTCTTGTTTCGTGAATTGGATGTGAATAGAATTGAGATAACGGATTCTTCTGAAAGTTGATCTTTGTATTATTATAGAGTTTCGTGTCGGTTGACTTAGTTTGTTTATAATAATTTTATCCACGCTTTTATAATAAATTGCATTGTATTGTAATTTTCATTGATCAATTTTTACTTGAATTCACGTTTAGTGCTCATCCATTTTAATTTGCAACAATTGGTGTAGATAATTTATTGAATACCTTTTACTAGAAGTATGGAGGAATTAGTAAAACTGATGACTGATGTAAGAGGTGAAATTGGTGACCTTGCTCGATAAAATGATGACTTGAAAGCCGATATGGCTACACAAAATAATGAATTGAGAGCTGAAATAACCAGTCAAAACCATAACTTGAAAGCCGAAATGGCTACACCAAGTAATGAGTTGAGAGCTGAAATGAAAGCTCACATTAAGACCGAACTTTGAGAGTTGAAAAGCTCACATTAAGACAGAACGTAATAGACAGTGTGATAGTTTAAAGGTTGAAATTGACAGTGTAAGAAATGATATTGATGGGTTAAGTGTAATGTTAATGAAATCACTTGTGATTTTAATACAAAAGTTGATAGTATTAAGGTAGATTATAAACATCAAATTGAAACTGCAAAAACTGACTGTGAACGCCAGTTTCATTTTTAAGAAATGAAATGTTACCTTCTTCTTGTGATAACGGTAATTTTAGTGCTAATAATGTTTTTACACATATCGCTAGAAATGCAAATAAACCTTCTACATGTGATGGTCAATCATCTTGGACAGTATTTAAGACACAGTTTGAAGTTATCGCTAGAGCTAACGAATGGAATGAATTCCAGAAGGCCAGTTTTCTTGCAGTTTCCATAAGAAATTCTGCTGCGGAAGTATTACAGTCTGTCCTAGAAGTAAAACAACTTCATTATCAAAGTCTGGTTTCTGCATTAGAACTCAGGTTTGGCGATAGTTATTTAAAACAATACTATATGACAAAATTTAAACATCGTATGCAGAAGAGTGGTGAAACTTTTCATGAACTTGCTAGTGATATTGAGCGTCTAGCTAGATCGGCTTATAGTAACTGTTCACCAGAAATTTAAGATAACTTAGCTCGATTACAATTTATTGATGCTACTGCTGACCCTGAGACTCAACAATCTCTGAGGATGTTGGAAGGTGAATCCTTAAAGTCAGCCGTGGTACATGCCATGAAGTACGAGTGCTCGAGGCTTTCCTTCCGAGCGAACAAACGCACAGTGAGATTTGTGAATGCAGAAGAAACTGTAGAAAAGAATAGTGAAATACAAGAACTAACCAAAGCCATACAATACGTTTTTAAAGAGATAAAAGGTTCCTCTCCAAGGACTTCTACAAATATAAAGTGTTGGAATTGTGGCAAGACTGAACACATTCGAGTCAACTACAAAAGGCGGTGGGTACATAGTTTAAGCACGTCTAACAGACAACAGAACCAGCATAAGCAACCTGAAGGGAAAAGGCTAGCTGTTGATTGGTTGGCCCCAGGGGAAGTCACCCACGTGTCAGCACTACATGGCGAAGAAAACTGATAGGTGGCTGATGGAACCATGAATGGAGTGCCTTGCCATATGATAGTAGACATTGGTGCAAATGTAACTTTACTCAGAACAGACATAATAGAGAAGATTATACCTCACCCAAACTGGAATGCTAGACAGTCTAATATAACCCTACAAACAGCCATTGGAGATCGTGCTAAAGTCCATGAAAAGATAGAACTCAGCATCAGAGTTACGCACTGATACGCCATCCTGTTTACATTGCTGATATCTACGATGAATTCATATTAAGCCTTAATTTCCTAAAGAAACATGGATTCAGCATTAGACCCAGTGACAACCTACTCATCTATAAGACAGAAAAGATCTCTCTGCTTAGCCGGACAACTGATTCTTTATCAAGTGTGACCACAGTATTAATGACGAAAGACACAGAAATCCCAGCACAAAGTGAAATTATAGTCCGTGGACATCAGGCGGCGACTTCTCGGACCTTCCAATTGGCAGTGACTGATGCCCCTGTTAAAGGGACTTTGGCTCGTGGTATACTGGTTGTAAGGACTTTAGTCAGTGTAGATAAAGAACAGATTCCTATCAGAGTGATGAACTGTAACAAATCCATAGAATATTGAAAAAGGGTGGAGAATTAACAATATGTGAAACTGTTATTTGGGTGACAAGTATAAACACAATAGAAATTACTGGTCAAACCAATACCATATAGACAT
Organism: Ryuthela nishihirai; assembly: GCA_038380435.1. Lineage (NCBI taxonomy): Eukaryota > Metazoa > Arthropoda > Arachnida > Araneae > Heptathelidae > Ryuthela > Ryuthela nishihirai. The sequence goes on from JAWZYU010000030.1 coordinate 32,708,885, forward strand.
CCAACACCATATAGGCCTCTCAATATGAACACCATATAGACCAACCAACACCATATAGACATCTCATCTCATCTTACTGACTTATGGAGAGAAACAAGAACAATATTAACTGAAGGCCAAGCTGCTAAGGCCGAGAACTTACTTAAAGAGTTTTCCGACATATTTTCTGCTACATCAAATGATTATGGCCGTACTAACCTGAGAGAAGTTGATTCTCGTCCAGTCCATCAACCAGCAAGAACAATTCCACTGGCAAAACAGGAGTTTTATTGGACTTGGTAGTTTTATTGGACTTTGCATCTACTATAGAAGATTTGTAAAGGATTTGCCCAATATCGCAAGGTCATTACATCGTCTGACAGAGGAGGGTCAGCGATCCATGTGGACCACCGAATGTGAAGTGGCCTTCCAACAGTTGAAGCAGGCTCTTTCCACAGCACCAGTGTTAGCATATCCACAAACTGGAAAACAGTTCATATTAGGTACTGACGCAAGTAACACAGGAGTTGGTGCTGTACTTTCACAACAACAAGACGGACAAGAAAAAGGTATTGCTTACTTTAGCAAAACTCTATCCAAACCAGAAGGAAATTATTGTGTCACACAAAAAGAACTGTTAGTAATACTAAAAGCAATAGAACATTTTCATCATTATCCCTATGACGAGAAATTTTTTATTCTTACTGCTCATGCTGCACTCAGGTGGATGCTAAACAGGACAAATTGCTTGGTGGACACAGCGGTTGCAAGAATACAATTTCTCCATCGAGCATCGAAGTGGTAAAATGCATAAGAATGCAGACGCCCTTTCCAGACGTCCACGTATTGACAACTGTAAGCATTGCTATAATGCAGTGTTGAAATACGGTACTAAAGATATAATGTCCATAAGACAAATAACATCGACACAAGAAAACGGTGATTCTCGTAACATCTGGAGCATAATAGAAATTAGAAAGACCCAACTAGACGATGAAGATATAAGGCCAATAATGAATTTGATTGAAAAATATAAGACCTAATTGGGAGCAAATCTCGAGGTATATCCCAACTACCAAAAGTTACTTGGCACAGTGGGACTCCTTAGAAGTGAAAGACGGTGTATTATACAGAAGATGGGAGAATCCCACTGGACGACTGATCCGTTGGCAGATAATCCTTCCTTCACTATTTTTCATTCACTTCCTTCACTAATTTTCATCAGTAAGTCCATGTGGAACTAGTGATATGCATGATAGTACCACTGGATGACACTTCGATGTTAATATGACATTAGCGAAAGCCAGGGAACGATTTCATTGGCTGAAAAAGTAGGGCAGACGTTGAAAGATGGTGTAGGCAATGTGAGGCCTGTGCAGCAAAGAAAGGCCCTAAGACTAGGAGCCGGGGTAAGCTGTAGATGTATAACGTGGGTGCCCCTTTTGAGAGAATAGCCATTGACGTAATGGGTCCGTTTCCTAGGACTGATGATAGAAATCGCTATTTATTAGTCGTAATGGATTATTTCACGAAGTGGCCTGAGTTCTATCCCATCCAAGACCAGGAAGCAACAGTGGCAGAGATGATGGTTAATAACTTGATTAGTAGGTATGGAGTACCTTTACAACTCCACTCTGACCAAGGACGGAATTTTGAATCCAATGTGTTTAAAGCCATCTGCCAACTATTAAGCATTCAGAAAACCAGAACAACTCCCCTACATCCTCAGTCGGATGGTATGGATGAGAGATTTAATAGGACAATTGCACAACATCTAGCATTGCTTGTCGACGACTATCAACTTGACTGGGATCGCCATATACCACTCCTTTTGTTGGTATATAGAACAGCAGTGCACGAGACAACTGGACAGACACCTTCCATGATGCTCTTTGGAAGAGAGTTACGTCTTTCCTGCGACATTTTATATGGTCGACTCGAAGCAATGCCTGTATCCACTCCACAATGCGTACAAGAATTACAACAACGACTAGAAGAAATCCACCACTCCGTCATACAAAACATCAACTTGGCAAGCGAGAGAACCAAAACGAGGTACGACAGTAGAACAACTGGAACTGTTTTCAATCAACGAGATCTTGTCTGGCTGTACCAACCACATAGGAGGAAAAGACTTTCTCCAAAACTTCAGATTGGGAAGGTCCATATACGGTAGTAGACAAGATTAACGACATGGTGTATCGCATTCGTCGACGTCCAACTACAAAGTGCAAGATGGTTCACGTGGCTCGTTTGGCCCCGTTTCATCGAAGAACTGAAGAAGCTTCGGAATCCAGAATTATTCTGGACAGAAGGAGGGGGAAGTATTAGAATAGATGAACTTGCTGCAATGAATTTATGATAAACGTGTTGTGAACGCTCGCGTATGCTTCTGCGTGAAAATTACGTTATCAACTGTTTAGAATGGAGATGCTTTGAATAATAAGATTTGTGGAGGAAAAAGAAAAAGGTGTAGTGGAATAGTGAAGAAATAAGGATATATTGTATTAAATTAGTGTTGTGTGATACTACGTAAGGAGACTGTTATTATTTGAATCAAGATGAGCCTGGTTACGGTGGTGAAAGGGAATCAACAGTAAAGTTATTTTTGGGTCCTCTATCAGGAGAGATCAACATTAGATGTTTCGCATCTATAAGGTATAAAGCATTATTAAGGAAGTCGTCTAACACAAATGAAATTCAATATAAATTGGTTTGTTTGTTGGATGTTGCAAATAGGTCCTATTTTGTCATAGGAACTGAATATTGACAGCATTGTGGTTTAAACATTGAAAATCAGTTAAACAGAGCAAATCGTTCTTTTTGTAGTTTGACTTTATACTAAGAGGAAGATAAATACTTGTGTTTAGATAAGATTGTTTAACCCTTTCAGGACCATAAGGTTTCTAAGAGTAAATATTAGTACGTAACTGTTTATTTTAGTTTGTTTAGATGTAAAATAAATAAAAATCATAAGAAAAATACATAACAATGTGTAGTTTTTTTGGAATTTTATGGGAAATATTTTTCCCAATGGACTATAAAGGTAACACAAATTATAGTTAGGTTTATTATGCAATGTCTTTTATTTATTGGTTTATTAGAACAAAATGTTAACTAAAATAATACAAAATTATGAAATAAAATTACTATACAAAATGATGTGCTAATTATGATATTCTGCGAAGCAATTTCTTTTGGTAGTGAGGCAAAGATGGACATTGCACAGAGTACATATATTATGCGTCCTGACAGTTCTGTTTTTGTTTTCTAAACGTTCCCGTTTACGTAATTGCGTTCGGCATACGTTCTATTTTGACATTCTGTATAAAAAATGCAGATAAGGTTATAATTAAATACGACAATCACCAATTTTAAAATGGGAAAAATGTTTCCCTTAGTCGTGAAAGGATTAATTTGTATAATTTTTGTGCCTTTGTAATAAATTACTTCATTCATACTTTAGTTTGGTATACATATATAATATTTACTCGAATTCATGCTCAGTGACGTTTTAATTCGTAACAATATAGTTCATATTCGTGCCCTTTATAGCTTATATTCTCAAATTTTTTCCCATATAGCTTGTATTTTCATATTCGTACTGTTCATAGCTTGTACGTATTCTCAATTTTACATCCATTATACCTCGTGTGTTATTTCGTGCTCCTTATAGCCTGTATTCAAGATTATGATGACAATTATTAAATGGTTTTTCAGATGATCGATATGATGGAAAAATTTGTTTTCGAATTATCCATATTTCGTATAACCACTTTTTGGCTAATCGATATTTCAAATCCTTGGTTTCGGATAACCGATTTCTGACAATTGATATTTTGATTATCGATAACCGGTTTTCGATAATCGATGTTTCGAATAACCGGTCTCTGAGAACTGAAAATTTCCCGTCTTGAATTGTTTGATTGAACCATTGAACCGTTCTTTCCACAATTGATATTTCGATTATCAAAACTCGGTTATCAATAATCGATTCTGATTTCAGATAATCGTTATTTCGAATAACCGGATTTCCGATAATCAGTTTTAATTTACGGATAATGGATGTTTCAAATAACCAGTTTTCGACATTTGGTATTTGGATTATCGATGCCTATTTTTGATCATCGATTTTGGTTTTTGGGTCGTCGATGTTTTTGAATAACCGCTTTTCGGATTATTTATGAATGGTAGCTAGGTAGTCACTGGAAGAAGAGCTATGCACCAATCCCCTGTGATGATGCATAGAACCGGCCAGGCCTAGCACCTAATGTCCGACCCCGCCTTCTTGTGGTGCAGACCGTTAGTACATTTCAAAAGAGATACTCTCTTGTGGAAGTGAACGGAAGGGGAGGGCTGCCAGATTAGTGTGGCTACTGATCTGGACAACTATGGCTACTTTTCTTTTTTTTTCTACCCTGCTGAGGAGTGGTCAACCACACAGGGTCCTGGTGCTGACCATATAAACCCACTGGACTGGACAGATTTTGGACCTCCGTAGCCCATGGCTGCTTGAGGATGATGATGATGTATTATCAAGCATCTGACTCGGAAAGAAATGAAATCAAGAAGCAAAAAACACACGGAAAGAACTGCATCATTTTGGGAAAGACCCGATCATGAAGTTTCACCTCCTTTTTCACGACTCTCCATAGCAATGTCAAACAAAAGCATCCTTCGCAGATCACTCCTGAGCTCACACTCTTTGCCCTGGAGTGAATATCACGTAACAGGATGTGTTCCCGGCAAGCCCAGCGGAACCAACACAACCACTTTACTCCCTTCCCGTTTCCGGATTCCCTCCACTAACTCAGTGCGGCTACGGTCACACCGAAAGAGGCTCAGCGTTAAGAGCGTTTCGGATCTCGCTGACGCCTTAGCAACGACGAAAATCGGTCCCACAGAAAACTGAAGGGGGTGCAGTCGCTGCACTCGCACGATCCTGTTTCCTTTGCTGCCACCATTATTGTTTGCAGTGGTTTTATTTTAATGCATCATAAACTTCACAGACACCAATAAATCTAAACGGTTGAAGTCGCTTGATATGTGGCCGTCACGACCCTATCGTATGGTGAGCACGAGATGGTAGCGAGTTGCTTCGTCTGCGCTCCAGAAGTCGATTCCGTCTGGCAGATGTCAAAACTTGGCGGGATGTTGCGGAGGGAGGAAACTGACATGATCGATAAAAAATCTCTTTTCGGACAGGTAATATAATGAATGACAAAATCCAGATGCTCCGCAATTCAGAGACTGCTCTACATCTATCGGGATAATGCCATGTTTACCAATATCCACCGTCGGGGCTGAACAGTACTATAGAAGTAAAGTCCAAGCACTCGCCAAAACCTAACTCTAATCTTCGTCCTTGGTCGCCACAAACAATGATATTGGGAATCCAAGTTGACGCCACTTTTTGGACAACGTAATAATGTGTGACAGCCATCCCGTGGCCGAGTGGTTAGCGCGCTTGGCTACTGATCTACGGGACCTGGGCATCGAGCCCCGGGTAAGGCATGGATGTTCGTGTTGTTTTCTGCTGAGGTCCTGTCATCCTCTCAGATCTTCTACTGTGGCATATAAACTGACAGGCTCCTGTCAGACCTCTGTGGCAAGCAGCTGCTTGAGGGGGGTATTTTTTATTTAATAATGTGTGACAATCCCGGTGCACCGCAGTACGGAGACTGCATATCACCATAAGGGAGTTGTCACTGAAATCACCATCGACTAACCAGGATCCTACTTTCTAGACTGCCTTACACTGATCTGCCTTACTGCGGGAGAAGACCTCGTGAAGAGAGAAACGCTGCTTGGGATTTTTAGCATGTCTGTAGAAATAATCATTGAGGTGCAGTGAGAGTGGAATCTTTTGGGATTTTTGAAACAGAGCCTAGGAATATGCCCATCACTCACTGGATTTTGTCCAAATATCTGCCAAAATAATCAAAGGTATCTTTAGAATTTAGAGTCAAAATAATATAAGAAGTCCTAACTTTTAGCATGGGGAAGCTAACATGATGGAGAGTCATCAGGCTCTCCCATCGACAATACATCGACATAATAGGGCTACAGTCCATGTTCTGCATGACCCTCAATTTCGTCCTCTCCGCCGGGACACCAACCGTCGGCCTCCCCAGCAATACCTCGAGCAAGACTTCGCTGCAGCCGAGCAGACAACCCACATGACCAGGGACTCCAATCCCGGTCTTCGGGCCCCACAAGGCCACTCCATCCCAACTCCATGACACCCCAGACTTCGCTGGGGCGATAAAGGAGCCCACTCGACTGGGGACCCATTCCAGTCGGCAGGCCCTCAGTAAAGCCTCTCCATCGGGGCACCAAGACGACTCTGGACTTCGCAGGGGCCAACCAGTAAGTCCACTCGACTCGGGACTTCGGTCCCAGTCGGCAGACCCCCAGCCAGCCCCTCCATCGAGGCCGCAAGGCACGCCAGAAACACCGACGAGCCGGCACCCAGTTTCACAGAGGCACCTTCAAATCCTCCACCATGTATCATAAATAACCTAATCTTGGAAGCCTAAAGAGTTACTGTAGACTCTTAGTTTGGCTTTTCCATCGATAAGTCCGTTGGCCAGAGTGGAAGCCCTCCAGCCGCGAGCCTCCAACTTCATCCTCTCCATTGTGAGCGGGCCGAAGCCCCCCCAATGAACAGTACTCCGACCACGATATCATCGAGACCGTATCGACAAGCCCAAAAGACGAGTGCACGAAGAAGGTGTGCAGCTCAATCTGCGGTATTCCCCGAGTACGGCCCCTCAATCGGGGCTGCAACCCCTGCTTCTCAGGGGACAAATCAATAAGCCAACTGGACCGGCCCCCCTCTAAAACCAGTCCGCCGGCCCTCAACAGGCCCCCTCCACCGGGGGCTACAAGACATCTGAACTCCAGAGAGCCAGCGATCCCAACCCAACTTCTCAGAGTCACCCCACCACAGCAAGGTGGTCCCCGGGCGTTTAAAGGTAGGCCCCCCACCACAGCAAGGTGGTCCCCGGGCGTTTTCAAAGCAGGCCTGAATATGTTATTATTGGAAAGTATAAACGCTTGTGGAAGATGATGTGAAATTATTTCTGTGATATGCCAAGTTCTCTTTCGTTGAGAATTTCGCAGATCATAGAATTCTTTTGCGACTTTCCCTTTTTTGCTCGAATTCTCTCAGTCAGAAAGGGACGGGAATGGCTCAGTCGGCAGCGCGCCAGGCTCGTGATCTGTAGTTCCCAGGTTCGAGTCCCAGCTGGGCCGGAGATGAGATTTGTCTCCGCAAAATTCCCCGCCCTGCGCACGGTCAGTAGGGGACACCGATGGGCTTGGATAAGCCGCCGTCCGTCGGATGGAACGTTAAGCCGTGGCCCCGTGTGCAGGCGAGCCATACTCTGTGCACGTTAAAGAACACGCTGGATGGCCTTGACGGCTACCATCTGTCTCCCAACAACTGTTCCAGTGGGTCCCCTCCCCCAACCTTCTCTGAGCCTTCGGGATCCATATGACCAGGCCATTTAGCCCATGGTGTGCAAAAAAAAGTGCCGCTCAGAGGTAAAACAACCCAACTCAGTCAGAAATGAGTCATTAAAGTTTTTTCGAAAGAGTGTCGCCCAAGCCTTGAACTATGGTTCTTCTAGTACACCAGTGCCGTATCTCCAAGGGGAGGGCGAGATCTAGGGAGGGAAGGAGGAGGGATAAGGGCATGTCTTTGTCCTCTCCCTCCCTAGCCTTTTTCCCAGGCCCTTTGAAAATGCTAGTAAGAGTAATAGAAAATAATTACCCCCTCAAGCAGCTGCTTGTCACAGAGGTCTGACAGGAGCCTGTCAGTTTATATGCCACAGTAGAAGATCTGAGAGGATGGCAGGACCTCAGCAGAAAAACCACACACACATCCATGCCTAATCCGGGGTTCGAACCCAGGTCCCTTAGATCAGTAGCCAAGCGTGCTAACCACTCGGCCACGGGACGGGTAAGAGCAAAGATTATTTAACATATGTATATTTCATGCATTTCCAATAATTTTTTTTTAAAATGAATGTCGGAAGAAATGTTTTAATGTAATAGAAATTCATATTCTCCACCTCCCCTTTATTTTTTGTTATATTCGGACCATGGGGTTGAGGGGGGGGGGAGTATAGTCCTAGCCTCCCCTTGAAAGCTTAAATTATGCATGTCTTCTAAGGAAATTCCTGAAAATCAAAAGTTTAAGCTATCAACTCTCGCCATAGACATTGTAAATTTTTGGTGTACTCTACATTGGCAAAACGCATTTGTACCCAATAAAAAAAAACACGTGAAATGGCCTTAACGGAATGTTCTCATCTGCTTCCCGGCAGTTGTTTCTGCTTCAAGCCTTTGGGGGACCTTGAAATTTAACAAATTTTGCAACAAAATAATAAGTTGCTTTAATAATAAGACCTTTTATTGATGAGCAAGATGCATATTTGAATCTTGATCAATATTAATAAAAAAAACGTAAGCACACAATCTATTTAAAAAACACCAATGAAGATATCCTTAACTGACATAGTGGTTAGGCAGCTAGCGACTGTTCCAGCAGGGCAAACTTTATTAGCTCTAACTAAGGCAGTGGTCAGCAGTGACTTCGGTCTTAGTAGGGCATGTCCTTGTATGAGAAGGCCTGTATTAAGCTAAGAGTAGCTTCTAGGATTCTTCTCTGTCCTATATGTCGCAAATAAAAAAAAAATGAAAAAATTGAAGTTGGTAGAATTATTCGAAGTTTAGAAAATAGTAACAATCCTGGATGTGATGATATTACAACAAAAATATTAAAAATTATTGCTGGGTATAATTTATCGAGTATTACAAAAGTTATAAATATTTTTATTGATGCATTAAAAATGGCTCTTCTTTTCCCAATATGTAAATCAAGACATAAAAGTTCTTGTAATAATTATAGGCCGATTTCTGATTCGCCAATTCTCTGAAAAGTAATAGAAAAATTTATAAAAATAAAAAAAAAAGAGTTTTTTTTTTATATGTGGAAATTTTTTCTTTGGAACTATTTGGTTCGTTAGAACACAAAACATGTTTTGATATTAACAGGGAAATTTTTAAAGTATAAATGAGAATAAGAAAACTTGAGTAATATTCCTTGGCATACAAAAAGCATTTCATTGTGTAATTTTTACTTTGCTTTCGCATAAGCTTTCTGTTTTCGCCATTAGAGGGTAGGCTTATGAGATTTTTGAAAGTTATTTCTATGGCAGAAACCAAGCGACTTAAATTAACGATGAAATAAGCGGGTTTTTGCCAATTAAAAAAGGAGTACCTCAGGGATTTGTTTTGGGACAGATTTTATTTTTAATCTTTACTAATGACCTTTGGGAATTAGATTAAAATAGTTCTTTGATTTGTTATGGATATGATGCTGCAATAGTGTATATTTTTAGGTACCGTATCAAATATGAAGTTAAATATTAAAAATGATTTAATCGAAATCCATTACTTAACTGCATAAAATGAATAAATTATCTTTAACACTCACAAAAGTAAGCTTTTATATTTCGAAATGCATAAAACTGATTTATTTCAATATTAAATATCATTATCTAAATTCTTCTAATGTGATAAGCTGTGAATGCTCAAATATTGAAAGAGTATGTGCCTTTAACTACTTAGGTATTGAACTTGACTCCAATTTAAAATGGAAAAGTCATACTGATAAATTGACTAATAGATTTAGCACAAATTTTATCATGCATGAAAAATGTTCCAAAAAAAATCTCCAAATCACATTATATTATGCTTGGATGCATTCAAATTTACAATATAGAGATTATTTCCACAATTTAAGCAATTCATTTTCTATCATCATCATCATCATCATCCTCAAGCAGCCATGGGCTATGGAGGTCCAACCAGACCGCGCAGTTTAATTCTCCAAGCATATCTGTCCTGAGCTACATCTGCTGCATCCGGCCACTGCACACCAATTCTAACAAGGTCCTGTTTGACATTGTCTGCCCACCGCATCCTAGGTCTCCCCCTCCTTCTGAGGCCTCTAGGCACACTGTTCATAACCCTATTCGCCAATCTATAATTATTCATACGGGCAACATGGCCAAACCAGCGGAGTCTCTCTCTGCACAATATGATGCTTAAAGGAGGTTGCAGACTCCTTTGCCTAACCTCATCATTAGTTACAAAGTTGAACCACCTAATGCCCAAGATACTGCGTAAGCATCTAGAATCAAAAGCATCTAGTTTCCTGTTATCTTGTTTACACAGCGTCCAAGTTTCACTACCATAACTAACCCTAGAAAGAACCAAACTATTATACAGTCTAATTTTAGTCTTTAGGTGTATACGCCTATTTCTCCACACTCTCCATAGATTCTTAAAAGTCCCGGCAGCAATCCCTATTCGTCTGTTAATCTCATACCGCACATCACCAGTATCTGTTACGTAGTTCCCAAGGTAATTAAACTGTGACACCTGCTCAAGACTGCAACCATTCAGATTAACTGAATCACAATCTGCCTGACCAATTTTCATCACTTTGACTCCAATTATCTTTTCGTTTGGAGTTTTTATTTGTGCTAAATCTATTAGTCAATTTATCAGCATGACTTTTCCATTTTAAATTGGAGTCAAGTTGGATGGAATTAGAGTCAAATTAATTAGAAGAATAGTTTTCTCTCTGTTTATAACCAAACCTACTCTACTACCAGTCTCATCAACAGCTCGAATGAAAGAGTTCATCTCATCAACATCATTTGCCAAAAGGACTAAATCATCAGCATAATCTAAATCAAAAATTTTCGTATCTCCAGTCCATTTAAGGCCAAAATCTTTCCCTTGAAGTGAATTTCGCATAACATAATCAATAACCAAGCTAAAGAGAAAAGGAGACAAAATGCACCCTTGTCGAACACCAGACGTAATGCTAAACCAATTGCTAAAAGACTTACCAACTCTCACACATGACTCAGTGTTATTATAGAGAGCTTTCATTATGTTAACTAACTTGTCTGGTATACCATATGATCTCACAATCAACCACAAATTATGACGATCAACAGAGTCGAAAGCCTTTTTGAAATCAACAAAGCTAGCAACCAAAGGTTTCTGAAACTCTAAACATTTCTCAAGAATCTGCCTAAGGGAAAATATCTGATCCACACATCCCCTACCACTTCTGAATCCACATTGCTCATCACGCAATTGCCTGTCAACCAGATTCTTAATTCTATTAAGCACAATCATGGAAAGAACTTTACCTGGAACAGAGAGTAGGCTAATACCCCTATAATTATCACAAGAACTGCGATCACCTTTTTTGAAAATAGGGATAACAATAGCTCTGGTAAAATCCTTAGGAACCATGCCTTTATCATAAAAGATATTCAGAATTTCAGTCATCCAAGTGGTAACCGAAACATTTCCAGCTCTAAGCATTTCTGTAGTAATTTCATCTACCCCTGGGGATTTATGAAGTTTAAGTTTAGAAACAGCCAAAATAACTTCAGATTGTGTTATAGGGCCAACATTAAAGCCACCAATGCATCTATCATCATTGCAAACAATGGGAATAGAACTAACCGCATTGTTCAGAATATCACTGAAATGCTCAGCCCACTTAGCCATGACAGAATCCTCACCTTCTATAACCTTACCCTGTTTATCCTTCAATCCCTGTATACCTGTCCGTTTTCTACCACACAAAACATTAACTATCTGGTACAGCTCTCTGCTGTTATGCTGTCTAACTGCTTCCTCAGCTTTGTCAGCAAGGCCATCAAGCCAAAGATTCTTATCAGTAGCTAACTGATCCTTTACACGTTTATTAAGCTCTCTGTAATCATTTCTATTAGGACTAGTAGGGTACTGATTAAGGACATTCCTGCAGTTCCTTCTTTCTGAAATAAGCTCAAGTGCCTTATCACTTAAATAATTCTGCCTCCTCTGCTCCTTTTTCCCTAAAAGAGTACTGTTAGTTTCCAAAAAAGCCTGTTTAAAATGGTCCCATTCTTCCTCAACTTCAGTATATAAGCAAACCATGACTGTCATAATGACTAAGTATCATATCAAGCTTTAGCTATAACTGGGTCTTTCAGAGCTTCAGTATTAAAGGTAAATTTTTTAAATTTAGCACAACACTTTTTAAGTTTAAGTTGCAAGACACTTTTAACAAGGTAATGGTCAGATCCAATTTCAGCTCCCCTATATGCCCTGGTATTTCTAACAGAACTAGCCATTTGCTGTTAATTAATATATAATCAATCATATTCCTATGCAGCCCATCAGGTGAAACCCATCCGTATTTATGTATGTCGCGGTGTTTGTAATAAGTGTTAGTTATTCTGAAACCATTGAGTTTACTTATGTAGGAGACGTTGTCCATTGCCATTGCAGCTACCAATACCAAGTGGACCTATCACCCCTCCCCAAAGGTCAGAGTCAGTACCAACTTTGGCATTGAAGTCACCTAGAACAAGGGTAATATCTCCTTTCTTGACAGAATTCAAAATATCCTGAAGTTGTTCATAAAACCTATCCTTCTCATCCTCATCAGCATCCTCAGTGGGGGCATAACAGCAGATAACATTCAAGTCTTTAATGCTTGTCTGAAATTTTGCTGTAAGAAACCTTTCATTAATGCACTGATATCCTTGAAGAGCATCACTAGCATGTCTGCTGAGCAGCAGACCCACGCCCTGGTGATGCTTTCCATCCTCCCTCCCTGTGAAGAGAAATTTTAAGTTATTTTGAAGTATCTCACCTTTACCTGTCCATCTGGTCTCTTGCAAGCCTAGAATATCTAGGTTATAGCGCTGGGATTCCTGCATGAGGACATCAAGAGAATAATCTCTATGTAATGTTCTCACATTCCATGTTCCTGCAGAGAGAAAATTATTAGTAGGAATTTTTAAAAAAGTTAGGTTTATTGAGACAGGTAGGGTGATCAATATCAAACAGCCCCCTGATCGCAGGCATGGGGCAAAGACCCGTTCCTCCTCCGCTAAAGGCTGAAGTCACCGATGCTGGTAGGAACTTCAAGCACCACCTTTTCAAGTGGACTTTTTCAAGAGCCATATGGCCTGCCCGAGACACATTACTCCAGTTTAGGCTTGACGATGCCCAACAGCTAAGTAAGGTTGAGGTACCTGCGATGGCCTCTGATTAGGATTATCCACCAGCTGATATAAGGTATCCCATGACTCTGTTCACTTAGAGCCAGAAGCAAACAGAAAACACAGCGGCAGATTCTCCCTCAACAGAGGCCCACCAGTGCAGCAAGTCCAGGATCCATAATCAAGCTCAAATCCATAAACAAGTCCAGTCTAGTAGGTATAAATGGTCAGCACCAGGACCCTGTGAAGTTGACCACTCCTCAGCAGGGTTGAAAAAAAAAGAAAAACGTGGCCATAGATGACCAGATCAGCAGGCCATACTGAACTGGCAGCCCTCCCCTTCCGTTCCCTTCCAAAAGAGAATATCTCTTTTGAAAGGTACTAACGGCCTGCACCACGAGAAGGCGGGGTCGGACATTAGGTGCTAGACTTGGCCGGTTTAGTGCATCATCACTAGGGATTGGTGAATAGAAAATGAAAAAAAAATTGTTAAGTTGGTACTTAATATTAGTTATTCAAATATTATTAATCCTTTATCCTTTTCTCATAATTTTACATAAATTTATATTTTTAAAATAATTATTTTTCATATAAACTACAATGATTGCGTCAAAAAACTAATGCTTTTAATATCAGACAAACTGGACAATGGAATTATACAATGTACAGTTAACTGGACAATGGAATTATACCAGACAAACTGGACAATAGAATTTATACAATGTACAGTCGCTCAAAAAAAAAAGATCCGAACGCCATTGTCGATTACAGAATTCAGAAAAAATATCTGGCAACGATTTTTTTTAGAAATTAGTGATCTGGCAACCCTTCGTGTCACGTGATTGCAGAATTCAGGAAAAATATCTGCAGCGTGTACAGCAACTGTACACGCTCCAGTTACCGTTCACAGCAAACTGGAGCGTGTGCAGTTACTGCACACGCTCCAGTTTGCTGTGAACAGTAACTGCACACGCTCAATATTTCCGTGAGTGAGTCCACACGATCTAGTATCAAAATAATATGACCACCTACAGTCGCTGAAAAAAATATCCGAACACTATGGTTGATTACAGAATTCAGAAAAAATATCTGGCAACGATTTTTTTTTTTTAGAATTTTTAGAACGCTTTTTTTTACCTTTTGCGTTTACTCACGTGGAAGATATACGTGAAGTGTGGACGGTTTTTATACCCCTTGATTCTATATTAAATGATACTTCTTCATTCATTTTCTTTTTTTGCTTTGATTGTTTTACATTTCCATCAATGGCTAAACTTGAGAGCGATTCGCTGAGATAATTTGATAGGTTTTTCGTGATGCTTAAAACGCCCTTGATACAATTGTTTCGATTATGCAAATATCATTTGTATAAGAGCTCGATACAAAGAACTAGAATTACGAGAGAAAAAGAGTAAAGATTGTATAGTTCATGAACATGCTTATACAGATTATGAATAGTACGAACATGACAGCGTAGTTTTTTCGTCTGTTTCATTAGCATCGTCTGATTTTCTTACTCCTCTATCATTTAAAATGTCTATTAGTTTTCTATTACCTCACTACGACACTAATTCGCTTTCTAATGTTCTATCAAGATCCGATTTAACTTTCTAACCTCCTCTGTTCCCAGGGTTCGAATCCTCAAATGTGTCAGCGTTGAGATTTCTCGCCATTAACCCTTACCCTGTCCTTGGTGAGAAATGGGACAACGATGGGCTTGGGATAGAAAGATTGCCTTCCGCCTGATAGGACGTAAAGCAGCGGCTCGTGTGCGCTTTAAAGAATGTGCTGGATGGCCTTGATTGGCCATTCAGCGTATTTTTTCTATTATTACTATCAGTTTCCTAACAACTGTCTAGTGAGTCTCCTTCCTCTATTTCCTCGCCCTGTCCACGGTCATTAGGGAACACCGATGGGCTTGAAAAGGCCTCCGTCCGTCGGATGGGATGTTAAGCCGTGGCCCCGTGAGCGTGAGAGCTATACCCTGTGCACGTTAAAGAACACGCTGGATGGCCTTGACGGGAGGTTACCATCTGTCTCCCAACAGCTGTTCCAGTGGGTCCCCTCCCCCAACCTTCTCTGAGCCTTCGGGGTCCATGTGACCTGGCCATTTAGCCCATGGTGTGCAAAAAAGTGCCGCTCAGAGATTAAACAACCCAACCCAACTCCTTCCTCTAACCGTCTCTGAGCCCTTGGGGTCCTTGTGGCCTTGTCATTTAGCCCATTGTGTAAGAAAAAGTTCCGCTCAGAGGAAAAACAATCCATTCCTACTTACTTTAAATGTTTTCTGAATTATTTTTCTATGCCCTAACCACTGTGGTCGATATTATGGAGAATGCTTTTTATGGAGAATGTGTCATCAGATTTCCTTTTGAACACAGTGGGCTAAATGGCCAGGTCACAAGGGCCCCGGGGACTCAGACAATGTTGGTGGGAGGAGACATACTGTACAACTGTTAGGAGAAAGATGGTAGCCTCCCATCAAGCGTGTTCTTTAACGTGCAGATGGTATGTCTCCCCCTCACGGAGCCACTGCTTTACGTCACATCGACGGACGGCGGCGTTGGCCCATCGGTGTCCCTACTGACCAAAGAGGACAGGGCGTGGAGTTGTGCGGAGATAAATTCAACGATGTCCCATGTGGGACTCGAACCTGGGAACTACAAATCAAGAGCCATCCCCTCCTTTAAGTGATACAGAGTGTTACAGAGATAATGACCAGAAGACGGAATAAACATTTCAGTGGTTTGATAAGAAAGTAAAATAATTTCCTTTTCTCTTGCAATGATAATGTTAAAAAGTATTTTAAATAATAAACTAATTCATTTTCTTTCATTTTCTTATCAAAACCGCTAAAATGCATATTCTGCCTTTTGGTTACTATCTCTGTAACTTGGGTTGGGTTGTTTTACCTCTGAGTGGCACTTTTCTGCACACCATGGGCTAAATGGCCAGGTCACATGGACCCCGAATTCTCAGAGAAGGTTGGGGGAGGGGACCCACTGGAACAGCTGTTGGGAGACAGATGATAGCCTCCCGTCAAGGCCATCCAGCGTGTTCTTTAACGTGCACAGGGTATGGCTTTCCCGTACACGGGGCCACGGCTTAACGTCCCATCCGACGGACGCGGCCTTTCCAAGCCCATCGGTGTCCCCTACTGACCGTGGGCAGGGCGGGGAATTTTGCGGAGATAAATCTCAACGCTGACCCAGCTGGGACTCGAACCTGGGAAGTACAGATTACGAGCCTGGCGCGCTACCGACTGAGCCATCCCCGCCCCTATCTCTGTAACACTCTGTATCTTAGCGATTTTTAATCTTATAAAACATCATTTTTGCACACCATGTATATAAAAACGATCCGTTCAGAAAATCATTATTATGCTCCTAATTCATTGTACACTTGTAAAGCTATACAAGTTAATGGCTTCCCTAAAACAACACTATGTGTCTCATAAAAGATAGTTTTGCCATCTTTCAATTGCAAATACAGCTTTATGAAGAATTCGGAGAAACATCTGCCTAGATGTTTATGAACTCAGGAGTGATGCTTCACTTGTTTATTGATCCTGTGTACACTGAGAATTCGAAGATTCAACAACTTCAATTAATCACCAGCTTCGTTCATAGAGCACGTGATCTACTAACACAGTTCACTAAGCGAAGGGGCGGGGGTGCTCAGTCGGTAGCGCGCTAGACTCGTAATCTGTAGTTTCCAGGTTCGAGTCCCAGCTGGGTCATCGTTGAGATTTATCTCCGCAAAATTCCCCGTCCTGCCCACGGTCAGTAGGGTACATCGATGGGCTTGGAAAGGCCGCCGTCCGTCGGATGGGACGTTAAGCCGTGTCCTCGTGTGCGGGAGAGCCATACCCTGTACACGTTAAAGAACACGCTGGATGGCCTTGACGGGAATCTACCGTCAAGTGGGTCTCCCAACAGCTGTTCCAGTGGGTCCCCTCCCCCAACCTTCTCTGAGCCTTTGGGGTCCATGTGGCCTGGCCATTTAGCCCATGGTGTGCAAAAAAGTGCCGCTCAGAGGCAACCCAACTCACTAAACGAATGCCTTTCAACATCTTATGCTGTGCGGTCTTCGCTGATTTCCAGGAGTGGCAACTGCAGAGACTAGGAGACCGCGCTGTAAAATATCGACAGTTCTTCACAGATCAGTTTATTGCATGGTCACATTCTCTTCTTTCTTTAGCTTTGAATATTAATAGACTGTTATTAACCATACCTTTTTTTTTCCCTCTCCAGCACGAGCATTATTAATCATTTTAGATTTCAAGCGCCAAGCAAAGCATCAACGGAACTGAAATTTTAATCTCATCATCCTGTTCACTCCAAGTTTTGCAAACTGCGTAATTTTAGATTTATTCGTATCGATGGCCATCCACTAATCTATATTTTAGAATTTTTTGCGAACAGGAACTTCACTAAAAACACTTTTTCTTTTCACTTTTTTTTTGTTTACTCTCCTACATTATGCATATTGCCTATTTGGGATATTTCATGTTAATTAGATTGTTATTGTTATACTGATCTTTGTAGTCGTTAACTAATTACTTCATCTGTTAATTAATTATCATTATTATCTTTTAATAATTCCCTTTTTTTTTCAATCTTAACACTGAATTGTAATTTATTTATTTATTGTACTTTCAAATGTAATATGTACTATAACAATCTAGTCAAGCTTTTGCTTTTGGGTTGTATATATTGTTTTAAATTTAATAGATGAAAACTGGGCGTGAGTTGAAAAGTATGCTTACCAAACATAAATATACGCGAAGTAATTTATTATAAAATAAATAATAAATACCCCCTCAAGCAGCTGCTTGCCACAGAGGTCTGACAGGAGCCTGTCAGTTTATATGCCACAGTAGAAGATCTGAGAGGATGGCAGGACCTCAGCAGAAAACAACACGAACATCCATGCCTTACCCGGGGTTCGAACCCAGGTCCCGTAGATCAGTAGCCAAGCGCGCTAACCACTCGGCCACGGGACGGCTAGTAATTTATTACAAAAGGTATAAAACCATACAAATAAAACAATCTTATCTAAACACAAGTTTTTGTCTTCATCAGTATGAAGTTAAAGCATAAAAATGAATGATTTATTATGCTTAACTAATTTTATAGTGTTTACACTACAATGTTTTCAATATTTACTCCTAGTACAAAATAAAGCCTTTTATTTGCGACATATAGGACGGAGAAGAATCCTAGAAGCTACTCCTAGCTTTTACAGGCCTTCTCATACAAGGACAGCCCTACTACGACCGAAGTCACTGCCTTAGTTAGAGCCAACACAACACACAAAGCTTGCCCTGCTGGAACAGTCGCTAGCTGCCTAACCACTATGCCAGTTAAGGCAACATTTAACGAACAACGCAAATATCGGTTGAAATTTCTTTGTGATACCATGGTTACCTTAACATTTCGTTACACCTTATTTATTCGAGGCATCAGACGACGAGTTCTCCTTAAAGAAGACCTAAAACAAACTTTTCCTGTTGGATTCTTTTCATCAACTAGGCTTCATCTTGAACAAAATATAAACAACCTTTTCACTCAGACTCACATAACACTAACCTATCAACACAATACGTCATTTTTTTTACTACTAAATAAAAACTTCTCCCTAATCCTCCTCAATTCTTATTATTCAAAGTCTCTCTCGGTCCAATCAGTTGATGACGTAATTGTCACGTGGAAGCATACGAGAGCGTCAATGACACATCTATCATGAGTTCATTGTAGCACGTTTATCTGTCGTAACAATATATTGATCGATTTTAATGTAGAATTTCTATGATAATAAGGGGGCGGGGGTGGCTCAGTCGGTAGCGCGCCAGGCTCGTAATCTGTAGTTCCGAGGTTCGAGTCCCAGCTGGGTCAGCGTTGAGATTTATCTCCGCAAAATTCCCGGCCCTGCCCACGGTCAGTAGGGGACACCGATGGGCTTGGAAAGGCCGCCGTCCGTCGGATGGGACGTTACGCGGTGGCCCCGTGTGTGGGAGAGACATACCTTGTGCACGTTAAAGAACACGCTGGATGGCCTTGACGGGAGGCTACCATCTGTCTACAACAGCTGTTCCAGTGGGTCCCCTCCCCCAACCTTCTCTGAGCCTTCGGGGTCCATGTGACCTGGCCATTTAGCCCATGGTGTGCAAAAAAGTGCCGCTCAGAGGTAAAACAACCCAACCCTATGATAATAAACTTGAACAATATTTGGGTCTGTTTTTTTTAAACAATTGGTGCTTTAAGGGATGATCGTATGATAAGCATTATCGCAATCCAGCTATGACTCCCAAAATAGAAAGAATTGACTTCTTTCTTTTTCTATTGTAAAGCATTTTGTTGTTAAATGATCTTTTATTCAGAAAGCCTCCCATTATTCATTCTGTTATGTTAAATAAAATCTTTTATTTTGGAAAGCAATCTGTTGTGCTAAATCAATATTGTATTTTTTAAAGCATTTTCTTTCGTCAGATGATTTTTTTTTTCACTTTTGGAAAGCATGCTATTGTGTTAGATGATTTTTTAAAGCACTTTGTTGCGCCAAAAATTTTCCCCCCTTTCGCAAAGCATTCTGTTGTCAAAAGAATATTTTTTTTTTCTTTTCGGAGAGCATTTTATTGCTAAATATTTATTTATTTTTTTTCGAGAGCATCTTTTTTCATAAAGCAGGTAAGCATTCAGTTGTGTTAAGCAAAATCTTTCTTTTTTAGAAAGTATTCTGTTATGGTAAATGAATTTTTACTTTGAAAAGCATGCTGTTGTGTTAAATGATTTTTTTAAAAAGATTTCGTTGCGCTAAATTCATTTTCTTTCCCTTTTGGAAAGCTTTCTTTTATTCTGTTGTTTTGAATGAACTTTTTTCTGTTCTCTTAGATAGCATTCTGTCATTAAATGATTTTTTTAAAGCATTCTGTCATTAAATGATTTTTTAAAGCATTCTGTCATTAAATGATTTTTTAAAGCATTCTGTCATTAAATGATTTTTTAATGCATTCTGTCATTAAATGATTTTTTAATGCATTCTGTCATTAAATGATTTTTTAAAGCATTCTGTCATTAAATGATTTTTAAAGCATTCTGTCATTAAATGTTTTTTAAAGCATTCTGTCATTAAATGATTTTTTAAAGCATTCTGTCATTAAATGATTTTTTAAAGCATTCTGTCTTTAAATGATTTTTTAAAGATTCTGTCATTAAATGATTTGTAAAACATTCTGTCGTTAATGTTTTTAATCAGTCTAGTGTTAAATGATTTCAAAAGCATTCCGCCGTTAAATGAATTTTAAAAACAAATTCTGTCTGTAAATGTTTTTTTAAAACACTCTGTCGCTAAATGAATTTTTAAGACATCGTGCCATTAGATTTTTTTAAGCATTATGCCTTTAAATGTTTGTTTTTCCAAAGCATTCTATAGTTAAACGTTTTTTAAAGCATTCCGTTGTTAAACGGTTTTTTTAACGCATTCTGTTGTGTTAAATGAATATTTTTTTCCTTTAAACTTGAAATTTTCTTTCGTATCCCGATTTTTTGTAAAAAAAATATAGATTGATATTTTCTAATTTCACTTTTGCAGTTTAATTTTATGTGTTATTTATTTTTCGGGGGGGGGGGGAACCTATTTTCTCACTTTAGAAATATTCTACGTTGATATATAGTAATTTAGTATTTTGTCAATAACTTTTTAAAAGAGAAAAAAGGAACAGTTATATTTCGCTTCATTCGTTTATTTATTAGAGAGTGCAATCAATAGAGTCTCATCAGCATAATGCGAAGAGTCACTTATTTGTATTTCCAACGTTGGGTCAATACATTCTCGAGCGAAAACCCGCGAAATGTTGATGAGGTCGCCGAGAAATAGAATCAATACGAGATTCATGTAAGCTGCGGAATTCCTTTTGACTCGAGGAGGCTTCCTAACATAAGGACTGCTTCAGAATCATTAGCAACTCAAGGGGCCAGACCTTTCTCTCCGTTTGGAGATCACGTGACGATTACCGCGTTAAATTAGTCCAGTGAATAGTCTGCAATTAAATCGAATAGTTTTCTATAACAAACTATTACCATTATAATCTAGCGTTCTCGTCAAAATTGAAAGGAATTGGCTTTGAATGAATGAACATGTAGCTTCGCCTACAACGGTTTATGAACCAATATTCCAGAAACTAATTTCGCCGAGAGTTCTGTTAATAACACTTCAACGTCAGTTAAGTACATGGGATCTAGGAGAGGGGGGGGGCTTCTGGACGCCCCCCCCCCGACCCTTTTTAAAACAAGGTATGCTGAGGTCCTGCCATCCTCTCAGATCTACTGTGGCATATAAACTGACAGGCTCCTGTCAGACCTCTGTGGCAAGCAGCTGCTTGAAGGGGTATTTATTTTATTTATATGTTTTTAGTAAGATAAAGAATGAAGAACGAAAACATTTTCATGAAAATTTAAAAGACTAATTTTGATTATTTATATTAATTAAATTTTATTTTGCAGGTGTTTTGACGCTCATTTAAGACACTATTTGATAGATTCCTATTTATAGTTTTTTTTCCTCTATTTTCTGGGGTCTTCTGGGTAAATGCTGCCCAAATAAAAAAGGCACTCCTTGGGTCGTCCCCGGAAAATATTTTTGAAAATCAACATAGAATAGAATTGTTTTTAATTTATTAAAGCTTAAAATCAAAGCATATTAATGATGTAATTGCATCTATCATTAATAATTCTAAAAGAAACCAAAATTATTATAAAATATCCAGCTGTGTTCTGCTTTGAAATGGTCGTTGGCTTTTCTCTTATTCTTAAGGATCGGTATTTTTTCGTATATATCTGTTTATTTATTTTTACCCTTCTTACCGACCCTAAAATTTAGTCGCCCGATGTTCGTGCCTGTCCAACATGTGGCCCTGCACTCAACACAATAGCACTATGTAGAAGACTACTTTGGATTTTGGCCAAGTGAAGAATTCTTTTTCTATAGCGTAAATGCCGTTTAAAAAAATTAATATTTTGCAAACAGCGTAAGCACTCTTTACAGATCATTCCGTGGCCAATAAATTTTCCTTCAACGGACTCTTGGTTGAAGTGATAAAATTAAACTGGTTTCACACTCTAACACGGAATTTTTCATTGGTCAAGACTTGAATTTTTAGCGCAAAGGTGGCCCGGGGGTGGCCGTAAAAGAAATTTTGGACCGAACCATTAAGTATATGAGAAGCTACGGGAAGAAATGGAAGACGAAAAATTATAAATCAAAAATTTTGATATTTTTTTTTTGCAATGTATAGGAGAGAGAAGATTTTTAGAAACTACTCTTAGTTTGCTCAGGCCTTTTCATACAAAATCATGCCCCACTAAGACCGAACTCACTGAAGACAATGGGGGCGGGGGTGGAGGTGGCTCAGTCGGTAGCGCGCCAGTTTCGTAATCTGCAGTTTCTAGGTTCGAGTCCCAGCTGGGTTAGCGTTGAGATTTATCTCTGCAAAACTCCGCGGCCTGCCCACGGTCAGTAGGGAACACCGATGGGCTTGAAAAGGCTATCGTCCGTCGGATGGGACATTAAGCCGTGGCCCCGTGTGCGGGAGAGCCATACCCTGCGCACGTTAAAGAACATGCTGGATGGCCTTGACGGGAGGCTACCCTCTGTCTCCTAACAGCTGTTCCAGTGGGTCTCCTAACCCAACCTTCACTGAGCCTTCGGGGTCCTTGTGACCTGGCCATTTAGCCCATGTGTGCAAAAAAATGAAGCTCAGAGGTAAAAACAACCCAACACTGAAGACCACTGACTCAATTAGAGTTAACGGGCAAACAAATAAACAGTCATGCCATCCCGGGACTCGAACCCGGACCCGTTAGTCGCAGTGGCGGACCAATGCAATATTACTGCGCCACCCAGACGCCAAAATTTGAAACGCTAAACTATGAAAATCGAGAATAAAAGTGGCCTACTGTTCGAGATCGAGCTTTGTGTGGATTAATCTTTTAGTTTTAATGCAACAGAGGGGAAACCGATGTACGCAATTCAGGACCAGACGATCAAATATTTGGATAATTGCAAGAGGTGGAAGAAGTCTATTGAAAATGATAGATATCATCAATAGTAAATCAAGCGGCGCTTCCCTCTATTGGGAATGCCTCTTGGGATAATTGCCAATTTCTACGACAATACACATTGTTGGGAACCGACGATCAAACATTTGGATAATTACAAGGGATGGAAAAAGTCTGTTTAAAATGTTGGAATTCTTTCAACAGTAAATCAGGCGGCGTTTGCCTCTATTGGGAGTGCACCTTGGGATAATTGCCAATTTCTACGACAACAAACATTGTTGACGGTCATACATTGATACTGCACCGTCGGTCCGCCCTTTGTCTGAAAGGAATTTTTCTCTTATTCAGATTATGAGATATCCGAAAATATCCGATATATATAATAAATATCCGATATATATTATATATCGGATATTTCCATTTAGCATAAACAAATCCAAATTCCCTAATTTAAATTCCGTGCTATTTAAATATTACTGTAATTTTGTAGTATTTTTCTTTAAATATACGCATAATGCAAAATCCTCAAGCAACCTACGGAGGTCCAACCAGACTGCGAAATTTAATTCTCCAAACACATCTGTCCCGAGCTACATCTGCTGCATCTGGCCACTATAGACCAATTCTAATAAGGTCCTGTTTGATACTGTCTACCCACCGCATTCTAGGTCTCCCCTCTTTCTGAGGTTCTTAGGCACACTGTTCATAACCCTAATCTATAGATATGCATGCGGGCAATATGGCCAAACCAAAGGAGTCTCTCTCTGCACAATATGCTGCTCAAAGAAGGTTTCCAATTATTTTGCCTACCCTCATCATTGCTTACAAAGTTGAACCACCTAATGCCTAAGATACTGCTTAAGCATCTAGAATCAAAGGCATCAAGTATTCTTGATTTCAGATTTCACTACCATAACTAACCCTAAAAAGAACAAACTATTATACAGTCTAATTTTAGTCTTTAGTGTATACGCCTATTTCTCCACACTCTGCATAGATTCTTAAAAGTCCCAGCAGCAATCCCTATTTATCTCTCAATCTCATATTGCAAATCACCGGCATCTGTTACATACAGTAGTAGCTACCTAGATAATTAAACTGAGACACCTACTTTCAATTCAATTTTTATTCAACATAGATATGTATCAATATAAAAATTTATGAAATATACCCAACTAAAGTAACTGAATAGCTGAGCGCTGGTGTATAATTATGACAAAAATATAAATGCAAAAAATTAACAAGGCAACAATTGATAATTGAACCAATCAATGATGTAGAAGTCAAAAGATTAGTAGAAGTCAAAAGATTAGTTTTACATACAGTTATCATTCATTGTTTAGTATCCATTCAGAAAGAGATTTATTAAATAAATATTTAGAAGTAATTTTCTTCATTGTATCTGTAACACTGTTGTATAATTAAGGCCCAATATAGTTTATATTACGGGTAGTAGCTTGCTTTGATATACGTGGTATTTGCAGTTTAAATGATGAGTCTCTAAGTGGTATATATGTCTGTCGAACCTGAAATAGATGTAAATTGAAATGGACATAATCGATAATTTTTAAAATGTAAAGTTGAGACACAGTCAGTAACCCCAATTTCTTAAACATAGGGCGAGATTCAGAGAAGCGACCTTTATGGTCAATGATTCTAAATATAAATTTTTGCAGAATCAACAGCCTGTTTAAATTTGTTTTTGCAGCTCCTCCCCAGGCTTTTATTGCATATTGTAGCTGACTATGTACGCAAGCAAAATATAACATTTTTAAAACTTGTTTTATCGAGTAAGAATCTTAGTGTATAAATTTTTGCTATGAATGGTTTTATCTTATCCACAGTATAATCAGTGTGATACTTCCATGAAAGACTTTTATCAATAATCATTCCTAGGTATTTAATTTGATCAACCTTAGTAAGACGTTCGCAACTGCAATTTAGGATGTTGTAACAGTCCTTGTGATGAGAAACCACTCCAGAGTCACTGCTACCATCAGTTGATGTCTTCAACTGGAATTTTATATAGCATTTATTTAAAATTAATTCATTCAACATTAGCCATTGATAGAGACGATGACTGTCTCTGTTTGCCATTTGGTATAATTGCTCATTGGTGTTACTTTTGTATAACAAAACAATATCATCAGCGTAAGAAATAATTTCTGCCTCAAAATTTTTGTCAAATATATCGTTTACATGTAATATAAATAGCAGAGGTCCCAGTACAGAAACTTGTGGTACACCTGTATTAATATTTTTCATAGAACTATATATATAATTTATCCTAACGATTTGTGAACGATTTTCCAAGTAGGATTTTAGCCATGTAAGCTTAATTTTTTAATTTTAGCCTCTGATTCCATATTTATAAAGCTTAGCCAGCAATATTTCATGATTTATCAAATGAAAAGCCTTTAATAAGTCAAAAAAAATTACGAGTGTTTTAAAATCTTTATCCAGAGACCACGTTAATGAATTTATTAAATGTAAAATAGCATCTTCTGTGCTTTTTTTCTGTTGAAATCCATATTGGTTCTTTGCTATTATGTTAAACTTTAATAAAAAATTGTTCAACCTGACAAAAAATGACTTTTCCAATATTTTTGACATTATCGGAAGTAAAGCAATAGGTCGATAATTTTCTATAAGAATTTTGCTACTCAAGACTACAACCATTCAGATTAACTGAAACACAACCTGTCTGACCATTTTTCATCACTTTATTTTTATCTCTGTTTATCACCAAACCTACTCTACTACCAGATTCGTTGACAACTTAAATGAAATAGTTCAACAACATCATCATCTTTAAATAACGAAAAATATTAAAGATATTTAAAAAAAATTAATGTCGTTCTTAATTAAGTGGATAAACCACATTTGTAGGAGGCATGCATTTTAGGTTTATACAAAATACTTCCCTGAGTGAGTACGTATTTAAATAATCTATGAAATCCGAAGGGGGCCCATATTAAAATTTTGACTCAGGAACCAAATTTCTTTGCTGCAGTACTGAACATGGGCCTACATTTTTGTTTTCTCTACCTGTTCAACTGCTTTGGCATTTGCATGCATGTCACTTGCAAAACATAATAAGACTTATGTTTTAAGTGTAAGATAAAAAAAAAAAGTAATTAAAATACTATAAGTTGTTTTTTTTTTAAATTCGTTATGCGATTTAGATTGAAATATTTAGGTCAAACTGTTCTTTAATGATCGTAGTTGTAAATACAGCAATAATAATTATCATATCATAACACTACTAAAGCGGCCAGAAAACAAGACGAAAAAAATGGAAACTTATTATTGAAAACACTAATAAAAGTCGGCTTTTTTTTTTTCATATTAATAAGTAAAAGTCAATGATATTCTGAAATGAGCGGTGGCTCAGTCTCGTAATCTGCAGTTCCCAGGTTCGAATTGTGACTTGGACCAACGTTGACACTTACCTCCGCAAAATCCTGCCCTCGGCCAGTATGGGATACTGATAGATTTGTAAAGGCCGACATCTGTTGTATGGGACGATAAGCCGTGTTCCCGTGTGCGGGAGAGCCATATACCTGCACGTTAAAGAACACGCTGGATGGTCTTGATGGGAGGCTACCATTGTCTCCAAACAGCTGTCCAGTGCGTCCCTTCCTCCTCGTCACCTTCCCTGAGCCCTTGGTGTCCTTGTGACCTGGACATTTAGCCCATTGTGTGCATAAAGAGTGCCGCTCATGGGTAAAATAACCGAATTCTTAAACTTAAGGGGAAAAAAATCAATGTTGCATATTATTGAGGAATGAATTTTTAATTATTGGTACACCTGATATCATTCAATGTAAATTAATTTTTCAATCAAATTCTTGAAGGTCGTCTTGTTTCTACCTCCAGAAGAGGCAAATGAGGAATAAAGATATTATATGAAATAGAATACAGATAAAATAAGAAGTTTTGCTTATATTATACAATTCCATTTAAATGAGCAGAAGCCTATTTACAAAAATAACAATTTTTTTTATAATTAGAGTAAATTTTCTTGTTTCAGTATAACACCTGGCGATCAACTTAAAACTGCAATCTAACCTTAAAATTTACCTCTACGCCTTACAAACTAATAGCCACGTAAATATATCGCAGGTTTGTTGACTGGAAAATATAATCCCTTTATAGAAATTATGAGCGCTGGCTCTACCATTGCGCAAAATTAACAAAAAGTTATAGGTTTTTTTTTTCTTCTCACGGTCTTTGAAAGGTACAGTCGCTCAAAGAAATATGGTAACCTTCGTGTCACGTGACACGAAGGTTGCCAGATCACTAATTTCTAAAAAAAATCTTTGCCAGATATTTTTTTCTGAATTCTGTAGTCAACGATAGTGTTCGGATACATTTTTGAGCGACTGTAGGTGGTCATATTATTTTGATACTAGATCGTGTGGGCTGGCTCACGGAAATATTGAGCGTGTGCAGTTACCGTTCACAGCAAACTGGAGCGTGTGCAGTAACTGCACACGCTCCAGTTTGCTGTGAACGGTAACTGGAGCGTGTACAGTTGCTGTACACGCTCCAGATATTTTTCCTGAATTCTGTAATCACGTGACACCAAGGTTGCCAGATCACTAATTTCTAAAAAAAATCGTTGCCAGATATTTTTCCTGAATTCTGTAATCAACCATAGCGTTCGGATACTTTTTTGAGCGACTGTACAAACCGTGTATAGAGATACACTGCCCTTCC
Source organism: Ryuthela nishihirai (assembly GCA_038380435.1). NCBI lineage: Eukaryota > Metazoa > Arthropoda > Arachnida > Araneae > Heptathelidae > Ryuthela > Ryuthela nishihirai. The sequence goes on from JAWZYU010000030.1 coordinate 32,736,738, forward strand.
AAAATATTAAAATAATTTCCATGTTATGTCAATGGAAATCTAACTTCGAAGCTCTATAACTTCTAAACTATGCACTTAATGGAAAAATGTTACTGGAAATAAATTAAAGATCATTATCAAATCTATTTGAATCTCGATTTACAACAATATTCGTCCAACGTTTAAAGAGTTATGGAAGCTGGAATATTTCACAACAGTAATCCGTCATAGCCGTCCCATGGCCGAGTGGTTAGCGCGCTTGGCTACTGACCTAAGGGACCTGGGTTCGAGCCCCGGGCAAGGATGTATGTGTCGTTTTTCTGCTGAGGTCCTGCCAACCTCAGAGATCTTCTACTGTGGCATATACTCTGACAGGCTCCTGTCAGACCTCTGTGGCAAGCAGCTGCTTGAGGGGGTATTATTTATTAATCCGTCATACCTCAGGAATTAATTGAAACTTTAAAAAAATAAATGTTGTTCCTAAACCGTTTAATAAAATAAATATACATTTTAGAAATTTTCTTAATGTTTCATTCAATAGTAGACGATTGTGAATGATATTTATAAAACAATATAATATATTGGCTATTGCAGCTTTCATAATTCTTTTAAAACTGAAAAAACATTTTTGAAAATCGAGATTCAGATAGATTTGATTATGATCTTTAATTTAAGTTACATTTTTCCACTAATGGATATTTTGGAAGTTATAGAGCGTCGAAGTTAAATTCCTATTGACATAACATGGAATTATTATTTTGATATGCAGTGTATAATGTAAAGACATAAATTTTTAAATGGCGAAAAGTTTAATGTGCCGTAAACATCAAATTATTTTACATCGAGTACTTGGTACGGTGTATTTAATATCAAATGCTAAGAAGAAAATCCAAACAAAATTATGCAAGGCCAATTTAGCATCAAAGGTATTTGCTTTTAAAATATATTACAACTGGCTTGATTTTAGAATTTTAAATTTTTTTACCACTTTATAGAGTAAAAGTTTTACTATTTAAGAAAAATTGTTTCTCTTTTATATATTTCAACCGTTGCAAATAGAAAAAAAAATTATTAATCACTCTCAGATAGTTGAAAGGCAGAAAAGCAAAATCGGATTTAGGATTTGTTTTCCGCTATGGATTTGAAGTTCAAATAAAAGTTGATTTCATATATTCGAAGGTCGTGGCTTGCTTTTCAACACTTACCCTCCTTATGACGCTAAAGGTTTCACACCAGACAACGGTAAGTGCTCTGGCCCTCCGAAAATGGAAGAAAAAACAAACAGAATGTAGGAAACAAGAAAGAATTGTGACTCTACATGAGTGCTGCATGCAATACCAAACCTATGCCGACTCCTCAACGACAGCTGAATACTTATTCTCTTTCGAAAACTTAAAGCATTCCCGAGGACGGAAAAAGAGAGAGAAACGGAGAGAAAAGCCAACACAAATAAAAACAGAAGAGCTGATGCTTCTGCCACTCTTTACCTCCTTCAATCCCGGAGGTGTTTCCTTCTTCTTCTCTTCCTCTCCTTCATCTCGAAATCCTCCTCCTCTTCCACCTAACCTCCTCTCTCTCGCCTTCCGATTCGAGATGCATTCCCATCTACAGACAATCTCTCTGTTGGCGCCGAGAGAGGTTTCCGCGGAGGGGTCCTCCTTACGTGTCTGTCGCCGGAACGCGCGTGCGTGACGTCACGCCGCAGCCGTTTCGAACTCCAGAAATCACATCATCTAGGAGAAAAGGGGGGAGGGATAGAAAGACCCGGGGCAGAGAGGGGGGGGGGAGGAAAGAGAGAGAGTATTTGTTTCATCGTGCTGGGGATCGATTTTTGCCTGGCAGCTTCGAAATAGGGCCGGCGTAGCAACCTCAGAAATTACTGGCAACCAATAGGGATTTTGGATTGTTTTCTCTCTCATGATCTTGTTCTTCGTTCGCGTAGAGTTGTCTCGACTAAATGGGCTAATTAAAGCTTAATGTTCGTCTGTAGCGATCGTTGCTTTTGCTATGGGATAAAGAGAGGTGGAGGAAAAAGTCAATCTCGCGAAGGATGATCGAGAAGACGAAGGAAGAGGATTATTAAATCGAAGCAACGAATGTGGAAACTGATGGAGAAGATGGACGGAGGGGATGGACAGAAAACGATTTAGATGAGGGAGAGGATTATGAAATTGGAGCTAATTAGGTGGATACTGATGGATGGAATGGTCGGAGAAGATTCTGAAATCGAAGCAAAGCATGTGGAGACTGATGAAGAAGATGGACAGAGATAAGGGACTGAAATCGAAGTAAAGTAGGTTAAGACTGAAGGAGAAGATTATGAAATTGGATCTAAGTAGGTGGATACTGATGGATAGAATGGACGGATGGATTCTGAAATCGAAGCAAAGCATGTGGAGACTGATGAAGAAGATGGACGGAGATAAGGGACTGAAATCGAAGTAAAGTAGGTTAAGACTGAAGGAGAAGATTATGAAATTGGATCTAAGTAGGTGGATACTGATGGATAGAATGGACGGATGGATTCTGAAATCGAAGCAAAGCATGTGGAGACTGATGAAGAAGATGGACGGAGATAAGGGACTGAAATCGAAGTAAAGTAGGTTAAGACTAAAGGAGAAGATTATGAAATTGATCTAAGTAGGTGGATACTGATGGATAGAATAGACGGATGGATTCTGAAATTAAAGCAAAGGAGATGAAGACTGACGGAGAATAAGGTGGATATAATTCTGAAACTAAAAAATAAATGAAAACTAATGATGAGATAGTTTGATCAGATGTTTATGATATTGGAGCTAAATAGGTGAAGACCGATAGAAAAAATAGTAGAAGGTCGTTCTGAATTCGGAGCAAAAAAAGGTGAAGACTTATGGGGAAGATAGAAGCACAGACAATAGAATTAGCAATTATTTTTTTTGATTTCAGAAGATAATCTGAATGATGGTCAGATTAATTATGTACAGTCGCTGAAAAAAGTATCCGAACACAATTCAGAAAAAATATCTGCCAACGATTTTTTTTAGAAATTAGTGATCTGGCAATCTTCGTGTCACGTGACACGAAGGTTGCCAGTTCTTCCGGTTCTTGTCCCCTACCCTGAAGTTTCGGCACAGTAAAAATGTTCAATCAAAGATGGAAATTTGACAAGGACGAATAGATTTAAGAAATTAACTGAGAGGAGCCTCTCAGTAATCCTGAAGAGTAGAAGGTCTGCGAAGAAGGCCAGACCTCAGCAGAAAAGCGCAGAAAAGCAACACAAACATTTACGCCATACCCGGGGTTCGAACCTAGGTCCCTATGATCAATAGCTAAGTATGCTTGCGACTCGGCCAACGGTAGAGAAAAAACATTTTAAAATTGGTGTTTGTAAATATTGATTTTGCATGAGATGCTAGCGAGGCTCCGCAAGTCGAAGCCGTCGCGTAAGGCGTTAAGACGGCACTGATTTTACGTTGAAAGAAATAAAATCACAAATGAAGAAAAGGCTGTTAATAATCATTCTTCGATCAACTGATTGAGATGAGCGAAAAACTTCCTTGATTGACATATCAAGGCTCTGACTGAGAAACTGGTTTAGCGATCCAATTGTCTGAAGGAATTATTTGTTCTCTGATTGGATTAGATTGTTTTACCTCTGAGCGGCACTTTTTTGCACACCATGGGCTAAATGGTCAGGTCACAGGGAACCCGAAGACTCAGAGAAGGTTGGGGGAGGGGACCCACTGGAACAGCTGTTGGGAGACAGATGGTAGCCTCCCGTCAAGGCCATCCAGCGTGTTCTTTAACGTGCACAGGGTATGGCTCTCCCGCACACGGGGCCACGGCTTAACGTCCCATCCGACGGACGGCGGTCTTTCCAAGCCCATCGCTATCTCCCTACTTACCGTGGGCAGGGCGGGGAATTTTTGCGGAGATAAATCTTAACGCTGACCCAGCTGGGATTTTGTTCTCTGAGCAACGGGTTGAAACCATGATCTGATGATAACGATGATCTGATCGACTTAGTTCCTAACAGAAGAACTCGTAGACTTCATCTCTCATTTATTGACTTAAAGATGATCTGATTAATTAAACGACGATGGAATCAAATTCATTTTTTGTGGATAAGCGACGTTTCAGAGGATGCTACGGGAGAGTGACTGAGTAAGAATTACTTATTGACTGTAACACCGATAAGTAACAGATTCGCAATTTCACAGATTATCTTATTGACTAAAGAATTAATGAAAGTAATCAATCATTAAAGCTGACAAAATGATAAACTCATTGATTAACACTGACAGATAGATTCTCTTATTGACTAACAGAAAAATTATGAACTGATCAATGATGGAGATTAATAAACTGACAGACTTCCTAACTCATTGGTTAACTGACAGATTCTCTTAACAGAAATTTTTACGAACTGATTGATGATTAATAGCAAAAAAACTGGCAGACCACATATGTAACACAATGTCTCCGTGATATTCTGATGTATACAATACTATTCTAATATATGTAATAACTATTCTAATGTATGTAAAATGTTTTTAAAACTGGTGTTAAAAAAGCATAACTAATAGACATATTTTTTACATGACTGACAGATTTTCTAACTCACTAGTCAACTGACAGAATTCTTCGTCCAGTTAATGGCATGCTGAATAAGTGACGAAGAATTTAATTACCGATTGATAAACAGAAAAAATTATTTTTGATAAACTTGACGAAAACAGTAATTTCCAACCATTTTGAGCCAAATACCAAATATTATTTTTCTAAGCCATTTTTACCAAATATTATTTTTCTAACGCGATCTTCATGGAAATTAAATAATTCCTCTTTTATTTAAATTTTATGTAAAATATATGGTATAATAATTGTATGCATAATAGTTGTATAAAACTAATGGAAATTTTTTTTACTGTATATGCAAAATTACAAGTATTTTGATGCATTAAATTTCAGTTTTTTGGCCGAGTGGTTAGCGAACTTGGCTACTGATCTAAGGGACCTGGGTTCGAGCCCCGGACAAGGCATGGACGTTTGTGTTGTTTTTCTGCTGAGGTCCTGCCATTCTCACAATCTTCACCTTCTACTATGGCATATAAACTGACAGGCTCCTGTCAGACCTCTGTGGCAAGCAGCTGCTTGAGGGGGTATTTATTTTTTTTTTTATTTTTCAGTCGGAATATAACACGCACACTCTGTTAATCTTACTATTCGACATTCCACTTAATCCATTTCCTCAGAAAAACTGACGCAAAACGCCTACAAATCTGTAAAACGCCCCCGTTGATCGAACTAATTGATTGATTGGAAGACTAGCAGAATCATTATAAGTCTCCGTGGTCTCTTGGCGAACTTGAATCAAAATTCCAATCTGCCAGCCTCTTCAAAGGTAATCCATCACAATCATCATCAACATGAAAATTTTATTTTCATCTCAAACACAGCTATATGCGGCAGACACATATCCAGGATTCAGTTCCGAGGAGGGGGCGGGGACTACCATCTGTCTCCTTGCAGCTGTCCAATCGATCCTCCTCCCCCTAACCTTGCCCGAGCCCTTGGAGTCCTTGTAACCTGGCCATTTAGCCCATTGTGTGAAAGAAAGGTGCAATTCAGAAATAAAACAACCCAACAACTCTCTTTTTTGAGGGGGGCGGGGGGGGCTCAGTCGGTAGCGCGCCAGGCTCGTAATCTGTAGTTCCCAGGTTCGAGTCCCAGCTGGGTCAGCGTTGAGATTTATCTCCGCAAAATTCCCCGCCCTGCCCACGGTCAGTAGGGGACACCGATGGGCTTGGAAAGGCCGCCGTCCGTCGGATGGGACGTTAAGCCGTGGCTCCGTGTGCAGGAGAGCCATACCCTGTGCACGTTAAAGAACACGCTGGATGGCCTTGACGGGAGGCTACCGTCTGTCTCCCAACAGCTGTTCCAGTGGGTCCCCTCCCCCAACCTTCTCTGAGCCATCGGGGTCCATGTGACCTGGCCGTTTAGCCCATGGTGTGCAAAAAAGTGCCGCTCAGAGGTAAAACAACCCAATCCAACTCTCTTTTGGGGGAGGAAGATGGACTGAAAAAGATCATCTTTCCCCTTTTCTCGTATATATGTTGGGATTCAGGACTTCACAATATCGTTCAGGAGTTCTGCCAACATTTTAAGGTTGGAAAACAGTTATCTAGAAAACCATTCGAGAGTAACTGTGGAAAAAAACCACCAAACACATAAAGCAAACAGGTAAAAAACAGGAACAAAACGTGGGATGCCTAAAGGTTGAGAAGAATCAGAAAGCTTAGCTTTCACTCTCTGAAATGAGCATCATTAATATTCATTCTTAGCTTCTAACCAACCTGATCGCAAACACTAAAGTTAAAAACACGTATCATTTCCAATATCGTGGGTCAATGCTAGACAACGTTAAAAAAAAACGCATTAAAGTATTAATAATCTTAAAGGCATCATTACCTATTCAGCTTACCTACAATCATTGACATAACTAGGCCAATCTCACTTATTGCAGAGATTAAAAAAAAAAGTCTCACACGTGTTTCACACAAAATGCCAAACACCGACAGAAGCGAGCTCCGTCCGATTCGCTCTCCATCTCATATATCTGTTCACATGAAGAGCTCCTATAATTGCCTGTTTGGTGCCGAGGACGGAGATTTTTACACTCATGATTCCATTTCCTAGCGGAGATGCCGATCACTACGAGTAGTTCGGGTCACTACCGCTTCGTGGCGCTACTGCCCCACCCGAAGACCAAAGGTGTAGCATCCTCGAAGTGGCCACCCGCCGCCACTGTGCACAGGTCTACCCAGGAAGTCGGAGAGCCAGGCCGAGCGGTCCATAAATCTCGCAACGACACACTCGTGCCGTCGGCATCTGGAGTAATTGGGTCGAGCTGTCACAGAAGCAAGAAACGGACGGGGGAACGGAGGGGCGAGAGGGACGGAGCCCCAGTTTTTATTTCAGTTTTGCTGCAGCGGCGCTCGCGTGATGCCGATGATGAACTCGCGGTGGGATGCTGGCGACATCATGATTCTATCACCGTCGCGCGTGCGGTGCCCGTGTTTTGCTCGTGTCTGTGCATAATAGAGTTTGCATGCGCGTTGACGTCTCTTCAACTATTGCGTGATCAGGAAGAATTCGATGCAGAGGAGTAAGAAGATCAGAGTGACGCTCTTCAAAGGCCGAGACTGAGGCAAAGAAGAAAAAAATTGGGAGGGAGGGTGGAGTGAAACTGCGATAAAGGATAGATAACTTGACCCTATTGTAAACAGATTAAGTTGTAGGTATGATATCGCGGTTTCGCAGCTCGAGTTGGCCAAACCTGAGAAATGCCGCCGATTTTACGTTTGAACAGAATTTTTTGCACACAATGGGCTAAATGGCCATGTCACAAGTATTCCATGGGCTCAGAGAACGCTGGGAGAAGGGAACTCACTGGACAGCTATTAGGAAATAGATTGTAGCATCCCGTCACGGCCATCCAGCGTGGGGCGGCGGTGGCTCAGTCGGTAGCGCGCCAGGCTCGTAATCTGTAGTTCCCAGGTTCGAGTCCCAGCTGGGTAAGCGTTGAGATTTATCTCCGCAAAATTCCCCGCCTTGCCCACGGTCAGTAGGAGACACCGATGGGCTTGGAAAGGCCGCCGTATGTCGGATGGGACGTTAAGCCGTGGCCCCGTGTGTGGGAGAGCCATACTCTGCGCCCGTTAAAGAACACGCTGGATGGCCTTGACGGGAGGCTACCATCTGTCTCCCAACAGCTGTTCCAGTGGGTCCCCTCCCCCAACCTTCTGTGAGCCTTCGGGGTCCATGTGAACTGGCCATTTAGCCCATGGTGTGCAAAAAAGTGCCGCTCAGAGGTAAAACAACCCAAACAAAAAACAACCCATCCAGCGTGATCTTTAACGTGCACAAGGTCCTCTCTTAGATAGCGGGCCAGGGCTTTTCGTCTCCTGCGACGGACGGCTGCCTTTCCAAGCTCATCGATGTCCCCTTTCTGACCGAGAGCAAGGTAGGGGGTTTTGCGGAGATTAATCTCAACGCTGACACAGGTAGTGCTGGAACCATGGAAGTGCAGTTTACAAGCCTGGCGCACTATAGACTGAGCCACGCTCAGCTTCTTCCACTTCTTGGAGCACACAGGTTCACCCCAATGGCCAAGTAGTTGCTTGCCCCGAGTTCAAGACATAGTTTCCTTCTGGAGCGCACTTTCATGTTGTAGAAACTCATATTCAGAGTTTCCTAAATTTGCAAATAAGCTTTCAACAAAAATGAAATGCCACTGGAGATAAACTGAAGACTTTTTTTTTTCTAAATTTCGATCTTTAACAATAATCAGTTTAATATTTAAAACGTTATCGAACAGGAACACTCATCAGAGTTGTTTTGGGTTGTTTTACCTCTGAGCGGCACTTTTTTGCACACCATGGGCTAAATGGCCAGGTCACATGGACCCCGAAGGCTCAGAGAAGGTTGGGGAGGGGACCCACTGGAACAGCTGTTGGGAGACAGATGGTAGCCTCCCGTCAAGGCCATCCAGGGTGTTCTTTAACGTGCACAGGGTATGGCTCTCCCGCACACGGAGCCACGGCTTAACGTCCCTTCCAACGGAAGGCGGCCTTTCCATCGGTTACCCCTACTGATCGTGGGCAGGGCGGGGAATTTTGCGGATATAAATCTCAACGCTGACCCAGCTGGGACTTGAACCTGGGAATTACAGATTACGAGCCTCCCACTCTACCGACTGAGCCACCGCCGCCCCTAACACTCATCAGAAGTTGCTGCTACGATCATCTTCAACACTTTGTATTTACAAAATTAAAAACTGACGAAATTATTGCTCAAGGCGTTCTAAATTGCATTTACTTGGTAAATGACTTGTAAAAAAAATACCCCTCAAGCAGCTGCTTGTCACAGAGGTATAGTAATAGTTATTATTTGCATTTTAATAAACATTTGAGAGGAATTATTCACAGCATCTCTTGCTGTTAATTACTCCCGAATGTAGTTTTCCATTGATCCATGAAATATCAGCGAACACTTTTGATAACACAATGTATAAATGTCTTGCTCTCCGAGGTGTCGCCCTCCTCGCAGAGTTTTCCTCTATTGCTTATAATAATAATAATTTTATTTCCATTTTATCATGCAATAAAAAGATGTTATGCTCATTAATATAATACAATTCATATAAAACAGAAAAGGGACACTCAGTTAAAAAATTCAATACAAATTTGAGAAGACGGAGCACCTTAACTAAATTACATTAAATCATAAACTTGTGGCATTAAAAATATTAATGAGTTAAAGTAGTTAACAAGCTATGTTTGAATGCAGAATACTTTTCAGCTCCTTTTAAATTATTATCTAAATTATTCCAAACTTTCGCACCCTGAAAGGTTGGTGATGCTTGTCCATAATTTGTTCTGCATAATGGTAATTCTAGGTCAAGTTGCTGTCGACTTGGCTAATGATAACACTTCCTTTGGAAATTGATATCGTATTTTTTAAACCTAATAGCACAGAACATAAATAATGCTATATTTAATTTGTATAGAACCGGAAGTTGTAGAATATTGGCTTTTTCAAAAAATTATTTGGTATCTTCGTGTTGGGCATCTTCGTTTTGGTATCTTCGTTCTGGCAACTTCGTGTCACGTGACACGAAGGTTGCCAGATCACTAATTTCTAAAAAAAACGTTGTCAGATATTTTTTCTGAATTCTGTAATCAACCATAGTGTTCGGATACTTTTTTGAGCGACTGTACACCGCTTTTAAGGCTACAAGTCTCGGATACATTATACTTATAAGAAACAACCTGTTTTCTGTTGGATAAGTAATTTTGAAACCATTTGTAAACAATGTCCCGAAAACCATAATGATATTACTTGAACAACAAAATTTCGTGACAGATAGAGTCAAATGCTTTAGATAAGTCTAGGTTGGGTTGTTTTACCTCTGAGCGGCACTTTTTTGCACACCATGGGCTAAATGGCCAGGTCAGAAGGACCCCGAAGGCTCAGAGAAGGTTGGGGGAGGGGACCCACTGGAACAGCTGTTGGGAGACAGATGGTAGCCTCCCGCCAAGGCCATCCAGCGTGTTCTTTAACGTGCACAGGGTATGGCTCTCCCACACATGGGCCACGGTTTAACGTCCCATCCGACGGACGGCGGCCTTTCCAAGCCCATCGGTGTCCCCTACTGACCGTGGGCAGGGCGGGAATTTTGTGGCGATGGAAATTTTGCGTGCACAGGGTATGGCTCTCCCACACATGGGCCACGGTTTAACGTCCCATCCGACGGACGGCGGCCTTTCCAAGCCCATCGGTGTCCCCTACTGACCGTGGGCAGGGCGGGAATTTTGTGGCGTGGGAATTTTGCGGCGATAAATTAGATAAGTCTAGAAAAATGCCTATAGTGAATAGCTTGTTTTCAATATTTTTGTACAGAGACTCTGTCCATTCAACTTTTTTTTTTGTATTTTTAGATATTAATTAAAACTTCTTTTTCGGTTGAATAGGTATTGATGAAAGATTACAATTCACACTTCCCGAATCTTCCGACAGTTTAAATTGCGTCCTCTAACGTTGGAAAAAAGTCGAATATTGAAAATTTTAAACAGACCTTCTACTATGGCATATAAACTGACAGGCTCCTGTCAGACCTCTGTGGCAAGCAGCTGCTTGAGGGGGTATTTATTTTTATTTATTTTATTTTATTGTTCCCTAAAATCATTGGCCTAGTTATGTCAATGATTGTTACCTACAATCATTGACATAACTAGGCCAATCTCACTTAGTGTAGAGATGTTTTAAAAAAAAAAGGCTCACACGTGTTTCACAGAAAATGCCAAATACCAAGAGAAGTGAGAGATCCATACGATTCGCTCTGGGGAATGGGGAAAACGCATTTTTTTTTTGCAAGAGAAACTTGCAAATCCTTTTTTAAGGTAGTGTTTTAAGGTAGAAATTTAAAGTTTCGGTGGCAGAGTGAAAAGGGATATTCCACTGACAGCAGCAATCTGCCTCCTTTTCTCAGAGGGATGTGAGAAAGGCAACTTTTTTCATTGTAAGCAATGAAAGACGAATACTTTTAATGTTGTATACTGTAATAAAAAAATAAAGAAATAAATACCCCCTCAAGCAGCTGCTTGCCACAGAGGTCTGACAGGAGCCTGTCAGTTTACATGCCATAGTAGAAGGTCTGAGAAGATGGAAGGCCCTCAGCAGAAAAAGTAAAATATTGTTATTTCCATTTTCCCAATTATCCATTATTTCGAATGAAAAAATACTTAAAGAGTGCAAAAAGTCGATAAACGAAAAACTTCATTTTCTTTGAAAATAAAAAGTCTCATATTCGGAGAAGCGATAAGTATATTCTTATAGTTATCACTGTCTTGTTTTCACGTACATTACTTCGACTCAGATAATCCTAGAGTATAGAAAAGCTGGGGAAAAGTTTTGCACAATAACATTTAAGTTCTTAAGGTAAACTATTACTGCAACTACATTAACAAAATAACAAAATCAAAAATAATCGCTTTATACATCAAACATATATGCAGAAAATATATAAACAACTTTCTATATTTTATTTTATTTTTTATTTTTTTTCTATTCTTTATTTTATATTTCAAACATATATGCAGAAAATATATAAACAACTGTCTCTTTCCTTACACAAACAAGGTCAATGCAGAAGCGCAGCATAAGCAATGGAAGATTAAGCATTTGCGCATGCGCTTTTTGTTTACTGTTAACTCGTGCGCCACCTGGCGATACGAGATCTGCATATGAATCTTGGGATCTCGAGTTGTTGAGCTCAACGAAGCGTAATTGTGGCATGTACTGCGCACAATTAGCAAGTGAAAGCCAGATTTTCAATCAGTAGGTAGATTAGCAAAGTTTTCATATTCAACTCCTTGAAAATTACTTTTTAATGAATTTATATTTTGAGATCGGGAGGTCATTCGCCGGACCATTTAACACCAACTGCAAAAGTTCCCAGGTTCGAGTCCCCAGCTGGATCAGCGTTGAGATTTATCTCCGCAAAATTCCCCGCCCTGCCCATGGTCAGTAGGGGACACCGATGGGCTTGGAAAGGCCGCCGTCCGTCGGATGGGAAGTTAAGCCGTGGCCCGTGTGCGGGAGAGACATACCCTGTGCACGTTAAAGAACACGCTGGATGGCCTTGACGGGAGGTCAAGGATGACTCCCAACAGCTGTTCCAGTGGGTCCCCTCCCCCAACCTTCTCTGAGCCTTCGGGGTCCATGTGACCTGGCCATTTAGCCCATGGTGTGCAAAAAAGTGCCGCTCAGAGGTAAAACAACCCAACCCAACCAACTGCAAAAACTATCCTGCTGCTATATGTTTGCATGCAAGGCGAACAGCGATTAAGATTATGATGAATAAAATAAAGAAAGTTGTTGTTGTTTACGAGAATTTTTTTCTTATAATTTTTATAAAGCAATTATCAATGGGGGCTTATTGATGGTTGCGGAACTTATTTCAGCCTCTTCTCAATGCATCCTTTATTGACATTTTTCCACATCTTTTCCACAAGGACATGTAGCAGCATACAATATACTCTGAGAAGCACCTTTTTTGCACACAGTGGGCTAAATGGCCATGTCACAAGGACCCCAACGGCTCTAAAAAGGTTAGGGAAAGAAATCCACTGAACAACTGTTAAAAGACAAACGGAAGCTTACAGTCAAGCTCATCCAGCGTGTTCTTTAACGTGCACAGAGTATGGCTCTCCCGCACACGGGGCCACGGCTTAACGTCCCATCCGAAGAACGGCGACCTTTACAATCGCATTGGTGTTCCCTACTGACGGAGGGGAGAGCGGGGAGTTTTGCGGAATAATCTCAAAGCTGACTCAGGCAGGACTCGAACCTGGGAACTGCAGATTACGAGCCTCGCGTGCTACCCTCTAAACTAATCCCTGTCCCTTGATCCTGGGAACATTGCATTAGGCCGTGGGAAGCAGCTGATTTAACCTGAATCACGCGATTTTTATTTTCCAATGAAATGACACAAAATATGCTTCACTATTTTCGTGTCTATTTTGGGGATTCAAGAATGCAATAATATCGCACCATAAAAGAAAATAAAAAATAAACATTTATTGTTGAATTGTTTTTTTTTACTATGAGATCAAACCTTTCAAAATATAATAAAATGAATCTGTATCTAATCCAAGACTTTTTCTAACAATATTGCCTATTTTTATTTTGTTTTTTTGGGGCCCTAAAGCAGCAATCAATGTGAATCGAAAATTGCTCTCCACATAATCGTTTTTTATTCATTGCGAAACATTTTTAGCAATTAATCAAAACCCATTTGCTAAGAATAATCAAAAGGTGTTAAAAATTAAAAATTTATTTTAAGTTTTAAAAACTAAGACTAATTTGTCATGTTTATGATGGCAAATAAATTTCATTTAAAATTCCAGAAATATAAAAATTCCCAATAGTTTATAGGAAATTATCGTATTCTATTTTTCATTTCAATAGGCCTCTTTTTAGACAGTGAACTAAGCGGCTAGTCCAAAATTTGTCGAAACGGAAATAAAACTTGCGTTAATTTGCATAGAAACGAACCAATGGATTATGAGAGAGCGCGCTGACGTCAACAACGACTGAGCAACACCGGACAATCCTTCCAAACCCTAATATACCGACAGAGAAGAAATTATTCTCCATTTTACACTTCGAAATAAGGGTTGCGTTGTTTTACCTCTGAGCGGCACTTTTTTTGCACACCATGAGCTAAATGGCCAGGTCACATGAACCCCGAAGGCTCAGAGAAGGTTGAGGGAGGGGACCCACGGAACAGCTGTTGGAAGACAGATGGTAGTCTCCCATCAAGGCCATCCAGCGTGTTCTTTAACGTGCACAGGGTATGGCTCTCCCGCACACGGGAACACGGCTTAACGTCCCATCCGACGGACGGCGGCCTTTCCAAGCCCATCGGTGTCCCCTACTGACCGTGGGCAGGGCGGGGAAATTTTGCGGAGATAAATCTCAACGCTGAACCAGCTGGGACTCGAACCTGGGAACTACAGATTACGAGCCTGGCACGCTACCGACTGAGCTACCCCCGCCCCATCGAAATAAAGAAAAGAGCATTTTTATTGCTCACTTCCATAAACTATACGTAATAATAATGCACATTAGAAAAAGGACTCATTTCTCCCCTAAGGTGGGGAACTATTTTCTGTGGCAGAATTACACCTGCGAGTTGTTTTTGCTGGAAGTCATGTGGGCGTGGCATCTTTTCATTGGTCGTTGCTGTCTTTGATCTTCAGATTTTGCCGCTCCATTCTTTATGTGAAAGGAAATATTGGGATCTCAACTTGCCATCCAGCATGTTCTTTAATTCGAAGTAAACAGAGTGTGTTTCTCCTGCAGAGAGAACCACGGTTCGAGGTCTTATGCGACGGACGGCGCTTTTTCCAAAACTATTGATGTTCCCATTCTCTTCAAAGGCAGAACATGGATTAGTGGAGAAAATCTCAATGCAGAAATAGTGGGGGATTCGAACCTGGGAACATCAGGGAACAAGATGGCGTTCTATCAACTCAGCTCCTAAAGTGAATAACAAAATTAATATTTCCAATTTGTGAGAAATAAATTGACTCTCCCGTCCCCCTTGATAAATCTCACAAATCGGAAAAGTAAATTTAGTTTCTCACCGAGAAATTCTTAAATTAGCATTTTGCCCCCTTCTCTCTAGAGATGTGTAAAATGATATCTTGTCTTTCTCCTGTAAACTGGTAAAGTAACATTTTGTCTCCCCTAATTTGATCTTTGAAGCAACTTTAAGAGAAATTTAAAATTTTGGAAACTAATTTCATTTTAAAGAAGACGGGTACACGTGCAAGAACTTTTGCTCCAATAAAGTGGATTGTCGCTTCAGTCGCTTTACTTTCTTGGGTTGGGTTGTTTTACCTCTGAGCGGCACTTTTTTGAACACCATGGGCTAAATGGCCAGGTCACAAGAACCCCGAAGGCTCAGAGAAGGTTGGGGAAGGGGACCCACTGGAACAGCTGTTGGGAGACAGATGGCAGCCTCCCGTCAAGGCCATCCAGCGTGTTCTTTAACGTGCACAGCGTATGGCTCTCCTGCACACTGGGCCACGGCTTAACGTCCCATCCGACGGATGGCGGCCTTTCCAAGCCCATCGGTGTCCCCTACTGACCGTGGAGTTTTTGCGGAGATAAATCTCAACGCTGACCCAGCTGGGACTCGAACCTGGGAACTACAGATTACGAGCCTGGCGCGCTTACGACTGAGCCACCCCCGTCCCTACTTTCTTGGGTCTTTATATGTCGTGAGTAGAACAATCGGAACAGTAGTAAATTTAAAAACAAAATGCGCAATGTCTGCCATTCAATGCAATTAATATACGTGTTGGCTGCGTCTCAAAAAATTACGAAAACCAAGCTAAATAATATATTTAAATAATAATATATAAAATACTGGAGTTTTAAAATCACTTAAGATAGATAGATAACTTTTATTTCAGATAATGCTTAACAGTATACAAAACGCTTTTGAGGTCTCATAAGAGTTGGATTGTTTTACCTCGGGGCGGCACATTTTTGCAGACAATGGGCTAAATGGCTAGGTCACAAGGACCCCGAAGGCTCAGAGAATGTTGGTGGAGGAGACTCACTGGACAGCTTTTGGGAGACAGATGATAGCCTCTCATCAAGGCCATCCAGCGTGTTCTTTAACGTGCACAGGGTACAGCTCTCCCGCACTCGGAGCCACGGATTAACGTCCCATCCAACGGATGGCGGCCTTTCCAAGCCCATCGGTGTCCCCTACTGACCGTACGCAGGTTGGGGAGTTTAGCAGAGATAAATTTAAATGCTGGCCCAAGTGGGACTCGAACCTGAGAACTGCAGATTACGAGCCTGGCACGCTACCGACTGAGGCACCCCCGCTCCTCTCACAAGAGTAGACTCGTTCGCGAGATCTCCATCTTTAGTCCTCATTGTAGCCCTTGCTATGCCTGAGTTGAGATTTTATCCACTAACCTTTGCTATTCCTGAGATGAGGAAGGGCAAACCAAGAGATTGGGGGGGGGGGAGCTCAGTCGGTAGCCCGTCAGACTTCTGCAGTTGTAGGTTCGAGTCCCACTTGGACCAGCTTTGAAAATTAATCCCGGAAAACTCACCGCCCTGCCCTCGGTCAGTAGGAGACACTAATGGGCTATTAAAGGCCACAGTCGTTGGATACAACATGAAACCGTGGCCCCGTGTGCATGAGAACCATACCCTATGTTCGTTAAAGAACACACTGGATAGCCTTAATGGGAGGCTGTCCAGTGTGTTCTTTAACCATCTGTGTCCTAACATCTGTGTCCTACCATCTGTGTCCTACCATCTGTGTTTTTCTACCATCTGTGTCCTAACAGCTGTCCAGAGGGTCATCTTTCCCCAACCTTCTCTGAGCCCTCGGGCCCTTATGACCTGGCCGTTTAGCCCATTGTATGCAAAAAAACTGCAGCTCAGGGATAAAACAACCAACAGACTTGAAAAGGGCCATCATCCACTGGGCGGGTCATTAAGCCGTGGACGTCTTTATAAGAGCCGTGGACGTCTTCGGGACAGCCGTGGACGTCTTCAGAAGAGCCGTGGACGTCTTCAGGAGAGCCGTACTCTATGCACGTTAATGAACATGCTGGATGGCCTTGAAGGGAGGCTTCCATCTGTACCTTAATTATTATTCAGCGGATTCTCTTCCCCTACCAGGCTGTGAGACCTAGGATCATGGTGTACACAAAGCTCAGAAAACTGTTGTCCTTATGACAAAATCATTTAGCCGTTGTGTACAAAAAAGGGATGCTCCTTAATGGTAAAAAATACCCAAACCACTCACTTAAAAAAGTTGCGTTCTAAAAAAGAAACTCGTAGCGCTCAACTTTCGAACAATTCCTTCTTCAAATTAAAATAGAAACTACCTCATAAAAGAAACCTAAACTTAAAGTATTACGAGTGAACGGCAAATGCCCCCCAACTCTCACAATTATTTTGCATTCTCTTTAATCCAAAAATGCTAGCGAAAAATAAAAACATTTTTAAGTAGTGGTTTCTCTAATCTAGTTTATAGCTCATTCGGCCACGGCAGCACTTTCTTTTTGCTTCCCTTTTGAAATGCCCTCTTCTCTGTTAACGTCTGAGTTCACACTCGCCTACCTTTCTACTCTGACGACACGCTCGAGTGCCCGGAGATGACGTCACTTCGCCGCCTCAGTGCTCCCGTCACGTCCGTTTGCAACGCACCACTGGCCCATGAGAGATAACGATTTTGTGGGTGGTGGGTCCCATTATGGCTTCGTCCACGGAAATCACTCCCTAGTCATCGCGAAATACTTTAATTATACAGTCTGCTCCACTTGTTTTCTATCTGCATAGATTTAGCTAAATGGTAAGTTTTTCCCTTTATACGAATACAGGATGTACGTTAAGTCACTATTCAAGTTCAGTAGCCTTTAGGGTCTCTACTGGATAACCATGACGAGCACTCCGAGAAATTTTATGGGCATGCTCAGGTTAGGAATACCGCCCCCTGAAAATTTATCTCACCTGCGATGCAGCTGCTTTCCAGATATCAGCTGTTCTTGAGACTGTTGCGCGCCACGAAGCATAATTGTGGGTTGGGTTGGGTTGTTTTACCTCTGAGCGGCACTTTTTTTCACACCATGGGCTAAATGGCCAGGTCACATGGACCCCGAAGGCTCAGAGAAGGTTGGGGGAGGGGACCCACTGGAACAGCTGTTGGGAGACAGATGGTAGCCTCCCGTCAAGGCCATACAGCGTGTTCTTTAACGTGCACAGGGTATGGCTCTCCCGCACACGGGACCACGGCTTAACGTCCCATCCGACGGTCGGCGGCCTTTTCAAGCCCATCGGTGTCCCCTACTGACCGTGGGCAGGGCGGGGAATTTTGCGGAGATAAATCTCAACGCTGACCCAGCTGGGACTCGAACCTGGGAACTACAGATTACGAGCCTGGCGCGCTACCAACTGAGCCACCCCCGCCCCCCGTAATTGGGGGTGTACGATCCAAATGCGAATGAATCTCCAGCCACTATGCAGTTTAGTACGCCACAGAGGTCTATCAGGAAGGCAAGACCTCAGTAGAAAAGCATACAAGAAACATCCATGTCTTATCCAGGATTCAAAGTCTCTTTGATCAGTGACCAAGGGAACTAACCACTCTGCCAGCTCCAGTGCACGAACCCAAGTCCCGTTGATCAGCTAGCGTGGCGCTGCAACTGTAATTTGCCCCACCTGTGTCAGAGTTAAGATTTATCTCTCCTAATCTCCGCCCTCTCTCTCTATCAGAAAGTGGATACCAATGGGTTTTTCGAAATATCTCCGTCCATCGGATAGGACGTTAAGTTGTAGTTCTGTATGCATGAGAGTCATACCGTGTGCACGTTAAGGAACACGCTGGATGGCCTTGACAGGACGCTTTCTACCATCTGTCTCCTATCAGCTGTCTAGTGTATTACCTTCTAACACTCTCTGAACCCTCGAGATCAAAGATGTATCGGACTGTTGTGAAACATAAATATTACTCATTACTGTTATGAAATATTCCAGATTCCATAACTCTTTAAATACTGAACGACTACCGATGAAAATCGTTTTTGAATAAATTTAATCATGAACTTCAATATATCTTCAATCACATTTTTCCATTAAATGCATATTTTGGAAGTTATAGAGATGATGAATCACCCGAAACAGGTACGGCTTCCTCTGAACCCGACAACAATTAATATACAGATATTCTCTCAACGTAGGAGATGGATAATAAAGGAGTTCAGAGGAGGGTTAGCGAAGGTGTATCTGATTGTGTGACAATGTTTGTCTTCCTGAGGCAAGCGATTATTCTCCCGCAGCCAGGCAGCGGAATGCGTCGCCCTCAAGGAGCAAACCTGAAATGGGTATCTGTCACCTGCTCTTGACAGGTGGCAGACCACTCATCTCGGAACCAGTGCCAGTTAACGACAACCACTGACTCACTCGTCAAGATTTACAAAATGCTTCAAGTATTTTAACTTTTCATTCATCAATATCAAATGCAAATAAATAAATAACCCCTCAAGCAGCTGCTTGCCACAGAGGTCTGACAAGAGTCTGACAGTTTATATGCCAGAGTAGAAGATCTGAGAGGATGGCAGGACCTCAGCAGAAAACAACACGAACATCCATGCCTTACACGGGGCTCGAGCCCATGTCCCGTAGATCAGTAGCCAAGCGCGCTAACCACTCGGCCACGCATGGGTTAGAATAGATTCTTTCTTCAAATGGATGATAGTTTTCAAGAGAGTTCAGTCTTTTTCCCATTGGAGTTCTTTCTATCAATAACACAGGTAAGTCAAGGGAAAGAATAATTACTGTAATTTATTCTACGCAAATGGTTTATAGTAAAGATGGGTATTCGTTTACCGTGATTAATTGCAACCAAAACGTGTCGATAAGGTTGGGTTGTTTTACCTCTGAGCGGCACTTTTTTGCCCACCATGGGCTAAAAGGCCAGGTCACATGGACCCCGAAGGCTCAGAGAAGGTTGGGGGAGGGGACCCACTGGAACAGCTGTTGGGAGACAGATGGTAGCCTCCCGTCAAGGCCATCCAGCGTGTTCTTTAACGTGCACAGGGTATGGCTCTCCCGCACACGGGGCCACGGCTTAACGTCCCATCCGACGGACGGCGGCCTTTCCAAGCCCATCGGTGTCCCCTACTGACCGTGGGCAGGGCGGGGAATTTTGCGGAGATAAATCTCGACGCTGACCCAGCTGGGACTCGAACCTGGGAACTACAGATTACGAGCCAGGCGCGCTAGCGACTGAGCCACCCCCGCCCCATGTCGATAAGGAAATTTCAGGATCGTTATTATTTTTCAACAAAATTATATAAATTGTTGCTTTATGCTGCTGTATAAGATGTATGGATAGTGTTTTAAAAAGGATACGTAAAAAGGTGTGTTAATGACATTTCCTTTTTAAGAAAATATGTATGTCGAAATAAACACAATTGTAAATCGCGTTTAAATGAAAGAAAAAACCCAAAAATTTACTCAAAAATATCTCTTTTAGAAACCTGATAAAAATAAAAAATAATTAATACTTTTAAACACAACTATCCATTGCATTTAAAAAAAAACTTGAAAATTATAGGAACAAAAAATTTAAATGAAAAAAATATATATTTCCTTGGGGGTAGGGATTCCGTTCTATAAATAGCAAATCTTCATCCCTTGTAACAAGCTGATCATTGTGAACTGTATAAGCAAATCTTCATCCTCTTTAGAATTATTGCATCTCCGAGTTCATTTTTAAATTGTTTACATATGTAGTGAATGTAATTAGAATAATGTGCAGCTGATAGGCGGTATCAAATTTCTCTCGTTTGAACCGAAAAAGAATTTTCCCGTGCCTCCGAAAATCACCGTCAAGCGGATTTGACCGAGATTTTTTTTAATACACAAGAAAAAAAAACTAGGTAATGCGAACGTCAGGGTAAGCGGACACCTACTGCATAAACTGGATATTTTTGAGACTAGCTTAGATAGCATCAAGTGGCTTGATGTCCCAACAGTGGGGATAATTTCTGGGGCACAACACTAATGCATTAGACTGATTGAGGAATTGAACTTCCTCTGAGCGGCACTTTGAAGCTTACAATATGCTAAAGTCACAAAAATGCCAAAGTGCTCAGAGTTGATAGGTTATTGCGATGTTTCAACTTCAGCGGCACTTTTTTGCACACAATAGTCTAAACAGCCAAATCACAAAGACCCCAAAGAACTCAGAGAAGGTTGGGGAAGAGGATTCACTGTACAGCTCTTAGGAGAAGATGGTAGCCTCCCATCAAGGCCATCCAGTGTGTTCTTTAAGATGCACAGGGTATGGCTCTCTTGCATCCAGAATACGTTTAACGTTTCACCCTGGGCGGGGGTGGCTCAGTCGGTAGCGCGCCAGGCTCGTAATCTGCAGTTCCCAGGTTCGAGTCCCAGCTGGGTCAGCGTTGAGATTTATCTCCGCAAAATTCCCCGCCCTGCCCACGGTCAGTAGGGGACACCGATGGGCTTAGAAAGGCCGCCGTCCGGGGATGGGACGTTAAGCCGTGGTCCCGTGTGCGGGAGAGCCATACCCTGTGCACGTTAAAGAACACGCTGGATGGCCTTGACGGGAGGCTACCATCTGTCTCCCAACAGCTGTTCCAGTGGGTCCCCTCCCCCAACCTTCTCTGAGCCTTCGGGGTCCATGTGACCTGGCCATTTAGCCCATGGTGTGCAAAAAAGTGCCGCTCAGAGGTAAAACAACCCAACCCAATGTTTCACCCGACGGACAGCGGCTTTTCGAAGCCCATCGGTGTCTCCTTTCTCACCGAGGGCAGGATGTGGGTTTAGAGGAGATGAATATCAAGGCAGCGCAGATAGTTGGGACTCGAATCTATGAACTGCAGATTTTGAGCTTGGCGCCCTACCAACTGAGTCAGCCCTGCCCCTCGAACTTTTGAACATAAGGCTGGGTTCGTAGGAAGTAGCCGATGGATCCCACCATAGGTCATTGATTTCTCCCCGAATACTGGATGGAAATTAGCTGAGAAAAAAGCTCAAAAGTGGTTTGATGAGAATCTCTAACTTCAAAGATCAGATTACGAAAGGCAAAATGCTATTTTATTAATATTCAGAAGAAGGCGAGTTGTCATTTTTCCTATTTCCAGAGAGGACGAGACAAAATATGCTAATTTAAGAATTTCTCGGGCAGAAACAAAATCGTATTTTGCGATTTGCCAGTTTTATCAAGGAGCAGAGAGTCAACGATGTAAACAGATTTTTTTTTACATTATTACGAGATCCAGAGAACAAACGCTATTTTTACACGCACATTCCTGGTCAGAGCTAAATGTAGGTGGGCGGGGGGGGGGGGGGGGGGGAAATATACCGGAACGGCGTTCCAATATATTCTGGCTCGATTTATTCTCTCCCCCCCCACACACACACACACCGCACTTTTTGTAGATCCGGACTTGCTTCTGCCCACTCTTTCCTACACAGATGGATAGATTGCAACTGCTTCGTATACAGGTAGGTGAAGAACTTTCTAAATGAGAAAGGACAAAGAGGACTCAACATGGAAATTACGTTCTCCCTGCTACTTTTCATTATACCCTCCCTGTTCAATCCATCGTTCTCCTCTTCCTTTTCCCCTCCCATAAAAAATTGTAAGCCATAAACGTCGAGATGATAAATGCACAAAGGTTTTCGCCACACCCACTACTTTACGATGACTTTTTGACCGAATCATACGATTTTCTTCATTTACCTGGAACAGAGTACGAACGTGAACAGAGGAAAAAAACACTACAACTTAAAACGAAAAAAAATCGTGAACTATGCTGCTTGAGAAAATTTAAGTGCCCCCCCCCCCCCCAAAAAAAAGCAATGGTTGTTATTACTGAAACCTTTTCAATTGAATTAATATGACGACAAGCCGAGCTTAATGGGTTGGGTTGTTTTACCTCTGAGCGGCACTTTTTTGCACACCATGGGCTAAATGGCCAGGTCACATGGACCCCGAAGGCTCAGAGAAGGTTGGGGGAGGGGACCCACTGGAACAGCTGTTGGGAGACAGATGGTAGCCTCCCGTCAAGGCCATCCAGCGTGTTCTTTAACGTGCACAGGGTATGGTTCTCCCACACACGGGGCCACGGCTTAACGTCCCATCCGACGGACGGCGGCCTTTCCAAGCCCATCGGTGTCCCCTACTGACCGTGGAGTTTTTGCGGAGATAAATCTCAATGCTGACCCAGCTGGGACTCGAACCTGGGAACTACAGGTTACGAGCCTGGCGCGCTACCGACTGAGCCACCTCTACCGAGCTTAATGAAACTTCTCAACACCAACAGTGAAGGTTGAAGTTACATGACGAAGCCATCCTAGCTGTAGGACTTAACATCCAATGACGGGCATGCATACTAAGCAGCAGTCCGTGAGCATGATTATAGGAATCCTTGTCTGTTTCTTCTTCTCACCTTCAAGAAGTGTCCCACTTTCTTTATCAAACTTCTCTCTTCTTTGACACAACCTTGAAGATTCCAGTTCTCTTGAAACAGAAGCCAAAATGGAAAATAAAAATAAAGCCACTTTCGAGTGAGTAAATAGCAAAATGGCCATTTAAATCCAAATGTTATTTGAAGAGAAAGCACAAGACGTGTCGTTTTTATTTAAACAATAATTAAAGCCTCGGACGCTTATAGGCGACGTGACTTGATTACAAACAATCGGCAGCTAAATTCTGTTTTCGGACTTGGTGCACTATCTGAACAAATAAGAGGTTAATTGGCTTGGTATCAAATGGCAGTGGAGCGTTTGAAAGAGAAGAGAGATAAAAGGGGCGATTGCAAAGTGGGACTAGACAATCACGGAGATATTTATAAATGGATAGAATGATTATACACCGCACGCAGTTTTGCGTCGTGGAAGACCTTGGGCCAGTCCGAAAACAAACCCTGGATGAGAGTTCAGTACACCGAGAATGATTCTCACGATAGTGAAAAGCTCTCTTGATGAAGAGTTAGATTTAAGATATTTAGTTTTGACAAGAGTGGGACTTGAACCCGCAATCCCCTTGTCAGGAGAATGGAAAGTCGCGTTAGTTGAAGATTAAAAGAGAGATTTAAATTAATAGGTTAGATCACTCGACACGTTTTCAAGAGATTGATTTAATGGAGGTCGACTTCGATTTGTTTTCGGAGATTGGAAGTTCCATCGATCTTGGGATTGATGATCCAGCGTTGAGATTTATCTCCGCAAAATTTCCCCGCCCTGTCCAAGGTTAGTAGGGGACACCGATGGACTTGGAAAGGCCGCCGTCCGTCGGATGGGACGTTAAGCCGTGGCCGGTGTGCGGGAGAGCCATACCCTGTGCACGTTAAAGAACACGCTGGATGGCCTTGACGGGAGGCTACCATCTGTCTCCCAACAGCTGTTCCAGTGGGTCCCCTCCCCCAACCTTCTCTGAGCCTTCGGGGTCCATGTGACCTGGCCATTTAGCCCATGGTGTGCAAAAAAGTGCCGCTCAGAGGTAAAACAACCCAACCCAGATAAAATGAAGAATCGTTTTCAATTTGCAACGTGTTATGTTCCTCCTCTTTTATCCAGAATAGAGAATAAATGAAACGTCTTCTTTTTTTAACAAATTTTATTCTTTAGTTAATAGACATATTACTTTAAAAAAAATTCATGAAGATCGCACAAAGCTAAAGATTATTTGTAGGAATTGCATATGCATTAAATAATCTTCGTTAAATTTATTCCAATGTCAAATATTTGAGAGAAAATACTCCTCTTCAACATATAGAACTTGTTCTATGTGATTTCAAAATTTTCAAAATTTCGAAATAAAATAATGATTTAAAGTGGAGTTTCTGGAAATAAAACATTTAAGAATATTTGTAATTAAATATTTTTTTCAGACTTTCCTAAGCAGTATAAATTACACTTATAGATTTTTTAAAATATACTTCCGCTTTATTATTTTTTTTCTGTATTGTGTAATAACTTCCATAAAGAGTTCTCTATTTCCTACAATTTTTCACATTTAATACATTTAATATATATTTGGTGTCGACTTACAAACATGAGTAATTTTACAGTTATTTGAACTTTTACCCTAATTTTCTTTTATTTTCGGTAATTTGCATTATGATCTAGTTTTATTTTTTTTCATTTATTATCAAAAATATTACTTACTGCTATATTATATTTATACAAATTCTTATAAAACAAAAGTTCCAAAACTTTAAATCACTTCTTTTCTAATATTTGTACAAAAAACATATATATATTATTAATAATAAGTTCATAGCTCATATCCTACTATATATATATAACTGTATAAAAACTGAATAAGTATTAACTGATGTCATCAGTTGCTAAACACTTATGATCATTATTGTTTCTGTTAAAACTTGTACATGTTTTTATGTGTACGTGTGTTTCATAATTTTTTTTTTTGCATCCTGATGATATGTTTATGTTTAAAATGTTAATTATTCTATTTGCTCCCTCTCTGTAGGAGATATAAAAATTCAATATTCTTATAATAAAATATCATCTATTCATGATTCATTAGCTCTGTTTGACTAATAATTGTAATTCGTATGAAAAATAAATCTTTTGACATATTTTTCAAAACTTATTCATCACTAACTTTACCTTGTTTGTCTTCTAATACTTTTCTTGGGGCGGAGATGGAGGAAGGGGGGGGGGGGCTCAGTCCGAAGCGCCCCAGGCTCGTAATCTGCAGCTCCCAAATTCGAGTCCAACCTGGGCCATCTTTAAGATTTATCTCTTCAAAACTCCCTGCCCTCGGTCAATAGGGAATACCTGATTCGCTTAGAAAGACGGCCTTCCGTCGGATGGGACGTTAAGCCGTGGCTCCGTATTCGGGAGAGCTATACCCTGCGCACGTTAAAAACACGCTGGATGGACTTAACTGGAGGCTACCGTTTGTCTTCAAACAGCTGTCCAGTGGGCCCCCTTCCCCCCATCTTCTCTGATCCCCCCTTCTCTGATACCCCCGAGTTCTTGTGACTTGGACATTTAGCCGATTTTGTGCAAAAAAAAGTGTTTTGCACGGAAGTAAAATAACCCAAATTTAAATCCGTTTTCCATATATCAATTGTTTATTCAACAGTAATTGTTCTTTATAATAATTTAATTTTCATTGTTTCGCTTCTGCAATAAATAGGTTTCTTAATTATTTATAATTTCCTTTAAAAGCTTCGATTTTTATGACATTCTCATAAAATATCCATCCTTTACTTCTTTTTCTAATTAAACCGAGTACTGCTGATTATCGGATCCTGTTTTGCTGTGTGCAGTTTTCGTTCTTCCTCTTTCATTATCAGTAGCTTTTTTTTTTTATCTTTTCTGGTATCTCATTATATTAAATTTTTGGAGTAAAAAAGGTTCATTTTGATTTCTTTTTCAATTTTCTTGAGATCATATTTCCATTTTATAAATGTCATATCTTTGTCAATGTTTGTCATTTTTCCCATTTTTATTTAATTTTTTTTTCGCAAATATTGCTGCAATTAAATGGTGATCCTTAATTTGCTTTTTAAAATTAAAGAAAATGAAGATGTATTTCTATTTAATTTTACGTTAAACTGATCAATAAAAGTGTTGCTTAAACGATAATTTAATAATTCTTTTCGTGTAACTTTGTTTTTTCTGCAATTTCCTTTTTCTTTATTAATCGAGAAATGAAATTAGGGGAAGGCTTTGCAATATATTTATTAAATAAACATAGAGGCTTCCTCGTAAATGATACTTTTACAGCAATTTTCAATAATTACGAAATTTTAGCTACTGAAAATGATTCCATTTTAATGGAATCATTTTCTTTAGCTAAAATTTCGTAATTATTGGATTTTCGTAATATGTTGCAATTATATATCGCCCACCCACAGTGAAATTGATGAATTTTGTAACTATGTCTCTGGTTTGCTAGATTACACAATTAATTCTAAAATGAAAATGTATTTTAGGTGACTTTGATACTGATATGATTGCAAAAAGTAATAGTGCAAATTTATTAAATAATATCATTTTTCTCTTCTAACTCGTGGCCGAGTGGTTTAGCACGCTTGGCTACTGATCTATTGGACCTGGGTTCGAGCCCCGGGTAAGGCATGGATGTATGTGTTATTTTTCTGCTGAGGTCCTGCCATCTTCTCAGATCTTCTACTTTGGTATATAAACTGACAGGCTCCTGTCAGACCTCTGTGGCAAGCAGCTGCTTGAGGGGGTATTTATTTATTTTTTATTATTTTAACTGTAAAAATACACTCCTTGCCACTACTCGAATTACCGCTACCTCGTCATCCATGTTGAACTTGTGCTTCACTAATGTTGAATGTTATCTAGCTGGTGTTTTACTTACCATAAAAATGTAAGGGTTCATTGCCCAATATTTATTTTTAAAAATCCAACGGAACCTAAAGAACAATTAAAAATACTGAATATTTCTACCAATAATCCAGAAGCATTTAAACAAAAACTCTCTAAGGTAAACTGAGAGTACATACAAACGTATCGAATATGAGTGGGTTGGGTTGTTTCACCTCTGAGCGGCACTTTTTTGCACACCATGGGCTAAATGGCCAGGTCACATGGACCCCAAAGGCTCAGAGAAGGTTGGGGGAGGGGACCCACTGGAACAGCTGTTGGGAGACAGATGGTAGCCTCCTGTCAAGGCCGTCCAGCGTGTTCTTTAACGTGTACAGGGTATGGCTCTCCCGTACACGGGGCCACGGCTTAACGTCCCATCCGACGGACAGCGGCCTTTCCAAGCCCATCGGTGTCCCCTACTGACCGTGGGCAGGGCGGGGAATTTTGCGGAGATAAATCTCAACGCTGATCCAGCTGGGACTCGAACCTGGGAACTACAGATTACGAG
Source organism: Ryuthela nishihirai (assembly GCA_038380435.1). Lineage (NCBI taxonomy): Eukaryota > Metazoa > Arthropoda > Arachnida > Araneae > Heptathelidae > Ryuthela > Ryuthela nishihirai. Next base: position 32,764,216 of record JAWZYU010000030.1, read on the forward strand.
ACTGGCGCGCTACCAACTGAGCCACCCCCGCCCTTATCGAATATGAGAATAACCTTTTTAAATAGCTCCTCGAAACAAAAGATCAAATTGATTTTAAAATTTTCAAGACATTTCGTAATCTACTTGTTAAAGACATAAGCTTGGCGAAAAGAATTTACTATCAAACTCTTTTTTAATTCAGTCCCTTCATAAAACATGCAAGAATTGTAATGATCTAATTAACCCAAACAAATTGGTCTCATACATATTGATAAAATTAATCATCACGGTAGAGACATTACAAATTTAAATGAAATGCATTGACAAGTAGTTTACACAACTTCCAAAAAAAAAAAGCTATTATAGCAGATTCCACCTACTTATGAGCAATATCCTAATTTCCTTTTTCATTCCTATAATTTGCATTCCATATATTTTGCTCGTTTATCAGAAGACGAAATCTTAAATATTTTGCATTATTAGATTCCAATAAAGGACCGCGGAACAAAGGCTTTTATTTTAGAATTATTAAATATGTCGCTGAAATACTTGCGAAGCCTCTGGTAATAATATTCAACCTAAATATTTCAATGAGTAAATTTCCTAATCTGTTAAAGATTAGCAAAGTAACAGCTATTCATAAATCTGGAGATAAAACTAAAATATCTAATTATAGACCTATATCCGTATTATCAGTTTTCAGTAAAGTATTTAAGAAACTAATAAGTATTTAAAAAAAGCATGAGAAAAATATCCTCTCAAGCAATTGCTTGCCACTGAGGTCTGGCAAAACCTGTGAGTTTAATACGCCATAGAGGAGATCTAGGAGGAAAGCAGGACCTCAGCAGAAAAACAACACAGACATCGATGCCTTTACCCGGAGCTTGAACCCAGGTCCCTCTGATCAGTAGGTAAGCACGCTAACCACCCAGCGATAAGATGGCTTCTCTTAATAAATTTTTTTTATTTATTTTAATGCAAATAAAAGTTTGCATGAAAATCAGTTAAGTTTTCCGCAAAAATGAATCTACTAAATAATTTATGTATCTAACAACTGTTGGCATATTTTTTGACTTATTTTGACACAATGTCTCATAGTATTCTGCTAGACAAATTACACAGTCGTATCAGAATAATATGACCACCTACCATAATATATGTGTGGTAGGTTGTCATATTATTCTGATACGACTGTGTAATATTACATAGGTATAAGGGGTCCAATTCAAAACTTGCTGAAATGTTATCTTACTAATAGAAAACAATATGTTAAAATCAATGATACAAATTCATACCTATTAATTAATGAACGTGGTGTGACACAGGGTTCTACTTTGGGTCCACTTTTTCTTTTAATTTATGTTAATGAGATTTTTAATGTTAGAAGGAATTCAGATCCCATACTACATGCAGATTGCACTAGTTATTTTTTTTTTCATAGTAATGTCAATAAAGGAATAGAAAGAAGAATATTGAAATCAACAGTGCATAAACTTGTTTGGGTGTAATCTTTCGAAACACAATCATACGAAAACTGAGGGAATCCTCTTTCATTCGAATCGTAAATCTTTAAATATAAAACCAATATGTTTCTGCTTAACCAACAGATAACCATTGCAAATGAAATTAAATTTCTTGGTGTAAATTTGACAGATAATTTAAAATGAAACTCGCATACAAACTTTGTCTATAACCAAATTAATAAAAATATTAACGCAATTATTAAAATTAGCCATGTCGCACGGGTAAATGTTAAGCTAATACTCTTTCATACTTTATTTATATCACATGTAAACTAATGTCATCCATTGCGGGAAAAGACGACTGAATTTAACCTTAAAAAAATTCGAATTTTAACAAATAAATTTTTTAGAGTTACAGGATTACAAATATAATTAATGCAAATCATAATAATTATCCACATAATATTTTACTGCTCATAAATTATATTCATGCAAAACATCCCTGATCATGTTCCATCGAATTTCCCAAAATATTCACAGAGACATCTTAAATTTGTTAACATTTCATCACAACTATAATTCACGTGGTAAAAACAAAGTAATTCCTGTTAAAACAAGTACATCTATGAGGCACAACAAGATGAATTCGACAGGTCCAAAAATGGGGAATACATTACCATTAGACCTACAACTTATTACTAATAGGGTTAATCTTTAAAAAAATTAAAATATTTCCTTTTTGGGCTTTTATCTTAAATTTTTTTTATGGGTTTGGAAATATTAATTTCGATTTTGTCATTTCAATACCTAGATGGCTATATTATTGTTCAGTTCTTCACACCATACTTAATAAGCTCAGTGCAAGTATCTAACATGACTATATCACAGTTTATAGTATGTAGCCGTCCCGTGGCCGAGTGGTTAGCGCGCTTGGCTACTGATCTACGGGACCTGGGTTCGAGCCCCGGGTAAGGCATGGATGTGTGTGTCGTTTATCTGCTGAGGTCCTGCCATCCTCACAGACCTACTCTGGCATATAAACTGACAGGCTCCTGTCAGACCTCTGTGGCAAGCAGCTGCTTGAGGGGGTATTTATTTAAGCCGTCCCGTGACCGAGTGGTTAGCACGCTTGGCTACTGATCTACGGGACCTGGTTTCGAGCCCCGGGTAAGGCATGGATGTGTGTGTCGTTTATCTGCTGAGGTCCTGCCATCCTCTCAGATCTCCTACTGTGGCATATAAACTGACAGGATCCTGTCAGACTTCTGTGGCAAGCAGCTGCTTGAGGGGGTATTTATTTATTTTTTTATACAACACAATATCTTGTATATAAATAATTTTATATATAGTATATCATTGGCAAATGAATTTCCATGCCACCTTCAAACAATGGTCATAGGTTAGTCACACATTTTTCTGACTCCTGATCAAATGTTCTAATCATTTTAAGCACTTTGTATTCTGTACAAAATCGTACCAAATATTAGATATTTAAAATGCTATCTATTACAAAAAGTGTAATGTGTTTGAAAAATGTTTCCACACTTTTATTTCATAAGTATATTACTAGTAATTTCCACTAACATTTGATTGCATAAATTATTATTATTATCATGCGACAACTGTTAAATTTTAGAAATATATGGTATTCAACCTGTTCTACCAAGTAAAGGAATAATTTTTCAACAACAGTAAGATGTTTACAATATATAATGCTCCACCTGATATTTCCTTATCAAATGAGTCATTATCTGCAACAATAATTGGTTGTTGCCATTATGCTGTACTCCACCTGGTGCCCCACACCCCTTATATTAAATGAATCATCTATATCTTTCAACAACAGTTGGATGTTAGCAATACGTAATGTACCTCCTTCTCTATCAAGATTAAATGAATCATCCTTTCCTACAACAGTTGGTTGTTAACTATACGTGACGTATCTCCTCCTCCACCAAGTTTAAATGGATCATTCTTTTCTTAAAACAGTTGGATGTTACAATACGTGACGTACCTCCTTCTCTACCAATATTAAGTGAATCATCCTTTTCTTACAACAGCAATACGTGATGTACCTCCTTCTCCACCAAGATTAAATGAATCATATTCTAACAACAGTTGGATGTTAACAATATGTGACATATTTCCTTCTCCACCAAGATTAAATGAATCATCCTTTTATTACAAAAGTTGGATGCTAACAATGCGTGACCTACCACCTTCTCTACCAAGATTAAATGAATCATTCTTTTCTTACAAAAGTTGGATGTTAACAATACTTGATGTACCTCCTCCTCTACCAAGATTAAATGAATAATCCTTTCCTTACAACAGTTGGATGTTAACAATACGTGACCTACCTCCTTCTCTATCAAGATTAAATGAATCATCCTTTTCTTACAACAGTTGCATGTTAACAATACGTAGTGTACGTCCTTCTCTACCAAAATTAAATGAATCCTCCTTTTCTTACAACAGTTGGTTGTTAACAATACGTGACCTATCTCCTTCTCTATCAAGATTAAATGAATCATCCTTTTCTTACAACAGTTGGATGTTAACAATACTTGATGTACCTCCTTCTCTACCAAGATTAAATGAATCATCCTTTTCTTACAACAGCTGGATGTTAACCATACGTGACGTACCTCCTTCTCCACCAAGATTAAATTAATCATCTTTATCTTGCAACAACAGTTTGATGTTAGCAAAGTGTGATGATCATCCCACACCTTCCAGATGAAATAAATCCTCTTACATCAACGGTTGGATGGCATGATTACATTTTATATTCATCCTACTATCACTCACTTTAAATGATTCGTTTTTACCTCGAAAGAACCATTGGATGCCGAATTTATTTCAATACCTTGTTTCAACATCATTCTTTCGCTTCCCATCCTCGATTTGAATGTCCGCTAGCCGAGCATCCCTCCTAACCACCGTCCTCCATCTCGTCTCGTCGACTTGACTGATCGCCTTGCTCCGTCCGCCGACGGATATTCATGAAGTTTCCCAATAAACCGCGCCAAGTTTACGTTTCAATAGCCAGCCACACTCGTTACAAAAGCGTGTAATGACGTGCAATGAGAACACAAGCAGCACCTGTCGCCGATCATTGCTCGATACAAATAGTCGCGCTTCAAGTGCCCGCCGACCCATGCTCTCACCGACAACCGACCCACTCTCTTATGCGTCAAAGGAGAGCAAAGGGAGGAGTGTAAGCTAAGTTTATGAGAGGAGGAAGATGCTTGCTAGACGCGGACTCTGAGCAGCAGGAAGAGCTAGAGCGAGGGTATTGCTTCTATTAAAGGCCTGCTCGGTGATCGCCAGGAGGACAATAAATTGTTGCTGGGCGGTGTGGAGAAGCAATCGATGAGGAGGAGCACTTGGTGATGGAGGATTGGAAGAGGAAGAGGATGCGCTACTCCTTCTTCGCCTTCTCTCTTTGTCTCTGTCTCCAGATAACTGGCTGTCTGCTCTATGTAGCTCCAGGGGATGTCTTTATCACCTCCCTGGCTATGCAGAGCAGTTAAGCGGTATAAATATGCCATTAGGAGATTCTCAATGGTATCTTTCATAACGTTCTCTATACAGCTGCTTTACGTAAGTTCTTAATGTAGACCGTTTACTTTTCATATTTGGCACCAATTCAGACTCTTCTTATTTGTTAAGAGAAATATTTTTTTTTCAAATTATAATAAACGGGAAATTTTTTTTTTGATTTTGCAAATCTCGCCAACGCAATATGCACATGAAGCATAGTCACTATGTAGACTACCTGGGCTTTGGATCGAAATATATTAATCATTGGGTAGATTAGGAGGATTAATGATGATAAAATATGTACATCTGTACACATCTTTCTGAAGATTAATTAATGTATGAAAAGTAATCATTTCTTGTGTACAGTTCTTGTGTATTTCCATCATTATAGATGGAAATTTTCATCTGACACCTGTTAACTAGGGTATACCATTGATCATACATCCCGTTTATCCGGAATTAGTAATCACACCTTTTTTCACACTTGTCTAATTCCTATAAGTGATCATCACTGTAGTGATGAGATTCCTTCCTTCCTAAGTTTAATTGAGTTAACGTCCAGAGCACAGCCGTACTCTGGTCGTTATTATTGCCATTAACCATTATTATTTGCTAGATGATGTATCTGCTAGTATACGATAATTCGGCTAATCAGCAGGTTACATCAATCTCTTTCCCTTCATCCCTTCCTTCCTCCAGTTCCTATCCTAAAAGTTACATCATTAGTAAGCTGCTGCATTATCTTCTCTGCTCCTATGAAAGCTCTTCTTTCTGTCCAAGCCAAAGAAGCTTTCATTTGTTTTTTCAGTGAGAGCAAAGAGTACAGTCGCTCAAATAAATATCCAAACACTATGGTTGATTACAGAATTCAGAAAAAATATCTGGCAACGATATTTTTTAGAAATTAGTGATCTGGCAACCTTCGTGTCACGTGATTACAGAATTCAGGAAAAATATCTGGAGCGTATACAGCAACTGTACACGCTCCAGTTTGCTGTGAACGGTAACTGCACACGCTCAATATTTCCGTGAGTGAGCCCACACGATCTAGTATCAAAATAGTATGACCACCTACAGTCGCTCAAAAAAATATCCAAACACCATGGTTGATTACAGAATTCAGAAAAAATATCTGGCAACGATCTTTTTTTTAGAAATTAGTTAGATCACTAATTTCTAAAAAAAAAATCGTTGCCAGATATTTTTCCTGAATTCTGTAATCAACCATGGTGTTCGGATATTTTTTTTTGAGCGACTGTACATAAAAGGCAAAAATCTCAAAACCGGCAAGAATGAGACTCGACCCTGGAATCCGCCAGGCTAGAAATTTTCCCCAATTAAAATAATCATATCATTAAAAAAGAAAGCTGCTGCAGATCCAGTCTCTGTCATGACAGAAAGTAAGACAGAAATTATCGCACGTCTTTTACAACTTAAGTGAAAACAGAGCTCATCTTTTCCTCCTTCCTTTTACGTTTTTTTCTTTAACTGAAGTCATCAGTTCGTAGGAAACGCTCCGCCATATCCTCATTCCCAATGCTCACTCACCCTTTCTCTTGCAGCTCGAGTCCTGCACGTCATGGGAGTCACGTGGCACAAAAGACGCTATGGCTGCAGTACCGAAGAAGAGAAAGAGGCATTTTCGGATCACTGTCTGCAACTAAATGCCCTCTTTCGGATCGGCGTGTAACCCGAGTAGTCTTTCTGCAGCAGCACTACTTCTAACAATGCAGATATAAACTGAATTCGGTGGCGCCAGGGCCACGTTAAGAGGAGGAAGGGGTCTCGCTCTCCTTCCTTTAGACGATAATGAAGAGTAAATATGTAGAGAACATATTTTGAAGGAACATTTTCTCTGAAAAAACAACTAAATCTGTGGAGGAAACATGAATTTCATTGTTTGACGAGAATGATTTCTAAAAAAAAAATGCAGAAACAATGTTCTGATCTTTTCGGTCTACCCCGAACTCCTCCCCTAGAGCTGTTCCGAAATCTGTTTCTGATTTAGTAATATTCTTTTCATGAAATGCGTTTATTTCAAATTTCAGAGCTTTGATATAACCATTTTATTGATGTAAAATATAAGATGCGGTATCCGAAAAATTCCGTCCACTCATTAGAATGTATGCTTTCGCTTTTAAGTGAGAATTTTTCCTCCTACTCTACAAGATCATAGTTTTTTTTTTCCAGTGGCTCTCCACTAAATTGGATTGAATGGGCCTGTATTAGATTCAGTTTCTCTTTATTCGAGAGCTTTCTTCCTGCAAACTGCGCCACGTTCCTAACCTAATGATTCAAAATTCGATACCTATTGCGTTGTGTGAATATTTTTTCCGCTAACCTACCAAGATTATCAAGTAAGAAAACATCTATGTATCACAGTAAGAAAGACGACATAGTCAGGCATAAAAAAGTCGTCTTTCACCAGTTTTAGTGACGCCGTGTACAGAATATTTTAATGAACTTGACAGGAAGCTTTCTTCTGTTTCCTTGCAACTCTCCAGCATCCTCTGTCTCCTAGCAACTCTCCAATATCTCGTCTCCTGGTAACTCTTCAGTCTCCTAGCAACTCTCCAATGTCTTGTCTTCTAGTAACTCTCCAGTCTCCTAACACTCCCCAATATATCGTCTCCTAGTAACTAGTACTGCCAGTATTTGGCCTTGACAGGAAGCTTTCTTCCGATTCCTTGCAACTCTCCAACATCCTCTGTCTCCTAGCAACTCTCCAATATCTCGTCTCCTGGTAACTCTTCAGTCTCCTAGCAACTCTCCAATGTCTTGCCTTCTAGTAACTCTCCAGTCTCCTAACACTCCCCAATATATCGTCTCCTAGTAACTAGTACTGCTAGTATTTAGCCTTCACAGGAAGCTTTCTTCTGTTTCCTTACAACTCTCCAGCATCCTCTGTCTCCTAGCAACTCTCCAATATCTCGTCTCCTGGTAACTCTTCAGTCTCCTAGCAACTCTCCAATGTCTTGTCTTCTAGTAACTCTCCAGTCTCCTAACACTCCCCAATATATCGTCTCCTAGTAACTAGTACTGCTAGTATTTGGCCTTGACAGGAAGCTTTCTTCCGATTCCTTGCAACTCTCCAGCATCCTCTGTCTCCTAGCAACTCTCCAATATCTCGTCTCCTGGTAACTCTTCAGTCTCCTAGCAACTCTCCAATGTCTTGCCTTCTAGTAACTCTCCAGTCTCCTAACACTCCCCAATATATCGTCTCCTAGTAACTAGTACTGCTAGTATTTGGCCTTGACAGGAAGCTTTCTTCCGATTCCTTGCAACTCTCCAGCATCCTCTGTCTCCTAGCAACTCTCCAATATCTCGTCTCCTGGTAACTCTTCAGTCTCCTAGCAACTCTCCAATGTCTTGCCTTCTAGTAACTCTCCAGTCTCCTAACACTCCCCAATATATCGTCTCCTAGTAACTAGTACTGCTAGTATTTAGCCTTCACAGGAAGCTTTCTTCCGATTCCTTGCAACTCTCCAGCATCCTCTGTCTCCTAGCAACTCTCCAATATCTCGTCTCCTGGTAACTCTTCAGTCTCCTAGCAACTCTCCAATGTCTTGCCTTCTAGTAACTCTCCAGTCTCCTAACACTCCCCAATATATCGTCTCCTAGTAACTAGTACTGCTAGTATTTGGCCTTGACAGGAAGCTTTCTTCTGTTTCCTTGCAACTCTCCAGCATCCTCTGTCTCCTAGCAACTCTCCAATATCTTGTCTCCTTACAGCTCTCCAATATCTTCTGCCTGCTAGCAACTATCCATCCTCTGTCTCCTCTGCCTGCCTAACATCCTCTGCTAGCAACTATCCATATCCTCTGTCTCCTTGAAACTGTCCAGTATCTTATGTCTCCTAGCATCTCTCCATTACCCTAGCAACTCCCCAAATTCTTCTGTCTCCTAGCAACTCTCTAGTGAATCCCATCCCTTTACTCAGTTCTGAGCCTTTGGGGTCCTTGTGACCTGGTCATTTAGTTCATTGTGTGAAAAAAAAGGCCATTCAGAAGTAAAGACAACCCAACAGTTTTACAAACTAGATCCTTACATCTTCAGCAATTTCCTGTCACAATGTGTGCTTTTTCTTCACAATCCAAATCTCCAAAATAACTCACTAGTTCTTAAGTTCGGCCAAGTTATCGGAAATGATCGTCAGGCACAGAAGAAGAGCTCCTGGAACTCTTTTAACTCCTCCATCTCTTTGTAGCCTTGCGATGAAATTGATGGGACGACCTTCCAATTCCTTCGCATCGCTTCACTATTGTTCTAAGGTGACGACATCAATCGACTGGGAAAGGAAAGATGTCAGAAATGAAAACCATTGAATCGGTTTTAATAAAACAGAAGACGATTCTCCATTCTCCTCCCTCTCAATGTTATTTATGGTTCTAAAACTGCAAAACCTTCCTTTTCTTGTTTTTTTTTTTTTTTTCATTCCCGCCACCTTCCCCCCCCCCCACCCAAACTTCTGTCCTTTCGCCTCTCTGGCTCCTATCCAATGAATACGGTCACATAGAAGACAGTTGAGCGTTATTAACGTTTCAAGGCTTGTTGGCGTCTCAAAACAAATCCATTACCAGCAACAGAGCTCTGGACCTCACGACACTTCACAAGCTGCCCTTCACTGTGAGTCCAGCTCCGTTGTTGACAACCGTTTGGTTCTAAGACGCTACAGATTATGGAAAAGCTAAAAACGCTAAAACTTTCATACCTCGTCCTGTGAGGTCGCACCCAATGGCTGTGTGAGTACTAGAGACCCGAGCTGTCGCTCCATCCAAAATGTTGTCTCACTAGCATCATAAATAAGGTCCCTTATCACAGGGGGGAAATGGATTTCCACCATCGGAGCAGTCGGGATGGCGACCAGAAAATGCAGCCCAGAGAAAGTCTGACACTTAGTCAGCGGAGATGGTTCCAGTCACTGTGGGAGACCAGAAGTTCATGGACTGGCGAGGGAGGCGGAAGGGGAAGAGGAGGGGGATGCTTTAACCGGAAGACGAGGTGAAGAGAAGGAACGGACAGGAACGATTGAAAGACCAACAGTACTTTGAAAATTAATTCAAGTTGATTCTCAAAGTTCTCTAAGAGGAAATGAACACTTTTAAAGCAAAAGTTTTTCACGTAGATGTGAATTAAATCTTCTTCTTCCTGTTTATATTTTTAATATATTGTGGGCGGGGATGTTTGCACCATCCAATCTCGTTGTTCATTTATGATGGCAAAAAAAACTTTATTAACTTAAAAAAACTATGAAAACAAAAAAAAAAACTAAACCAAAAGCAACTTCATTTAATTGAATATTATTTCAAGTCAGTTAAAATGTTACGCCTAACAGTGTTTCTTCACAAGAATTAAACAAAAAAAAAACTCACACAAATAGTGAAAAATAAGCCAATAAGGTAATTTTTGCATCCAATCCCTTATTGCTTACATAATAGCGAGCCTATTAATAAGAAAAATTTAACTGAAGAAGTGCAGAGCAGTGATTTCCGTTTTCGTCGGACATGTTCTTTTATGAGAAGGCCTATACAAGTAATAATATATAATATGAGAGTGTACTTTTTTTAAGACAATTGTAAAAATGATTCGTTGACCGTATTTTATTAGTTAAGAGCTAGTTCAATTTCGTCGACTTATAATGGTGTTAGAAATTTATGCAAAAGTTGTTACTAGTTTCAAACGTTGAGTAAATTAAAAAATATGTAACTTTTTTGCTTAAAATAATAATGGATCTTAGCAGGCAAGAGATCTCATTTTCTTTCGAGCGTGTGATCTAACCTCCCCAGCATCATCCTTTTTAGATCTGAGTCTGCCAAAAATATGTTTACTTGGGAATGGAAGAAAAGAAAAACATGTCTGTCGCTGCAGAACTTTAGGTTCCCATGGGAACGATGTAAAAAATCATCGTTTAGGATCGACGTACCTCTGAGCAGCACTTTTTTACATACAATGGCCTAAATGGCCAGGTCACAAGGACCCCAAGGGTTCAGAGAAGGTTGGGGGGAGGGAATTCACTGGACTGTTCGTGGGTGACAGACTGTAGCCTCCCGTCAAGCTTTACTGTAACCCTTGCGTGAAATAAATTATTGTTATATTATTTTCCAGCGTATTCTTTAAAGTGCACAAAATCCGATTCCTTTGACCACCCAACCTCAGACTTAACATCCCATCCCACGGACGGCGGTCTTTCCAAGCCTATCAATCAGTTTTCCCTTTCTGACAGAGGGTAGTGTGGTGGTTGAATGGAAATAAATCTCAACGCTGGTGCAGTTGGGATTCGAACCTGAGAACTACAGATTAGGAGCCTGGCGTGCTAACGACTGAGCCAACCCCCGCATCTTAGCAGCTAAGGAAGAAAAATAGTGAAATACCTTGAGATGGGAAAAATAATATTAACAGATATGTAATCATATTTTATTCTACATAAAATAAATAAATACCCCCTCAAGCAGCTGCTTGCCCCAGAGGTCTGACAGATTTATATGCCATAGTAGAGGGTCTGAGAGCAGAAGAAACGACACATACAACCATACCGGGGCTCGAACCTAGGTCCCTTAGCTGAGTAACCAAGCGCGCTAACCACTCGGCCACGGGACGGACGTATTTTTTAATAATTAATTTTAAATTTAAACCATAAAAGTAATATTTCTAGATATGCAATTATATTCCGCAGACATATTTCCAAAATATATTTTAAGAAATATTTTATTAATTACGTTCCTTAAATATATTTATCATTTACTTAATCATTACATGTAACAAAATGTTACTTATGAAACGTATAAGTCACGTGTGCATTGCTTTCGATGTGAGAACGTTATACCGCAGTTATTTAGAAATGTCTATTTAAATAGTGCACCAAGAGAGAAAAGAAATCAATTTCAAATTCATTCCTTTAGTTTTCCGTCCCAAAAGGAACCAGAATTTTCCTTGAAGCTGGAGCAGTCAACAACCGAAGGACTCTTGGATGCAGAGGGAGCCACTGAAACCACATGGCGACAACTGATAACATCTGTCACATTGAAACGGTCAACCCCAAAGGGACGGGGGGGAGGGAGAAGGGGTAAATCAGCAGGTGGTCGCATTCGTTTGGACTAGACCAGACAACCTTGTGGTGACCCTGATAATGGTAGCAGGTGATGATGCCTCCCCACTCCTGTTAAAGACGAGGGGAACGTGTCCTTTAACTGTTCCCTTGCCGCCACGCGCCCTAAACAGAGGTTCCCTTCCACCCCCCATGAAGGTCCCCCAACCCCCTCTCGAGCCTTCCCCGGTCCCCTATTTCCTTTTAAATCCCGGTTTCCTCGGTGGTAACCGATGTTCCCTAGATGCCGGCACGTACTTGGATAGGTGGCTGAGATGGATGGTGGATGATGGATGGATTCGAAGAAGGACAGCTCTTATCAATAGGGAAGCGGGTGGTTGAGCTCAGTAGGAAAGCTATCTTGGCATCGCTAATTAATACCCACGGTTTCGTTTCGCTTTGGTTATTTCCTCTGATATCGCTGTTGGTGTCACGAATTAAAAGCAAACTTGACGACTAAATCAGACTTCGGAAATCCTCGAAGTCGTGAAACAAAAAATAAAAACAGTTTGTTTTAACAAAGAATAAAAGAGCATATACATATAAACTGACAGGCTCCTGTTAGACCTCTGTGGCAAACAGCTGCTTGAGGGGGTATTTATTTTATTTTTTTTTTATTTATATCTGCTGAGGGCCTGCCATCCTTTCAGACCTTTTACTATAGCATATAAACTGACAGGCTCCTGACAGACCTCTGTGGCAAGCAGCTGCTTGAGGGGGTATTTATCATTTTTATTTATAAAAACAAGTAACTCTGTTACAAAGGTGGGAGAGAGATATAACCCACCCCAGGGGCGTATTTAAGGGGAAGGTTTGGGGTGGGGATGAACCTTATGCGGTGCAACTACAAAGAATATTCAAACATTGTCAAAATATATCAGAATAGAAAAGCTTCCATATCAACTAAATAATGTCAGTTGATCTCAGAGAGAATACTTGAAGCTTCTAGATAGGAGATAATTCAGAAACCCAAGCCTTCTTACAGTCGCTCAAAAAGTATCCGAACACTATGGTTGATTGCAGAATTCAGAAAAAATATCTGGCAACGATTTTTTTTAGAAATCAGTGATCTGGCAACCTTCGTGTCACGTGATTGCAGAATTCAGGAAAAATATCTGGAGCGTGTACAGCAACTGTACACGCTCCAGTTACCGTTCACAGCAAACTGGAACGTGTGCAGTTACTGCACACGTTCCAGTTACCGTTCACAGCAAACTGGAACGTGTGCAGTTACTGCACACGCTCCAGTTTGCTGTGAACGGTAACTGCACACGCTCAATATTTCCGTGAGTGAGCCCACAAGATCCAGGTCTTTGTGAGCTCACACGATCCAATGTTTTGTGAACATTAACCGCCACCGCTCCAGTTTGCTGTGAACGGTAACTGCACACGCTCCATATTCATTGCATTATATATTCATACGCATTATATATATTAAAAAATATCCGAACACTATGGTTGATTACAGAATTCATAAAAAATATCTGGCAGCGATTTTTTTTAGAAATTAGTGATCTGGCAACCTTCGTGTCACGTGACACAAAGGTTGCCAGATCACTAATTTCTAAAAAAAAATCGTTGCCAGATATTTTTTATGAATTTTGCAATCAACCATAGTGTTCGGATGCTTTTTTGAGCGACTGTACCAATGGGATTCGAACAATAATCATTTGTTTAATAAAGTAGCCAGTTTTCTAGTGATTAGTGTCCAGTTAGTCACTGTCATAGCGTGTGATCATTAACATCATTATTACCACTGGTGGAAAAAAAGCACCGAAGCGTTGTTGGCAACTAGAGACTGTTTAGTTAGGAGGACAGTGATTCTCAAGTGATTCCACCAGAAAATGTGAATAATTCAAAAAAGAATATTAACGATCATTTTTATTCATCACAGAAATTTTCCAGAAAGATGTCATTTTTAAACAAGCTCATCACATATCCAAGCTTATAACATTCGTTATTTTATTCCTTGAACCAAAGCCTTATAAAGTTGGGTGGCCGTATGCAAATATGCATGTTTGATGGCAATTGAGGAATTATATGTTAAAAATGAAAATATAAAAGCTTTTATGTTTAAAAATATTCCTTTCCTATTACAAACTTATAATACAACTCTATACATTATGCTTAGCCTTTCATTTTACTTTTCTTAATGTGGCAACAGCGAATTACTCATAGCCAGTAATGTGACCAAAAAAAAAAATCTTCTAAAAGCAACAGATTTAGACTGGGCAAGATCAAGTCAGTGATAGGGTTAGTTGTTAAAATAAAGGGAATCTTAGTGAAATCTTAGTGAGCAAAAAAATTAATATTATGAAAAAAATAATACCCCTAGTGCCCATGCCATAAAAAACTCAAATAGCCAAACAACCCAGTCCTGGCACCATAAAATCTGAACAAACAGAAAAACCAATCCTTGGAACGCCATAAAGTCCCAAACAATAATGCTTATAACGGTACGAATCACATGCCATATGATCTAACTGAACTTATGATTACGCCAAGTTAGGAACGCTTTTTGATTTATTGTTCAATATCCATAATACTTGTGAGATCAGGCAAAATCCTCCGTCTGATGTTGCCCAATATTCCGTCTCGTTTTCGATTCCACGGTTGCGTCAAACGCATCGTTATAGCACAACGTCACACGAACGTTTCCAAATTATCCGCGACGCCATTGTGATTGTTAGCCGACGATGTCTCCCATCTCAAGGTCATTATTGCGCAGTCATTCAGTTCTGCATTTATACGCCGACAATTAACTGAAGGAAATCTCTTTTGGCATGGCCTCAGTACCTATGGATGTCTGACGGAAACAAGTTGGTGTATAGGAGATTAACGACGGAGATCAGGCATCAGTTGGAAGGCAAGCAAATATAAAAAAGCTCTCACTAAGATTCGCACCAGATACCTCCGTTAAAAAAGCTAAGCGTTACTCACGTTGTCTTCATTCCCCGCCCTGCTCACGGTCAGTAGGGGACACCGATGGGCTTGGAAAGGCAGCCGTCCGTCGGATGGGACGTTAAGCCGTGGCCCCGTGTGCGGGAGAGCCATACCCAGTGCACGTTAAAGAACACGCTGGATGGCCTTGACGGGAGGCTACCATCTGTCTCCCAACAGCTGTTCCAGTGGGTCCCCTCCCCCAACCTTCTCTGAGCCTTCGGGGTCCATGTGACCTGGACATTTAGCCCATGGTGTGCAAAAAAGTGCCACTCAGAGGTAAAACAACCCAACCCACGTTGTCTTCTTTTTACCATCGTAGTGTTCGATTGGTCAGCGTGTTTGACTTTAAAGCAAAGAGACGGTTCAGAGTGCTGAATTGCTTGAATTAGATTGTGTACCTTTGAACGGCGGTTTTGTGCACGCATTAGGCTAAATGGCCAGGTCACAAGGACCCCAAGGGCTCAGAAAAAGTTCGGGAAGGGGAGATAGATGGAAGAAGACACATGGAAGACTCTCGTTAAGGCCATCTAGTGTTCCTTAACAGGATACAACTCTCCTGTACACGGGGCCACGGTTTAACGTTTCATCCAACGAACGACTGCCTCTCCAAGCTTATCGGTTCACCCTACTAACAGAGAGCAAGGTGGGCTTAGCGGAGATAAATCTAAATATTGTCATAATTGGGACTCGAACCTGGGAATTGAATATTATGAGCCTGGTCCACTCCCGACTGATTCGACCCCGCCCTAAATCCTGGATGAGGCATGGATGTTTGTTGTCTGTCTGATGAGATCTCACCTTCCTTTTCATTATGGAGGATTATACTGAAAGGCTCCTTTCTGAAATCCGTATTGTGATCCGAAGAGCTATGCAGGCAAGAGTTTACTTATTCTCCTGGTAAGGGCCATCGAGGGAAAAAAGGAGAGATTTGGGTTGTTTTACCTCTGAGCCGTACTTTTTTGCACACCATGGGCTAAATGGCCAGGTCACATGGACCCCGAAGGCTCAGAGAAGGTTGGGAGAGGGTACCCACTGGAACAGCTGTTGGGAGACAGATGGTAGCCTCCCGTCAAGGCCATCCAGCGTGTTCTTTAACGTGCACAGGGTATGGCTCTCCCGCACACGGGGCCACGGCTTAACGTCCCATCCGACGGACGGCGGTCTTTCCAAACCCATCGGTGTCCCCATATGACCGTGGGCAGGGCGGGGAAGTTTGCGGAGATAAATCTCAACGCTGATCCAGCGGGGACTCGAACCTGGGAACTACAGATTACGAGCCTGGCGCGCTACCGACTGAGCCACCCCCGCCCCAATAAGGCATGGATGTTCGTTGTCTGTCTGATGAGATCTCACCTTCCTTTTCATTATAGAGGATTATACTGAAAGGCTCCTTTCTGAAATCCGTATTGTGATCCGAAGAGCTATGCAGGCAAGAGTTTACTTATTCTCCTGGTAAGGGCCATCGAGGGAAAAAAGGAGAGAGGAAAAAAGGTCAGATAAAAAGAAGTATAATGTTTCTGTAAGGAAAAGGGTTTATGCTAGTTCCTGACTGATGAAATAAACGTCAATAATAATCTCTGGCATGAACTGAGACACTTAAAAATAATATATACTCCTTCAAGCAGCTACTTGCCACAGAGGTCTGACAGACCTGAGCCTGTCAGTTTATATGCCATAGAAGAAGGTCTGTGAGGATGGCAGGACCTCAGCAGAAAAACGGCACACACATCCGTGCCTTACCCGGGCACGATAAAAGAGATGGTGAATGTAAGAAATCCTCGGATAAGAAAAAGTGTGGGAAATTATTAGGTAGTACTTTTATAGCTTTAATAATATTTGATGATTTAATCGCCATGTTCAATCATCTCAAATGAATAAGCATCTACTTAACATGAAGAAAAATGAAAGAAAAAAATTCTCCTCAGAAACCCACTTACCATGGAAATCCCTTAGAGACCTATTACTATAATGCGCCAATAGAAATCTTGTGAGAGCAATGAGAACAATCAATAGTTTTACACCAAAAGCTCAATCGCGCATTCTTACAATGCATTGTTAGAAGTGTCTTTGGATATATGGGGCGGGGGTGGCTCAGTCGGTAGTGCGCCAGGCTCGTAATCTGTAGTTCCCAGGTTCGAGCCTCAGCTGGGTCAGCATTGAGATTTATCTCCGCAAAATTCCCCGCCCTGCCCACGGTCAGTAGGGGACACCGATGGGCTTGGAAAGGCCGCTGTCCGTCGGATGGGACGTTAAGCCGTGGCCCCGTGTGCGGGAGAGCCATACCCTGTGCACGTTAAACAACACGCTGGATGGCCTTGACGGGAGGCTACCATTTGTCTTCCAACAGCCGTTCCAGTGGGTCCCCTCCCCCAACCTTCTCTGAGCCTTCGGGGTCCATGTGACCCGGCCATTTAGCCCATGGTGTGCAAAAAAGTGCCGCTCAGAGGTAAAACAACCCAACTCTTAAAAATTAAATTTGTATTTTAACATTAAGTTGACAACCTAATCAAGTTTGTATGTGTTGAATTTAATAGAGCCATTAGGAAAAGATAAAACAGACCATCCTAAAAAAATTAACACTTGGTACGCCAGTAGTGGCAGAAAAACAAATGTGACCTTATAACGAGAAAATGAATTATTCCTCAAGAAGCTGCTTGCAACAGAGGTCTGACAGGAGACTGTAAATGTTACGCCATAGAGCAGATTAGTGAGGAAGGCGAGACCTCGGAAGAAAGACAACAGAAACATCCATGATTTACTGAGGGCTGGAACCCAGGTTCCTTTGATCAGTAGCCAAGTGCGCATACCACTCGGCAAACCTTTAATAAAACTGTAAAAGATAATTATATTTTAACTGTAACCATGACTACAATAATAATGAAGTGCATTGGTTAGAAATTAATGTTTCGTTTTCAAGGAAGGAACAGATATCGAAAGCAGGGAGATGGACAAGAAGGCTATCCTCCCCAAAAGAATAGATAAGGGAAGATAGTTTTGTATCGTACTGCGTTTAATAATAGCAGATTATTAAACCAGAACGGAGGTGGGGGAAAAAACGGCAAACGTTAAAAATAACAATAGAATATAACACATTACACATTTGAAATAATATTTTTTTGGAAAAAGAATCACTGAACCAGAGGAAAGAAAGAAAGAAATCACTGGACTAGAGGAAAATGAGTTTTTACAGTTTCAAAAAGAAATTTTTCACAGAGAGTAGTGTTTAAAACAAATCGGTTTCCAGTTTGAAAGTTGCCAGGATGTTTGTAACATCACCACGGACACTTCCCTCAGTCTGCGATCCCTAAGTGTTGACTTTATCCTCAATTTCGACACAAAAGGAGCAAGCCACACCCATCATAGTTTTTCCTTGGAAAATAGAGGAACAGAGGGAACTGACAATTCTACACAAATTCTGGATCTATTAATAATCCCGTACAAAAAAAAAACCCTTATAGATAGGAGAGCAGAAAAATAACAACAGGACTGTTACTTTCCAAGTAAATCTCGACTGGCCAGATGGGTTCATTCGCCACGGCCTCTCCAGCATCTAACCAGTCCTACTTAACTGGGAGCCGTTCGTTTATCCCCCCACGTGGCCTTTCCAGGTACTGCAGTCAAGAATAGATTCATCCGGCCACGTGTTATCGCTTCCGCGGAGTGACTTGCTATTCGCCACAGTAGACAGCGTAATGAAGTTATCACTCAAGTACTCTGCCAGCTTTCTACAATTCTGGACTTTGCATGCACTTAAGAATACTATGTGTTAAGCCTTTTTTCTTTTAAGAATTGAAACGCGAAGGATGCTAATGCATTTTAATTTCACTGTAGAATAAACTTAAGGCAAAGACTGTAACAAATTCATTTAATATTTCAATCCCTGATTCGTTGTCATCAGAAGAGGTCGCAGTCTTGTCGGAATGACTTCCTTTGGTTCTCAGGACTGAGTTCTCTCTGAGGACGATCCCTATCAGGTTGGGTTGGGTTGTTTTACCTCTGAACGGCACTTTTTTGCACACCATGGGCTAAATGGTCAGGTCACATGGACCCCGAAGGCTCAGAGAAGGTTGGGGGAGGGGACCCATTGGAACAGCTGTTGGGAGACAGATGGTAGCCTCCCGTCAAGGCCATCCAGCGTGTTCTTTAACGTGCACAGGGTATGGCTCTCCCGCACACGGGGCCACGGCTTAACGTCCCATCCGACGGACGGCGGCCTTTCCAAGCCCATCGGTGTCCCCTACTGACTGTGGGCAGGGCGGGGAATTTTGCGGAGATAAATCTCAACGCTGACCCAGCTGGGACTCGAACCTGAGAACTACAGATTACGAGCCTGGCGCGCTACCGACTGAGCCACCCCCTCCCCGATCCCTATCAGGAATACAAATATTAAGAGTTCACAAGTAAATGAACCTTTGTTTTAACCCTACTAGAAAATTTAACTACTTATTCTAAGACAGTCATGAATCAGTTGTGACTGATGCCAATGCATTTTTTTTTGTAGGATAAGTATCGATGGTGTCGTGTGAGAAATTAAAAAAGTAGAGTTAGTCGAAAATTTAATGATTTCATTGCTGTTTTAGGTTTTTAGTTGATGTTTGTAAGTGCAATTGGAAATTTACACAACACCAAATGACAGAGAAATTCACAAGATCAAATGAGAAAAATTCATAAAATCTAGTACCAAAGGAAATCAGAAGAGAAAGCATCTGAGAAATTCATATTTCTGAAGACGTTAACTTAATTTACCTAACAATTAACGTATAATGCATAAAAAGCATATAGAAATACAACAAAAATTACATGAAATCTTGAGTAATTACGCTTATCAAAAATAACAAATTAGAATATTTAAATAATAATACATACATAATGTAAAAATATATAGTACATCATATTTATATATCTATATAATAATGTATAGATATATATAATAATTCGTGTATTGTGTGTATGTATAATATATACATATATATACACACACATGCACGAAGGAAAAAATAACATATATTATTTAATATGCATATCCAATGAACTAAATGCAAGCTCATCCAGTTTATAATATAAAATTCATTATATATTTTGTCAAATTAAATAAAAATGATAAAAATTAATAAATAAGGAACAAAAAGAAATAAACAAAATGCTTGCAGTAGCTTATTTAATTAAGTTCAATATTCAATAGCATTTAAATTTAACACTTTTATTTTCGTAATATTATTCAATTGTTAACAAATATTCGTTTAACAGTTTTCTCAATGTTCTCAAACATTTCTCATTTCTTATATTAATATTTAATGTGTTGAAAATTTTTGGTACAATGAAAAAGTAAATTCCTTTGTTGGATTTCTGAACATGAAATTTGAAACTTGTACTTCTGGAATTAAAATTACACTTTCTTATTGGTATGGAACTTTGATTTTTGTAAATAATTAATGAAAAATATAAATTTGTCAAAGCCAATAATTTATCATAACTGCAATATAATGAATTTATATCGGAATAATTAGTTTGCAATAAATTTCGAATCACTCTATTCTGTGCAAAACAATAAAGTATATAAAATTCATTTATATCCCCTCCCCAGCACACAATTAATGTTGTGAAATTGTACTATGAAATTAAGTAAATCTGAATATATTTAGTTAAATAACATATATTTCTTTTCTTTACATTTAACTCTAATTCATTCTTGACAAACCAATAAAGAATATTCTTTAATCCTGTGTTAATGTTATTTAACAATGCAGCACAGTTTTGCTTCAAATATCAAAGTTGCATTATTGACAAAGGAAACATTATTTGCCTTAGTTGCTAGTTTACAAAAATCGTTAATAAAAATAAGGAACAATAAAGGATCTAAAGCCGATCCTTGTGGAACATTACATTAAATATAAACAGTATCACTTTTTATGTTACTAATTAATATATATATTGTTGAATTTTTCCAATATAAGACGTTTCCTCTAAATTCATAATGATATAGTTTTTTTTAAGTATCTCATAATTTATAGAATCAAAAGCTTTTGAATATCAAGAGAAACTCTTAAAACTTTTTTGTCTTTTTTTTATTCCTTTGTAAACTAATTCGTTAAATTTTGGTATAATTTGTCCATCATTTCTTTTTTCATGAAATCCATGTTGATTACTGGCAAATGAAATGTGAATTATTTAAATAACTCAAAAATTCTTTCTAATATAATTTTTTCAATAACTTTGGAAAATAATCGTATTATTGCAATTGGTCTATAATTAATATAATCATTCCTATCACCACTTTTAAAAATAGGTCGAATAATTGAGTTTCTTTAAATCTTTAGTGAAATTTGCTGTTTAAAATAATAAATTTATTTCACAAACAATTAAATCTAATTTATATTTAGATATAATTTTTTAACATATCTAGAGATAATCCTATGTAACCTATTGCTTTTTTTAGTTTGTTCGAAATATATTTATTTCAAAGACATGTTTGTTCTTTTAAAATACTACTGATCCATGATTTATTTTAGAAAATATAATTTTTCTTTTATTTGTAACATTAATAAAAATATTCTTAAACCCATTTACCATTATTTTAGTATCTTTTTCATTTGGAAAAATATGATTTATTGTGGAAATTCCTGCAATTTTCGTAACTAATTTCCATTACTTTCTTCGATATTTATTACAGTTGACAAAAAGTTTTTAATGATAATTTTGTTTGGCAGATTTTTATAATTTAAGGTTTTCATTATATAATTTTTATTCATTTTCATATGAGATAACTAACTAAAAGTTATTTTTTGGCTCTTTTTATATATAGTTTTTCCTTTATATTAATACTGTTTCTAATTTTTTGTATGATCCAATTATCTTTAAGATTTTTATTATCAAATTTAGAAACAAAAACCGTAGTAATGAATTTACTAGTTTCAATTTCTTTTTGCACCATGTGAAGAAATCTTTTAAACAAAATTTACATTTTTTTACTTCTAACTTGTAGTTTTGTATTTGTTCGTCAAAGTTGAAACAGTTTTAATTTTACATTCATTTTTCTTCTTTTTAATATTTTGCCCATTGATAACTAATAATAATGGAAAATGATCAATTATATCAATTTTATACATTTATAATTTATATTTCTAATAAAAACATGATCTATGAACTGGATGTCATAAGTTGTCGATGATTTCTTGTAAAATCATTTATATGTGAACTGAAACCACAAAATGACATAATGCTATATATTTCAAATTTTCATTATTTACCTTGTTCATATTTAAGTTCATATCACCAATGAAATTATACGTGTTTGTTTTTAATTTTCCCAAGATAACTGTGCAATTCATTTAGAAATTCATTAGTAGTATATTTTTGTGAACTGTATAAAGAAATTATGCAAATATCATTTAATTTATTACATACATGTAAAACCTTTATAATTATAAAGCTTTAACATTGTATACATTTTCTCATGTTGTTTTATTCTCTTATATATATATATATTCTCTTTTATATATAAATATATTCTCTTATATATATATATTCTCTTATATACATATATTCTCTTAATATTTTATTAAAATACAATATAATACCTCATGACTCATTGTAATGTCGAATATTACAGAAAATATTATAGCCATCAATTTTATAATTATTAATTTCAAAATCATATAATCATATTTCATTTAAAATAATATCTATAATATAATTTACTTCTGATAATTTGAATTTCTTCATAGTGCTCCTAAGGTTAACATAATTAACATATTTAATGCATTTCCTGTGAAAAAAATCAATTAGTTGCTGAAAATCATTAACTATATTACAAACGTTATTTTCTCATTCTCCATTATAAGCTTGCTAAGACCATTTTGCCCCATATTTTAATCACTTTGGTATTTTCTGACTTTTTCAGAAAATTTTGCCATTTTTTTTATCCATAGAAACTTATAAGCTATTTTTTAATTTACCTTGTTTTCTTCATAAAACAATTTTTTTTCATACTGTCGAGATAAATACTCATTTTTATTTAATTATAAACGTGGCCGAGTGGTTAGCGCGCTTGGCTACTGATCTACGGGGCCTGGGTTCGAGCCCCGGGTAAGGCATGGATGTTCGTGTTGTTTTCTGCTGAGGTCTTGCCATCCTCTCAGATCTTCTACTGTGACATATAAACTGACAGGCTCCTGTCACACCTCTGTGGCAAGCAGCTGCTTGAGGGGGTATTTATTATTATTATTATTATTATTATTATTATATTTTTTACTACCAAATCTGTAGTCAATTTCATTTCCTTTCATAATTATTTTTTTCTTTGAATTTAAATGCTTTTATCCATTCATCCTTTATTCCTAGTTTTACATTTTACATCTAGTATTCCTAGTTTTATTGGGAAACTGGATATTAGTCGATTCTCCTCGTAGGCATTCTTTGTGTTGTCACAACATCTTGTTTTTCTCACATTAAAAGTTTTAGAGATTTTATCGATGATTTCAGTTGCATTTTGTCCCACAGATTCTGCTATTCCATTAATCTCAAGGTTCATTTGACGTGAACAGTTTTCTAGTTCTTTAATTAGGTCTTTCATTTTTTTCTATTGTTCATTTCATATTATCAGATTCTCTAATTAAGTTAATGTTTTGCTTTCTTCGTATATCTCTTCTTTAAGATCTCTTACCTCATTTATGAGATCAGAGATAATCTCTGAGTTACACTGAAAGAATTTCACAATTTCGTGAAATTCGCTTCCGTGGCCGAGTGGTTAGCGTGCTTGTCTACTGACCTGAGTTCGAGCCCCGGGTTAGGCATGGATGTTTGTGTTGTTTTTCTGCTGAGGTCCTGCCATCTTCACAGACCTTCTACTTTGGCATATAAACTGACAGGCTCCTGTAAGGCCTCTATGGCAAGCAGCTGCTTGAGGGGGTATTCATTCATTCATTTATTTCCATCGTGATATTTTCATAGAAGATATCCAAATGTTGTTTTTTTTTGTGATCAAATGTTCGATTGATCCCAGAGGTGGATTTTTCTTTGCTCACTATAGAATACATCCCTTCAGTATATTCTAAATAATAATACTTATAATATCTAAGTTACAAAATATCTAATTGTTAGAACTTACGAAAACTTTTTTAAGACGATAAATCTTTTCGTAATGTAATGCGATCAGAAAAATTAAGGTAACGTGAACTAACCATTTACTAAAACCAAGATATTTCCGTTCTTTTAAATTGTTCTTAAAGATAATCATCATTTGATATTGATGAGTTTTGCTTTTGTAATGCAAATAAATTATCTGCTTTGTTTCCAAGTGATTCCTGGATGCTGATTAAAGGAGGGGATGATTGATTCCTGGATGCTGATTAATGGACAGAAAAATGGAAACATCTTCATCTTATGTCAACGAAGAATCAAATTCGAGTGCCCTCTAACGGTCAAAATAAGTGTTTATGGAAACATATAAAAAAAAACACCCCCTCAAGCAGCTGCTTGCCACAGAGGTCTGACAGGAGCCTGTCAGCTTATATGCCATAGTAGAAAGTCTGAGAGGATGGCAGGACCACAGCAGAAAAACAACACAAACATCCATGCCTTATCCCGGGGCTCGAACCCAGGTCCCTTTGATCAGTAGCCAAGCACGCTAACCACTCGGCCACGGGACGGCTATGGAAACATATAACTGAATGCAAATGTAAGATGTTAATTAAACTGTCTGAATTTTAATTTTGAACAATATCCGATTAGTACTTACAGTTATAGACGTTTATATAATGAATGACAGAGATGTCTATAAATACCCCCTCAAGCAGCTGCTTGCCACAGAGCTCTGACAGGAGCCTGTCAGTTTATATGCCAGAGTAGAAGATCTGAGAGGATGGTAGGACCTCAGCAGAAAAACGACACAAACATCCATGCCTTACCCGGGGCTCGAACCCAGGTCACTTAGATCAGTAGCCAAGCGTGCTAACCACTCGGCCATAAACTTAAAAAATAAGCATTATCTGATATCACTGAATAAAATAAGTGTATGCTTTAGAATTTTATACAAATCGTTCTTTCAATAATTATAAGTTTTACCCAAGTTTCTTAGGCCTCTTTTTGCTGCTAAGTTCGAGCTTCCATAATTCTTTAAATATCCAACAAATATTATTGAAAAATAGATATTTAGATAGATTTTAATGATGTTTAAATTCATCTACTCTTTATTTCCTACAAAAAGCTTACTGTAGAAAGTACAGTCGCTCAAAAAAGTATCCGAACACCACGGTTGATTACAGAATTCAGAAAAAATATCTGGCAACGATTTTTTTTAGAAATTAGTGATCTGGCATTCGAAAAAAATCGTTGCCAGATATTTTTTCTGAATTCTGTAATCAACCGCGGTGTTCGGATACTTTTTTGAGCGACTGTAGGTGGTCATATTATTTTGATACTAGATCGTGTGGGCTTACTCATGGAAATATTGAGCGTGTGCAGTTATCGTTCACAGCAAACTGGAGCGTGTGCAGTAACTGCACACGCTCCAGTTTGCTGTGAACGGTACACGTCGCTGTCACGTGACACGAAGGTTGCCAGATCACTAATTTCTAAAAAAATCGTTGCCAGATATTTTTTCTGAATTCTGTAATCAACCATAGTGTTCGGATACTTTTTTGAGCGACTGTACAGCTCTTCGATTTTTACTTTCCATTTTTCTGCCCAGTATCTGTAGTTAAATTTAGCTTTCGGGCAATTTCAGATTTTAGATGTTAGTTTTCAACTCAGGCAGTACTGAACTTAGAGAATTAAGAACTCAGTTCACTTTATCGGCAGAAATTAATTCAAAGCCTCCTAGACTTTTATTTAAACCCATACTTGCCAACATTAGAATTTCCCTTTTTCGAACGCTGCCAGTATTGCAAATGCTGAAACAACCTCACGCGAATCTAAAAGCTCCTCTAATCTACAACCTATCTTAACAACAAACCAAAACGAAAAATATGCCGACCTCATTATAAATTCCTTGAAACTTGTTATGCCTTGAGACATGTGGTGCACTTTATTTCAGTGTTTTAAAATGCTCTTAGTTGTATGAAAGAAAAAAGCAACAACAGTTAATCTGTTAATCTATGTGCAGTATAATTCACAGATTAGTTAAATACTGGTGAAAAAATTTCTCATTCTACATCCACTCACTGGGTCAGAATTTTATTAGTATCGGCTGGTTGGTTTTCTAGGCGATCATACCTTCCTACAAAATGCCTAAAGGGATTTCAGACTGTCGTGGATCAACTTTCAAGATATTCTGCTGCTTTCATATGCTAATAAAAGATTATTATAAAAGAATTTCCATATTTGAAAATGTTGTATTTTAGTGGGTAATTAAGTAACAGAAGTAATTTTGTACTTAAAATGTCAAGAAATCCTCAGTTTCCTTGTTATGACGTGATGGAATTAATTTCACCTGTAATGATTGGCCAAACCTCCAAATTGCTGAATCGGTAGAGGTGAACCGATCTTATGGCTTCCGGGAAGTCTCTTTCGGACATCACTAGACTTCTGTTTTTAAGGATGCATTAAAAACATCTTTATTCCGAAAATATTCACAATTTACAGGATTTTAAAAGGAAAATATCGCTGCAGCTGTTGCAAGTACACCAGACATGCTGAGTCGAGTATGGACTGAAGTTGAATATCAGACCACCAATGGGCATCCTCACGTGAAGTCTGTTTGTTAAACACAACACGAAACATGGAGAGTTTCTCGACATTTTGCACACAATATTACACTGTTTCTTAATTATTTAATAAATTCTACCACTTTGATATATAGTTATTGTTTTATAATGATAATATACTTCGAAAATAAGTCAGTTTCCAGCAGGGTCAATTTCTTTCTTGGTAAAAAATTAGCAGAAACCCTCTCCTAATCGTTCCATCACAAATGCTCAAATTCCCATAATAAGACTTAATGACAAAGACACTTAAACCTATTCCTAACCAAAGAATTTCAGGTATATATATCTTTTTTTTTGTGGTGGTGGTGGTGGGCTCACAATACTTTGTATTCGAGTACTGCATTTCAATTTCGAAAACGATATTAACATTTAATTCCTCCTTTTCTCTTTGGTACGAATTTCTTGAACGTTGCACTTTTAAACCAACTACGAATACTTTCTAAAAGTAACAGTCATAAATACTTGTCACCAGCTTTCCTATCTGCTATCAACTGAAGCAGGCTTTCTGACGCAAAGCACCAGTCCAAAGACCTTGTTTCCCAACGATTAACCTGTTCCAAGGGACTAAGCGCCTGAGATGATCCATTTCCTAATAGACCTTGCAGAGGCATTAGCATGAAACCGGTTCTCGAAGCAGAAAGAGAAATTGGCTGAGATGCATTCAGCAGAAAGTAGTGCTGGATAGCAGCACACCCACTGGCTATTGTTTACAGTGAGGCATTTACTGAATAACGGAACGGATTGGCAACGACGTGGGTTCACCAGTGGAATGTGATTTGCTATCATGCTTGCTGTAGTCGCAATGTCTCACTATTAAATGTCTTTAGGATGGGTGAGAGCGTTCCATTGCAACCACTGGTTCTGGGAAATAGCAATTCGCAGTCTTTGAATGCATTTGTTTGTAATCCCTGAATAAAATTTGCCTGTCATAGCTGCTTTTTCTAATGCACCCTGTTTTCTTTTCTGCTGTCAATCTCAATGCCTGATGAATGGTTCGTGAAGCCTTTAGCAAAAAAAATCAAAATGCACCTTTTTATATCCAAAATATTGACTTTTAATATTAAAAAGACATTTTTAGAGAAGAAAAACTGCCGAAAAATTGGTGTGGTGTATAACAACAAAAACAATTATATATAGATTTACAATGATTGCTTTTTTACAGTTATAAATCATATCATTGCACTAAAAAGAGCATATGTATTTTTTTCAAGTTCATTTTTCTTGCTTTTATGTTGGTAAAAATCATTAATGATATCCTTATAATTTGGCTCTCCAAATAAATCACTTTTAACGGATAAAAATGGTACGCGAAATAAATCACTTTCAACGGATAAAAATGATACGCGAAATAATTTCTCTGTTTTTTTATACACAGTCGTGTCAGAATAATATGACCACCTACCATAGTGTATGTATGGTAGGTAGTCATATTATTCTGATACGACTGTGTATATATATATATGTAATGACGGTAACATGTGAATATTTTACATATCTATTTGAAAATGTCCTTTTTCGCCTAACCCTCGTGGCCTCTATGGCTGGGGGCAGGGAGGGAACAAGTAAATCACGACACTTTTTTGAGTCCCCAAATTTATCAATAACAGTAATTTTATTTACCGATAAGTTGTCAATCATATTTTTCTTAAAAAAAAAGTCAAAACTATTTTTTCATATTTCATTGACATACTCTCAATATTGCCAAATATATAAACCATAGGTATTTATATTTATTATGTCGCAAAATCTCTTCAGTCAAGATGCAATTGTTGAAGACTGAATGTTAAACAAAATATTATACCGAGAATATGACGTGAATTAGAAATTAGGTACAGTCCCTCAAAAAAATATCCGAACAATACGGTTGATTACAGAATTCAGAAAAAATATCCGGCAGCTTTTTTTTTTAGAAATTAGACTCAATTTTATCATTAAAACTCAATTTCAAAGCTCTGTTTCCAATAATTTTCAGGAGAAAAGTGACCATAAAAGTTACAGATTCAGGCACTTCCTAGAAATATTCATATCGTATTGTTCCATAATATGAATATAAAAGTGCAAATCTGTGCTGTGAACAGAAAAAAAAAATGCTTGGTGAAGAGCGAGCCGAGACACTTAGGGTATTCGAAACTCCATGCTTACCCCACTGCCTTACTTTTATACAAGCTGTTGATGGTAGGCTTCCATCAGCCTCCAAACTTCTCTGATCCCTTGGGGTCTTTATGACGTGGCCATTTATTCCATTGTGTGCAAAAAAAAGTGCCTCTCAGAGGTAAAATAGCTCAATCCCCAAAAGATACACTGAGATGAAAAAAAAAAGCTTAAATAATCGGTGATAATTCTTCAACTATAACGTTCATATTAGAATAAAGAACTCTTCTTACACATATTTGATAACCTACTGTAGTTAATTGGTTCAAAAAAAACTGATAACGCTAAACGAAACAGAAAAATGGATGAAAAACGTAGACACGTTCTGACGACAGAAACTGTTGCATCGATCCGCAACAATTCCGTTAATATTATGTAAGATGCTCCAAGGAAAACGACACAGGGGAAAAAAAATAAATAAGATACAATCAGACTAAAAGGCGCAAACTGATGAAGAGATTTAGACTTCGTGCTCCAAAAGGAATCCTCAAAGGAGGAATTTCACTCGATTAAAAGAAGACGCGGAATTAATTCGAGATGCAAATAAATTCTTTTTTTAATTTCAGGAAGGCAACCAACTCTCCTCCTTCATTTAGAAAAGCTAATGTGATTAAATGGCTGAATGATACACGAAGGTCAAGAAAAATTAAAATGCATTTGAATGAGGCGAATCTACCCCAAGAACGATTGATCACTCTAAACATTCACGTGACGGATTCGCTTAAAAACGAAAAAAAGTTGGGTTGGGTTGTTTTACCTCTGAGCGGCACTTTTTTGCACACCATGGGCTAAATGGCCAGGTCACATGGACCCCGAAGGCTCAGAAAAGGTTGGGGGAGGGGACCCACTGGAACAGCTGTTGGGAGACAGATGGAGCCTCCCGTCAAGGCCATCCAGCGTGTTCTTCAACGTGCACAGGGTATGGCTCTCCCGCACACGGGGCCACGGCTTAACGTCCCATCCGACTGACGGCGGCCTTTCCAAGCCCATCGGTGTCCCCTACTGACCGTGGGCAGGGCGGGGAGTTTTGCGGAGATAAATCTCAACGCTGACCCAGCTGGGACTCGAACCTGGGAACTACAGATTACGAGCATGGCGCGCTACCGACTGAGCCACCCCCGCCCCTCGAAAAAAAAAAAGAGAGAGAGTTTACGGATCGCTTAGAAAAATCTAAAATATCCAGGGTTAATACAAATATAAATGAAATGGGTAATATATGTCATTGGAATGATACACGTTAATGAAAACTGTATGTTGTTTTATTCAAAGAAGTAGCTAGCAGATTCTGGTAGCAAATTTTAAGAAAAGGTGCATTATTCAAGAGGTCAGAATTAATTGCTAAGAGTTCTCAGCGATTTTCAATCTTTTTGGGGGTGGGGTGGCTCAGTCGGTAGCGTGACAGGTTCGTAATTTACAATTCCCAGATTCGCATCCCGCCAGCGTTGAGATTTATCTCCGCAAAACTCCCTGTCAGTATGGGAAACCGATGGTCTTGGAAAGGCCGCCGTCAGTCCGATGGTACAGTCGCTCAAAAAAGTATCCGAACACTATGGTTGATTACAGAATTCAGAAAATATATCTGGCAACGATTTTTTTAGAAATTAGTAATCTGGCAACCTACGTGTCACGTGACACGAAGGTTGTCAAAACAAGGTTGCCAATTCACTAATTTCTAAAAAAATCGTTGCCAGATATTTTTCCTGAATTCTGTAATCAACTGTAGTGTTCGGATACTTTTTTGAGCGACTGTAGGTGGTCATATTATTTTGATACTAGATTGTGTGGGCTCACTCACGGAAATGTTGAGCGTGTGCAGTTACCGTTCACAGCAAACTGGAGAGTGTGCAGTAACTGCACACGCTCCAGTTTGCTGTGAACGGTAACTGGAGCGTGTACAGTTGCTGTACATGCTCCAGATATTTTTTCTGATGTACGTCAAGCCTTTACTCTCTCTGCGGATAACCATACGCTGTTCATGTTACAAACAAACTATATGGCCTTGACGGGAGGGTACCGTCTGTCTCTCAACAGCCGTCCTCTGGATCCTCTCCTGGCAAATCTTCTCTGAGCCCTCGGGTTCCTTGTGATCTGGCCATTTAGCCCATTTGTAAAAAAAAAGCCCCACCCTTTGAGGTCTTTGTGACCTGGACATTTAGTCCACTGTGTCTGAAATTTTGTCCATTATGTCTGTGGACCATTGTGTGCAGAAAAATTGCGGCTCAAAATAACCCAAGCTTTTAGAGCTTCCCCCCTTACCCTTTCTAATCCCCCCTCATTAAATTTAAAATATTTTCCTGCATAAAACTAGTTGAAATAATATTTCTCGTGTTTACAAATTTAGGAGTATTTGGATACTGTCTCTCGGTTTCTATAGCTTCTCTGTCGAAACAAAACATGAATAACTATGTTAATCTAGGAACTATTCGGAATCCTATTTAACACAAAGCTTCTGAAAAACTCAACGACCCTGCAGCCACCTCCTCAAATTTTTAAAACGACCTCGTTAGGAGCTATTGGTCCAGATCTCCAAATTCTATGTGATATTAAACTCAGTGTCGGATCATTTGGGTAGGTAACAGTCATATGCATTGCTCATAGTTTGTTTCCATTACTCAAGTCTAAAGCAGTTTGCACCATAAGTATTCATCATCATCCTCAAGCAGCCATGGGCTACGGAGGTCCAACCAGACCGTGCAATTTAGTTCTCCAAGCAAGTCTATCCTGAGCTACATCTACTGCATCTGGCCACTGCACACCAATTCTAACAAGGTCCTGTTTGACATTGTCTGCCCACCGCATCCTAGGTCTCCCCCTCCTTCTGAGGCCTCTAGGCACACTGTTCATAACCCTATTCGTCAATCTATAATTATTCATACGGGCAACATGGCCAAACCAGCGGAGTCTCTCTCTGCACAATATGCTGCTTAAAGGAGGTTGCAGACTCCTTTGCCTAACCTCATCATTAGTTACAAAGTTGAACCACCTAATGCCCAAGATACTGCGTAAGCATCTGGAATCAAAAGCATCTAGTTTCCTGTTATCTTGTTTACAAAGTGTCCAAGTTTCACTACCATAACTAACCCTAGAAAGAACCAAACTATTATACAGCCTAATTTTAGCCTTTAGGTGTATACGCCTATTTCTCCACACTCTCCATAGATTCTTAAAAGTCCCGGCAGCAATCCCTATTCGTCTGTTAATCTCATGCCGCACATCACCATTATCTGTTACATAGCTCCCAAGATAATTAAATTGTGACACATGCTCAAGACTGCAACCATTCAGATTAACTGAATCACAGTCTGCCTGACCAATTTTCATCACTTTAGTTTTCTCTCTGTTTATAACCAAACCTACTCTACTACCAGTCTCATCAACAGCCCGAATGAAAGAGTTCATCTCATCAACAACACTGTTCATAACCCCATTCGCCAATCTATAATTATTCATACGGGCAACATGGCCAAACCAACGGAGTCTCTCTCTGCACAATATGCTGCTTAAAGGAGGTTGCAAACTCCTTTGCCGTATTATCCTAGATTATTACCCAACAGGCAAAAAAATAATAACTCATCAAAAGAAAACCATCATTCCTTGAGCGAAAACAAACCTCATTAAATCTAAGCTATTACAACATTAAAATCTTGATCGCTATAGCTCCAATTCTGCTACCATCGCCAAATATAAGAATGATCCTTCTCTCTCGATCTTTTTCAATTCTCTTTTTGGGAGAAAATAAAATATTATACTTATTCAATAAAGACTTTATGAAAAAAGAGGGGAAAAAAGGAGATTCTAGAGAATAAGGAGAGCAGCGTAGACAGGGAAATAGCCCTAAAAACAGAGTCTAGACATGTTTGTGAGTGCCTCAGTACCGGACGGCCTTGAGAATTTTAACTTCTCTATCTCCTTCAGCTGAGAAGCGAGCGTCCGGTGAATTCCGCAAAGCATCATGGGCCGCGTCCATTGTTGTCAGGGTGACGTCTCCGATGACTCCCATCCTCTCGTTCCACCAGAAGTGTAAGGGAAGCAATAAAAATCATTCTGGAGTATCGTCAATACCACTTCAATCATATCACTTCTTTTAAGATATTTGTCTTTACAACGTGAAGTAAGCGAAAAAATGACTGATGTGATTTTTCTAGATGTATTTCGGTTTATTTGTACGTAACTTTCGGCAGTTCATTACATCCGGCGTTTAAGAAAGGGAAAGGGTTTTAAATAATAACATGTCACGCCCTATAGTTGCGGAGTAATGACCCTTTGCTTCCGTTCAGGTTGACCTCTGTGTTCAGGGTCGTAAGAATGTGGCGTAAGGTGCCAAGTGATCGATTAAATAGATAGAGGGGGGGGGGGGCGGTGAAGGGGAGTGGTAATTGAGCAAACAGGAAGGTTAGGGTCATTGAATTTGGGGGTGAAAAGTAATTTAGTCGGTTCTCTTTAAAGACGGTTTCCTGTCGTATCTGCATGGCAAGTGGCAGTCTACGAACAGTTTCTGTTTAGGAGGATATAGTATATTAATTGGAATACGACTTACACTTATTCTCGTGTGCATATACGACATAGCCGTCCCATGGCCGAGTGGTTAGCGCGCTTGGCTACTGATCTAAGGGACCTGGGTTCGAGGCATGGCTGTTTGTATCGTTTTTCTGCTGAGGGCCTGCCATCCTCTCAGACCTTCTACTATGGCATAAACTGACAGGCTCCTGTCAGATCTCTGTGGCAAGCAGCTGCTTGAGGGGGTATTTATTTTTTATATTATTATTTATATACGACATACGGAAAAAATCATATAGATTTTGCGTTTTTGAATTTTCTAAACTGTTGATCAATAATCTGCCCATATTTTTCACTTCTTTTTACATGAGTGAGCCGGATGTTTCCGAATAACTCGCATCTTGACTGATGTTGGAAAAATCGGATTTTAAGTTTGTTTTCTTTTTTTTGATGTGTGAAGAAGATTAATTTGTGCTTCTGTGTATCACAGAAATCTTGGCTGTTTGGGGTTTTATGACGAAAGAGGAAACCATGGCTGTATTGCTCCAAACAAGATTAAAGGTAAAAACATAAAAGTCGGTGAATCCACAACCAAAGTCCCGATGCTCAAATGGTTCTATGGTTCCAAACTTCAGGTATCCCTTCAGCGAGGCATTGTTTTTGTTTCTCACGAGACATTTCCAAATCTGATAATGCCAGGTCGCCAAATGCTACTGGTGCTTTTTTTTTTTCTTACAAAGGAAATACAAAACACTTACAATTAGAAGCAAGGGGTCAAATTGAACATGCAGGTTTCTATAGATATAAGATTTTATCCACCATCAGCAATCAAATATATTTATCGTAAGTTGCTTAATAGAAGATACAAATTAATGCAAGTTTTTTTATTTTAACTATCAGAGAAATAAGATGCTACAAACCTCTAACTCTTTATAAAACTAAAGGTATTTAAATACAGAAATTAACATATACTAATCAGTTCAGTTAAATCAAGTTTCGGTATCAGGAGTCTCAAGCAAAATTAAATTTAGAAGACTCATTTGTCAATGTCATTTGACAAATGGATTGATCCAAAAATAAAGGGGGAAGTGATCCGAATGAAAAGGGAAAGTGAACCGAATGAAAAAAGAAAGTGATCCGAATAAAAGGGGGAAAGTGAACCGAATGAAAGGGGAATGTGATCCGATTGAAAGGGGGGAAGTAATCCGAACGAAAGGGGGAAGTGATCCGATTGAAAAGGTGGAAGTGATCCGAATGAAAGGGGGAAAGTGATCCGATTGAAAAGGTAGAAGTGAACCGAATAAAAGGGGAATGTGATCCGATTGAAAGAGAGAAAGTGATCTGAATGAAAAGTGGAAGTGATCCGAATGAAAAGGGGAAAGTGATCCGAATGAAAGGGGGAAGTGATACGAATGAAAGGAGGGTAAGATTGAGCCGGAACCCCGTTCTGTTATAAAAATTTTTACTCCGTTTCAGCGGTCTTTTAAATATTTTTGAAAAAGGCATATAATACGTATGTTTAATATTGCCCCCCCCCCCGTTCCAGTTACTATCTTTCTCAAGGTAGAGGGGGAATGACTCCTTGCACCCCTCCCCCCTTCCAAACGACAAAAACTACATCATGACAAAAAAAGCCTTTAATTGAACAGAGAAATCTTCTAATTGCAAAGGTTGTGTTTCTAAAATCAATGCACTTAACTAGACATTCGATCTCTGACATTTTAAGAATTAAAATTAATTCAATATTACCATAAAACATTCCTAGAAATATCCCTCTTCCTCTCAAAGGGGTCTCGCTACACACATTGGAGACCAGTACTCTAGGATATGGCGAGAAAGGGGAATCACAATATGAAGTGAAAACGCTATTTTTTCTTTAAAGGTGAAATGAAGGACATAACTAATTAAATTGACTAAGACTGTCTGTAGGACAGAAATTTTAAACTGAAAGAAAAATCCCTGTTTACGTTGAATTGTTTTCATTTCGACTTCGTGATCATCACTCACCAGTGCATTAAGAAATAATACTTGTAAATGGTTTGCTCAGTTCGCATATTGATCCCATCTGCTCTGTTTTATCGAACAATGCGTCAGTATTCCAAAATAAAAACTCCTTCCTAATCTCTATAAACAAGTTATTTCAACTTAAAATTGATGGATGTGTCTGTTACTGAGGAATGATGTAACTCTCAGACAATCCCACCTGACAAGATCCTTTCCGATCCAAAAAGATTTCCACTTCTCGAATAGATTTTAGTCTGTTTTTGTTTTTCTAACTTCCGAAAGGAACTCTTTATTGGGGATCTTTTATATAAACTCACAGAGAGATATTCAAAAGCAACAATTTTTTTTGTTGATCAAAGGAAAATTGTCAACAGAAAAGCATAAAGGCAATGAATGAGATTATCGTTGTCAATCACTAGGTCGAAATCATATCTATGCTTCCTAGGTTCGAATCCTCACTGTTCCCGCATCCAGATTTTTGCGTATAGTTTTGATTGAAATGGGTTTTGAAGTACTGCTAGCGCTCATCTCTCTCAGCTGATGAACGGTAGCAGTCCTTTCTTGTCGTACAGTTCGTGCCCATTGTGTGCAAAAAAGTGCCAGTCAGATATAAACCAACGCAACACAGAGGTAACCGGCGATCTTTCAGGTATTGATAAATTTAACAATAAGACAATGTATCAGAGATGGCTTCGTCCTTCAGTTATTTATCTCGATTATTTATTTTTAAATATTCTTAATGCCATCGTTCCAGCTTTTGCCATTAGTGGAAAAGCATTCAGAATCTTTGAAACTATCCTTTCGCTGCCATCAGGAATTTATAGCAAGCAATGCAGCCGATGACGTGTATTTTATAGTGTACTCAACCTCGCTTTCCTTCAAGACTCACTTAACAAATGGAAAACATCCGGCAGACTTCAAAGCGATTACGAACTTTTCAATCCGATTTTGTGAACAAAGGTTCGTTTCGTCTTTGCAACGCATGATTGCTACTCTAATAAGATAAAGGCATTACGCTGATCGACTTGCAAAACGCCAATTGTTATGACTGCCCACAGTGGACATACAAAGGGAAGACAACATGCAGACAAATACAACTCTCCTGACTTGATGAATGATTTCGTAACTGACAACGGCGAAGCACGCCAGTGAAATACGGTCATTAAACGTTCTTTTTATTGCAGTGTAGCAGAGGAGCGAGCCTTTTGCTCTATGCGTGCTGCCAACCAGTGACGTAATGATACAACGGTATCAGTCCGCAGTGACTTACACTTTATTCCCTCCCTGCGTGCGTGTTGATGATGAACGTCTCTGATCGCAGGTCATCGGCAACGCCATTCTTGTCCTGCTGACCTATCCTCTGCTTAAATGTCACGCTGCCCAAGGCCACTTGGTAGCTGTATTTGGATGACGCGCTCGCATGTACGGCGTGCATATAGAATGGTGAGTAGTTACCGAGACTTGATGTTCAGCTGTTTGTGTGATCAGATTCTGTTTGTCTGACACAACAGGCGTCGATGGAACGTCGTTGGGCATTTCGCATCGCATTTTGGAAGCGGAAAAATAAAATAAATGGCATTATCTCAAACATCTATTATGTAAGAATTTTTGTTCATTTGGCGTTGCTTAAAAGTATTTTGTAACGCATGGATCAAGTCGTAACAATTATCAGGGTGTTCTAAAGTCTCTCTCTGTTAGCGACACTTTTGTGA
Organism: Ryuthela nishihirai; assembly: GCA_038380435.1. Taxonomy (NCBI): domain Eukaryota; kingdom Metazoa; phylum Arthropoda; class Arachnida; order Araneae; family Heptathelidae; genus Ryuthela; species Ryuthela nishihirai. The sequence goes on from JAWZYU010000030.1 coordinate 32,801,297, forward strand.
ACACATTGGGTTTAATAGTCAGGTCACAAGGATCCCAAGTTCTCCGTGCTTGGGAGGGGAAATGGATCCATTGGACAGCTGTACAGATGGTAGTCTTCCGTCAAGGCCATCCAGAGTGTTCTTTAAAGTGCACAGGGTTGGGTTGTTGAGTTGTTTTATCCCTGAGGCGACACTTTTTTTCGCCCACAATGGGCTAAATGACCAGGTCATAAGGACTCCCAAGGGTTCAGATAAGATTGGGGGAGAGGACCCCATTGGACAGCTGTTGGAAGACATATGGTAGCCTCCCGTCAAGACCATACAGCGTATTCTTTGAACTGCACAGCGTATGGCTCTCCCAGACATTAACTGAGAACATTAAGTTATGATCAGAGCGCCATTCAAACTGTGCAAACCCCCGTCCATTTTTCTTCGGTATATATGTTTTAGAAATAAAGTTTTGTTCAAAAACGCATAGTAAAATTTATTAAAAAAAAAAACTGTTAAATTTAGGTTTTGAAAATTATGCAGATTTTTTTTTTACTTAAGTATTTGAGAAAAATTTGTCATATAAGATGTGATAAATTGTTATTAAACAGAAGTACTCATAAAATTATTTTTTTACTAAACACCAGGTCCGGATCTAGGTGTGGGGGGGACAAATGGGCCATTCACTATCCTTCCCCTCCTTAATCAAAAAACACCCTTGAGAATGCTAGTAGGATTAATGGAGGCCAAAAAAAATTAAAATCGCGCACATTTCGTGCATTTTTTTAAGACTTTTTTTAACCTCTAAAACGGTGGGGAAAATAGTACAGTCGCTCAAAAAAGTATCCGAACACTATGGCTGATTACAGAATTCAGAAAAAAATCTGGCAACGTTTTTTTTTAGAAATTAGTGATCTGGCAACCTTCGTGTCACGTGACACGAAGGTTGCCAGATCACTAATTTCTAAAAAACGTTGCCAGATTTTTTTTCTGAATTCTGTAATCAGTCATAGTGTTCAGATACTTTTTTAAGCGACTGTACATGTTACACAGAAACGGAAATCCTCTTTCCCCTCTCCTCCCCCTTCCTACCTCTCTACGGATCGATTGCGTCGCTTGCCCCTTTTCCCCTTCTAGATTCGGGCCCGCTAAACATTATGTATATTTCGTATACACCGAAGAGCTAAAACATTACGACCACCAACGTTTAATGACCGTATTTCACTGGCGTGCTTCGCCGTTGTCAGTTACGAAATCATTCATCAAGTCAGGAGAGTTGTATTTGTCTGCATGTTGTCTTCCCTTTGTATGTCCACTGTGGGCAGTCATAACAATTGGCGTTTTGCAAGTCGATCAGCGTAATGCCTTTATCTTATTAGAGTAGCAATCATGCGTTGCAAAGACGAAACGAACCTTTGTTCACAAAATCGGATTGAAAAGTTCGTAATCGCTTTGAAGTCTGCCGGATGTTTTCCGTCTTTATGCAAATCGAAGCAACTGCAGGTAAACGACGGCGCGTGTGACGGTCACGAAACGGTATAAATAACACCTGATACTGAACTCTGTTAATCAGTGCTATTCTTGTTCTGGACCTTCAGATGGGAAAGGCAGCGGACTTAGTCATTATTGCCGATGACATCTCTGGTCATCGGCAATAATGGATGATTAAGTGAGTTTGACAAAGGCCAAATTATAATGACCAGACGACTGGGTCAGAGCATTTCCGAGACGGCAAGGCTTGTGGGGTGCTCACAATCAGCCGTGGTCAGAGAATGGTTCGCAGAACATGAGGAAGACTCCCAGGTATTGTCCTGGCCTCCAAATTCCCCAGACATCAATCCAATCGAGCATCTGTGGTTTGTGTTGGAACAGCATTTCCGATCTGCGGGGCTCAACCACGTAACTTACAAGAGTTAAAGGCTCTGTTGGTAACGTGTGGGTACTAGATACCACAAGACACCTTTAGAAATCTTGTAGCGTCCATGCCTTACTGGATAAAAGCTGTTTTGGAGGCACTTGGAGGACCAACATCATATTAGGCAGGTGGTCATAATGTTTTGGCTCTTCGGTGTATAAGCTGTTTAATACAAAGCCAGACTGTATGAAAGTTATAAGCAATATAAAAGAAAATGATTCAGCTGCAAAAAAGCTGGATCATATACGACTTTCATGTACATGATTTCTAAAGTATTTAAAAAATGGCAGCTTGAATTTTTTAAATGTGTAAATTTCAAAAATAATTACATACTTATTATATTTTGTTATCACAGAAGCTTAATGAAATTTTGGAAAATTATCGTACAAAAAAATTTTATATTGAGTAGGATATGTTTTAAATTATACTGAAAATGATCACCGCTCATTTATTTAAATTTTTTATCATTTCTTCCAATTTTATAAATCACGGTGTTTAGAATATTTTGTTGCACAGATTTAGCATGGAAATATCGCAATATTTTTGCGAATAGAGTATAAAGGAAACGATATATGGGCGTTCGCAGAGGGGGCAAACGGGGCACTTGTCCCCCCCCCCCGGGATCAAGTAAAAATTATTGTTTCAATTAATTCTTGCTTCCTTTATATTGTAAATTTATATACATTATGTATGTGTTTTTGTATTGATGCAATACTGTATTATATAATCTCCTTGTGAAAAAACAAAACAAAATAATTAAATAAAAATTTATTGATGCAATTATTTGTCTCCAAGCTTTGCCCCCACCCCCCCACCCCTGGAAGATTTTCTGCTGACGCCCATGAAATGATAAATATTTGAAAAGTTTTTTCAAAGTTTTTTCACATTAAGCAATGTAATTCATTAAATTGAAGAAATTTTTCGACGTTTTTGTTCAACTGCCACGGAAGGTAGTTCTTCGTTTAACGTTGATTCATTCCATTTAATCTAATTCACCTTTGCAAATGCGATTTGATATGTATCCTCATAATCAGATTAAAAGTTTATGACGCGGTTTCCGCTCCTCGTTGATATGAACGGAAAACGCATGAAATGTCCTTCAAGCTGTAATATTTGCACTCTAGAACTGATTAAGACGGTGCAGTCGTCATCATGTGTCCTCGTCATCCTGAGATTAGCACATTTGAATCGCTACTGTGCCAGTTTGGAGGTGTTCACTCCAACGGTATTCGCCATACTCTGCCTGAAGGTGACAAACGGATACGGATCCAGAAAGAATGTATAGCATTATCCCCTACGTTTTACGGGTCTTTGAAAAACATCTTGAAAAATGCATGAAATGTAAATAATTTTAATAACATTTTCTACCTGTTACCCTTACTAATATTCTGGGAGGGGGAGGGGGCATCTTCTAGCATTATGACAACATTACTAGCATTCTAAAAGAGGGGCTTAGTTCCCCCTCCCCAACACATAGTAGATCCGTCCAACAGAGATCCTGTGAACATCCATGACCTCTATCTTTAACAAACACTTTGAATGATATTATAAGTTTGTTATGGGAATTTTGTGATTCTTTTGACTCGAAAGTGAATTAGATCTCTCTTCAAGTTGAAGAATGTCGTTTAACATTCCCCGTGTCAGAAACATTCTTGCATATTTTCTTTTGCATGATGGGTTGGGTTGTTTTACCTCTGAGCGGCCCTTTTTTGCACACCATAGGCTAAATGGCCAGGTCACATGGACCCCGAAGGCTCAGAGAAGGTTGGGGGAGGGGACCCACTGGAACAGCTGTTGGGAGACAGATGGTAGCCTCCCGTCAAGGCCATCCAGCGTGTTCTTTAACGTGCACAGGGTATGGCTCTCCCGCACACGGGACCACGGCTTAACGTGTCCCATCCGACGGACGGCGGCTTTTCCAAGCCCATCGGTGTCCCCTACTGACCGTGGGCAGGGCGGGAATTTTGCGGAGATAAATCTCAACGCTGACCCAGCTGGGACTCGAACCTGGGAACTACAGATTACGAGCCTGGCGCGCTACCAACTGAGCCACCTCCACCCCCACTCCCTCCATTTTTTATTGTTGTAAAACTCCTTGTTTCTAAATTAAACAGCAGACAAAACACATTTGGTTGCATTTCGATCTCTTCAAATTAGCTTCTGATCATTTTATCATTCTAATATTAAAACGAATTTAAGATTACACCAAGTTTTATTTACTATTAAAAGCTATCAGCATATGCATCTGCTTTTTTATCGAATACCTATTTAACCACCCAAGACTATCAATGTCAGGGAGATTTCTCCTACCCAGTAAACAATGTGGTGGTTTATTTTTTTTTAAACCCTCCTGTGAGGTTCAAGCAAACACATCAAGAAGCGACCACCACAATTACCAGAAACTTAAAATAAAAACTACGTGCTTGGAATAAAATGCCAATGCCCCTGTTGTTGGCGGCGTCTGCAAGGCTGATGCAGTGATAGAGGGAATGACGCCAGAGCAAGTCATTCCCATGAAAATATATTTCATCACCATTGCTGTTGCTGGATCCCAGCTTATCAGCAGATATCAGGGCTTATCATCCGAAATCTTAAGGGGCATGGGTGGCTCAGTCGGTAGCGCGCCAGGCTCGTAATCTGTAGTTCCCAGGTTCGAGTCCCAGCTGGGTCAGCGTTGAGATTTATCTCCGCAAAATTCCCCGCTCTGCCCACGGTCAGTAGGGGACACCGATGGGCTTGGAAAGGCCGCCGTCCGTCGGATGGGACGTTAAGCCGTGGCCCCGTGTGTGGGAGAGCCATACCCTGTGCACGTTAAAGAACACGCTGGATGGCCTTGACGGGAGGCTACCATCTGTCTCCCAACAGCTGTTCCAGTGGGTCCCTTCCCCCAACCTTCTCTGAGCCTTCGGGGTCCATGTGACCTGGCCATTTAGCCCATGGTGTGCAAAAAAGTGCCGCTCAGAGGTAAAACAACCCAACCGAAATCTTAAAAAGTGGTTAATTAAAGTAACGGTTGTTTTTATTTCTTTCAGTTTGTGATCAAACCCGAAGAGCTGAATAGCTTATCTGCAGGTTATGAGAGAGCAAACGACGATGCCATCACCCGCGACTCGAACCCAGACTCTCCAGCTGTTGCAGAGTCACAGCTGGGGTCAACGCGATACCACTGCACCACAAAGGTAATAATAATGAAAAAAGCTTCTTATATTAGAGTGTGTAAAAAATTTGCACAAGTGTCTCCAAAACTTCAACATAGAATCGCCCGAGTACGTATTAATTGCGTTATCATTCGAGAATGAGCTCCGATTGGGTTATTTTACCTCTGAGGGGCACTTTTTCAAAACAATGGGCTAAATAGCCACGGTTCAAAGAAATTTGGGAGAAGAGGACCCACTGGACATCTCTTAGGAGACATATGGTAATTGCCCATAAGGACTATTGAGGATGTTTTTTAAAGTGCACAGTGTATAATTGGGTTGTTTTACCTCTGAGCGGCACTTTTTTGCACATAGTGGGCTAAATGGCCAGTTCATATGACTCCAAGGGCTCAGAGAAGGTTGGGGGATGGGACCCACTGGACAGCGACTGGGTACAGATTGTAGCCTCCCGTCAAGGCCATCCAGTGTGTTCTTTAGTGTGCACAGGGTAGAGCTCTCCCACACACGGGACCACGGCTTAACGCTCCCATCCTACGGGCGGAGACCTT